>OX438803.1:24583082-25783082 GCA_949316475.1 Hypomecis punctinalis
CGAAGATACGGCTTAGTACGAACTTCCCACGTTTGTATAGGAAATAACGGGGGCTAGAGAACTATGAAATGATCCAAGTAAGCTTATTATATCTCTAAGTGCAACTTTATCAATGAATATAAATCAATGTTGCTTATTCAAAGAAATTATCGATGGAAATTGTCGGCACGATCAGAGTTCAGATAGGCAGCCGAGAGTGGCATTTCGCTATCGTAGCTCAGATGACACGTTGTGATTTCGTAGAGTTGTAGAAAGAAGATTTTAAGTCAGGCGACCTAAGACTCTGATATCAGAGCTAGTTCATCTTAGCTCTACACATACGCATCCTACTTACGACTTTAGAAACCACTTTAGTACCTTACTGAATCACAGAGGTCTAAATTGGTAATAAAACATACATACTTATTACACAAATATGAAAAAAGGATAGATAGGACAGAATAATAAAAAAATGGACACCCTAAATAATTAATCACTCAAAAATAGTTTACTGTTATTTTTTTATCTTAGATATTTAGCATGTAGGTTTATTAACAATTAATTTGTCACTTTTTTAAAGATAATTACGTAGTAGTCGTGGTAGTAGTCTAATAATTCTATTAAAAAGCGGGTTCTCAAATTCAATTTGAGAAAAGAACCAACTGTTCCACATTTGAAAACGATTGCGGTGCGCAGATCGTGAGAACGTGCCTAACGTTCGTGGGCCTAACTGACTGATGTCCGGAATGCGCGCGCAACGCATAGCTGCGGTTACTAGCTGAATTTATTGGCGACAGCTACTGTTATGAGTGAAAAAAGGTTTTATATTTTCCAATTTCACATGCTAACGCGTTCGTTTGACATTATCATAGCTTTTTGGTTTTACTCGTAGAATCCTGTAGAGCCTGACTCGAATACAAGTAACGTGTAAAGTACTCGTACATATTTGTATTTAGTACACAACTAATTAATGAGCTCGTAGAGAAAAAATACCATGATTCGACAGTCTTTTTTTTACAAATGTTTACTAAGTCTGCTACAAATATTTTCAACCTAACTATAAATAAAAACAAAAATCATTGAAAGATTTAACGAACACTTTTTTTACGGATGCACCACCATAATTTACTTCCTAGTGCTTTATAAAAACAAAACTGTAATCGGACTCTAATCCCTCATTAAAATAGAATAACAAAATGCGTCGATGAATGAAAGCAGTCCAACTGGAGGAAAACTAAAATATAGAATTAAAATTCAACGTAATCCAACACCTCCTCGTGATGACAGACAACCTAATTGATATCGCATTACTTACAAACTCCTTCGAACTGAGTGTTCTATTTTCGAAATATTTTTATACGCATTGTTTTTTTCCATCAAATGAAAATACACTGGCATATGTATTAGATGTGTAACGCCATTGTAACGTGATTAAAAGCTTTAATTAATGGGAACGGTGATCTAGAATAAAATTTAAAATCCGTTAAGAGGATCCTAGATATACAACTGGGGTGACTCTAGGATCAATAATAAAGAAGATAAGCTAAAAGTTACTTGGATAAAACTTTAGTCGGCAAAACAAAGAACCTCTGGAATCAAGAGGCCGTACCAAGTACCAAGTACAGGCAGCGGCAGGTAAGTCTAGCGCTGAGGGTACCTACTGTGGAGGGGGTGGCTGCGCATGATAACCGCCATACTTAACCCATGCGCAGCCACCCCCTCCTCACTTCCCTCAGCGCTAGACTTATATGCCGCGTCTTGTAGCTTGGGCGGGAAAAATATAAGCACAATAAAATGTTTTTTTTTTTTTATCATTTATTGTCAAATGAGAAGACGCTAGCAAATGTATACGTCGAGCGACGCTATTTTTAAGGCAAAAAAGTTAGCTTGTATTTATACAGGCCATTTTATATTTTTGTACCAACTGGTGAGGACAAAAAAAGTTCACATGCAGTTAACATAACAAATCAGCTATGTTATGTTTAAAAATACCTAACAACCAATTTGGGGCAACTTCTTCATTCTTCAAACATTCGAGAATGATCAAGCCGAGCGTTAATCGAGGAATCGATTGGCGTCGTGTAAACAAAAACAGAGATGCATTAGCACTCGCGCGCCGCAGCCCGCGATATGATTGGATTGACAGTTGGTCTTGTCTGGCTGTCCATTACCAGTAGAACTGTGTTTGTGAATGGGGGTTCTTGTGGAAATAATTCTAATGTTCATAAATTATGACTCCAAAGTCAAAGTTATTTTTTGGCTTGGACATAGGTACCTAGCATGCACAGAGTACAGATGTTTCACTACATTCGCTAGTGTACTTTTTTGTAGTACCTACGGATCCCTAAAAATTGTTTATTCATCACGTATTTATAAGGTGTTGTTTTGCAAAGTGCGTGGGTATGAAAATCTGTATAGGGTACCTAAGTTTTGCTATGGGACTAAAGCCAAAATCGGGAAAATGAAGTCGGCTATTCCATTACATTTTGTCGAGAGTTGAGAGTCAATGAACTTTTTGTAACCTAATGATAAAACTGAACGAATTTCGATCCTGGAAGCTTCACAAAAAACTTTTGGATAGGTACATAGGTAGGTACGTGACAAAAGTTGTTTCAAGGGCATTTGTATCTAGCCTTAAATGTGTCTTGTCTTTTAGAGTTAGTAAAAAAGCAAATTTAAGTACCTAGTTTCCAGTGCCAAACAGTAATTCACGTTGCAGACCAAGAGCTAAGTTAGTTCGGGGTTAGCTTGCATAACTGAAACAGTTTTCTATAGCTTTGTGCAGACAGCGAGCTTATGCACGACCTAAGGAAAACTGCTTCAGCTATGCGAGATAAAAGCTATACTAACTTAGACTGCAGACCAAAAGCTACGCTCTTGGTCTCCAACCGGAGTCTATGTTTTCATTTTTACTTTCTGTCATTATTTTAATAGAAGTAGAACGGTTAACTATGTCTTCCTTCTATTACAAACTACATAATAAGTATTGTACTACAATGCACGCGATACCAACTAGATGTTCATTAAGATATGATGATATTTGCATCGTTTCGTTAACGTTCCATTATCTAATTGTCTTTTGTAACAATACGCACAATTAGCTAATGTGCATTTGTTTTAGCGTGTTAGATAATACGTGTGATTGCTTAGGACCAGTTCCGGTTTTAATGGAGAAGTAATAAATTAAGGAGTTAGGGGAACTTTAGAAGGGTTATTGAGGCTTTTGAATTTGCTGATTTTTTAAAATTTATCTACACCCTGCCTGATGTACCTAGTGGATATTATATAATATTCAAAAATTCATATCTACCTATATATGTTAAAATACCTAGATTTAAAGACACCGAAGTCGTTTTCACTTTTCACTCAACTTTTCTTTTTCAGTTGATTTTTATTAGCTTGGCGATTATACTCGTAGATGGTGGCAACATTGTGTTGGCTCAGCAACTCTTGTCTATTTGCCAGTTCTTCTCAATCAGTCAGTCAGGATTTTTTGGAAAAGAAACTCACATTTTGCGATTTCAAGCGGATTAAGTGTAATAAATAATTAATTAGTTATATTAATAATTAATTAATTAGTTATAACGAATTAGTTGCTAGCTACCAACTAATTCGTCAAGATATTGATGAGGATCTAATGCAATGTTAAAACTCTTCCTATTTCAGAAAATCGTCACTGAAACTCTGTCCAACATCAAGTAGCCAACTTAGGTAGACTCCGCCATAGTATCATTCCCTTACGTAATGTTAATTACACCATTACATATGGCCCGGTAAGGTTCGGGCGGGCATCGAACCTGCTTCCGCTGGCAGATAACGATCACACGCTGCTGTTACGCCGAGTTTAGGACACCTTGCAGTATGGGGGATCAACGTATTGTTATTTAAAGGATGATACCTATTTATTAATAGGTACCTCTCAATAGTACCAAATATTCATTTCATTGATTGTTACGGTACTGTGGGGTTAGTACAGGTTTACACATAAATTGAAATTACAGTACCTAGTATCCGTGTCTCTATGCCTTTTGGTAGGTACATCGCCCCTAGCGAATACGAGGAATAACAAAACTTAGAGCACGTTAAGCGCACGTTTAGATTTACTATGCTGGAATACGTAATTCTTACCCATTTTATAAATCAACTCGAAAACAGATTGCCAGATGCAAGCTTTTTTAACACGCTTTTATTAGTTTCACCTGTATGCTTGCTTGTAACCAACCCCTTTGAGCTCGATTTTGACCTACTTTGAGCGATCAGATTTTCTTCAAACTTTGCACACCTATCAAAGACCGATGACAGTGCATTTATAAAAAAAAAATGATGACTCCTAAGGGTGTTTTTTTTCAAAACTACAGGTATTTATATTATTTTTAGATTTTGTTCACTGCCCGCAAACGAAAATGTCTCTCAAAATCAACAGTTGAACTATAAAGTTTAGTACTTGAAAGTAATCCCCGATATATTTCCAGCGTCTTGTTTACATTCCCACGTCAGCGCGTGTCGATAGCTCAACAAATACAAAATGACATCTTTCTTTTCATAAACAAAATTCCACGCCATTTTGCACCTTATTTCTTAACACATAAAGATAAAAGAAGCGTTTGAGAAAGCGAGGTTATGTTGGCGTGCGCAAGCGCAGTCAGTTGTCAATCAACCGGCCGGTGTAACTGGCCGAAAACAGTAACACAAGTGTGGAAATGTCAAAGACATAACCTCTCAATATGGACCATAATGAGAGAAAATAAAAACAACTCATAATGGGTTTATGGAACACTATTTCGGGAGAAAAAACGAACTTCCAAAAGCATTAATTTAAACCATATTAGGAGGGATGTTTGGTCTCCAATTTTGTCTCGAAAGTGCATATTCAAGTCTGTATTGTTTAACACTTCGATACAAAACTTTTAGACAAAATGCAGCGTATTCCAACACTTAATCAACTGCAGCAATCTGAATTAGAAAATTGAAATAGGCCAATCCCGCCATTAAAGTTAACAAAACAGTTAGCCTTAAATATTTCCCAGAACGTAAAACCAACGTATAAGGAATAAAAACCTTATGTAATTACAAGGCAATGCCGACAACCGCCCACTAGGTAACTAAGTTAAATACATTAAGTTACTACAGCTTGCATCACAGCGCCCACACGACTACTGCCTCAAGTTAGATCCGTAAGGCCTTGTCGGATGGATCATGACATGGACTCGGGGTTTAAGAAATAGTTTGTTTACTGTTTATCAGTCTCCAACCAGCTACTGCTGAATATTCTCTACCCCTGAAAGGCTATTGGATATTGAACCATATTCACCTAACAGCTGGGCACTCTGGGCAGTTGCCAATTTGGTGGATTCACATTCGCTGCATATTTATCTTTACCTGAGGTTACCTCATGAAGTCTCCCTTTAATTTACCGAAAAACTATGGCCTTTATTTTTAAACTTCGAACGGCTTGGATGTATATACGGAACTTAGACAGATTGTATTGAGAATTCTAGTATTTCAAAAAGAATAGCATGCCCCCCAGGAGTATGAAAATCATGGAAATTCCGTAAATGCCAGCGATATTTTGGACGCAATCTTCATTCTTTCTTTCCAGTTTTTTGCCAAAAGTTTGATTCATCCGTTCCAGTATTCACCTTTAGATAACAAACGAACAACTTTAGGTAACAAAAGAAAGAATTTCAAAAACTTCCTTCTATGCTGATTAAGACCTTTTTTGTTTATGAGTCAATCAATCAATGTCACTAATAAGGTAAGCACTTAAGTCTCCATAAGCCAATATTGAACAGGCGGAGTTATTCAAAATAATCTACAAGCATTTGTGGGGTTTCCGCAGTGCAAAATCCTATTTTTCGTCTAAGCTAGTTGCGGTAATCCCTTCGGAAACAGAATAGGTTTCATGTTGGAATTATAATACAAGTCTAAGTAGAAACATACTACATAGGTATAGGAATAGTTTCATTCATTAATAGCCAATAAACCGTAAAAACTTGAACTTACGTTGTTATTTTTATCATCAAAGTATAATGATCTAAAATTAATTTCTTCTTATAAGTACCATAGATCTGTTAGACAACAAGCGGAAGGCAAGCTACCAGGTTTTTTGTCCAAAGACTTATTTACTAATACTCTAGTCTGAAAAGAAGCAAGCGTTACATTGTGGACCTTTGCTTATTTTATACCTACTTCCTTAGGATCCCTGTGTACATTACTTCTTCGAATTCTCTAGTTTTGCTTGTCTCAGCACATTTCATTTCTCTGCTTTATTCTGAGTAGTTTCTGGAAAGCTGTTACTCACATCTTTCACCATCTTTCTATGTTTCTAACTTAGTTTTGCAATGTATAATGTCAAGGTCTCTAGCTGTAGTTCCGCAAAGATAGATTATTTTGACCAGCCAATGAAGTATCAAACATTTATCAATGGGAGCCATTACGTAGGCGTATCTCTGAGGTCCAACTGCCAATTTAGGCGTCTTGTTAGCTTTGATTGAATTTCGTAATCCTTGCCGAGAATCATTTGCATGCATTATGTCAACATTTTGATTAATTACCGCTTAATGTGGTGTTGACAATGGCCGACCGTCAAAGAAGAATTTGTTAAGTGTTGTTGCTGATGGTAGTAAAATAATAAAAATCATGAATGAAATGCGGATTTAGCGCAAATTAGAATTAATAAGAGGTCAGGGATGTTTTTGTTGTTCATGGGTAACAGATGTTTGGTCAAATTATAAATGTAATTTTATAAGAATATCCGCGTAAGTCACATTATTTACAGCAAAATTTTATTGATGTAAATCTCACAAATGGCTGAGAGTAACATCTTTATTTTGAGTCCATCCTTTCGCCCCAACATGTGTTCTTAGTAAAATGTCGTAAACGCCATCCCACTTCTGTAACCTGTTACGTTCTGATCCTGCCATGTTTACGATACAACGAGTTCTATAATTGACCGATGCGGGAGAGCTCAACACATCGCGGTCCATCTTTTTAGAATACGACACAAATAACATTCTAAATTTGAAAATTTATACACCACCAACTCTGAGAGGAACTTGGAGAGGTTATGTTTGCGTAACACTCGGATGCAACTCTCACCTCTATCCCATCTGTCTAAAGTTTAGATTGGAATCGGAGCGTGGATGTGATAAAGTACTTTGGCAGCTTTGCCTCGCTTGAATAGAATATGGATGCTAAGGTACGTTATGCTGCAGCCATGCCGATGACCACATGCATCAATGTTTGTAAATAGAACGCTGCGTACTACAGAACTGCTGTGATCTTTCACACTTTAGGGAAACTGACGCGTCCATCGCGGGCTGGCTTCACCACTTCGGCCGATGACGACATTTCGGTGCATCAAAACTCCGCTCATTAATGTCGTTTGACGTGAATAATGAGCCGAGATCAAGGACTTTGTATACTATCTGGACTGCGCACAGACGAAATTTGGCTCAAAGTTAGTTTAGGAAAATTCAACCTTAATGCGTTGTAACAAAACATATATTCCTTTGAAATGGTATAAGAGAGACGCTGTGCCGAGTGAGACTTCCCAGAGTGATGAAGTTGTCCCGCTCGCACTATTGCCATTTCGAAACGACACTTATAAATGGTAGAATTATTACCTGTAAAGCCGCGACTGTCTTAACCATTTCTTAGTTTTTTTAACAATGTAGTTTGATAAGATTTTAGTTAAAATTGCGAATAGATGCCAATAAAACAAAGTTTGATATTTATTTTGTATGAATATACCTACGTCCTTATGATTAACGGTTATTTTTTATTTTTGACTAGAGTATCACCGTCGATTGCAAATGGCGTACTATGGTATATACAAAGAAGTTTAGTAGGGTGACTATGCTGGACATATTTCTTAAACATGCTGGGTGTACATTTGGTGTACCTATAGTCGTGGTTGTCATTTTTAATTTTTTTAGGTTGTAGATTTCAAAATTGGCTTCCATATTGGAATTAAAAACGGCAGACGTCACTTTTTTAAAAAAAATCATGGGTGTAGTTTTCGAGGTTTTTTGGGGTGTAGATTTCAAAAATGGCATCCATTTTGAAATTAAAGATGGCGGACGTCACTATTTTGAAAAAGTCGTCATGGGTGTCGTTTAATAGGTTTTTGGGGGTGTAGATTTCAAAACTAGCGTCCATTTTAGAATTAAAGATAGTGGACGTCACTTTTTTGAAAAAATCGTCATGGGTGTAGTTTTCGAGGTTTTTGGGGGTGTAGATTTCAAAAAGACATCTATTTTAGAAATTAGAGATAGCAGATGTTGCTTTTTTGAAAAAGTCGTCATAAGTGTTATTTTTTGAGAATTCGGGGGTTTATATTTCAAAATTGGCATTCATTTTGGAATTGAAGATGGCGAACATTACTTCAAAATGGATGCCAATTTTGAAATATACACCCCCAAAAACCTCTAAAACTACACCCATGACGACTTTTTCAAATAAGTGAGTGCGCTATTTTATTTCAAAATGGATGCCTTGTTTACTACGGAAGCCTTAAAATTCTGTTAACTACGGAAGTCTATTCATGGACAAGTTTTCGTGATTAAGATTTTTCCTGATAAGGTCTATTAGTGACAAAGTTTTCCGTAAAAAAGTTTTTGTGAAAAAATTTTTCGTGGTTTTATAGAGATCTTCAAGGAAGGCCTATGCCCAGCAGTAGGCGTCTTATTGCTAAAGCGATGACGATGACGAAGGACGACGAGTTAGGGGTAAGATAACTGCGATTCCTGCGTGCAGTAACATTCCAAAGAAAAATTATATCCCAAGATGATCGAGATGTTTTGGTCATCCTACTTGGAAAAGAGACACAATCATCTGATGTGGTATCCTTGTCGGCACGTTTTTCTTTGCCAGTACTCAATCCTGTTTATATGATAAATCCATGGCCGAGATTAAAGATCAGAGTTATCTAGTGACATCTGGCGAGAGCTTTGATGGCTTGTTTACAAACATCGAAGAATTTAAGATGCACGAAACTTGATGCCACAAAAGCGCACGTCAACAAATATGCTTTAAACGTAATATTTCTTCGGATTCAAAGAAAAATTAGCTTAGCCGTGTGAACGAAGCGCGTTCAAAGGCATCTAAACGAGCGTGTTTGCTCATTCCATTACCCAGCTGGTTTGGGAAGTGAAAAATCACGCTTATCTCGACACCAACACAAGGAAACGGTGGTCCACAGCCAGCCATCTGTTCGTTGCACCCATAAAGATAACGAAATTGTACAAACGGGAACACATTCATTTCATATCAGTCCCTTGTGGAGAACACTCCTGCTACTACAAAGTACGCGCGAAAAGTGAAAAACACGGCAGCCATTTTGCATATTTTCGAACGATGTGTTCCATATTCGAAAGTACGGTGCGTAGCGCGCTTTGATATTCTCTTTTTGTGTTGTGGTTTATTTTTAATCGCGTTGTCCTATTTAATCCGTTGTGCGAGAGGCAGCGCCCCAATCAGTCTCTGCAGCGACCGTTGCTTTTGACGTCGTGTTTTCTGTTTTCAAAAAAATTCTAAATCCAACAAAATGATAAAATTAATCGTTTCTAAAATTAAAAAAGCCGTAAGTTGTTCGATTTATCGTTTGAATTTGTGTTTGGTACGGTGTTGGAATTTATGTATCTTTGTTCCAGATATACCCAGATCCGGAGTCGGAGAAGGCGATAATGGGATCTGTGGTGTACTGCATCCATCACAAGGAAGGATGCCAGTGGTCGGACGAACTACGCAAACTGAAGGTATGTCTGAGAATAGTAAACATTTGTAACAGATAAGTTAAGTAGGCAAATAGATCGATTCGATATATCATTTCTGTATGCCTGCACGTCACGTCTGACACATTTCTTTATCTCAACTAGTGTAGGCAGAGGCGCTGGTTCTAGTATTGATATACTAACTTATAGATAGGTGAGCAAATCGAAGAACTAAAATTTAAATTGCTGCCAGATGTGTGCAGAAAATACGATCGAGGCTCCGTCTGTAGCTTGGCTGATAAGTTTGTAGCATTTCGGTCCGCGTTCTCGTGGATCGGCAGAGTCGGGCAGGTTTAATTTATGACACGTGTGAAGCGACATTTCTAGCGTTGTTCCCGTTTTGTGTTTGTTTAGCGCGTGGATGGTAATACTACTAATGGTTACGTATTGGACGCCCACTAAAATACTAATTCTTCAGTTAATTTAGAAAGGCGTATTATAGAATCAGAAGTTTTAGACGGGTGTTGAGTTTGGGAAAATTTTAGATGCATTTTGCGATTGGTTGTTTTGTTTCATAGATCTGTATAGAAATGGACATTTTAATTTCTGTACTATCAGTTTTTTTGATAGTCCTCTATTGAACAAGCCTACCCACAAGGGTGTAATTGAACTAAATTACACTTTTTAAACATATTTTACAATTACAATTAAATTAAAAAATATATGTTGGTGGAAGGTCTATGTCAAACAGTGGACGTCATACGGCATCCTATTTCATTGCATACGGCTGATGGATTGACAGATAGATGGAATCAAGAATTTTTTTAGTTAAGGTTGGATACTGGTTAAATAAATATTTTGAAATAAACTTTATGCAAAAAAGTTCTACTGGGTTCTTTAAATTTTACTCTGCCATATAATCTTAAACAGGCACATTGTATCTATTTAATATTGTCAATAATATCAATATTATATGATTATATGAGTCAGTTCCATTTTGTCCATTTCTAAAAAATCAGATTCGAAACCAGTAGGTAACGCCATCTTTGGACTTTTTCTGGAACTATTGCTGGCAATTCGACTATGGACTGAACACACCTGCCTGATTTTAAGACACCTTTACCCGGACAATATCTACGAAACAACATCTTAAATGCAGCTCTTTTCTTCCAGGCGCACCTCAACACGTGCAAGCATGACGCGGTGCTGTGTGCGGCGCAGTGCGGTGCCATGATCCCGCGCGTGCTGATGCAGGACCACCTGCGCTATACGTGCCCGCGCCGCCGCGCCAACTGCAACCACTGCCACAAGGAGTTCTCTGGCAGCGCGCTTGAGGTAGGCTCCATCACCTAGCAGCTATATGACACGTATCAGCAGGATGTATAGCATTGCAACCCAAGTCAAAGAAATCCTCTGGTAGCGCGGTTGGGATAGGCTCCATAGTCACGTGCCAGCGTGCCGCGGGGCGATGCAGCCGCCGCTACAAGTTTTCTGGCAGCTCACATGAGCTGGTTACATAACTGTACACTGGAGTATTTGTACCACTGCTACTGGCTCAGTCATGCTTCAATATTCTTTAAACGAACTTGGGTAGATGCTGTCAGGGGAAGATACATAACGTGAAACCTCAAGGAGCCTTATGAACAGGACGCTTGTTATTTCAATTACGACTAAAGAAACATACTAAAGTAACCTTTCTCTTTCTCCAATATTGATGATACCTTTTTTTTGCCATACGATCGATACCAAACTAGTTTTCCGTTTTTTTCCAGGAGCACCAAGGCAATTGCGGCCACGAGCCCGTGTACTGCGAGAACAAGTGCGGCGCCAAGGTGCAGCGGCGGCACACGGCGCAGCACCTGCAGCAGCACTGCAGCAAGCGGCTCGTGCCGTGCAGGCATTGTAACCAGAGATACACGCAGGTAAGGAACAACCATTCATCTTACCTTGAACTGATGACGTTGTGATGTTAAAGTTGGTCTTAGCCTCCAATATATTCAACAAAAAGTCCACCAAAAGCGTTGATGGAGTTCAATTTTGAGAACTGCAAATGGAATTGCATTTTAGGCATACCCAATGAGGGATTTCCCCTCGTAGGACATAATACTTATACTCTAAATCCTAAAAGTAATTTTGAAATCTTTTCAGATTTTTATTGTTTTTGACGGATCCGCTACTGAAAAATTGTGGTATAGGTACACTGTACACAGACCTCCGAAGAGTCATAGGTTCCTTGCTATAAAAACCTTGTTGTTTTGTCGCAGGACACAGTGACGGCGCACGGCGCGACATGCGCGCGCGCACCGGTGCCTTGCCCGCAGCGTTGCTCGGCAGCGCCGCTGCCACGCGATGAATTAGACGCACATCTGCGGGACCATTGCGCCGCCGCCGGCCTGCCCTGCGCGTTTAAGGACGCTGGCTGCAGGTTCAAGGTAACGACTCTTGATTGAATACACACACTCATACACTCAATATAAAGAAATTCTACACTTACACCCCACACTGTTATTTTAAGATTTAACACTGAATACACTCCATATAAAGAAACTCTACAGTTACACCCCACACTGATATTTTAAGATTTAACACTCAATACACTCCATATAAAAAAACTCTACAGTTACACCCCACACTGTTATCTAAAGATTTAACACTCAATACACTCCATACTTATAAAGAAACTCTACAGTGACACCCCACACTGTTATTTAAAGATTTAAACCGTTTAGCTATGTGATAGGCCTTCAGACAGCTTAAAACTGACACCAGGCAAGCCACCCGGCTCATACGAAGTTACCACACATAAATGAATCGCCGACTGTCAACACCTTCACTGTCAAACAATAGTACCTATAGGCCGAATCAAATTTCTTGCTGTCTGAAGTTAGCTACATGCGTAAATACTCATCTCGTGTTCACAAACGCCATAATTCGGCCTATACTTATCAGAAGAGTGTCAGTTGAAATGTGCATATGATAACCGTGTTATTTCTTTCTTTCAAACATAGGTACATTATCACTGGTTAAGTCGTTGTTTTTGACTTCTGTCAACCAAGCACTCAACTTTCTATTTTCATCAAACCATCACCACATTTAACACGAAAACTTCCTTCCAGGGTACAAGACAAGCCGTCGAACGTCACACGGAAGAGAACTGCCAACAGCACCTGGCCCTAGTCTCAGCCCTCGCCACACGGCAAGCTCGTCAGCTGGACTCGCTCCGCGCCACCGTGGCTCGTCTGTCCAACTCCACAAACTGCTCCGGTGCGATGGTGTGGAAGATCTCCGACTGGGCCGCCAAGATGGCGGAGGCCAAGTGCAAAGATGGCGTCGAGCTTGTGTCCCCCGCGTTTTATACCAGCCAGTATGGATATAAGCTGCAGGTATGACGAGTTTTTATTTATATATTTTAGCATTCTGTGTAACTCTACTATCTGATTCGGGGCGATGGTGTGGAAAATCAACGACTGGGCCGCCAAGATGGCGGAGGTCAAGTACAAAGATGGCGTCGAGCTTGTCTCCCCGTGTTTTATACCAGCCAATATGGATATAAGCTGCATGTAGGGTGGCATTCTATTTAGATGTTTTAGCATTTTTAAAGGAAAGGCAGGTGCGAGATGGGGAGATTAACGAAATAGGTAGAAGGCTTATAACTTGCTACGAAGTTGCCAATGATGATGAGTAGGTATTTTAAAGAGCAAAATTGAATTGAATTTAACAATGTCTATGGCTGATGTTACTGATGGTTATGAAAACGAAACTTGATGGCGATTGCGCCAAAACTCGCAGACTATCTCTTGGTTCAAATGCTTCATATATGGTTAGATGGTAAAAACAAGCGAGCCTTACAATTTGACTCATGACCACCTTAGGTACTTTATAATACAATTTATGATGTACCTATTGCAAAATTTATATATGCCGCAAGTCCGCTACTCATTTCACAAATCAGCTATGCAAACTGTATCCGCCTTCAGTACAAAAATACTCCCAAGGTTTATTTCGAAGTCGTTAAAATTTTTCCTCGCTATTCGCGCTCCATTTTTCTGCCATACCCAATGTCGAGTCTTGATTTATTTTTCCTCCAAAACTGGCTAATACAGTTTCGCACCGTATCCACATTGTTAGTAAACAAAGCCACACGTTAGCGTATGAATATCTCGATGACTAATCTTTCGGTAGTACGAGCTCGATTTAGCGTGGTTACTCACGTAGCAACCGCCCTTTGAATGTCTGATGACATCTTGATTTCAACTCAGGAATATTATTCTCGGGTTTAGCAGCGGGAATTTGGTTTACGGCGTGTGGTGTTACGATCATCCTTTGATATTTGGGTCGAGAAAACATTGTATCGTCGGTCGATGATCTTTGGACTTTATTATAGATTCAAGGGAATTCTCTAGTAGCTTTTTGTTTTGTTTAATCACTTTTTACATACCTATTTATAACTGAAAAAGTATGATAAAAGATGCCACGCCTGTTTTTAACCTTCAGATGAGAAAGCTGAACATTAAAATTTCCCCCCTCACTTTGGTCATAGTAATATAGAGATCGGTTTTAACGAGAAACTGCTACATGCGAGTCCTGTTTTAAGTCTTGTTCATTTTGGATCTTCTGATTTTTAGTGCCCAAAATAGTTTTTTGTCTATTAAACTAAAGCCTGCCATGATGACCCTGCGTTGATTGCCATTTAACGAGGTAGTGCGGCCAGGGTTTTGGGGATTTTTGCCTCGGGAATAATTAGGGGCGGGTTGTTTGACCGAGACTAAATGATTTTGTTTGTTTTGCAACTTTTGTTTATTTCTATTGTTTTATGATTTATTTATCTAATGTAGCATTTTATCTTAATTCCAGGCGTCACTGTTCCTGAACGGCAACGGAGCGGGCGAAGCCACCCACATGTCAGTCTACATCAAGATCCTTCCAGGAGAATATGACGCGTTACTCCGCTGGCCTTTCGCCCACACAGTCTCCTTCACCCTCTTCGACCAAAGTTCAAGCCCTGACCGAGCTTGCAACATCGTCGAGAGCTTCGTGCCAGACCCCACGTGGAAAAACTTCCAAAGGCCGTCCAAGGAACCTGACGCGCTCGGCTTTGGCTTCCCGCGATTCGTCTCCCATGAAATGTTGAAGAAAAGGAACTTCGTCAGAGATGACGTCATGTTTTTAAGGGTAAAAGTAGATCCGAGCAAAATTGTCGCCGTTTAACTTTAGATTTAGATATTTTATGTATGGATGGATCTTTATTTTTTTGGGAAATGTGAGCGTAGGTGTAAACTCATAAGGATAGATTTAGAGTTCAGAAGTGGGATTGGAATTGTAAATGAAGCTTTATTAGGGTCCATGTCATAGATTAAGCAAAATTAAGCTGGACACAGCGCACAAATTTCTAAAAGTCATTTGTTATTTAGTGCTAGATATATTTAAAAGTCATAGATTAATGTACATACGGTATTACGTAGTGAATAGATAAGTGTAAATAGGTATTTAGAAGCGAGTAAGTGGCATTGTTATCCTTTCACTAAAGATCTCTTGTATTTCATTGCCGGCAGAAGATAATAGCAAAGAGAGCATGCTTTCGAAGAATCTCTACTTTTCTTGCTTCACCCGTGCCATATTTTATAAGATTTGGTCTAAGGCACCTGACAGTGTACTAAAAACCATACAAACCAAAGTATCAAAGAAAATGCGCTTTCTGTGCGCATTTCATTTAAAATGTACGGAATGTCAGGATTTTGGGATCCATAAAATACACACATTTTTATAGGGATTCTGCAAAAATTGTGTGTAAAAACTTCAGAACTGTTCGGAAGCATTTTTGTTCGCCTTGAGAAGATAAAATCAAAGGCATTTGAAAAATGCTTTGAACCATCAATACAGACACTCACACATACAAATAAATACTATTCTTATATTACTAATGCTTTGAGACATGTTAGTCTTTGTTCTTGGTTCATTTGGATCTTTGTATATATTTTCTGATTAGCAAAAAATATATATCGCTTTGTTAAAAACAAATATATTATATTGTACATAATTTCTGCCTCATTCAAGTTTCGATTTGAAATGATTACTATTTTTAAGCTGGAGACAGACCAAAGCATCGATATCTTTGCGGTTTTTATGTAAATTCTTCAGCAAAGTATATCAATAGGCAACACGGCTATAGCTGTATGTATATAATTATATATTTTTATATGTTAGACATATAAGTACTGTAATATTCTTGGTCTCTTGTGTGTATTATATAAGCTTCATACAAAATTTTACAAAAGCATACATTGTTTAGATCTCTCTAAAGCGCTTTTATGTATTTATCTCATGTGTAATTTTACATTCCAATAAAGCATTATTTAAAATTATAAGTTTTGACCCGGAAAATACTTATATAATTATTATAAACATTCTAGTCCTGTGTTGGTCGTACATTCTCCATGTTCCGGATCGTTCATGACCGACCAGCGAAATAACCGAATCAAATGTATTGGTCGTTCATCGGTCACGTGACCGAACCATACGGTGGCGATAAGATCCTATATACATTCACAATCTTTGACCTCTCATTAGAAAAGTTAACGAAATTAATTCTTATTACGAGACAAGAAAGTTTATTTTGGAAATAAAAAAACGAAAGAGATATACAATCATCAAATAAATGGAAAATGGAACATTGTTTGCATGCATTGTAGTAAAGACTATCATATTACTTGAAACGTAGTCTAATTTAGAATTTTAATCGCGAAGTATAATTGCAAGCTAGACACGTTCCGTTTGTTGATGTGCAAGTAGTGTTTCACGCCTCATTTTGGCGCGAATCGCGCGACACGGAACATGCGACGCATGGTACAAATGATCGAGATCTTGAACAAGTAATGAACGATTCGACCATGCGCTGATTATGTTTCGGTCATTGGGACTCGTTCAATCATGACCGACACAGGACTAAAACATTCTATAAACTTTGAAACCGATTCTGTTGTACTATTGTCATATCAGATTTGATTATTAATCTCTTCATTACTTAAAGGCCTGATTACAAGTCAGCGGATGTGAATTTAGTACAAGCTGCTCAATATCCAATCCAGACTGAAGCTCACATAAAGCCGCGTATCGATTGGGTTTCGCACAGCTTGTGGCTAACTTCACATCCGCCGACTTATATGATTCGGCCTATACTAAAATAATTATTATAAATGACATAAACGACGGTATACATATACAAAATTCGAATAGTTCGCTCGAGTCGGTGTATACCATTTTTTACTAATGTTGATTTTTCAGAAACAGCTCAGCCGCATTCGATAAAAATTTAAATGAGACCACCTCTGAAGTATCATCAACCAAACAAAAAAGAAATCATCAAAATTGGTTCATAATTAGCGAAGTAATCGCGTACCTTTTTTTTTTTTGACCCAGGAAAATCCTTTATGCATACCACCAAACCTGGGGAGGCCGGTGGTTATGTGGGAGTCTCCACCGCTAGTGGTGGCATACCTACTAAAAACCTGGGGTGTTTCCGCCACTGCGCCATTATGTCGGGACTACGGGCATGCTTCCGCACTCCTCCGCGGCAAGTAATCGCGTACCTAACATACATCCATACAAAAAAAAACAGGTCTAACATTCATACATACAAAAAAAACATAGGTAGTCGAATTGAGAACCTTTTTTTTGAAGTAGGTTAACAGAATTGTATTTTTTTAAATAAATGCGTGTCATCAGACAGACAATTACAACCGAATCGGTACCGTCTTACAATGTTCCATTCAAGTACCTACATATTTGTATTTATTATATGTTTTTCATATATTTCTAGAGTTAAATCAGTAAAATACCTAATTAGTAAGCTAGGCAGTGTCTAGTTATAGTACCTTATCATAATGCAAATAAGACTAACAAAATTATTCTAAGAGTAGACATAACTAAAGCGTGTACGCTGTAGCCTTAAGAATTGAATGTAAATTATTTTTAAGATGGAAATAAATATATTTCTATTTGATGAAAAAATATTTTTTATTTTTAAAATGACTACAAAATACTTCATAGAGCTTAATATAAAAACAAATACATAACTTACACTTACATTTTTAAAATCGCTAGTACAATATAATTATTGATATGATGTTCGCATGCCATGCGTTGATTGAAAGAACTTTATTCAAGAAAAAATCTTCAAGAATAAATTAATTTCTGTAGTAAAAAAAAACAATCTAGTAAATTAGTTATAAAAATTAACAAGGACCAGCCGGGCTAGGATGCGCACCACGAAATATTGTTTCGTCGTGTCAGAACGAGACAGCGTTATGGCAAAGTTTATATCTGTCACTTTTTCACACGTCGAAAAGAATTCTATTCGTGGTTTTTCGTGGTCGCATGCTGGGCTAGCAGGGACTCTATCAGTCTTACCACAAAAGTTTTACGCACGCTACAATGTTTAACACTACAAATTGCACGGTTAAACAATGTTTAAAGCGTGTTCAAATCTTTTGTGGTGTGGCGGTATTTTTTTAACCAATACGCCCGCTGGGACGTAGGAGTTAGTGGTCAAGAAACAAAATAAGCATTGCATAATTTACCGTCTGTCTTTAAAATCTCTGGTTTCAAAAATGTTACTCCGTATATCAATGGCAGTAATTAATTATTTTTCGTAAAAATGGCGCAACCGACTTCAACCGTGTACGAATCGATGTGACATCCATGTAGGTAGTAGTTTTTACATTATTATTGTTATTTCAAAAACAGCTCAAGCCGAGCTCAACAAATTTTTCAAACTCATTACTTTAGCACTCAAAAGGCACGGTTTCAAATTCTAGCGGCTGGTTATAGGTCTCAGTGGCGTAACTATACCATCTGAGGCCCGCGGCAAATTCTTTAGATGGGGCCCCCTCCCAGTAAAAATTGTGGCGTTGTAATTTTTATAAACCACTTAAGTATTTAATTACAATTACCCAATACGATTAATAGTATTCTGTGTGTTTTAATTTAATATCTAACAAATTTTATTTTCTAAAGCAGCAAGCGAAAGACTTTTGAATACAATATATTTGTACTAAGTGTGAGCGCCGCGAGTGTGATAAAGATTAGAAACACTTAATCAAGTTTCAGCGTGAACGCAGAAAGCGCGAAATTTTTAGATTTTTTATTAAAGGGAAACTGAAGTTGAGATGAGATGTGAGCAACGGAAAAATGTTTGGCTAAATGAAGCGCGAGCGCAGCGAGCACGAAATATTTTTCATGTTTTTTTTTCATCTGATTTTTTTCATGATTTTATATAATGAGTTCGCGGCCTCTTAGGCTGGGGCCCACTCGGGTCGGGGGCCCGTGGCATTTTGCCAGCCATGCCACCCTATAGTTACGCCACTGTATAGGACCATGTTGGTCTTTTGCCTGGCTGTGGTTTCATTGGTGATCAACTTCATACATTAGAATTTACTTGCTTGCTATTATTGTATTTAAAAAAGTTTGCGTTCGCTGCGTTCGCGTTTAATAGCAGTACACTGCTCTTCTTAGCTCAATTCTATTTTGAAGTTACTGAAAATATCAAAAAATATTTGCTGCTTCCCTCATACTTCTTAAAATTATTGTAAAAGCTGTCAGTTTTTATTGCTGCTCGTTGCGCTCGCACTTAATAACACTACAGTGAAGATAAAATTTAAATCGGATCACCTCTGAAATATGACCTACCAAAGAAAAAAGATCTTTTAAAATCGGTTCACAATTGGCGAAAATATCGATGAATATACACAAAAAAACACATACAGACTCCTCCTTTTTGAACGCCAGTTAAAAACAAAGAATCCCAACAGTGGGCTTTCAATAGCTGATTACAGTCTCTGATAACTAAAATAATAATCTTCATAATAATTAGATAAAAGGAACATTAGATTTAGCTGAGCTAAAGTGAGCCGATTCATAGTGCAGTCATTGTCCTTAGGTTATTTTGATAATATTATTTTAAACTTAAATAAACAGGACACTAAAGTACCTTAAGATACGTCTTTTATCTGAGATTTTGAGCCTGAGGCAATGTTAATATAAAAAAAAAATCTAGGCTGCCGTATCTCCACTTACAAATTGCCGTTTTTGGATCAATTTGGAAAAAAAATCCATTCACACTTTCCAAAATCGCAAATTCTAGGGCAAAGGGTCCTATAGTAGGTGCTACAACAGTCTGAAATAGTCGTATCAATAATAACACTGACCTGAGGTGACAGTCATTAAGCCAACCGCAGAAATGTCTGATCTCAAGGCATATCACAAAGCAACGCCTGATTCAATCAACTAGATTATGCTAATGTGTCCGTAACAATGTAACAAACAACACATTCAAACTGGCGGCAGACAATTTCTATAATACAGTACATTGTACACCGAGGGGAGAAAACGATCTTACGAGGGCTTAAAGGACAGAACTCGAGAACAGAAATCGAACTTTCTACCGAGTGATACATAGTGCTTTATACTACACCTACGAGGAAAATAAAATACAATATTTCTTTAATTAAAGTTTAGGAAGTAAGTTAGTTCTTGGGCTGTATTTTTTATTTCTGGTGGCGTCATCATTAAGTACAAAATCGTCACTTTCACTATCAGATGACATTTTGGAAAATTATTTGGAAATTCAAAGCTAGGTACTGTTAAATTATCAATTTAGTTAAAAACAAAATTTAACGCAACGAAATAAATTGCCGCGCTTTTTTTCGCATTGCAGAATAAGGTTGCCATCCTCATTTCATAAAAAAATAGAAAACAAAAAATAATCCGCCTCTTTTCTCTAATTATTTGATATACTCGTAAATGATGACCTTTTTGAGATTTGACGTTTGTATCTTTTTTAATGTTCGCTGCTTAAAAACAAAAGAAAGCTAGCCGGGCAGTAATGGATTTTCATACAACATTCCTGCCCTGCTTCGGAGGGCAGTAATAAAATTCCATATAATTTTTCCCGCCGCACATTTTTAAGGGAGAAATTACGAACCTTGTAACCCGTTTATGAACGATTAATAACACACTTTCCAAGTGGGTGTGGTATAAAGACAATTGCTATTATTAGAGTATAGGCCAAATCAAACTTCTTAGCGGCTGTGTATTAAGCTATAGGCTGAATCACACAAGTCAGCGGATGTGCAGTCTTTATGTGAGCTTCAGTCAGGGTTGGATATCGCGCAACTAGAAGCTATAATCATCGCAAAACATCTAGTCCGATCTGAACACGACCCGTAAACCTGCGCAGAAGCGAAAAATGGGTAGCATCCCTAGCGGGGAACATGCCACGTGACCGCCCTTGACAAATCACAGCGTAAAGCGTATTTTCATTAGTGTGCTTTCTTTCTCTGTGTGTCGTAGTCACGTTCGCTAGCTCCACCCACTGAGTACAGTCGCGCGCGATATTTTTGTTATATAAACTGTTTCTTAAGTTTTTTTGTTGATTTTTCGTTTCGTGTTATTTTTTATTTTGTTATTATTTCTTGTTACTTATTAATACTTGTTGTACTTTGTGTATAAAATGCCAAAAACGTTAAATATTCATTATTAAATTGTTTTATTTTCATAACATAAGCATGATTATTTTTAGGCTTAAGTTATAGGTTACCTATATACTTTAGCACTATTAGACAGGAATCTAGAACAATATGTACCTAATCCCAATAGTCAAAATAATTAATTATAAAAAATATAATTCGTACATAATGTTGTTGCACTTGACTGTACCGTCGCGGGCCGCCATGGTGCAACTTCAGATCGGACTAGATGTTTTGCGATGATAATAACTTCACTCCCACCGACTTGTATGATTCGACCTATACAAACTGCGAATAACTCGATCTTGACTAAAGCACACTCAACAGCTGCGCGAAGTTTGGGTTATCCGCAACTTATCGCTAATATCACAGTAGTCTGATGTTTGATTAGGCTTATAATTTGTATTAGACTGCGACTGTGGGCTCACACACTTAGTCGATAGGCCAATGTGATTAATTACATTATTATTTGTACAATTTTATCTTCTGTATAGACGCGTTACACATGTTGGCGGAAATGAAGTTAGCTCAGAGCGCTGCGCAAAAGGCGAAATATAGGTACGCACGGGAGCCAGAGAAACGAGACGCCGGGTCGCCCGCCAACCTCATGCCTCCCGCACGCTCACTAACATCACTACGGCACGCAGTGTCGGCATTGTGCACACATGCGCAATAGTTAGCGAATCACGGCGAAGTGTCATCCGCCGATTTATGTGGCGGTTAGTATAGCAACCTTCATTTTCGCCAACTTGTGTGACACGGTCTATACTAGCACTAGCTTTTATAACACTTAAAGTCTATTTAGATGTTTTACACCATTTAGTACGAGTGAGCTAGTCGCACCTGACAGTGTCATGAGGTCTGCGAGGATCCCGACTGGCTGAAACTGGATGTGTTCAAGGTGGCTGCAGTCGGAGCAGGTTTCTTGGATCTCTGGAAATGATTTAAATGTATTTTAGTTTAAAAGGTTCTTTACGGGCCGACCTCGATCGACATGCTGATTCAGATTCAGATCATATATTGGCCATTGATAACATGTCGGTCATACAAGGCAAGTCAGTTTACAAAATTAAAATACAGAAACTATATAATTTAAAAATTCTTAGTCATAAATCAAATTATTCCATAATAAATAAAATAATAACAAAAAGTAAAATTATACATCAGCAATACATCAAAGGTATTCATAAAAATTAAATTAATGTATAAAGATGCATGCAATTATAGAATTATTGAATAATGCTTCTGCACTATCATCTCATTCACCATCTAAGCTACTGGAGCAGTTATGCCAGCGGCCCAGAGCCACACTCCGTTACTTAAAGGGGCTGGCTCGAGTAGATGCTGGAGGGGAAAATGCACAAAACACCCCACGCGGGACGTCAGTGCAGGACTTATCTCCCCTACTTCAAATTAGAATTAGACCTCGATCGGCACTGCCGGGCGGTAAAATCGTGGAGATGTATGTTCGGGAAAAAACGCCGATCCAAAGCCAAAAAACGCCCGGGCTGCCGGGAGCTGGCACGTTCGGCAAACTTTCGTTTCATTATTTGATGAGGAATATTTTAGTTTTGCATCTATGAGTTCCCTCCTTGTCTTTGTTTTCAGTTATCACTACATACTTAGTAGGTATGAAACAAAACCGCTATTTTTGTGTGTCTGTCTGAATATCGGCTTATATCTTCCAAACTAGACTACAGATTGAGACTACAGAGACTAGACTACAGAATACGGTTTTCATCATCTTTTAAAATATTTTTTCTGGAAGGTTTATAGCTATAACTTATCAGTAACTGGGTGAAGCCAGGACGGATAGCTAGTAGGATATAAGTTGATAAATGATTACTTTTTATAAGATATTATTTAATAAGAGATTATTATAGTTGTGCTTGTAAGGGACCACTACTTTTTCTTATGTAATTGACTGCTGGACATGGGCCTCTAGATCTCTAATAAGACTGGTTGAAAATCACTTGCATTTGGCATGATCCTCCAGCGTTGAAGTCTCTATTCTAAGAGGGCTTCATCCATCAGTCATCAATTTGCTGAACTAGCTTTGATTTTCAAGCAATCAATTTATTCAACTTCTGAACCTGGTTGCTTGGGTAGTCAACTGATGGCGAAATTAACAGTAAAAAATGCCAATAACGATCACATTTAGTGTTCGTTTTGAGAATGTGGGAGCAAAAGTGGCATTTTTAACTGTTTCCATTCACAGTTTGGATACCTCAATAACTGCTAAAAATGCCATTGTGAACTGCCACTTTCGATCCACCTCTGAGAGGTGGGTTCTTTTTGATAGTTTTCTGACATTAAGAGTGTGATAAACAAATGCTAGACGCATTTGTTTTGGGTAGTGAGCAATAGTGGCATTATTGGATAGTTACCAAACTGAATGGATTACGTTAATATACAAATTTTGCAGATACCAAAAATGCCATTGAGACTGACACAAACACACCTATAATTATTATCTTTCTATTTATCAATCAAAAATATAAAATTGTTGAGTATTAAGTTATTAGAATATAGCTTACCAGTTGCAACTGAAGCAAGCTATCCATAGCGGCCGGCAGCAGAGGTTTCACAGAGTTAATCTCCATCATGGTCAAATGGTCCAGTCTACCATACCCTCCACCAGACTTCATCAGGGCATCCATAGATGTTCGCAATTTGGACATGCGGATGTCCCAAATATCTTTGATCATGGTCTTGATTTCTTCTGCATTTGGTACGTCATCTGATGCAGCTCCGAGAATCAGCTTTGCTTCTACCATGTAGTGCTCATTGGGCATTTTCGTGAAGAACCTGGAAAATGCAATTTGACATGATGAGAATCAGCAATATAGATGAAACACAGTTGATACATAATATGTAATGTAGATTATTTAGTGATTTAGAGTACTGGCACAGAAATTTGTTTAAAATATTTTTACCTTAATATAAAACAAAACTTTACCAAATCAATCATGATTTGGTGGTTGTTTAACGGGTCTTTACAGTGCGACACAAAAGAGATGAAATGAGTTATTCGGGAACTAAATTATCATTTTTGCTAGAACCACTATCTGAGCTGCCAATCATTGTTAACATCCTAGCATTATTCTCGTTTTACGTTATTTTGTGAATTTTGAACAGGAAAACAGTATCATTATGCAAAAAATAATGCAAAATATGCAATCAAAGCTATAGTGGCGACCTCATTTAATTTCAAGTCTTTTATGTTGCACTGTAAGTCCTTTATTTATGGTGCTGCATTCCAAAAATGAAATCTTGCTTACGTGATACAAAATACTACAGCAAAAGAAAGTGAAGAGGCACTTTAATTACTCTAAAGTAGTTTGTAGCACACAATCTGGCATTCCAAGTGTATTATCACAAAAAGAAAGTTTCTATACACCTAGTGTGTGAAGCACGATAAAAATTATTTCATTGATTAAGCAATGCGTCATTTCTCGTTAATGGTAAGAAGTTCTAATAATTTCACATTAAGAGACTGACTGGTTTAAAGCAGTTTTCACAAATGGCGCTTCCAACAATGTAGTAATTGGTAAAAATGATAAACACTCATTAATTTGGCGCCTTTGCAGAGAGTGTTTAAGCTTCAATGTCAATTTTACACACAGCTTGTTTCGCTATAGCCTCTTCAGACCTGAGCTTAAACTAAAGTATATAAAAGTGATTTCAGTGATTTATTATGTTGAGGATAGGTAAAATAAAAAGTATATACAGTTTTTTAATATGTGTTTAATAATATTTTTTTGAAAAAAACATGGTGCACATATGTGTACCTCAGTACTCAACAGGGCCCAAACTTCTTATAAGCGTGGAATTGTTCGAAGCAGTTATTCTTAAGAATGCATAAGTAAACGTTGCATTTTATACAAATAGTGCGGCAACGCGATGAACAGGTGGGATGGCGGCACTTTGACTGTTGATGGCTGACACTTTGTTGGCCTACACCATCCAGTCTCACCTCTGATTTTGGTTGCGTACCACAATACGTGCCTTTTTTCTATTGGGTGGCTCAGTGTCCTCAGGCAATTCTGCTTCATCACATCTGCTTGACCTGGTACTAGGGCTGGATCCTGGCCGGGTGCTGGAGCTGTGGCGTGTGAACAAAGGGTCGACTTCTCCATCATCATATTTTGTCAAGACGGTGGCCAGGCTTAGTCTGTACTGCAGTAGTCCCAGCTTTCCATTGCTTGTAACTCCTTCCTCATTGCAGCAACGGTTGTACATGATCCAACAGTTGACCACTACGAGATCAAGAAAGTGGCAAAACACTTTCACTGGCCATTTCTTTGTTCGCATCGCGGACCTGTAGTAATCAATCAACCTGTCACACAAATCAATGCCACCCATACAGGTGTTATAATTTTTTATTACAGCTGCTTGTGCAATATCAATTTTACGTTTTTGTTGCTTACACCAGCGTTTGCACATATCCACTGGTGCACCACCGACACACGTTTAACAAAATGTAGATGAATTCGTAATTCGAAAAATCGATCTAGGCTAGCTCCTTACTCCAGTACATTTTTGCTTGAGGATATTTGAGTGTCCCCATCATCAGTTGAAAGAACGCCTGCGAAACGAATCATCTCCCTTACAGTGGTATTTACAAATTTTAGATCCCGTTTGCGTGAAGAATACAAATTAATATGTTCTGTTAACAATTCCCAAAAGTCACGGCCTAAATATTCAAAAAATGAAGACAAAACATGGGTATCAGAAGCTCCCTGCGCTATCTGTAAATTATCTGCAATGTCTGGACCACGAAAACTATATCTTTGGTGCGCCAAAATAAACTTGAATGTTCTTGTATATTTTCCTCTTCATTGTTTTCATTTTCTTCTTTTGGCTGAAATGGTGACTGACTTCTGGGTTCTAGAGGTAAATACTTCTCGACATCATCGTCTTCAGAGAAGTCCCAGTCACTGTTGTTTAGCAATTCTTCGATTTCTCGCTCATTCATTGTTGTAACTGCATAAGAAGATAAAATGTAATTTACCCCCATCAGTACAAAATACTACGGTAAGTACTGAGGTACACATCTGTGTAACACAAATAAAGTGTGTCGCAAAACAACAAAATATTCGCAGAATTCGAAATATTTTACTCAAATACAAAAATATAGTTTGTTTTCAATACAAATAAACAAAAAAATCATGAAAATAGGGATAATTTTATTACTTACCGAATTTTAAACTTGTCGGAACGCGTTGCATCTCAATTAACAGCTAACAATGAAATTCAAATGCATTTCTTCAAGTAACGGTAAGCCCCTAGCGCCACAAGTGTTTATTTTTAAAAGTACAATTCTAATTAGTAAGCCGTGGTGTTATTGCCAATTGCCGCAAGATAGCGCTTTTTAAAATTTTTGAGGAAAAAGTGAGGTGCACATACGTGTACCCCTGGTCCGAAGAGGATAGAGAGTGCATTTTATTCAAATGCATATTTCTTATGGTTTGTAGGATTGTGTAAGCATGAATGAGATCTTTATGAGCAGTTTTGTCTACAAGCAAGATGTATGAGTGGTGCTCGACGAGTTACTGTACACTAGGTCGTAATGGTGGACGTTTTCATACTTACTATATTTATATTATATATTTATTTATATTAAGGGAAAGTAAAATAGATATAATTATAGAATCACAAATTGTCATATCCTTTCCATAGACTACCACCCAGTGCTGGGCAGGTCCGTGTAGTCACCGGCCCAAAAGTAGGAACAATTAGGAAGTATAACGCACCTTGCAAAAGGCCCTAGTTTGGCCTATAGTAATCATTTAATTTTAACTCAATAAGATGGTGTAAAGAGGCACCAACAGTTTCATGATCGATGCCACAAACTAGGATACTACTATGATAGAACGCCGTTTATGAACACAAGACGAGTTCAGACACGAGGAAATCTGATTCGGCCTTTAGGTGCAACAGAGAAGCACTAGAATATAAAATAAGAGTATAAAACTAACCTCGAACGTTTCTCCTCCTCTTTGATAGTCTCCAAAACCTCGATGTCCATCCAGTCTGGTGGCACTATTCGACACTTCTGCTTTTGCTTTAGCATCATAGCGAGCCACAGAGGCACATTTAGAGGCAAACCAGCGCGGAAAGGCCCAAACTCCCCACAAATCAAATAGATTTTATCGTAAGTAAAACTAGGTATTATACTGATGATGCGGTTCTCGCCTATGAATTCTATTTCGTATGGATCCATTTATGTTAATTAACACGATATTAAGGAGAAAAAAAATAAAATAAAGCCGGTTAGAAAATAAATTCAAAACTCAAAAAATCAAATCAAAACAAACGGTGTGACCGTTTTCAAAACCACGTAACCGACTAAACGGAATATACTTTTCTACTAAAATCTACCGACGTCACTTGTTTTTAACACGCTTTTATTAGTTTCACCTGTACGTTTGCTTGCTTGCTTATAACCAACCCCTTTGAGCTCGATTTCGACCTACAAAAAGGGGGTGCAAAAATCAATAAAAAAGGGAATGTAAATAGTATCAATAATAGAAACAGTCACAGACTACTATAGGAAACAGTAGTAAATCTGGAAACGGTCACACTGAAAACAGAGTACATTTTTTAAACAAGTTTTTAAGTCCATGGAAACTTATTCGTTCGGTCGGAGATTTTATTACTATATAGCTTTTACCCGCAGCTTCACCCGCATGATATTGTAAGTTGGAGAATTCTTCTATCGGATTCTACTAAAATAGTGTTAGCTATCTTTATTATCTATTAAAATAATGCCGTGGTACAGTTTTGCATTTATTTAAAACATTAAGCTGCCATCTAGTGATTTGCTTACAAAGCTTTTGATTACTTCAACTATCCTGTAAACCCCAAAGTTATTTTTTATTGTAGTAAGTATTAGTTATTCACATAAGGCATAGATGACACTGCTATTTCTGGAAAATACAATATTTCTGAAAATAACAGCGATATCAATGCAGACAGGATTACCACGATGAATGGCAGAAATAAATTAAATAATCTTATTATTCAGATTGATTATATCATCATGATATCAGCTATAAACCATCCTCTGCTGGACATCGTAGATTTCCAATAAGGGCTACTGAAAGTGGCTTGCATTCAGCGCGTTTTTGCGTTCTGTCCAGTTAGAGACTAGGTAGGTACGTAGGTACAGTCGTACAGGCATAGCGCAGAATTTCATCGCCATTATCATCGCCTATCAACTTGCCTAGTGGTCTTCATTCGGGTAGGTAGTTTGATATTTATAACAATACTAGCTGACCCTTATAATATATATATGTGAACTTCATATCACTAATTCGGTTGATTATAATTTCGATGGCGTTTAGCGCCACCTATGGGCACATACGGCAAGTATTTCATGGAGGGATATTTTGTGGGGGAAAATTCAACAGATAGGTATTATATTATTATTTTTTGAGCAATTTTCACATTTTTTTGACATTCTCGTGACAATAAAAAAAAAAAAATAACCATGTCGGTCCAGCCGTTCACACATGACGCTGTGACCAAGAGAAATATGTAGGTATCTACCTATACATTTTTATACATCTGCTTACCCTGTACTAAGAGCAAAGGGGTGATCTAGACCATCAAACAAGTAAGACAACTTTTGACCATCATAACGAACAACTTTTACTATGGGGCTAACCTAAAATTCGACAAAAATATATTATAAATACAACTAAACTGAAAAAAATATGAAAAACCATTAAAAACTGCAGTGAGTTTGATGCCAGACCCAACGACACTTTACTGTTCCAGCCGCTGTGCCTTGGTACTTGGTATATACTTGGTGGGCGGGCATTTTCTGCCAGACGGGCCTCTTCGGGCCCTTTATTGCGTGATTCCCCCGGCTGGCTGCTAGTCTAGCCCTCCGGTGTCCTCCAGGAAGTCCAGCAGCTCGCTGACGCCGGCGCAGGCCTCCCGGAGCGTCCTCGGCGACCCGAGGATCTTCTTACGTTGTTCTGTCACGCTTCTGCACTCTAGCAGCAGGTGCGCGGCTGTTTCTTCTACCTCCATGTAGCCTCTGTATAGGGGACTGTCTGTAACAGCAATTTTAAATAGGTGTTTGTTTAGAGGGCAATGTCCAGTGACAACTCCAACTAAGCCACGAAGTCTGTCTTTTGCACCCACCAGTTTGTACACCAGTTCTGTATAATAAATAAATAGGTAATAAATAATTTTATTTGACTTTTCTTATGGGTTATGTACAGAAATAGAAATGTATAGAAAATCCTTTATACAGGGGTATTTCTAATCAATTCGCATCCTTCTAGGGGCTTATTCTGTACATCAAAACTAACAACTTTTGTCCTACGATTTTCGTCAAAACTCAAAACAATTTTTTTTTGTTCCATAGAAAAATTTAGTGCACCCGTGACAAAATGTATGGAAAGGCTGATTTATTTTTTCGAGTTTTGACGAAAGTCGTAGAACAAAAGTTGTTAGTTTTGATGAACAGAATAAGCCCCTAGAAGGATGTCAATTGATTAGAAATAACCCTGTATAGATAAATTATATATATAGATACTTAATCCAATAAATGTATTATATTACTACGTATGTACCCAGTAGCTACACGTAAGGAAGTAGGCAATATGCTATTGTACCGCCACGTCGCGCGTCATCATCCAGACAAGTTACTAAACTTATCCAAATGGAACTGGTCGAGTAGAAAGCATCGTTCAGAATGAAATAACTGCCTCCAGCCGCCTAGATCGATGCAAATCGTTTTGGCAAAGTGCAAACTTCTAATTACTGGCCGTAAATTAGGGTGGGCAGTTGACAATGTCTCAGACGGCGATATTTATGGGTCTTCACGGCGAGGGGCGAGTACTCCCTACGTGCCTGTCATACAGCAAGTTTTATTGGATAACTAAATAAAGAACATTTATAATTTTTCCCAGGGCAGATAAGTCTGCCAGTTAATTTTCTTCGCTGATATAATTATGTGAAAACAATTTGGTGATGATTAATCTGTTTTGTTTGAGCTCGTTTTTTGCAGAATTCGGTCTTAAATACTCAAATTGAATATAGTTTCATTTAATTGCAATAAAACCACACTATTTGGAGTAGTTTTAACTGTATTTTAGGCTGAGCACAAACTAATATTCCTGATTTTGTTTAATAACCTAACGCCTGTTTTAAAGCAGTCAGCAATAAATACACAGAATAAAAGTTCTTTTTGAAAGGCGTTATGGCTTTATAGCCTTAAAGTACCTACTTACAACACACTTTTTATAAGTTTTTATCCGGATTTCGTTATGTTTTTCATGTACAATATGTCATGTTGTGTTTTTTCATGATTATTTTGAATCTTTCAGTAAAAAGTCGTGTAAGTACGATCTTAGAGAAATTAGAGTAGCTCCAAGTCAATTTCCAGATGATGCTTATTTTTACCAACTTCCTACTTTTATTTATATTTAATCATTAAAATTGTTACTGTAGGGATCTATCTTGAGTATATATGAGCTGAATCATACAAGTCAGCGGATGTGAAGTTAGTTACCTACATGCTGCGCAAAACCCAACCAACGCGCAGCTATGAATGTGAGCTACAGTCAGGATTGGATATTGCGCAGCTACCTTCACATGCGCCAGCTTGTCTGATTCTTTAAATTAATACAATGCATTAAATATTTTACGATTAAACGTCAAGAAAAAGAAAACACTTGTAGGTGCTAAATACCTAGGTACCTACACTTCGGCATAAATAATAACAAAAATTAAATTCACCTACATAATAGTATAGGTAGGTATGTGATCTCTTTAAAATTCTCATTACAAGATGTAAAACAGAGCGATTTCACGGGAGATAAACCCTAGGCAATAAAAGAAACTGAGAGATTTATAAAAGCAACCTGTCTCGAACGCGACGAAATAAATAAAGGATCTGTCTGCACGAGCGAGAAACACATTGTCTCCACGGCAGACATCTTTCTACTTAAATCTGCATACAAATTCGTGAGATCGCGCGCAAATTCACCCAGTCATTTAAAACCCATTCTGTTTTCTAGCGAAAAGCCGTTTTTTCGGCCATAAATATGTCGCGGGTGACGTGTTGTAGCGACATCTAGTGGCGGGTAGAATTTGTATGTAGATTACGCCGCTGTACGATAGATGGTGTAAGTAGTATTTGAACCAAGCGTTGAAGTTTATTCAAGTTTGTAATTTTTAGAGTTCAAAAAATATTTTGAGATTATGGATGACTTACTGATTGTAAAAAAACGATGGATAGAAATAGACATATGTAAATTATGCCTCAAAAAATTACTGAGCACATGTAGCATAAAGTTTTTACAGAAGTTTCTATAATGATTGATAATGACGACTGTGGGAAACTCTTTGGACTTGGTCCTTAAACATCAATATTTAGGAAAGAAAAAAATTAGAAAACTAAGAAACTAAACTAATATTTTTTTTTTGCAAAAAATTGTTTGACCGACTTCAACCGTGTACAGAATTCGTGAATATTTCGCACTGATCTATGTAGCATTTTTCACATAATTGTTAATTTATCAAAAATGGCTTAGCCGATTTCGATAAAATTTAAATGGAACCAATTTGCAAGTAAATACATTCCAATAAAAAAAAATATTGTAATTGGACCACTATGTAAAAAGAAATGCGTGGTTATACATGAAAAAAATATAGGTACCTACCTATACCTACGTAATCGCGTAAAACCTGGCGGGAACACGGAAAAATCATGTCGCGTCATTGATGATTTTGTTAAACTTGTGTTTTTATTAGTGATAATTGGTGAAAAATGTTGGTATTTCGTTGATTATAAGTAGATTTACGTGTAGGCAAGTGATATAATGTGACGTATCATGCAGTTGTACCGTGTTGTTACCAAAACTCCATAGACGTCTCTAGTAAAGTCCCCGCCGCTTTATTGAGGTATGGCTTGGATTTAACCGCGACTTTATTGGACTATGACGTGACTACGACAGTGACTATATTGATAAAATATTATCAAAAACTATTATAACTTTATACTTGACACTGGCAAATGCACAACAATGCGACGCCAAAATGTAAAAGAAGAAGAAGAAGGTTTCGACATATTGGGTAGTCAGGGCGCAAGGCGTTGAATTTCCCTCAATAAAAGGGGGCAATTTCTGTAGCGCAGTTTAGGAACCAATTTTCATAATATATGACAAGATTGTTTGTACAAGATTTGCGAGTTTAAATAACTGATTGAGCGAGTTGAAAGGCATATGAAAATTCAGTCAACAAATGCGAAGTCTTCTGATCCGAAAACTTCTAGTACTTATAGGTAAGGTAAAAAAAAGTTTTTTTTAGAAAACAGCGGTAGATACCTAAACAATGCAGTAACTCTAGTGTGACTCTACGTCTCGCGGTAATTTGATGTTCTTTTTTTCTCAACCTATTCTGCCCCCCTTCTGGGCAAAGGTCTCCCCCGAAAAGTGTCAAGATCGTCACGCCAGCGTTTTATAAGCCTTCCCTGCCTTCGAATACACTCCGGTACCTACTATGTGATGAATAGACGATCCTGGCCCATCTCTCGGGGTGCATACGAACCACATTACCCGCCCAATCCCATTTTAGTTTAGCAGATTTTTGGCCTACGTCAACTACACCTGTGATGGAACGCAGTGTTGTTTCGAACTCTGATGCATGATGAAATTTGATGCTCTATGCTACGTTATTCTTAGAATACTTAAACCAAGAAAAACAAAATCCAAAACGTTGCATCCCTGCAATTTCGCATGCAATAAAACCATTTTTCGTTGGCGTTCCACAGTTGGTTATTAAGTGAATTATAGTAATTACCGCTGGCCTCTGGCCGGAAAGTTCCAGCCCTATCTCACGAAACTTCGCGGGACTTCGGCTTGTTTTTTGCGATTATTATAATGTTTACAGCTCATTACGAGCGGAAGATATTTTGGAAGTTGGCCGCTTCCACTTTATTGGCTTATTTTTGATCTCGGCTGCAGTTTTTAAGGAAACGCCCTGCGTAGTTTCTATTGATGTCTGGCGATTAAGTGTTAACTGACTTTTTATTGTTTTGCACCTCTTAGTTCTATTTTTCTTTGTTACTTACTTACCTGTTTAAATGGAAGCTTTTTATCATTGAATAATTATGGTAACAGACAGACAGACAAAACTCTTTATTTACAATCACAATATGAAAAATAAACACTATTTACACATATACAAAAAAATATGATTATAAAGTGGCGGCCTTATCACCCAACAATATTTTTGGGAATACAATGTGTTTAGTTTGTCCTTCAAGCACGCCTGTCTGACCGGAAATTGAATCCAGAATCAGAAAATTAATTCATATCAATTTCAGAAAAACCAATCTTATGAATAACAGACGTATTTGAACTGAACTTCATTCAATTTTACACCATAAAAGGATCAAAAAATCACAAATTTTTACATTTGGTTGACAAGTTCCGCGAAGCAAATTTCTATAAGATTCACAAACGTTTCAGTTACATCTTTGGTAGTTGAATTAGGGTCCAGCTACTATTGAGTGACTTTTGCTATTTTTGTGGGCTAATCAGCCTATCATATCCTTCTAAACTGTCTTATTAGGGAATAGCAAGCCTATGTCTAGCAGTCAACGTCCTATGGCTGATGGATGTATGGATAAATGAGGCAATCATGACGCTTTAAACGACGTTGGCCGCAGAATTAATAAAAATCCACTACTATTTGACCACTAAATTCCCATTTGAAACTCAATGTTACTAAACAGTAACTGACAGTGAACGGTAGATATTTTCAAACACTGGCGGTAACTGACGCACTGACAGTGAACTAAGGGTGATTACTCACTGGGAGCGTTTGGGGCTGAACACAGGTTTGAGTTCGAGCATTACATACGTAGGGTCTATAACCCTACTAATAAAGTCTGACAGCAGGACCAATCGTCCGACCTATACGGATAGACTATTATTATTCATTTGATAGTTAATTTAAATCAGGTCACGCCGGGCAACTTGTACCTAGGTATCTATACACCTTCAACAGCAAATGGTTTGTCGTATCAATTGCATACATCACACACATATACAAGACTGCTAAAATTAGCCCCCACAGCTTAATCAGGACTAGCCATCTTCTTGGTGGATTTCCTACGCGTCCTGCGACGGATACTTTCTATGGAAGACCTAAGGGTAAACCCATGACACACATTTGTAACACTTCCGGCGTATCATTTCTGTAGGAAGTTACGCAACGTAACAAAACTATGTTATTTCGGCCCATCATGTTACGTCAACTCGCGGGTGTTACGTCACGTTTCAGCGTGTCAACTTATGATGTTACGAATGTCAAACGTAGCGTTGTTGCGTCGGTTGTGTTGTGCCACGTTGTCGTTCGGATGTAGCAAGAAATGTTTACATCTCACATGTTTGAACAATTATACTAATACTCGTATATATTGTTTAGACATTTCTTACTTTACTATAATTATGGTGCGATGAGTTAACGTTCGTACTTAGTCTTTAACGTAAAGCTCAACATATCATGTAACATTCGAAACCTTCTATCAGTTACTTAGTACATCCTAGCTCGCTGCACCGCGGGCGGCGTGCTGGCACGTCATGTTACGTCAAACATGGCGCTGCATCGGCAGTGCCGTGCTAGGGATCGGATATAGAGAGTGGTGTTTACATCGATACTTCTAAACTTTAGTCATTTCTTACTTAACGTTCTTTCTACTTTAGTTATTTCTAACTTAACTTTACTGTTATTAATTGTAGGATGATTTAATATTGTATTGTAACGTAACGCTCACAATAGAATGTTTGCTCCTGCAAATGCTCCTGTTAGTAGTGACTTAGCACGTCATAACCCGCTGCAATGCGGGCGAAGTGCCGGCACGTCAAGTTACGTCAAACGTGTTGTTGCGTCGGCTGTGCCGTGCCACGTCGATTGGATGTAGAAAGCGGTGTTTAAGAGTTGATTCTAGAGTTTAGACACTTCTTACTCATCTCTTCTAGTGAGAAGAGTTAGCGCTGTAGGTACTGTAACGTAATGCTGAAAATAACATGTTACATTCGTACGCCTTGTATTAGTGACCTAGCACGTCATAGCCCGCTGCACCGCGGGCGACGTGCCGGCACGTCATGTTACATCAAACTTGGCGCTGCGTCGGCTACGTCGTGCCACGTCGATCGTATGTAGAGAGCAGTGTTCATGCTTCAATATAAATGAATTATAAATGCTTTGGATACAAATAACGTGTCCCATTTATTAAAAACGATAATATTTCCATTTCAACGTTTTTATAGATCCTTTTTCATACTTTTCTTACGATTTTAATTTTCAACTTACTAGAAAGAAAATGTAGAATTAATATAATTAAGGAAATACATATTGGATTTGCCGTTTTTAAATTTACTCGTTTTAAATATTTGAGTAGAATTGGATGATAAAGCATTGATTAAGTATTACTAAATCATTTAAATAATTTTGATGAAATTCTGTATTTTTCACTTCACAATTAATTTTATTATTTTTCTGAAGAACAAAATCCGAATCCACTATTTTATTTTTTTAGGGTTCCGTACCTCAAACGGAAAAAACGGAACCCTTATAGGATCACTTTGTTGTCCGTCTGTCCATCTATCCGTCTATCCGTCTGTGTGTATGTCAAGACTTTTTATCTCGGGAACGTGTAAATATATCGAGTTGAAATTATATATATATGGTCTCTTGCAGTTGTGTAATGGAAAAATTTCTCAGTTATCGTTTAAAAAAGTTAGAGCCGTGTAAGTCGTAAAAAACTGCATATTTCGACACTCACAAAAATCAAAACCTACAGGGTACTTCCCGTTGACATAGAACTGTGAAATTTGGCGGGAAGCATTGTCTCAGAGTACACATATAGGAATAAATCTGAAAATTTAAATCACAAAAAATAGGGCCTAAAAATGCACAAAATATGGGTTCAAAATTAAAAGTGAGTAAATCGTATCAAGTAAGGTATCATATAAAAGAACTTCATTAGCACATGCTAAAACAGGTTTTTAATTATTTTAACAATGTGGTTGTAGGAACCCTCGATGTACGAGCCTTACTCGCACTTGTCCGGTTTTTTTACCATTCTTATAACTGCAAAAGGCGCGAAATGAAAAAAAATCGACACAATAAAGGCTCATTTTCAGAATCAATCTTGGGAAGCATGCTGGTTATAGACGCAGTGTCCGTTGACATATGTTCAGCAGTGGACTTCTGTACAGTATATTACAGTAGTTATTAAAGTAAGCGTCTATGCAATATATCTTGATATCTTACTAAGAATTGAGTCAGTCTGTTGCATCGCACTTGACCAATAATTTCTAACACATATCAGGGTAAACTGGCTAAATCAGCGTAGCTCACAGGTTCAACCGGCGTCAATTAAAGTAGTTTACGGCGTGACAGCGAGTACCGACCGACAGATGAGCGTGTTTACGACCGCGTAGCTAGTTACGGCATTTGGCACGTCTGCGTTGACTAGGTTTGACATTAGGCGCAATTTTAAAGGCTTTTTGACAGCTCTAAAAATAATAATAAAATGTTGCTCGATCTTCTTGTCTAACAGACCGCAATCAAAGCGACAGATATATTTTTATACTCTATAAAATTTAACTTGATCTCTGCGACAGTAGAAGATTGACATTTTTAGAGTTGGGATAGTGGTGGAAAAAATCGATTTTCAAACAATGTTGTAATGAAATTGAATGAGTAGTTGAAGGTGAGAAATTGGATTTCATTTCCTTACTATTATTTAAGATCATGTATGTACACATGTAAATAATGGTATGATATTAATTATATACTTATAATAATGTAACGATAGTATTTATCGACGTTTTTCACTATTATCGATGCTAATGTAACATATAATTGGGTTTACTTTAATTACATATGTAAAAAATGTTATAATATTACAATATACAATAAAATTAACGATAAATCAAGTTTTATTCAAAATATCGTCAGTATAAACTATCGATATTTTAATTAAACTCTATCTAAAACTCTGTGGTCACGATCAATCGTCACCCATCACTGATCGGGGTGGGCATGCCCACAAAGTATGACATTGACAGGTACTGTCTGTACTTTTAAGAAATTCAGGACTTCATAGGCGTGATTTTTCTGACAGCTATAAGAGATCAAGTTAAATTTTATACAGTATAGTTAGTTTGAATCTGTCAAGTTAAGTTAAAGTCCAAAATTGAGCGCATTGTGTAGATCAAGAAACTATTCTTAAAAAAAAATACCAAAAATGTTGATTGATATGAATAAAATAAAAGAAATGCATTACCATCAAAATTATAACAGCCGCGTGAAGCACCCACTGCTGGACATGAGCTTCCCGTTTGGTTTATCCAATCCAGCGTGATCTTTCAGAGAAGACTGCGAAATCAGCATAGCTCTACCGAACTCCAGCTCTTGTGCTGGAGCTGGAGTGCAGTGTAGTTCATACCTGGTTTAACTGCCGTCAATTAGAGCAGTTCACGGTGCGACAGCGAGCGCCGATCGACAGATGAGTGTGTTTGCAACCACGAGTCAAGTTACGGCATTTGGCACGTCTTTGGAAACTAGGTAACTTTAAAATCTATGATGAATTATTATTCATATATTAAAAGTATAGTTCTATGGATGTTATTAAATTGTTACCAATACTGATTAGGTACAAATGTTTACGGTATCCATTACTATCCATACATAAAATAACAGTTCCTATATGATTATTATTTTTAATGTACTGTACTGTACTGTACTGTATCAGCCTTTTAATAGTCCATTGCAGGACGTAGGCCTACCAACGAAGGGTGATTGGGCTTTATCCACCACGCTGGCCCAGAGCGGGTTGGTGGATTCACATTCGCCATCGAATTTCTTCGATTTCGAATTTGAACCCACGACCTCACGATTGCAAGACAGGTGTCACTACCTCTAGGCCACCACGGCTTATTTTTAATGCTCAATAGTGAATTACTCGTTACATCTCAAAGAGTTATCTTTGTGATAAGCATTTCAAAAATCTGAAGCGAACGCAGGATTTGAACCTGCCCCTTCAGATCACTAGCCCGACGCTCTAACCAACTGAGCCAGCCCCGCCTCCTACAAAATCATAACATTCAGGGACCCCTAGGCAGTGCGATGCTCGGGGCCCCATTGCATAACCTTTACAGCCATGAGCCAGCTGGGGAACGATAGGCGAGCCTGAGTCGCACTTGTCCAGTTTTTTCCCCAGTGCAGTTGTGGGTGCTCATGTCGTGCCTAGGGGCCCCTAGTCGATGCTGGGCCCCTAGTCGATGCTGGGCCCCTAAGCAATGGTCTAATTTGCCTAAAGGAATAATGCGGCACTGGTTAAAAGACCTGACCGTCATAAACAGTCAGATAGATCACCACTACCTATAGATGAAATGAGTATTCGCTATTCGCTGCGATGATGTCGAGCAAGCTTGGCTTACCAAATATAATTTATATGTATTAAATTAATAACACATTTATCCATGATAAATTGAATGCCATTAAAAAAAGTCATATGTCCAGATATAAGGAAGGCTGTAGGATGATTATATGCCATTTCTTTCCTTGTTATTAAATTGATAATAATTTATTACAAAATGACAAATTAGAGAAACTAGTGTTGACCAATTTTATTACTTTTCTGCTGTACATAGACGTGTATTAACATCTTCTTTTCTCAAAATGGCCACAAAAATAGATGTGATTTTCTACTTTCACAGGAACTAAGAAACCTTAACTTATAGTAACTTGGCGAAGCTAAGTTATCGCCTCCGCGAAATCTTAAGTAACTAGCGCATTAAGCGCCGCCTACAGGGCCCAATTAGCTTCTGCTAGATAATAACTTACTGCAACTTATGCCGTTCGAGATACACATCGGTTTGGAAGAGACATCTTTTGCTAATGGATAAAAAATAACGGATTAGCAAGAAGAAATGGCAATGGGCAGGGCACATAGCGCGGAGGACTGATGACCGGTGGAGTCGAAAAGTTCTGGAGTGGAGACCGCGTACCGGCAAGCGTAGCGTAGGACGTCCACCCACAAGGTGGACGGATGACCTCATTAAGACCACAGGATCGCGCTGGATGCAAGCTGCTTCCAACCGGTCTTATTGGAGATCCATAGGGGAGGCCTATGTCCAGCAGTGGACGTCCTTTGGCTGATGGATGGATGGATGGAAAAAATAATAATGTCGCATTGCTAATATGAACATTAATTATCATGTTATTTTTTTTCTTTATTTGTTTAGATTTTTCCATCAGTATTTCATTTTGGAAATCTTCTGAAATCAGTAAAAATATGTAAATACATTGCTTTTTTTTTCAATGTTTTCATTTTAATATTGGAATTTTATTTTACATTAAACAGCTTTTATTTTTAGAGACCTCATTTTTTCAATGAAATCTATGTATTTAACATGTCGTCCGAGCCACGGCAGAGCTCAGATGTAAATATCATCAGACGCTACCCATCCCAAGACTGATCGTGCCGAATATTCAGAACAGTTGACTTGGTGATTGCTATTAAACCCTTAGTCAAATTTTACTACAAGCGCTACAAAAAGATGCAAATTTTCGCTGATGATTACAGCTCATTCTTCTCTTAATCATCTAAGACTCGGCGTAGACGGGTTACCGACCAAACCATAGCTACAGCCACCAGTGGTCACACATTAGTGGCAGTTCACACGATTTTTCATACATTTTGTTTAAATGCGGCGCATGGTTATGGCCGGTGGCGACCAATCGCCACAGTAGTGTCCGCGATTTATACTGATGTGGTAGCGTGAGGCCGCTACCGGTGGCTCTGATCAGTGGCCCGACTGTGAGCCTAAGATGTTATTACGGTAATGGTATTTATGCAGTATACCGTCTTCATACATACCGTCGGAAGGCGAATCGGAGTTCAGTACACTACAGTTGTAGGAGCGCGCCATAGTGACGAACGAACATGTTGGTTTGTAATCACTATGCGTTCGATTTACCTACCAGGCAGGCAGCCCTTGCACGTGTTGCGGTACTGCGTGGTCACACGGACCTGTAGGTATTTATTTCAAGGACAGGGTTGTCGCAAAACTGCATAGATAAATACCATTGCCAGGATATTCTGATCAAAAACTTCTTCCAGAATCAAAATTCAAACATCATTTTACATCTACGTTTCCTAAAATTACAGTCACGGTTCAAGACCTTTGATATAATGTTATGAGTGTCAAAAATTAATCGTTCATCGGCCCCGATGAGGAACGAGAAGCCAACTTCCATCCGATCTGCTCCGTTTGATTTTAATGGACTTATTTTACTGCCGACTGTTCGACTGTGACTAATAGGGCTAAGTTTTTGATGACGTAACGAAGGAAATTTCTTTCTGTGTAATGACTCCGTCATTTTCTTAAAAAAATTAACTGAATATTTCATTAAAGGTCTAATTTATATCGAACAAATTCAAAGTGAATGAAATATCATTTAAAAGAACTTCATTTGCACATGCTAAAACAGGTGTATAATTATTTTAACAACGTGTTTGTACGGAACCCTCGATGTGCGAGCCTGACTCGCACTTGTCCGGTTTTTTTATTGCGAATAAGTCCACGTTTCATTTATGATGAAATCAGAACATCCACACAAAAAGGCGAAAAAGAAGACCTATGACGGTTAGGAGATACCCATAATGTACCAGCCTTTTTAATAGTCCACTGCAGGACGTGGGCCTATCCATGGAGGGTGATTGGGCGATATCCACCACGCTGGCCCAGTGCGGGTTGGTGGATTCACATACGCCATAGAATTTCTTCCTTGGACATATGCAGGTTGCCTCACGATGTTTTCATACCCATACACTCTAAAGAAAAACACTTTAAAACCAAATTTTTTTTGGATTTTGTTTAGAAATAAATATGTATGGTTACTTGATAACATAAATATAATTATTATTATATTTATTCCATGTTTATTCACGTTGTTGCTACAATTCTAAGCTACGCCGTAGAGTATGTAGAGGTAGCGTAGCTTTGTAGCAGCTCTACGCCGTAGCACACCTTAAAGAATCTTTTAAAAACTCGCGTAGATGCGTGTATCTATCAACGATTTTGGACTATGGCATCGTAGTCCCCATGCGGGTGGACCAATTTTAATACATTTTTGTAATTAGATTGTCTATGTTATCAATAATTATAGTGATGTGCCTATGATGTCACCGATACTTAGATACAGCCGGAATACTTACAAAACTCATCTTTTAACGATAAGGCTGCTTTTTTTCTCGCTATCGTTTTAATTATTTTTTATCTGTGTATCTTTTTGTGATAACAAGAAAGAATTTCTCTATCTTTTTCGGGACCGATGTTCAAGATTACCAAATATATTATAACACTGCCAACAAAAAAGGGCGGTCACGCAAAAAGGTTCTATAATATGTATCTCAATTCTATTTAGTAACTCCTTCAAGCTCCCAATATTGGATACGCACATCTCGGCAAAAACAAAGCATTTTAATACGCCACAATAACATGAGGGCCTTGTTTATAGCGGCAATAACACTGCTCTGTAATGACGGAGCCCGCTTCGGCACCAGCTTGCTTAGACCCCTGCGGTTTGAAAGAACCGACTGATAAAAATGAAGAGGTTTTTCTCTGCACTATGAAAGGACTGACAAGAACGAGGTGCCAAAAGATATGTAAAAAAAGGTAACAGATAATCGTGAACACAGCCGTAAGAGATCAATGCTAGACATAATTATAAGTCATTTATATGCGTAGGTCATTTTCACCAAAATGTAACAACTAGCTTAATCTATTACGAACAAATCGTCAATGTTGTAGAAGTTAAAATTAAACATGCATTATTTTTTAAGTATGACTAAAAAATGTCAAATCTCGCTCAAATTTAAATTCCGAACTCATATAAAGCATATTGGATGCTCGAGTAAAATAAACATCAATATCGGTTCACTTATAATACGGCCAGTCTAGGTGTAAGGTCTTTTTCTTTTTGGAAGTCAGCTGAAGTAAATGTTTAAAACCTTTTTGAAGATTGAAGTATTCAATTCATTAAAACTAGCGTGAGAATTCATTATACTAAAGAAAACACCGGTTTTTACTCACGTATAATATCGCGGCCGAGAACCCGACTGGTCGACTGGCGCACGCGCACGCGACGTCGGGTGCGCGTGCGCCAGTCAAACGGGAGCGCGCGTATTTTCTGACGAAGGAGTACTAATTACTCCGAAACCGGTCGAGTTCCCAGCGGCCCGGCCACGATATTATACGCGAGTAAAAACAGGTGTTTTCTTTACTATATTGAAATATTTGGCATAGAATGGCATTGCATGCTATAACAATTTGTCTCTAATCTTTAAAATGGTATTTAATTCACTATTCATGTATTTTTAGTCCGCTCAATAAAGCTTATGGCAAGGTTTTCACTTCCTCTCAATATTTTTTCAGAAAATTATTAACCCAGAGCTCTATGTGCTATGTGTTCTGTCCGTTATCCAGTTCATTATGTTTATCCCTTCACCTTAAACTAAATCCTTTAATGAACACACGGATACTACGTGTGACACCCAAGCTCAAGGCATCCTGGCCCCCTCCCTCTACTTACCCCCCCGTCCGGGTCACGTACGGGCCGCGTGTCCGTCACGACTCGATACGATGATTTGGACCGGTGACGTGCTCGCAAAATTGGATTATTCACGGGATATTAGTTCCTATATTTTATAGTATAGGGCACTGAAAGGCCCGCCTGTGATGGAGAGATAAGCCGTGGTTTGGAATCAGGACAGAGAATAAACAAGGACTGCTACTAATATAGAAGAATTGTATGGTTCGCGTTTGGTTATATGTACATATTTGATAAAATTGCGTATTGGTTGTAATAGCAGTGGGCATATAGGACGGGACTGATGACTGGGGAAGTCGAAAAAATTTCGAGTGTAGACTACGCAACCACAAGGAGAATCGCGCAGGAATAAAGCCGCTTATGGTCATATTGAAGACCTATGAGGAGGCCTGTGTCCAGCAAGATGACAATTTGACAAATATTCTGAAAATTTTAACAGTTGTTCATTTCGGGTTTTTTGTTATTCTTTACTTATAGTTATAGCAACCTGTACCAGCCTTTTTGATAGTCCACTGCAGGACGTAGGCCTACTCGCTAAGGATGGTTGAACCGTATCTACCACGCTGGCCCAGTGCGGTTTGGGGGATTCACATACGCCATCGAATTTCTTCTCCTTAGTTACATACATTCCAAAGAATTCATTAGTACGGGACCGGGATTTAAATTCACGACCTCACGATGGTAAGGTGGGTGTCACTATCACCAGACCACCATGGCTTCTGCTACAGAAAACTATGTCCTAATTACATGGTTCTATAAACACATTGCGGCTATGTAGGATAGAATAGGTTAAAAATTAGTGGGTTCTGAAAACAGACCCTTTTCGAAAGTCATTTAAAAATAGAATTGCGTATTCTTCAAAGTCGCAGAGCCGCAATACCCAGATAAACAAAGATTAGAGAGCTCATTCCCGTCGCGGCTAAGACGCGTAATGACGCAGTAATCTATTGCGGCGTACTGCCTCTTTGGTACTCGTACTTTTAGGGTGACAGCTACTGTTGTGTCATCTGTACCGCCACACCTTGAGGGTACGTTCCCACTTGGCTGGCCATAAACTTGGTCAAATAACAGGGTTATTCAAAACTGCTGTATTACGCCGAAAGAAAGTGATTTAGACCATCATTACGAACAACTCTACCCAACCCTACAGTAGTAAGGCGAACCCGAAAATCGAGAAAAGATATCAGATGTTTCGTAATTTTTGTCCTCCTTTTTTATTTAATATTTACCTAACACAGATGTTACGCGTGGTTTTTAAGGTAGATAGCAAGTCTACTAGAGTTTCGACCACATTTGGTGGCTTTTTTCAAGACTCGAGTTCTAAAACTCGCGCCTATAAGTTGTCGCAGTCTATTTTTACCACGAGTACTTACAAGGAGCCAGCTAATTATCGCCGTCCGTTTCCCGTCCGAGCCCGTCCGGAATTCGTCCGGATTTGCATCCCGGTAAATCTGGCCTCGCGGGATTTTCTCTGACGTAAAGACATAAATATCCGCAAAGGAATCGCTTTTAAAACCTCCCAGGGCTCTCTAGGTCTCAGGTAGAGACACCGCAAAATAAAAATGTTCAGGTAAAAAAGACAAACTTCAATTGATAACTGTTGACTTTGACGCGAAGAAATCGTAATCAATTTATGAACTATTTGGCTTAAAATAATAAAATTATTACTGAAACTGAATGATTCTTTATTAGAGTATATGCTCGTCACTAAGACACATCTTAATTATTTAAGTAAGTAATCTTTGGAACCCATAAAATAAATTGAAGCTACGAATTAGTCTGGAGATTATAAAAAAACGTTGCAACTTTTAACATATAAAATCATTAAAATCATATCAAAATTTAATCTTTATCAGTAATACTAGCCATTATGGCAGTGAATTAAAATTACATAAATCAGTAATCAGTGCAATATTATTTTTTTGAAATGCAATTGTCATCAATTTATTGACAATATTGCATTTTGCAACACACTATAATCCCACACATGTGTGTTTTCACAACCCAAACACCATTAATCATAATCCAAAAATATTTTAACATAAAACCCCCAAAACGTATCCTTCAAGAAGGGGCTAAAGGGGGGCGCCGCGCGAAACTATAAATTCCCTTTAATTACCCCGGGGCAGCGTCACATCATGGATCCAGACAGTTTTATGACGATTTACGATCACATTTCGACGCGGGGACTGGCCCGCTTAGGGATACCGACCGACCAGCCAAAGCAAAACTACCTAGCCCCTTCTTACATTTACAAAATCATGCCCCTCAGGGGGTCAATGTTTCCAATGTAAGAGCTCCACTTAAGATGGTCGGTATTCGTCACCTTTTACACTGGCGGGGGTTTTAAGGCCTCCAGTTCTTTATGGTAATGAAATCTGAGCAGGGTGACGTGCCGAGGTGATGCCTCGGAGAGTTTTTGTTGTGCCCCCCTTATTTATTGTTCGTTTGGGGAGAAACTTTGCGGAGTTCTGAACGGAATGTGTTCTGTGGCGTTGATGATATCGGTACGTACCCGATTGTTTTCGTACGCTCTGCTTTTTCGTGATTGGTTTCTTTTAACATATTCTCCGAAATGGTGGAGGAAAAATAAAAATAGTACAAGTGAACCAGACCGCTTGGTTATTTGAGTATTTTTCTGCAGGATTCGAAGAACAACAAAATCTCGATAAACGGATTGTTTAACACGACGTTAAAGCCACGTAAGTCGAGTAAACCACTTTAAAAGAAACAACAATAAAAACAATTGTAATTCAACGAGCGAAATCCACTCGCAATCATAACCGTTTAACTGCCGATTTTATTTGTCGAACAGAGCGTTCCGAACGAGAGTTTATAAGCAATAAACGCACAGACAGACGTTTCGGTGTTACATAAAATCAAATCAACAGTTATCCCGTGCGCCTACATCACAATCAGCTTTAATCGCATATGTGACAAGTTAGCTCGTTGGCTGCCGCGTCCAGGATAGGTGGAGCCGTGATCGCTCGCAGGGACGCCTCTGTTGCGCCCCTGTAGGGGTATCGCAGAGAGGCAGGGGAGGCGAAGCTAGGCTGGGGTATCTGGAACACGCGCCGCGCCAGCCCGCTGCCGATATCGCCTTGACTGACGGACGAGTATGCATTCAAATGGGTTACTTTACCCGACTCTCCCCCTCGGAATAAACATCTCTCCGAGTTTCGGATCCTTCGCCAATTTGGTACAGAATTTGTTGTGGAATGTCGAAATGCTTTTTGAGGGTTAAATTGCATTTAATTTGCACTAAACAACGTTTTGTTTTGATGGTATTGGCCTCGGAGTGGATGTAAAGCGATTTTTGAAATTGAATTGTTAATTTTGGACCTTGAGTCCTTTAGGGCGAGTGAACTATGGCGCGCATACTAAGCGCGGACGATGTTTTGAATTTAAACGAAAAGTTAGATGATAATTTCGCTGTGAATGTTTTCACAAATACAGCTGGAAGCGTCGGTGGAAACTCGCTGAAATGCGGAATGGAGCATGAAAACAATCTTGCATATACTTATATCTTTTATTCCTGCTTCGTTTTCTAACGTTCAGCTTCTGCGGAAGATATGGTATCTACTTTAAATAAGCAGATGACCTCATTGAGATCGCAGAGTCGCGCTAGGTGCAAGCTGCTACCAACCGATGTTGTAGGAGAGATCTTCGGGAGAGGCCTATGTCCAGCAGTGGACGTCCTATGGCTGATGGATGGGTGGATGGATAAATAAAATTGAAATAAAAGAATATAAACTCAGACGTTTACGTGAAACTTATAGCATACCTATTTTTGAATCGGCTAAAAACAAAACTATTCGATTGTTTCTCGCCTGAACGTTGTGTAAATGAAAAAGTAAATAAAATTAATCAAAAGTTAAACAAAATGTAGATTTCAAGCAATTCACACAACACCACAGAAGTATGTATGACAATACTGTCACATGTAAATTTTTCGAAGTATGTAGTATGCGACAATACTGTTTCATACCTTTCAAAATTGATAACCAATGGATTCTTGAATGCAGAGCACACTCTGACAAGTACTCCAAGGCGTATAGGGCGTATAAACGGTCTGATTATTACTGCTCTACGTTCACCTACAAGGAGTATAGATGGTACGATTATACCCCGTTCTATTTAGAAGCAAGTCGCATACCATACGACCTATTAGAAATGTATTGGGAAGCTCGTGTCCAGCAGATAACGTTCTATGGCTGATATGTTGATGATGACACTGTACAAGGGGCGACAGTAACAGCCAAGCCATTACCCATGCAAACCTTACGAATAAAACTTGACGATCCGCACAATAACCTTTATTTCAAGCAAAATCGCGCTTTCCACGTTAAAATTAACGAAATTAAGTGCATACGCGGCGTACAGAGCAATTAGATATAAATAAATTGCCGTTTATTGCCGACAGATGGCGGTGCGCGGCAGCCATCTTGAAATTCATGGTGGTCTAATTAGATGATGTTTATTTTTGTTTGATATTTGCCGGGTTCGTGATGGTGTTTAGAGTTATTGGTAAGATTAAGGTATGTAGTAATTTCATTAATAATACTTTTTTTAGTATACTAACTGTTAATAAATGTACGACTTTTCTAAAGCATGTCTTTTAAGCTATAATTACGAATATTAATTATTAATAACTTTTATAACTATTTTAACCATCATTTTACTTGAGCTTCCCTATAAAAACAGAAAAAATGCCAAGTCGGTGATTATTACTTAGTAGGTAGTAAGTATAGGCAAAATCATACAAGTCCGCGGATGTGAAGTTAGCTACAAGGTGCGCAATATCCAATCCTCACTGAAGCTCATATAAAGCTGCACTTTATTAGGATATTGCGCAGCTTGCACATAGCTAACTTCAGTACTTCACATCTGCCAACTTCTACAATACGGCTTATAGTTGGTTTTATACATATTATCCAAGTATGTACAATACTTACTCTTAAGTAGTTACAAAAAACAATGATCAACAATTGAGGTGAACCTTTCTGAAATAGGTACTTTTTTATTTTGGTGTAGGTCAAGGTTTAGGAGTACCTAACCATGGTCTTATTTGGAGTACCTAGCTAATTTGTTTACGTTAAGCATGTTATAATAAAAAGCATTATGAACGATTTTTGAAGATATTATTAATTTGACAGCACCGTCGCTAATCTGATTTTCTCAGTTCAGAATGAATCTTGAGCAATCATTATTACATCTATGTCACTCTACGTATCAATAAATACGTCACAACACAGGGGGAAAAACACCAAACATCCACTGCCTGTAAATAATCTCCCAGTTTATTGAAAAGGGGCTGTAGTAGTACAACTACTCACAAACTTGTGTCACATTCAGTCGTCGCAAGTTACAGCAAAACAAGATCTCGACAAACATCAATAACATCCTAAATAATCAACGAAAGGGAGACAAACAAATGCGTAAATCGAAAAAAGCAATAACAATTTGGCTGTCGTAACTAAAATCCTACACATTAGACCCTAATTTCCAATTAGCAGGCAGGTAGCGTAAAAAGACGCCATTTGCCATTTGGAGACTTCCCGATTCCCGCCAAAAGGGCCGCCATCTTGTTTCGTTCGGATACGCGCGCCTGCAAATTATTGTCCACTCTTGTGCATATGTTATGTTGTTTATTGAATTAATTTGTGCTATTCGGGCGTTCTCCGTCCCTTGTGTCTTTTTCGTTTGGTTTTAGGTGTGTCTGCTGATAAGTTCTTCTCAATTAGTGTGTTATTGGTTATGTTGCTTTGGTCGGACTTGTCTTGCTTTCTTCACAGTTGATATTCTGAAAAAAGAATTAATATTACTTATATTATTTGTTTGAGTTTTGCAGACAGTTAGGCAATAAATCTCTATATATAGGTAGTGCCACTATTAAATCTAGGGTCACCATGTTCAAGTACATAATTATGTACTTGGGTGTCTTCCACACAGGCTCTACATTGGTTTGCTCTATGATTTTTTCGCTACTTTGCATGAGAAGCGGTAGCAATTAGTCAAAAACTATTTGTTAAATAAACCAAGACATGAGAACAACAACGCACGCATTTGTGTACTTTGTTGACATAGGTACATTTTAGCCTGTGATGAACACGAAATACATATATCTGAAATACGTATATCTGAGTTAGTACTTGAAAAGTACAAAAACGTCAAATTAACCACGAAACACATTTGTGTGTGTAGGTTAATTTCAAGTATCTACTGAAAATTGAGTAGTTGGCTTTAACTTTCAAGTATGTACTTAAAATTGAGTACTTGATTTCTCGCATAGCATACTATAAATTATTCCGTAAAAATGCGGTGGTTACTAAATGATATTTAATTTCTATTTATATTTAAATTTTCTATAGTACCTACTTACCTTGGTCAGATAAATACAAAATATAAAAATCGATAAGTACTAAATATACAATAAGTATTATAAATACAATTAAAAAAACTTTCAGTTTCATTACATGGGGCTAAATTTATACCTTTAGAGTGGTAGCAGGTCTAAAACACGCCTTTAGAGTGTAACATTAAACCAAAGACTAATAAAGCAACAGACTAACATTTAAATACACAAAATAACATTACAGGTAAATACTGAAAACGATCATGTTGAATTTAATCCATAGATCCATAATAACAGACACGGCCGTTTTAATTTTACATTCCATAACAAAGGTTTAACAAAATTTCGCTGCAAACAATAACTTTTTACTAACGACGACGATAATACTTTGACAAAATTGCAATCACAAAAACGGGTGGGACATCACATTTACAGTAATTAGAAAAGTTTGATACGTTTGCGAAGGAAAATTAGTATTTTGTGGCGTGACTCGTTCTGTGCCGCGATAAAAGCCGTTAACTGGCGTAACAACCGGTTTAAGGGCCGGTGGTACTGATTTAGTAATCGGTGGTTAACTGTAGTTTAAAAAATTGGGACGAAATCATGTTCAGTTTGTAAGATAAGCTCTGAACAGCTATTAACTCAGGTATACTGTAGTTTAAATCTAGTAAGTTAAAAGTTATTTAATGAAACAGTAAAAACTGCAAAAACAGGGTTTCGTTTTTAAGCCTGAATTTCCAACGCAATAAAATGTGAAAAATAACAATTATCCAGGGATAGAATGATATTTATAATTAGAAATTTAAGATGACCCAAAAAAACACATAATAAATCATTCAAACTAAAAAAATTATAAATTTGATTACATCTCTGTTATTAGTATTACCAGCCAAATTCTGCTCCTATCCGTTTATCATCCATCCCAAACCTCAGTTACACTTATCTGAGCCATTCACCGTACCCCGAACCGTCGTTAAACCTTTGTAGAACCGGGCCTCACCTAACAGTGAAAAGTTACGTCGGGTTCCGAAAGCGCCGCTCCGTAGGCCCGAATCCGAATGGTTTATTCTTAACCAGCGACCACTGGTTAATTGCGTAAACCCTCGTCTAAGCCTAGTTTTAGTGACAATTTATTTTGAGGCCGCCAGTACAGGATGTCGCGGAATGACCGGTAGTGCCGTAGGTACGGCCAATCTGACCGTGCGGATGATGGTGACCGGATGAAGGCACCTATGGTCAATCTAGGAGGTGACCGGATGAAGTGGCCCATTCAGTTTTAATGTAGTGTTTTGAGGATGTCATTCAAAGTAAGTTTGTAGTTAGAGGGGGCAGTTTGTTTTAGTTATGGCCATATTGTTTGGTTATTCATGATCATATTATTACGAATATATGGCTATGTGTTGGAATGGTAAGACGCATAAGTTTCTTATTTATATGACAGTGTAGATAATTTGTTTCAACAAATTTAATCAAAACATTTAGCTCTACTTATATTTGAAAATATTTCTGTACAGTAAAGTCGATATATATTTTTACCTGAAAATTTTCAAAGCGTTTTTTTCTGCATTTGCAGTTTACGCAATGCTTAATTGTTAATTGATATAATTTCTATTAAGTATTTGTGTTTAAAGTTTATTTTATTTTGAATTTTGAGATTTTGAAGTAAAATAACATTTTAAACATCAGAATCTTCAGGATCGTTAGAAACTACATGTATCTACGTAAAACGTCATCAATAGCACTCTTTTCAATTTCAATCCCCAAAAAGGACATCCTGTACAAAAACATGAGCGAACAAAATTAAATTTATATGACAAACTATTGTTTAAAATTCAAATTGTACGTGTGAAATCTTGCTTCGGCTTAATTGTATTGACCAAATGTACCCCCCTGAGTTACTGACGGGGCGACTGGGAGGGGGGGTCACTTTGTGATCGTGTGAGGAAGCACAATAACTCGTGATATAGAGGCCCCGGTACCCTTCTAATGGGTTTAATAAAGGTACGAATTTACGTCGGACTGTATTTATGATTTTATTTCGATATATTTAATTAAAATTTTAGTGGATCGCCTGAGGGCGGGATGCGGTCGATGTCTTGGATGTTATTGTTGTTTTTATTGTACGAATGTGACATTTTCGGGTTCGCTTTTATGATAATTTACGTATAATGGGCTTCTAAAGGTTGTTTGCTTAATGGTGAACGGAATGGCCTTTGTCTGGATTGAACCCTCGTAATTATCTATTGTTGTAATTAATTACGCAGGTAAGTTTAAAAGTCGGATTAATAGAATCTGTCAGCAAGGAAAGTGTCTGTAGCGAGTAATAGAAAAATAATGTGCTCAGTGCTCACTAACTTTTAAATGTGTGATTGGTTTTTAAATTTATACCAATACGAATTGTTGCACCAAAAATAGCACAAATTCATAGCAATTGTGTAATATGTACTTGAAGTATGATATAAAAAAAGCAGACGAAAGTGTTGAACTAAATGCCTTCTTCTGTAGATACATCACAAAAAGGAACATAGACTTAAGTAATTATTTAGAAAATAATGTGTAGGTTGCACTTCACAAACTGGTTCCCAAAGTTGTCTGGACTACGAGGTTACGACCCATCAAATGCAAGCTTACAAACTCGGGACTCACCTCTAGGAAATTTAACCGTTCCCAATTTAAATTGCAGGCACTATGATCATCTATTGCTCAATCGTCGTTTTACTAATGTAATGTCACAGGCTTCAAAACAGAAGGCCAAATTTGTTATTTTATATAATGTCGACGTTATTTCTCTACTCTGTATACTGGTATTTCCAGTGTATGTGTTTAAAATTTAAATATCTAAAGCTTGAAAATCATCTTCCACAAACCATAAACAACATCAGTTTGAGCGCAAGTGCAAACTGCGCGTCAGTTTATAGCAGTTCATCGATTCGGCGCCAGGTGGCGGTTACGGCGCGCTTGACTTACTGCAGTATTTACACTGTACTGCGATATAGGACACAGTGTAGTCAGAATCAGTAAGGCAAATTCTTAAACAGTACTTTTATTATTTTTAACTCACTTCAATAAAAATAGTTACATAAATAAACTAAATAAAACGCTTTCATAGCATCAAACTCAAAAGTGTAAAATAATTTTATATTATTTATATTTTATATAATATAGGCAGAAAATAATAATATAAATACTATTGTAAAATGATTTAATTATTTTACATTAGAATTAATATTTTTCTTTATTTCGTTTTTTTATACTTATTTTTTACGTTTTAGTAATCAAATAAATCGGTCATCGGTTTTTGATAGGTGTGCAAAGTTTAAAGAAAATCTGACCGCTCAAAGTAGGTCAAAATCGAGCTCAAAGGGGTTGGTTACAAGCAAACAAACATACAGTTAAAACTAATAAAAGCCTGTTGAAAAGGAGGTTCTCAATTCGTATTTTAGGAATGTTACGCCATCACTGAGATGATTTTAACAATTTTGTTTTTATCATACTTAAAAAATGATTTCTTATTTAATTTTATCGAAATCAGCTTAGTCGTTTTTTTAAACAAGCAATAATGTAAAAAATACTACATCGATGACACATCGATTCATGCGAATTGTTTATCTGTACAGGGTCCAAGTCGATTTATGCCGAAGAATAATTGAAATACGAAATGCTTATACTTTGATGTCTTAATTTATAGCAGTTGATCGATTCGGCGCCAGGTGGCGGTTACGGCGTGGTTGACTTACTGAAGTACTTACACTGTACTGCGATATAAGTCACCGCGTAGCGAGTATCAGTAAGTAATGTCCATTAGCTGTGTGACTCCTATTTTTAAAACATTTTATTATTCTTGGTACCTAGCCTACTATAGTGGTGACACTGTGGAGTGTAGGTGGGCTTCGCTTGCGCAGTAACTCAAGGGCCCGCAGTGACCCCACAGGCCGTGTTCCGATAACATACAGCGCACACGTGTGTTTTAAGAACATTTACTAAGCCATAATTGATTAAAAATATAATTCGTTGTAATAGAAATAATAAACGGATCCTTATCAATAATATGCGCAATTTAAACAGCAGATGATAACATATATTATTGTAATGTCTTAATTGAAAGGCGAGTTTTTATCAATACCTACGTTCAAGTGTAGTATGCTCGATTTATCTAGGTAAGTATAAATTAACCAGTACCCCTGATGTACCTATGTAATACCACTGTACTGACCGCTGATGCATTTGATTATTACTAAAATCTGCTCACACCAAGCTCTAGTGCTCTTTGCTTAAAAAAAAATCTGAATTCGATTAGATTAAAAAAAATTAAGACATCTCTTTACTACATCAATCTACTTCTAAAGTTATCTTTAGTAAATACTAGCTCTATACTGCGAATTGCTACAGGATCCTTAGTTAGTTTCCGGGGTAACAAGTAAGCTTTAGCCTATATGTGACACCTTACGACCTCTTGACTATATCCATGTGAAAAAGTCAAGCTGAACTATTTCTCCTATAGGTACTGAGTGAATGAGTAACTGACATATTATTAACAAAGCAACATAACACACTCTTAGATTTTTAATCTCTTTACATCGTATGACCATATCATGTATTATGCTTTACAGTTATTAGTAATATCGGTATATTGTTTCGTTCGTTTCAGCCATAGGAAGTCCGCTGCCGACCTGCTTACGATCTCTTGACTATATCCATGTGAAAAAGTCAAGCTGAACTATTTCTCCTATAGGTACTGAGTGAATGAATAACAGACATATAATTAACAAAGCAACATAACACACTCTTAGATTTTTAATGTCTTTACATCGAATTATCATATCATGTATTATTCTTTACAGTTATTAGTAATATCGGTATATTGTTTCGTTCGTTTCAGCCATAGGAAGTCCACTGCCCGAAAAAGGCTTTCTCTAAAGATCTTCAATAAGATCGGTTGGTTGCGGCTTGCATCCAGCGCGATCCTGTGGTCTTAATGAGGTCATCTGTCCTACGCTGCGCTTGTTTGTACGTGGTCTCCATGCGAGAACTTTTTGACCCCATCGGTCATGAGTTCTCTGTGCTATGTGCCCTGCTCACTGCCGTTTTAACATGACAATCCCTTGGGCTATGTTTGTAACTTTGGTTCTTCTACGGATCTCCTTATTTCTAATTCGATCTCGCAGAGAGACTCCGAGCAAAGCCCTTTACATAGCTCGTTAGGCTACTTGGAGTTTACTATTAAGTCCTATTAAGAACCACGTTTTTGCGCCATAAGTAATCACTGGCAACACACACTGGTCGAAAACTTTCGACTTGAGACACTGAAATATTTGGGACGAGAAGACGTCACGCAATTACTCGATTTTTTTCTGCGGTATATCGTTTGTATTTATAGTATTAGTAAGGATAATACCACATGCAACGTTCAAAGGCGAGTTCGCTGCCCTAACAAAAATAAAAACTATTTCTCTATGATAATTTACAAATAATCAAGCGTCTCCCCAAGAGTCGAAAGTTACCCAACCCGCACTTCGAATCCGGAAACAGACCATTTCCGGGCAAAAATTGCGGGACAACCCAAAACCTAGTTATTAACACACATGTTTACTTTGACCAGTTCTCTAATCTCGCATCTACAAGGCTTGCAATATTGGCCTACCTATTTACCTCCGAATCCCTTTCATATTGTAATCACAGAACACCCACAAGACAGAATTTAAGGTACCGACGTAAAGTGTTTGAGCAACGCAACGTAGATATCTATGAACGCACACAAAGACAGGTTCACGAACACGAATCTCAAATGCAGCTGGAATGAAAAAACTGGAAACAAAAAGTTCGATCGCAATTGCGTTCTGTTTTGGAAAAATTGTATTCTAGTACCTGCTTACATTTAATTATAAACCTTACATATTATAATAATTATTTTTTGCAAAAAATAGCTTGACCGACTTCACCCGTGTACAGAATTCGCAAATATTTCGCACGGATCGATGTAGTATTTTCCACATTATTGTTGATTAATCAAAAATGGCTCAGCCAATTTCGATAAAATTTAAATGAGACCAATTTCAAAGTATGTTCTTTCTAATAAAAAAATAATCATTGAAATCGAACTACTATGAAAAAAGTTATGTGTGGTTATACATAAAAAAAAGAAAATATACGCGAATTGTATACCTCCTCCGGTGGTTCGTCGGTCAAAAATGATAAAAAGTTTGCAACACGTTGTTAATTGGTAGTGTTTTGTGTAGCTCGACCAACAGAATAGTTTTGAACTAACTTTTGAAGAATAGAAAGTTTTTGATGCGGTTGTATTTTATTGTGTTTTGTGAACCGAAAAATTTCGAAGATTTTGTATAAATATACAATTATACATCATATTTTTGAAGTGATCGGGAGTAATTATATAAAAATGAAATTTTAAAACCAGTTTGGTTAGATATTGCTTAGAAAATTCTGGTCGTTTATAGGGGATTCTTACGATTCTGTGAAAATATTTTAGCACATACTTATTTTCCTACATCACCTATTTTATTAACAACTCTACTTTGGCTGTCACGCAATAGTATAAAATAATGTATTCTTAATTTTTTTTTTTTTTTTTTATTTTCTTAATTAATTATACACAAGCTCTACTTCTGTTTTGCCAGTATTTTGTGTCGTAACGTTGGTAACACAGCGCGTCCTTTTTGATATTGTAATGTTGGTACCAACACATCCGCCTGTTTGCACAGGACACAGGATGTAGTTCGTAGAAATGTCCTGATGCGGTTGTTATTCTATTTGCTGCTTGAAATAATACAAATAATATGGAAATAGGAGGTATTTTGAGGGAAAAATTAGCTGAATTTAGATAAATATAATATCAAAGCTGATAATGTGAAAAATCAGCAAAGATTGACTCGCAAATTCTAAATTACTTGATGATTAAAGTACTCGTAGTAAATTTTGATTTCCGGCTTTATAACGTAATTATTTTAATCAAATTCACTGATTGAGTTACTGTATAAAATTCTTATGACGTCGACAAACAAATTTGATGTCGTGTTTAAGAGAATCAAATAATTTGACCGTAGACACACACCCACTTCAACATTATAATTATATAAACCTTTTTTGCTAAGTCAGAACCACAGAGATACCAGAGGGATAATGTGATCGATCGAGAAAAGAATGAAAGAGATGCAATGATTTAATATGGCATGAGTTAGAAAGAAAGAAAATAAAAAAACTTAGAAAGAGACTTAAAATATCTCGATTCAGTAGCCAGTTGCCGTGTTTTTCACTCAATGGTGTCAAATTACAATACACATTTGACAGTTTTGACAGCGCTGAGCTAGATTTTCCACACATTTTTGTGGTTGAAAATTGCCTTAAGCGACAACAGCGCTATCTCTAGTCGTAATAGCTATGTGGTCAAAACCTTGTTAGAAACTCTATTTAACCTTTGACTAAACTAATCCTTAAACTAATCTCTACTTTCGATTTAAGTTACAAAAAAGTAAACGACATATAAATTAACTTAAAAAAAAATGTATTGCTCACAAAACCTCAGTCACTCATTTCTTCACATCAACATGATTAACTAAAAAAAGAGCCAAAAACGCGACCTGAAATCCCCGCTAATGGCCGGCAACCTTCACAGATTAAAAAAACACCGATCAACGCTGAACAAGCGTCAATAAACAATGACGACAATGGATCCCCTCGCTTTTTCAATTCTCATCAAAAAGCAAAACGTTATGACGACACTAATAAAAACCGGCAATACCGTTGGACGCGCAATATCGTAATGAACACCCTGTATACACGGTGGCCATTTAATCTCGCACCTGTATCACCCTGTAGGCGAGGTCTAAGTGATAGGAGTTTGGAGGCTGAGAAACTACCGACATTGACACGTATACCTATTGACATATGTATGTCCCAATATGTATGTTTTTTGTTTCAGTGCCAACTAGGGACCCGCCTCGGCTTTGCACAGGTGTATTATGCAAATAAACTTTTCTATTAAATCACTCTATCTATTAAAAAAAACTGCATCAAAATCTGTTGCGTAGTTTTAAAGATATAGCATACATAGGGAGAGACAGACAGCGGGAAGCCACTTTGTTTTATACCATGAAGTAATTAAGTACTTCAATGGTCTGTGGATGATCCAATTGCTTTCTATGTAGTAGTACTGTAGGAAGTTTTAGTATATGAAGTAGTTTTGTATCTTATTTTAATAATAACTATATTGCAACTACACATCGAAATCTAGACCGTGTGCTCAAAATCTCATAGATTATATAGGCCATTATGGCTGAGAAAAATCTAAATAATAATTAGAATTATGAGTAATTTTATTGTTTTATGCAGGTTCTGAAAACGGAATCATTTATTAGCAATTTTATGAGCAGACGCTCCAATTAAGACTCTTGGAACAAGTTTTATGGATGTACCATAAGGTACATCGTGTAATGAGTTTCAGTATAATGAAACAGTGAGAGTATACAGGGTTATTCCTAATCAATTAGCATCCTTTTAGGGGCTTATTCTGTGCAACAAAACTAACAACTTTTGTTCTTCGTCTTTTGTCAAAACTAAAAAAAAACCGTGACAAAATGTATGGAACAGCTGATTTACATTAATGCAAAAGTAGCAGAACAAAAGTTGTTAGTTTTGATGTACAGAATAAGCCCCTAACAGGAAGCTAATTGATTATGAATTACTCTGTATAAGTCCACCTACCCGCCCTCGGCCAGCGTGCTCTAATGTCTATCGCTGTTCGTGGGTAGGTCTATATTTACCAGCAAACTTTTAAACGGCTGATATAAAATAGGGTGTCTCAAGACCAGATCTAATCTCCGATCCTTCAAAAATAAAATCTATACCCGCTTCAGCTCATCTCTCAGGCCTGGACCAACCTGACCGCCGCTAAACGGTACCCATTCGGCGCGTCCTAAACAAACACCGCGTAAGGCAGTCCCCACATTAAAACATTGTTTAGCGTCCACCATGTGTCATTAGGCCGATCACACACTGCGTGCTCAGGACTCGTTACTGACTTTTTTCTTGATTACAATTAGCTGTGTTTGCATCAGACTGTTTATCTAACTTAGCTGATATGAGATGAAACTTAGCAGACTCGTATGCAAGGCTTAGATGTACTGCTGCTTCACGAAAGTTAAACTACGATTGCAAACGGTAAAAGTGTGATCTTTCAGCCGTTTGATAGGCGGAAAAATAGAAAAAATCTGTTCAAATTCACCTAATAATTGACCGAGCGTAAGTGAGATCTCAGAGTCTACTGGGACGAGCCGGCACTTGGGTGTATGTTTGTATGTATGTTTGTTCGACGATAACTCAAGTACCGCTCAACCGATCCTCATTAAATTTATATTGATAGAACTTTTAAATTTATATTTATAGAACTTTTAAATTCGAATATGAGCATCTTCTGTTCAGTGGTTGTGAAGATACGAGGGCCGTGGAATAAAGAGGCAAAACGGCGCCACTTTCGGCGGGAGTTGCGGATGACTACTTATTTTAACTATTTCACAGTCAATGTCTTTCAACATTTGTTTAAAATAAATCGCTAACTTTCATATAAATATTGTTATATATTTTGTAAATTCCAGTAGGTATTTATGATATAAAATAGGAATAGCGAGGTCCAAGTCCGGGGCGGACTACTAGTAGCGAAATCGGAACATTTCTCTATCATGATTTAATGGCTAACTAATACAAATCCGTCAAAAATAAACTTCGTGTACGGTACTCTCCGTATCAAACCATTGTTTAGCATCCATGATGGATGCTAAACAATGGTTTAATGGTGTCATTAGGCCGATAGCACACTGCGTTCTCAGGACTCGTTACTGATTTTTTTCTTGATTACAATTAGCTGTTTTTGCAATTGACGGTCTTATTTATAAATACGGTATTAGGCAGCCCAATTTAACTGATATGAGATGTTTAGCAGACTCGTATGTAAGATCTTGACGTATTTCTGCTTTGTGTTAGTCAAACTACGTTTGATGAGAGAAGAAAAAGGTTATCTTTTGGCAGTTCACGTGACAGAAAAATCGACGTTGAAACATCGATTTTTCGTTCAGATTCATCACCTGCATTAGCGAAGTTTGAACATTGGTCTATGTTATGAATGAATGGCCAAGAAATTAAATATACAGATATTGGTGAGAAGTATCACCCGTCAAACACAAACATCGCGTAGGGCGTTTGCATCAGAAAATCTTTTGCATAATTTTAAGCAAAAGCACAGCGTAAAAAGTATTATTATCAAATTTTTTCTCAGAATAATGAACTTAGAGTTTAGAGATATCAATTCGTGGAAGTTTGCTAACCTTCCAGCTGAAGTGTTGCTCTGAGATGATTGGCACAATCAAATAATATTTTTTGAGAAATCATAATTCGTATCAAATTAAAACTCAACCATATAAATTCCCAAAACTTAAAAACAGGTTTAAAATTTCCATAACTTGGTAAATGCATCCATTTCACAATTCGACGTTCTATATTCAAAAGTTTCCGTTATCTGTGCAATGTAACTTTCCCGCCAATCGCAATCGTCGAACGTCAATGTCTGCGGTGAAGAAATTAAAAGTTTGTCTTGTCAGTTCGCCCCGAGCGGTCGACGGCGCCGGTCGCTCCGATAGTTTGATTACTGAAATGTCAGGGAAATTCCAACTTGTCTCTGAGATACAGCTGCGATATCTCGCCAGGAATATTTTAACTGCCACTGACGGGATGTCAATTATCTTGGCTCTGTTTAATCTGGAGCTCATCATTTTATGTTATTTTTAGGAAGAAAATAGTAGGAGGTTCGGAGGCCCAATTTCAAAGGCACCATCGTGCCTTTTACCGAATTTAATAGTAATTTAAGATAGTGGTCTCTCTATTAAATCAAATCGCCTCTCAAATTGGTCCTAAATAAGTTTTATGTATCTACATTTTCTGTGATTATTTATATAATAAAATACGACATCATTGACAAACTTTTTTGACTTTGTCTTGTATGACTTACATTGTAACGTCTAAGTAATTAAATTAGTTGAATAAATATATGATTATGTCTACAATCTAAGCAATGATTATATTTCCAAAACTAAAGACACAAGACAAAAACCCGATATCAAAAAGTAAGTCAATAACAATAATAAAGATGTAAAAGTTCTGCTCATCCAATCCATTGACTAGCTTCTACTGTCAGACATGGGCTTCCCCTATGTACCTACCTCCAATAACACCAGTCGGAAACGGATCAAGAGTAATCCAGCGGTCTCAATGAGGTCATTGGTCCGCCTTGTAAGTGGACGTCCTACGCTGCACTTACACTCTACTACGAGTATATATTATATACCTGTGATATAAATGTATTAATCTTATCTTACCTAATCTCATCTTCCATTACTTACAAGCCGTTGATGAGCACAACTTATAATTCGATAAACTCCCGCTGTTCTTTCTAGAACTTTCGATATGAATAATAAGGAAGATACGTTGGCGCCCAACGTGGGACTCGCTTATTTGGCTATTTATTAACAAAGTTTTGTTTGATAATAGCATTTATTATTTAGCGAAGCAAATAAATCAACAAGGTCATCCTTAATTATATTTTAAAGGGTTTCAATTAATTGCATATTTATTTTCTATTTATCTTTTAATAATATAAAATAGAGTGATTTATCTTCATGATATTTGCGACTGTTTCCATGTACCATTAGTTTTGGAGAGCCCTATATCCAGCAGTGGACTTCCTAACATAATAATAAATCTATATACATATATATTTTACTCGTATTTTTTATCAATGTATAAAACAGAATTGAATGCACCTATCGTTATTGTGAAAAATTAACAATGACGTGTAATTTTTTTTTATGAATAAAACGAATATGAAAATAATAGAGTAGGGCGATATGAGGCTATAATTATATTTCCTAAATACATAGTTCATTCTTTTAGCTCTGACAATAACTTCACAACTTGTTGATAAGTAAATTCGAATTACGTACTTCTAATTCCAACAAACGAACATTCATTGAATCACTTAAAAAGCTTAATTGAAAAGTAAAACTACCCTCACAAAATTACTTCACATACAAAAATGCAATTTCATATAGACATTGAAGGCACGAAATCTTCTTCATTTCATTCGGCGGAACCCTTGAGAAATCAGGGTTCCCGACGATATGAGAACATAATTGGGCCGTTCTACGCCTCACGGATTAATTGGATGGGGGATAATATTGTGGTGGTGTTTTTAATAGCAGGTTAACAAACTGGGTACAAAAGGATTATTTCTTCCTTTTTTTAGGTTGGTTTTCATAGATGACCTATTTCGAGGATGTATTTTGATATAATATTATTAATTAACCGACTGATTTGTTCATTCCTCATTTATAGAGTTTAGAGTGAGTTTTACATAGAGTTTTGAGTACTTTTGAACCAGATCACAACCGCAGGACGCGCTGAAGCCTATGTTCAGATGTTGATGTGTTTCGGCTAACGTGATGATGATAAAATTAAACTAAATAATACTTTATTGAATTCAGTACACATACAGGAATTTTCTATGGTAAATTAATAAGATATACTAAAGCTATTGTGTACATACTAGATAAATACTTAAATCAAACGTGAGTTAGTACCCAGACAAGAAAATCTGAATCCTGGGCACTAACTAAAACATACTTGTATATACCGAATCACACAAGTCGGCGGATGTGATAGATAGATAGATTAACTCTTTATTGCACACCAAGAAATAAACAAAAAGAAGAAACAAAGATACATAAACAGTGTAACAATGAGCGGCCTTATCGCTGATAGCAATCTCTGCCAGATGTGTAGTTAGTTACAAGCTGCGCAATATCAAATCTTTACTGCAGCTTCCGTAAAGCTGCGCGTTGATTGGGTTTGTGTATAATTATGTCCTAAGAGGAATAATGATTTAAATAAATATTTGATTCAGAATTATCTGTGTTTGAGATTTTTACTGAAACATACGAACAAAAACCAAATACTATGAGGCTACAATTTAAAACAAATAAAATTGCAATGTGCAAAAAAAAACACTTTACGCCTTGCAGAACTTCAGCAAAAACTACGACATTGAATTAAAAAATACTTGCTGCGCTCAGAATCGAACCCATAATTTCTTACTGCAAGGTTGATATACACACCAATTCAGCCAGCCAGCAAAATGTTTAAATCTAAGGTAACTTCTTTACTTATTTCAGTCAAATGGATCTTCATCTTTAGCACAGAATGGAACTTGGAACAATCTTATTAACGATTCAATTTTTTTAATAAAATCCTTCAAATAAAAGCCTATCACTTCCTGAAAATAAAGAAAAGGAAATCGAATTTAGAAAAAGAACAGTCGATCACGCAGTAACCGTTACAGGCGCGCGCTGATTGGTCGAGCGTATTGCAGACATAGAATACGAATAAGTGGCGCAGACAGAGGGTGCATTTTGCACAAAGGTACAGAAATATGTGTCCGGTGCTAAACATTAACGATTATGGCCAAGTCACGTCTAATTGCGAACGTGGATCGGTTCGTGCGCGATGTAGCAAGCAATTTCTATTGCTATTAAGGCAGCTTGTATTGTAATATGGATGTAAATGGCTGCCTTGCATCACAATATAGAAATGGTATTAGTATTAAAATTTAATTGAATGCGTTTCTGTGTTGTTAAATAATGTAAGTTAGTTCACATAGGCTTAGCTCTGTAGGTTGGCTAGCCCTGATGTCAGAAGTTTTTTAAAGCATGAAGGCCGCTGATATTCAATTTTTTCAATTATACAGTAACTGAGGTTTTATAGAATGCTTTTGTTTTCCTTTCTTTTGAATACTATTTTTTGTAAAAAATGTCATGACCGACTGCAACCGTGTACAAAATTCGCGAATATTTCGCACGGATCGATGTAGCATTTTTCATATTTTTGTCGATTTATCAAACATGGCTTAGACGATTTCGATAAAATTTAAATAAGACCAATTTTGAAGTATATTCTTTCCAATAAAAAAATTTCGAAATCGGACTACTATGTAAAAAGTTATGCGTGGTTATACAGAAAAAAAGTCGTATCGAGTACCTATCTCCTTCGTTTCGTCGATCAAAAAGGGTAAGTATTCTTTTGAAATGTTGGGCGTCTTTGTGTTCAACTGTGCGATTATTACTAAAAATTCTATATTATTTTTCTACTTAATTGTATGACAGAAAAAGTTGTTATTTTAAATTAATAAGTTCGTTATATTAAATTTATATGTGTATAATATTTAAAATAAATTGGTTATCTGTAATATCGGTTTACGGACGATGAAAATATTTTTTTAATAAAACCAACGTTCCCTAGTATTGTAATCGATTAGTAATAGCATATAATATGAATAGTAGAAAATAGTAGAAATGGGCAGTGCACCAATCCCTACCAGAGGAGATAGTTCGTTAGAGATAAGTGCAATATACAAATGGTCAGTGCACCTATCGATACTGGTAGAACTAAATCTACAAAAAGTGCACTTATTCCTACTAGGGGGGATAGCTCAGTAGGGAAAAGTGCACCAGCCATACGTGATAACGTCAAAAGAAAACATTGTCGAATCTACAACAGAAACAACCCAAACGATCATGCCAAAACCCATCGTGCCTCTCTATTGCTTGTTCTGCGCCCTCACTTGCACGCTCGGCTCAGGTGGAACGTGACATTTTTTGTGCGTGCAACCGGCGTTCATCGATTTATCAAGACAAAATTATATAGGCTTTTATTTAAAATACCTTCTATTAAATGAAGAAAAAAATAGTGTAATCGTAATAGTTTTGGACACACTAACACTCTTATAAGCCAAACTAATTAACATAAACTAACATTTTTAAATTACCTTTTTGGTAATCTCGAAAGTTTAGTTTAAGCTAATTGGTCCTCTCTCGCAGAAGCCGGTCCAGCTAATTGTAAGCGCACGTTATCGCGAGACAAACGCGCTGGCTGCGCAACGCATAACCATTACCGCTCGGTTCGCGAAATTAGCGCCTTTTTGCATACCGCCGTCCCGTCCGATACTTCTGCGCGGTATTCTTTGACTTTTTGTTTTAGTTATCGGGTAATTGGGTATTATTGTTTGGTTTTAGTTAAATTTACGTTTAAGCTAATCATGTTGCTTTTTAAATCTCGAGGCAAAAGGAAAATACAGAAAATATGCTTCACAATCATAGAAATCTGTAATAACACCACCAGATCCAGAACACATAAGTACATTTAAATACGATTGCAAAATATTTCCCCGGTAGTGTTTTTGTAGAAAAAGAACCATCGTGGCCTCACAATGAACTAGATAAAGATAAAATATCTAACAATAAGATTTTAATCAGCAGCCAAGGTCAACGACTATTAGACGCGCGTCTACTGATGAAAACCGAATTGGTGTCTACCAAGTATCAAACACTTTAAGTTGTACTAGCAATGACAGAGCAGTGTTGTCAAGGTAACAAGGTAATTATTAAAATTACATATGGGCGACCTCATCTACGACGCTTCTATTTTTGCTCAAACCAAGGAATAAAAGTCGTGACTTTCTGATTAAAAAAAACAGAAGAACTCCCAACTGTTAGAAACAAGCGTTTCGAATCCTAATTCCTCATTCGAACAGCCAGAATGTGGAACGCTTTGCCTGTCGGTCTTTCCGCTATATATGATATAGTACCTACAACAAAGTGTCTTCAAATGACGGGTAAATAGGTATCTTCTAGATAAGTGTTCTACACCCTAGACCACATATCTGCTCAAAATCAGGCAGTATGTGTTCAAACGCAAACCTATTCCAAATAAAAAAAACAAACTGTGCCAGAGAGGTCGTCAAAAACGCATGTATTTGTGTGTCAGTATGTGTAGCATCAGCGCTTTGAAAACGTGTTTGAAAGATGATAACTGTAATCTCTATACAAAGAATTTTGAGTCTGATGTTTTCAACATTTTTAATTTTACACTCATTAGTTTCACATTGAAGTCAGTCCCACTTTTGAAAACCCTTTCTTCACACACCTCGAGACACCTATTAAACGCAGGAACCGAACCCCAAATTAATTATAACGTAATTAATTTCAATCCATTTAACCGATTGCATTGGGGTCGCGGATCGGGAAAGGGTGATTTTTAGTTTACTTAGAAGAATTTCTTACTTTTATATTGCGCACTAAGTTTTGCCTGCTAGTTTACCGAGTTACAAAAGTAGACTTTGATACCTTCCTACCTAGAATCAATCCTCGCTCTGTTGCACGGTAAAATTTCACCTATTTTTGATTTATAATATTAGTAATGATGTAATATTTTTATAAGTCCAATTAGAGATGTGCCCTCACTAAGAAATATGACTTCTTCTTCTACGTCGTGTCGATCATCCTCAGTTTTTAAATTATTTTTTTCCAGTACCCCCGAGGGAAGAACTGGCTAAGTTCTTCCCTCGGGGGTAGCTTCGTGAAGGTTTTGCATAGTGCACACATTTGGGCCTTGGAGGCACGAAAGAAGGTGCTGCATAGTTTGCGCCGCCGCTCCGCTGTCGTACTGCACTGCTGCTGTGTCAGAATATCTCTACTTGGCTAGGTTGGTCCTGCAACGGCCCACTTGTGTCTGCAGTCGGTTCAGAGACTTCCATGTGGGACACGGGAGATCACTGCCTTCTGGGAGGGTTTCGGAAAACTCTAAAATGTCAGGGGGTGGTGGGTATGTGCTTATCCATGTGTCGAGGCGGGCTTCGGCAGCAGGTACTTTTAGGGCAGTGGTTTCTTTAGAAAGCTTTTCCTACTTTTTAGTCGGGTGACTGGTGTTTTGATATATGGTGCCTAGGGTCTGATTCTTGTTTCTGCTTTTCGACAAAGCAGGCAACTGTTCTGCGGGCAGAGGGTGGTGCAATTCCAGCTAAGGGGTAAATCAAGTTGAGCGGAGTGGGCTTGAGGCACCCTGTGATTTTTAGGCAGGTCTCGTTAAGGACGGCGTCTACTTCCTTAGCGTGCGCGGAACGATGCCACACTGGGCACGCGTATTCGCCTCCTGAGAAGCAGAGCGCTAGTCCTGATGTTCGGAGGATATGAGGTGAGGCGCTCCAGGTTGTTGATGTTAAGCGTGCTAGTATGTTGTGAGAAATATGACTAAAATCGAATTTTGTTTTCATCGCTGTAAGCATTTTACAGATATCTGTGATTTTAAGCATGCTACGATACCATAAATACGACAAGCATAGATAAATAGATAAACATTGTTTTCAAAACCAATGTTGCACTCCTTTTATGGGCCTAAGAGTATGCCACAAAAAGCAGATGTTGGTTTTGTAATCACCATTGGTAAGACGTATCCTGTGCTACGACGTAGAACTATATGCTACGATTCTGGATTATATTGAGCTACAACGTAGACGTACTACGCGCATTTCTAGTATCATCCACATCAACTTGGCATTTTTTTGTTAGTGTCCAGCAGTCCATTAGCACGTGAAACCAGATTTATTATAGTCGAAAACACTACCTTACACAAAGTAACAGTTAGTCAGTTACACAGTTTAGAGAAAAAAAACGGACAAGTGCGAGTCAGGCACGCACTTGTCCGGGTTCCGTACAATCACATTGTTAAAATAATTAAAAACCTGTTTTAGCATGTCCCAATGAAGTTCTTTTATATGATACCTTACATGATACGATTTAATCACTTTGAATTTTGAACCCATATTTTGTGAATTTTGAGGAACTATTTTTTTGTGATTTCAATAAAAATGTACAGTTTTCAGATTTATTCCTATATATGTACTCTGAGACAATGCTTCTCGCCAAATTTCATAGTTCTATGTCAACGGGCAGTACCCTGTAGGTTTTGATTTTTGTGAGTGTTGAAATATGCGGTTTTTTACGACATAAACGGCTCTAACTTTTTTAAGCGATGACTGAGAAGTTTTTCTTTTACAAAACTGCAAGAAATTATAGATATACGTATACAGTTATAATTTCAACTCGATATCTTTACTCGTTCCCGAGATAAAGAGTCTTGACATACACACAGACGGACAACAAAGTGATCCTATAAGGGTTCCGTTTTTTCCGTTTGAGGTACGGAACCCTAAAAACGGACAGTATTGTTTCCTATTTAATAATATTCATATTATTCAGGTTAAATTGAATAAAACCAAATAAAAAAGTATAGTTTCTAAATAGAGCGCCAATACAATAAAATATCATTCAAAACAAGCAACAAGAACAAAGCATAAAAATTGTTACCTACGAAAGAAAATTACATTTTGAGTTTGTTCTTATGAGGTTCTGATAGCTCGAGATTCCACTGCAGGATCAACCCGCTCATAGCGTACACGGTTCAATCATTTTTTAACTAACTTTCAAAAAAATAGGGGGTTCTATGTTCGTCTGTATGTATTTTTTTTCGTGTATCGATAATTTCGCCAATTGTGAACTGAATACAAAAAAAATTGAAAAATCTACAATAATGTAAACAATTCGAGCGAAATATTCGAATTTTGTGTACGATGGAATCCGGTTTTGCATTTTTTTGCTAAAAATAATTATTAATTACGTTATTATAATATGATAGGAGAATATATTTTAACAGTTTCCTAGCAAAATGTGGCCGCGATTTCGATTGAAAAAAGTTAGATTGTTTTTTGTAAAAAAAAAATTTTACTTGTTTTTTACATAAATTACGTAGTTCATAATAAATATATACAAGGTTCTATATTTGTATGTATAAATATTTAAGTTGAAACAACAGGATGATCGTTTTAAGAGGTCCTTATTGAAGCGTTTTGTATAATAACATAGTTAGGAAACAAGGAGGCTGTGCCGTTCGACAAATGAGAAGATCGCGCCCTCTTACAAATTGGCAGCATTAATATACTCTACAAGAGAGTTTGTACGTTAGAATAGGGTGCGATGTTAGTAAAAAGACTTTAAAAAATCAAATAAACCAATTAAATAAGTCTAACTAGTCCTAGTTTCGAAGATTTACTCACACCTGAAAAGTTCTGTCATGACATAAAGGTTAAATCGAAATTAACATAAAAAATCGACCTTGTAGTTAACAGCACAATAAAATAAATAAATTGGAAATAAGTTGGTTTGGCACTGATAAAAAAAAGAAGAAAAAGGCCGCTAAAATTAAAGATCGTTTGGGAAGTCGCAGGTGAAGCTAGTTCGAAATAAAGTTTGTCGCAGGTGTAGTTAGCGTATGTAGTGTAGATGTTGCAGGAAGCGGCGCTCGTTCGGCAGCGAGCTGTCGAATGCTCGTCTCGCGCGGCTACGACGGCTCGCCGTGACGTCGCGCAGCAGAACACATAATAACATATTTAATCAAATATTTTGTATTATTCAATAAAAATAATAATTAATTTTAACCCGTGGTGGTCGAGAGGTAGTGACACCCGCCTTACAATCGTGAGGTCGTGGGTTCGAATCCCCGGTCCCGTACCAATGAGTTCTTTGGAATTTATGTACGGAATTGCACACCACTAGCTTTTCGGTGAAGGAAAACATCGTGAGGCAGCCTGCATGCGTCCGTAGAAGAAATTCGATGGTGTATGTGAATCCACCAACCCGCACTGGGCCAGCGTGGTGGATATGGCCCAATCACCCTTCGTGGGTAGGCCTACGTCCTGCAGTGGACTATTAAAAAGGCTGGTACAGTATAGTACAATAAAAATAATACAAAATATTTATTGACCAATCACAACAAATATACCTACTTAATGACATTTATACAATATTCTTATAAACAGTTAAGATGGATTATTGTTTACAATACCTATGACAGAAAGAGAAGTATACTTTTCTATAAAACTGAAAAGCTACTGTAAGATTTAGCGGTCTTATAACAGCGATTTCGTACAAAGTGAACTGTATTAGTGATTAAAGATCTATCCGTCTTACCACAAAAGTTTTACACACGCTTTAGGCAAAGTTTAACAGTACAAATTGAACGGTTAAACAGTGGTCAAAGCATGTCTAAATGTTTTGTGGTAAGGCGGTAAGTACATTTTAAAAAAGCAATGCCAATAAAAATGCTATTGAATATTTTTGATTTAGGTATGTGTTTTATTTCTCAATTTTCTTAAAACAAATATTGGGTACGCTTCTACGAGCTGTCTTAACTCCGGCTTCCTCACGGCACGGCGAGCCGGCTGTCAATAAGTACGGCTGATATCGGTTTAATTCCCCCGTGACGCCGGAATGTTAATTAAACAGCCTGATCGACGCCCGTCTTCAGGTGCTCACCACTCGTGTCTACTTGTCTACTACGGGGTGGCTGACAAACTGACTTTTACGACTGCTTATCTATCCAGAGATCTCAGCAATGGTAAGAAAAAATAGCATGATGACTAAAAAAATATAATTAGTCCGTGGATTAGATTATAAAAAATATTAGACACGTATTTTTTCTTTTGTCAATTAAACAAAAAAATATGAAGATACAGCCCGTCAAAGTTCCGCGTGACGTCACAAGTGCCATACAAATGTATAGACTTCTGTAAGAGAACTGACGTCACGACCCCCACTCCCAAACTTTGACAAGGTTTATTTTAGTATAGAGGTAGCTTAGATTTTGGATTAGCCACATTTTATCTTGGGCTAAAGCGGGTAACGCTGCGAGGCGCAGCTAGTTATTTAAATAATATATTAGTAAGCAAAAATAAAAGCATAAATTATTCAAAATTGTTGTGGTCTCAAGGTAATTTACAATATGCATTAATAATCAATGCCAGAAAACGATTAATCGAACTAATATTTCTATAATATTCACTAGCCTTTTCCAGTAAGTCTCTACATCTGCGACCTCCTTATTTTATCAGGTATCCGATAGTCTTACTAATCCGAGTTGGAAATGAAGGGGTGACAAAGAGATCGCGGATACAACACTCCTGGCTCCGGACTCCAGCCCCAGGAGTTCTCCAGCTCCTACCTATTTGGACCAATCTTAATGGCTGAAAAATAATTGGGTTCGATTCCAAGTTTGAACAGATTGGAACGGATAGAAGACAGTTCAAGACATTGTTGATTACTTTTTTGGGGATTTTGAAACCTTTACTTGTAGGTCGAGCTTTAAATTACCTGAGGTTTTGTATTAGTTAATGATGTCGTTTCAGCCATTGGACGTCTGCTGCTGGACATAGTTTATGTAAAGTTATCATTAATAGTACATAGTCTGTTGTTGCGTGAATGACAAACCAATAACCCAACAAACACACTTTAGTACTTGTATCAAAAAGGATTTTATATAAAATCCTTGGTGTCTTCACCAATTATAGTTAGGTGCATTTTGATCCTGAAATAGGTGCAAATATTTTTTGGTGCCATACACAAAAACACAAGGTACAATCCTTTGAGTACACGAGCAGTATGTCAGGATAGCCGAAGTCAAACAATGTATGATTTTTGACCGACGAACCACCAGAGGAGGCGCGCCAATTCGACGCGTATATATATATTTTTTACTAGTTCTTACCCGCGGCTTCGCCCGCATGATATTTTGGTTTTTGACGCAGTATCATTTTAATTTATAGCCTATGTGTTATTCTGATATATAAGCTACATTATTGCAAAGTTTCATCTCAATCCGTTCAGTAGTTTTTGTGTGAAAGAGTAACAAACATCCATACATCCATCCATCCATCCATCCATCCTCACAAACTTTCGCGTTTATAATATTAGTAGGATGTATAACCACGCATAATTTTTTCATAGTAGTCCGATTTCAATAATTTTTTTTATAGGAAAGAGTATAATTTGAAATTGGTCCTATTTAAATTTTATTGAAATTGGCTAAGCCATTTTTGATATATCAACAATAATGTGAATAATGTTACATCGATCCGTGCATAATATTTGCGTTCTAGCGATGCACCCCAGTTTCGCACAGGTGTATTATACATATAAACATTTCTCTTGAATTACTCTATCTATTAAAACAAACTGCATCAAAATCCGTTGCGCAGTTTTAAAGATATAAGCATACATGTGGACAGACAGCGGAAAGCGATTTTGTTTTATACTATGTAACTAGCTGCCCGCCCCGGCTTCGCCCGGGTACGACTGTTAACAAAGACATTTTATAAGTATTGTGCTTAATATATACCTACCATGTAACCAAGTAACGTCACACACATGCGCACAGTTATTTTGGCGCGTTTTCATATTACATTAGCTTACCTATACGCAAATATTTTCACCATAGAACACCCACTACTAAACATAGGGCTCCCTTATTAGATCTTGAATAACACCGAATAAAACCTTTGCAAGAGGTTTGCATCCAGCTTCCATAAATGTATCCACCAAAAAATGAGGTTCTCAATTAGATTGTGTTTCATTTAGTATGTACATATTTTATGCGATCATTCCGTCAATTAAATTTTGACTCTCAATAATGTACCTATCTATTATAACGTCCATTGCTAGACATACCGGACGAACCGATAGGATGGGTTGAAAGCTACTCGTAGGCACCTGAATCGCGGGTGTTCCCTTAGTCTTAATCTGTTCAACTATTAACATAAAATAAAGATAGCATTGGCCATCTAAATAAAAGTAAGTTCGTATGGGTCGGCTATACGTTATCTATGGCTCTGGTTTCATTGTTATCAAACGGTTAGAATATTCAGTCCATCTACATTCTACCTATGTAAGTTAGTTGACGTTTCTACTATACACTTGTATTTGATCTTTTCTTCATTTGATAACTTTGTAAAATATTCGCCATCAGTTCTACTTCTACGAATTGTGTGCCCTATCTAAAGCCTCTACAACTTGCTAACCCAAAGAGCAAATTGAACCGATGGAAACGCTGGCATCCATCTTGATCTGGTGGTCTCGACCTGATCTTAGATTCACGTGGAGACCTTTTCTACGCTTGCCATTAGGTACATTGTCTACGTTCATGAACTTTAAACCCTCATCGATCATTCGTTTTACGAACTATGTGTCAGTACCTATTAACTACCACTACAACAGAAATTTTAAATCTTCGGTATGTCGGCTCGCCTTACTTAGGGGTAGATTTGGAGAACCAAATCTCAAGATGTTACATAAATCAGCGCACTAATAGAGGTGGTACCTATATACCTAGAGCCGTAGTGGTCAAGTCGTAGTAACACCTATCCTACAATCGAGAGTTGTTGGATTCAAATCCTAATTCCGTATCAATGAGTTTCTTTGGAACATATGTACGGAATTTCACAATGTCGTGTGATAAGATAAAGATAAGATAAGATAACTTTATTGATATTCATGGAACCTAATATTACAAAAAATAATATTAAATAATATAGATTCATGAACATGCTCGTCCAGTTAAACATATTTTCACATTTTTCTTAATAATGATACCAGATGCAGAAATGCAGTGTCATCCAAAAATTCTACAAAAAAATATTTAATTCATTGACAAAAATATACTTATTGTTAATATGTAAAATCTACCAAAAAAATATTACAAATACAAATTGCAGGCTGTGGCAACCTGCATACCTATGTAGCTATGTACATCCGAAGAAGGAACTTGATGACGTATATCAACCAACCCGTACTGGGCCACCGTGATGGATATGACGATGTTCTGCAGTGGACGATTAAAGAAGACTGGTATATAAACAGTACTTATAGGAATAGGGGTGATATAATACATGCACAACGCGACAGCGTTTATTTTTTTATATTTTTAGGCCTTAAAAATTATCTAAGTGTTTCGGAAAAGCCGATTTGAACAATTCAAAAAACAATTTACTTATACATATAAATTGAAACAGTCTTGAAAACAATATGATTTATTTGGATAAGGATTTAAACAGAAGTATGAATAACATGGTCGAATATTGGTCGGTAATTCTATTAACTTTTAAAAAGTAATAAGTGGTTATTGTGACATTATGGTATTGCAAAGATTTTTTGTAGATATTGATATGTTCTTTAATATTGTAGAACAGTCTTTTGTTCTATCATCAATAGTTTCCGCTGCGCATGCAACGAAAGTTTTAATTAAGACATTTTTTTACACGTTGGGTTACGTTACTTAAGTTTTAGTAAGGATTCGTAATCTTTTCTAGCAATAAATATAACTTATGTTACTTAAAGTGAATGTAGCTTTCCAACGGTGAAAGAATTTTTAAAATCGGCACAGTAGTTTTCGAGTTTATTCATTACAAACATACCCACACACGTAAATACAAACTTACGCCGCGCGCCGGCCGGGCCCCTACCGCCCGCGCCGCACCGATATATGTCCCTGCATTTTAAATCTGTAATATCTTCGAAAATATTCATTTAAATTACATGCTGTAAAAGGCCATATTGATCTATATTGAATGGACAATGTATTTAAGGTACTTAATTGGATAAGGATTAATTATGTATTGCTTAAAATAACTTTCTAAATAAGCCATTTTTTCCCGTAAAATGTAATGGATAAAAAATGGTTATTGTGGGCTATCCTTAAGAGATAGACATATACCATCGCGGACTTTTTTGTTGACCTTTTTAAGGTGTACAATACCGTAGTACATTATTTTGATTTATCTCGTTGGGTTCAGTCAGCGTTTGCAATGTAAGCCCAAAAAAACGTGTTTATTTACGACATTACATTAGAAACCTGTAAATTCATCAGTGTTCCTCTACAATATTATGCATGTATTATACATATAAACCTTCCTCTTGAATCACTCTTTCTATTAAAAAAAACCGCTCCAAAATCCGTTGCGTGGTTTTGAAGATTTAAGGACACATAGGGACGGACAGACAGCGACAGCGACTTTGTTTTATACTATGTAGTGATGATTCTGCACACGGGTGAAGTCGGTCATGCTATTTTTTGCAAAAAGTAATTATTATTATAAGTTAACTAAAATTGTCAAAGAAAGAGATAAAAAAATTGCTATTTTTATTAATAAGGTTAGGTGCTTTCACAACAATACGCACAATTTGATTTTTTTGAGCTTTGGTGTCAAAGTTTTAAAACCGCTTGAGTGCCTCTGACGTGGCTAAACGGATACCTCAACCGGAACATACAATATAATGTGTCATCCGAGCCACTATAGCGCTTGTTGTAAATGCCACCCGCGGTCGCCCATCTGGAGACTGACCGTTCTGAACGTTGCTTAACTTCGATGATTGCTTACGAACATTAGTCAAACTAGCAATGAGCGCTTTTATTCTTTGATTGTTAAAACACATATGACACTAGTCCTATTCCAACAGCGAGTACACGAGCAGTATGTCAGGATGGCCGAAGTCAAACAATGCACAGTTTGCTGAGCTTCACGACTTAAGTGGCGGTGTGAGTTATAGTTCAAGTTGGGACTTCATATTGTTTACCTTGTCGCGCCCGTTTACAATTGCTAAGTGATTAAGAATACGCGGACACTAGCTGTGGAGATGACCAGTGGGACATTTTTTGTAAGTGAAAGGTTTAGCTAGGACGCAATGGTATATCCATAGTTTTTGACTGACTCATGCTAAATATCTACATGTATACTCTAAACGGTGTGCAATTGCACTCCTTATGCAGGCTTTGTGACTTCAGAGTTAGACATGAAATTACGGACAGGCTGGAAATTTACTTTTAATAACAACCCTCAGGCAGAATGTAGTCAAACGTAAACCTATAAGCAAAAGAAAGGAAAATTGTTTTCCTAATAAATCGCCATTAGTTCAATCAACATTTTTATCCCAAATAAATTAATTTAGCCTATACTTAATTATGTACCTAACTCCCCTACATCCTCCTACCCCTTATTTTATATACTCTGCCCCTTTCGATGATTTTAACTTGTGAACGGCATCGTATCCTTGGCATAACAGCATCGTAGTAAAAACCACATTTACACTAATAATTTTGTTTCATCGTAAAAACTTTTTACATCAAGATGAATAAAGTTTAAAAAAACTAAAAACTCGCTTTCATAGCATTTCAAACTAAAAAGTGTAATATAATTTTCAACATAGGCAGAAATTAATAATGAGCGAAAAATATTAATACTATTGTAAAAAAATGCCTGGGGCACTTTGTGTCCTATTTTTTCGTAAATCCAGCACCCCACGCTTTTCTGAAATCAAATCAAATAAATGCATTGTCATCGGTCTTGACAGGTGTGCAAAGTTTAAAGAAAATCTGATCGCTCAAAGTAGGTAAAAACCGAGCTCGAAGGGGTTGGTTACAAGCAAGCAAGCAAACATACAGGTGAAAGTAATAAAAGCGTCTTATAAATATAGCGCCAACATTCCCATCTCCACTCCACTCCTCGCAAAGCATACAAAAGCCCAACTACAAGATACAGTTCATACTCAAATTCCAAGTGCTCCAACTTAAACTGAAATAACTTACGGGAATCGGCCGATCGCCTTTGTTCTAAGCTAGAAGGCAATTATCATTAATTATTATTAAATGTGACAGTGCGTGATAAACGGTGGGCCGATAACTTGGGCAAATAACTCAACTTGGTAAGAGGGTCGAAAGTACCGAAGATGTTTGAACTGTGTCTGATTTGTAGGCTCGGGTTGGATCGATGATTCGATTTTCATTGTTTGTGATATGAATGTGCTTTTCGAATATTGGAAACTTAAATAATAAGCCAGTTTTGCTGTGGGCTGTTTTGTGTCAGTGATAGATGTTTTGTGTATTTGATAGAGCGCGTTCTTGTTGTTGTTTTAGGTAAAGGACGTCTACTGTTATAGGCCTCATCTATTTCTTGAAGACTTAGCTTTAACTCGTAAAGCGAAGCGTAACAATATTACTTGGGCGCAGGTGTCATCAACATCATCATCATTATTATATCAGCCATAGGTCATATACTGCTAGACATAAACTGCCCTTATAGTTCTCCAATAACGTCGATTGGAAACGTCTTGCATGCAGAGTAGTTTTGTGACCTTAATGATGTCCCACCAGTCCAGTCCACCTTGCAGATGGACGTCCTACTTTACGCAAGCTGGATAAATTATTATTGATCATTTAGGAAGTTCGAAAAAACTTCCGATTTGCCTAAGTGCCGAAATTTAAGTCCAAAACTCAGCTTTTAAGAACTATATCAATGTTTTCTAGAATTTTGAGAGAGCTGCATATAAAAAAGTTGGTCATGATAATGGTCTGAATCACCCACTTGCGGTTTAGTATTACAGCACCTTATTTAATAGTACATTGTTCACCGAGAGGATAAAGTGACCGATCACCGTCGAGGGTGTCGGGAATCGCACTTTCTCTCGAGTGATACATAGTGCTTTATACTACACCTACGAGGAAAATAAAAAACTAAATCTTTACTAATTGAAATTTATATTGAAATTGTTGCAGTTAGTGAAGCTTAATGTAACACTTTTTCCATTAATGTTTGTTTGAGATGTTTGCGACAATGTAGGAGGAATAACTGGCTGTGCTGTTGGCACTGCGCTCGTAGAAGGCTGTGGTGCCAAAGGGGCATCTGGCATCGCCGCGCTCGTTGATGGTTGAGGAGATGAGTCTTGATGCACATTAATCGATCCCGATATTATGGCGTCTGCAATTTTCACATGTTCTTTTTTCAAATTGTTTGACACCATCCAACACACAGCTAGTGGCCAGTGTCATTTTGCGAACTTGGAGATAAAAACTCACTGTAAAAACTTTTTGGCTTTTGAGATTTAGGTTACCAGCGCATAGTCTTACCCAAAATTAAAAAAGAAAAACCACGTAAGAAATGGATTTTCATACACTTTTCTCTCCCGCTCAGATGCGTTTTCTCGCCGCATATTTGTTCGATATGCAATGACGTACTTTCTACCGTAAATTTGATAATGTATCAAGGTACTTTCCGAACAGGTGTAGTATAAATAACTTTGTATACTACAAAAAATCTAGTGCTGTGCGGAACAACACAAAATTCAAAAAACGATTATTCGTTGTTTTGTTTAGTTTTGGATCTTTTGAAACAACGAACAATTTTGCCCGTCTCGCCTCTTGGATGTAAGCCCGCCCCACCCCTCTTGCCCCATCGTCGCATCCTCCAGATAACGAATCGCCACTAAACTCAGAGTTATAAATTTATTTTCTCATACGTCACGGTTATTAATCTTCCCAGAGAGCTATATAAAGGGACATACGTTATTTTTATTGTTGCTATTCTGTATGTAAGTTAGTGGAGTAAAGTAAATATAGGAACGTAAATCATTATGTAGTTATTTATGTTCTGTTAAGGACAAAATATAGAACGCTGACCGCGTTATATATTTTTTCATTAAGTTATTTGACGAAGTAAAAATAAATCTATTTTCCAGTTTATCAACAAGGCATCTCATAATTAGAAAATTGAAAATGAAGTTTTAAATCTATTATATAAAAGGCTTCCCTGAGTGACTGACTGACAGACAGCCTACAGCCCAAACCGCTTAAGATATAATCTTGAAATTTGGAACACAGGTACATTGTACGACGTAATGGAGCACTAAGGAAGAAAATTTTGAAAAATCGATCTCTGAAGGGGTAAAACGGGTCCTTTTCGTTTGTATGTAACTTTTTATTCCCTGTACCGAATGGCTTGAAACTTTGTATACATGTTTTCCAAACAAAATAAAAGTTACGTTTTTCCTGTTTTTCCGAATTTTCCTCATCTAAGGGGTCAAATAAGGTCCCAACGTTGGTGAAAAAATTGTCAATTACATCCAACCAGATGAATGGTTATGGTTGAAATCTGGTATGAAGGAAGCACACAATATCTTTCAATACAGGAACTAATAATTTCCAGGAAAATCTATAGGGTTCCTTAGGGATGGCAAAAAATAATCAGTTTAGGCTACAACCCAAACCGCTGAGGATATAAACTTGAAATTTGGAATATACGTACATCTTACGACATAATGAAGCACTAAGGATGAAAAACGTACCCAACTACTAACTTACGGGGTAAAACGGGCTCTTTTTGTTTGCATGTAACTTTTTATTCCCTGTACTGATTGACATGAAACTTTGTATAGATGCTTTTGAGACTAAATAAAAATATGGCTGTACCTATTTTTCTGAATTTTCCTCAAAAAAATCCTTAGGGGTCAGATACGTCCCAAAACTTCAATGCGCTTTTTTAAATAATGTAGTATCTAGAATAGGATTAAGATAATGATTTATCCTTAAATGGGGCAAAATGGGTCCCCAACAGCTTACTTTTTTTATTTTGTGAGCCAATAGTCGCGCACATACGGATCAATATACGTAATTTTTACTATGGGATCAACCCTGACAAGCGAAAATTACCTACATTTTCCATACAGTTTGTCGCGGGTCGATGAACTTTTTGTGTTGAACAGCTCATTTTATTCACGTGATTTTGGGGTTGATACCATTGTAAAAGTTAATCAAATTATGAGTATAATAGCATCCTAGCACATGCCTGACGAGTGACGTCTTGATACACTGTGTGTTTCTCAAATAAAATAAGATATAGGTACCTACTTGTGTCTCATTTTTTCATTTGCCTGAAAAATTAAATTTCTAATGACTTAATGAAACATGTCGAATACCTGTACCGGCCTTAATTAATAGTGCACTACTGAACATAGGCCTACCCGCGAAGGGTGATTGGGCCATATACATCAGGCCGACCGAGCGCGGGTTGCTGAATCCACAAACGACATTGATTTTTTCTCTATGGACGAACCTATACAGGTCGACTCAATGTTTTCTATCAATGAAAAGCCAGTAGTGTGAAATTCCTCACATAGTTACTTATACAATTATTATTATTGGCTCCCTCAGTGGCTCAGTGGTTTGTGACCCTGACTCCTGGGTCAAATAGGCGTGGGTTCGATTCCCACCCAGGGCAAATATTTGTGTGATGATCATATGTGTTTGCTCTGTGTCTGGGTGTTAGTAATGTATTTTTATTTATTTAACACTTTCTTGCACACCATTTGTACAAAAGGAGGACTTAACGCTAAATAGCATTATCTGCCAGTCAACCTACAGGTACATGTATATGTAGTATATCAGTCTCTGTCAGCCAAATCACAAGCTTTGCTTAGTTTGGGGTCAGAGACCGTGTGTGAGATGTCCCTCAATATTTATTTATTTTTGACTTAATTTCAGAAATTCGGAAATTTATCATCCAAAAATTCAAGTACTCATTCCGTAATAAGCTTTAGATACACGTAACCAAATAAAAAACCAAATACTGAGACAATGCAGGCCAATCCGTCGGCTATTATCATTTTAAGCAAATACTGATACAATTCAGGCTAAACCGTAGGCATTATGCTTTCGAGTAATACGATAATAGGCTTAATTATGAAGGCGCCATGGTAAATATAATAGCAACATAAAAAGTGTTCTCTATGGAATGTTTAAAGTGAAAAAGAAACAGAAATAATTATGCTAATTAACTATTATAATTACGATAGCGCCTTCATAATCGAGCCTAATGCGGGCTTAACCACAAGCTCTTATTATTTTAAGTAAGTGCCAAGAAAACGCGGGCCAAACTGTGGGTTTTTATCATTTTAAGCAATTACGAAAATAATGCGGGCCTGACCGTGGGCATTATCATTGCAAGTAATACAAAAATGCAGGCATGCTATTATAATTTAAGGATTTATTAAAACAACGCGGGCCAGACCGCGAACTATTAGATATTATTATAAGCAAATGCCAAGATAACGCGGGTTGAACCGCGGGCTGTTATTTTAATCAAGTAAGTACTAAAACAACGTGGGTCAAACTTCGAGTTATTATTATTTTAAGTACCTAATTATTAACCCAACGCGGGCCTAACCGGGCATTATCCTTGCAAGTAATTTTAAGCAAGGATTAAGACAACGCGAGCCAAATAGCAGACTTTTAGATATTATTATAAGCAAGTACAAAGACAACGTAGATCAAACCGCGGGCTATTTTCATTTTAAGTAAGTACCTATGTACTAAGATAACGCGGGCGAAGCCGCGGGTTTTAAGCTAGTTAAATATAAACCGCTCTTATATTCAAAAACTCTACAGAAATTCTGTACAATTTTATGTTTAAGTGTGCCTCTGTCAACTTCTCTTTTTGACCGACGAACCACCAGAGGAGGTATACAATTCGACGCGTCTATATAGGTATAAATATATATTTTTTATGTATAACCACGCATATTTTTTTTCGTAGTAGTCCGAGTTCAATAATTCTTTTTTTATTGGAAAGAGTATACTTCGATATTGGTCTCATTTAAATTTTATCGAAATCGGCCGAGCCATTTTGGACAAATCAACAATAATGTGAAAAATGCTACATCGATCCGTGCGAAATATTCGCGAATTCTATACACGGGTGAAGTCGGTCATGCTAATTATTGCAAAAATAGTCTTGTATATAAATGTATGCATAACATAACATAAGAAGGCAAAACTAAACTAAAAAAAATGCGAATACGTCAGAGAGAGACTGAAGAACGGTAGTTCGGAGTTTTTGCAGTGGTAGGATCCGTAAGGCGTAATCAAAACGCTATTGCAATATCCATCTAATATCTTACCAAAGACCATAATACCAAATAATATCACTCTTTGGTAGAAATATTTTTTGTATACATAATTAATTAAATAATATTAAAAATAAAAAATATTGAAGGTCGATTCATAATTATTTTCCTTACAATTTCACCTTGAACTTTCACTTTTAAAAATTCAGTGTTTCATATTTTTTCATTATCAGCTCCCCAATAAAAACAGTATATATTTTAAACCCATTTAAGATGTTCCATAAACAACACGTAAAGTGCTTTCTCGACATATTTACAACTCTACCCGTTAATAGCCAAATAGCTTATCTATCATAGCTTTGCGGCCATAATCATAATAAATAATGGTACCTAGGCAATGACGTTCTAAAAATAGACGCGTTATGGATATGCAATCCTTATCCCACTATGCTGCAAGATGGATCAACAATATAGTGAAGATCAAGGGTCGACCCTGAACACGATTAACATTGGATCGAGACTAATTGCACCGTATGAGAGAGGCCTAGCCAGCAGTGGGATAATGAAGACTGCGGATGATGATGATGATCCCACTAGGCGGGGTCAGCGTTTCTTTTTGACACTTCACTCGATCACACATCATCTTATCATCAACTCTTTTCTTACGCAAATCATCTGTGTTAAAAATTAATTAAAACTCGGTCGACTAAAATTACGTGTATCATACAATTTAATACGATAATTATTGAAAAGTGAAGTGTAGATGGTTATAGTATAGAGATTTTAACAACTTACTTCCCAATTTTGTGAAATTTTCTGGATTTGTACGGTACTCTTGGTGTGCGAGCCTGACTCGCACTTGTGCGGTTTTATTACAGTAATAATTTAAAATGTATATATCTAAAACTTACTGGAAAGCATTTTATTTAATAAACACAAATTGAACGTCATCAGTGTGACAACTCGTCGCTGCAATGCCTTGAGCGTGACTGAGTCAATTTCAGGCATTTACCTTAGTTTCTTTTAGTGAAAATTAAAGCTGATAAAGCGTATCTATAGTAAAATATCATGGCCATAATCATAATAAATAAAGGTACCCAGGTAAATTCGCGCATTAACCGCTCGGCGTCATTCGACCTGAGTTATGCCGTCTACCCTACATTTAGGCAAACCAACGGCATTAGCATTAATTTAAAATATTATTTATTGTTTGTAGCTTATTCCTGTGGAAGATGCGTGAAGGTGTTTGGAGGCGACAGTATTTTCAATAGCTAAAAAGCAAATTTGTCTCTAGTTGTGCGAGATTAAAACAATTGTTTGATTATTTACAATTTTATTACGTTACGATATCATCGATTCTCTACTTTGGTTCTTACTCGTATATAGAGTCAAAAGCCCAATTAACCACAAAGAAACTTGGTGTTCTCTCTAAGGTGAGACGGTATTTCACACCTGAGCGACTTGCTTAGTCTTTATAAAGCGCAAGTCAGGTCTTGCATGGAATACTGCTCTCACCTTTAGATGGCTCTGCTAAATACCAGTTGAAGGCTTTAGAGTCTATTGAAAGGCGAGCCAGGAGGCTGATAGGCGAAGCTGCAAAGTCTCGAGCATCGACGTAGGGTGGCGTGTCTGTCAGCCTTCTATCGGATACACTTCGGTGAGTGCGCCCAGGAGTTACCCATCTGGTCCCACCTGCCCCTTTCTTCTATCGTACGGCTAGACAGGCGCGACCAAAGCGACGCGTGGGATGTCCACCCTTTTATGGTGGACATCCCACGCGTTAGAACCATGCGTTTTGAGTCCACATTCCTCATACGGACTGCCAGAATATGGAACGCTTTGCCTGAGTCTGTCTTTCCGCTAAAGTACAATGTAGGTATCTTCAAATTTCGAGTAAATAGGTATCTTCTAGGTAAGCGTGCTACATCCTAGACCGCATATCTGCTTAACATCAGGCAGTGTGTAGTCAAACGCAAACCTATTTAAAATAAAAAAATAGACTCAGCTATACATTGTAATACATGCAGACATGACAGCGTAAAGAAAAGCCATTCCTCTAAATAACAAAATAGTTACTATTTGTGAGAGAGAGATCCTCACGCACTTATGGACAAAATGTTTTATATTTTCTTTTAGGTACCTCTCCCGTAAACATAGCTAAGTTTTTTGTATAGCAAAGTGCTTCATTGCTCTTTTCTAGTTGTTTTGAAATATCTGATATATTTGCATAATTTCGGTTATATTAGTAGCTTTACATGTTACAGCATCGTATATCAAAGTGTAAATTTTAAAAGCAGTTAGTGCACGATGATTTTCTCCCTTTTTCTTGCTTTTGGTCTCTCAGTTTTTCACGCCGTTTTGAAAAATGGCACCAAATATCATAGTTGTTGTGTTAAGATTTTTACTATGAGACCAACCCAAACATTTTGGTACCAAATTGACATTATTACCTACTAGCTGCCCGTTCCGACTTTGCCCGGATACAATTGGCTAAAACAGATTTTATAAGCATAGCCTACCTACCACGTTATGCATCATAGTGCCGATGATAGTTGGCTGGTTGGACCCGACTGTGTCCAACCAGTATCCATCTAACATTGCTACTGATATCCCGACAATGTGCAGATAAGTTAAAGTAATCGAAGAGACTAATAGCGATTTACTTATGGTACAATGTCCAAAGTACAAGTTCTAAAATGGGGCAATAGTGCACGATATTGCCCTCTCCTCGCTTTTGCACTTGTATTTAGCTCTTCGCGCCGTGTTGATGATCTCGTTAGGGGTAAGATGACACCAAATGACCGTAATTATACCCAGTTAAGGGTAACTTAGGGGGGAGTAATCGCCCCGACGGCTGTTTTTGCCGAATTTGGATACAATTTACAGGCGTCTCCCGTTTCATTGTTTATTAAAGTTTTTTTATTGTTATTGTCGGGTCTAATTGGTATTGTATCCGTTGTAAGGACATCTGGCTGTTGGGAACGTGTTTTAGGAGAGGTTATAGGAATAGAACTAGGTTCTTTCAGCTCTCATTTTGTAGAGTTAGGCGCGAAAGCGTTGATCATAAGACTTTATATCGAAAAGATGTAGGAGCGCCATTTGAAAGCTACGTTTTTTATATGCATAAACCGAAATTTAAAAAAAATGTGCCTTACGTTATTTCTTTGTCGAAGTTAAATTTGTTGGTATTTTAATTCTTTAATTATAATGGATCGTTACCTGTAATAACAATGATATTGTAATATTTTTTTATCTTTCTGAGGATTAAGAAAAAATTGACTTCTTTAAAAGTATTTCATTTCACAAAGTCGAATTGAAAACGCTGCGGTCCATATTCACACCCAGAAAACAGTTGTAGTAAAAAGGCAAATCAAACCGCACCCAGCGCGTTCCCAACAGACCTACCACTACCACCCGAAACTAGCAACAGATCATAAACCAACAAATCAGTGGAACAAAGCGGACCAAATCGGCTCGTTTATTCCACCTGGGCGCGCACTCGTAAACATCGGACAAGAAAAGCAAAACGTATGTGCCGCATCGGCGGTAAAGCCCGGAGCAAATCTGGCCGGATAGCGGGCCTGATCGACAAATCCGCCAGATTACGCGCCGATACCCGAGCATGTTTATGAGACAAGCGCCGGACTCGCCGGACGGTGCGCGCTCTAGGGCTGTGCGGGATGCGTGCTCTACTAGCTCTGATAAAAATAAAAATTAAAACATAAAATAAAATAAAAGAAGCCAGTGGCACAAACGTGAGGCACTTAAAAAGTGTCTTAAAAATACAGGGTCAGTATTTTGACAAATAATGTATTATAGGATGGTTAAATAGTGAAGCGGTAAGGCCAGTAACAAATCTGGCCGGATAGCGGGCCTGATCGACAAATCCGCCAGATTACGCGCCGATACCCGAGCATGTTTATGAGAAAAGCGCCGGACTCGCCGGACGGTGCGCGCTCTAGGGCTGTGCGGTGTGCGTGTCACGCGCTGCAGCATATAAAATAATATGTACATCATACCGTCATACGTAAAAATATAAAAGAGGCCAATGGCTTACAAGTAAGACACTTTATGACACTGTGTCGATAATTATGAAAAAAATGTTTGAAGCGGTTCATTAGTGACGCGGTAAAGCTGGGTGCAAAACTGGCCGGATAGCGGGCTTGATCGACAAATCCGCCAGATTACGCGCCGATACTCGAGCATGCTTATGAGACAAGCGCTGGAGTTGCCGGACGGTGCGCCCTCTAGGGCTGTGCGGTGTGCGTGCGTAACTGTCTTCAATATAAAATAAAATAACACAAAATAAATTTATGCGGATAATCGAATAGAAGAAGAAGAAGGACACTCGATAATCCAGGATCGATAATTATGAGAAATAATATAAGGCGGTAAAATAGTGACGCGGTAAATTCAGGAAAGAATTTGGCCGGATAGCGAGCCTGATCGACAAGTCCGTCTGATTACGCCTTCATGGTAGATTTACTTCCATAATATACAAACACAAAAAACATGTTTCAAAAACGCTACCATACGTTTTTTTCAAGGGAAACCCAACCATAGATTTCAAGCAAAAGAAACTGTATCAAAATCCCATTTACAGGTTATAAGTTTCATATTAGGTATAGATACATTCGGCACACTTAACGTGACATGACTACTACATTGTAGGTAATCTTGACTATACTCTATAAAATTGATCTCTGCGACAGCTGTCAGAAAAATCACGCCTATGAAGTCCTGAATTTCTTAATAGTATAGACAGTACCTGTCAATGTCATACTTTATGGGCATGTCGATTAGTGATGGGCGACGAATGATCGTGACCACAGAGTTTTAGATAGAGTTTTAATTAAAATATGGATAGTTTATATTGACGATATTTAAAATAAAACTTAATTTAACATTATTTTTTTTGTATATTTGAATATCATAACATTTTTTACATGTGTAATTAAATTAAACCCAATTATATGTTACATTAGCATCAATAATAGTGAAAAACGTCGATAAATACTATCGTTACATTATTATGAGTATTTAATTAATATCATAACATTATTTACATGTGTACATACTTGATCTTAAACAATAGTAAGTAAATAAAATCCAATTTCTCACCTTCAACTACTCATTCGATTTCATTACAACATTGTTTGAAAATCGATTTTTTCTACCACTATCTCAACTCTAAATATGTCAATATGTAACTGTCGCAGAGATCAAGTTAAATTTTATAGAGTATAGTTGCCTACTCTATAATCCTACCGCTTAATAGTCCTCGCCTGCGCCGGGGGAGACGACAAAAGTACGGGCAGCAGGTCTCAGTCCCCCTATAGTAGAATTATACCAACTAAAACGACTACAAAATCAAAATAATAAATATTGCTGCAACAATTCCAACTGTTGACCTGTGTAGACCTGACTTTATAAGCCTCCTATTTCTCCTGTATATCTTACCATTAAAAAGCAACATACTGGCCGCAAACGCAAACAATTCAACCATAAACACTAACTTAAACTCGCTAACTTTCAAAAATGGAACGTCGTATTCCCGCGCAGTAAAATAAAATAAAAATGTAAATTTTCATGTGTTGGCAGCCCTGCGCCCGATCCGGCAAGACAGAGGGAAGGTAGTCCGAATAATATTTTGGCTTACAAAACGAGTTCAAGTTTTAATAGTGTGCTCCTATGTTTATGTTATAGGTCCTAGGATCGAATGGTATGAGCCGGTCCTTGGAGTGTTCTGATATACGATTCGGAAGTAACAACTTTGATTGAAGTTTTTCTCTTTTTGTTTTATTCTCTTGTGCTTGGGTTATTGTAGTTTATGACGAGATGAACTTACAAGTTTCGATCCCGATGTTAAGTTAAAAAGAAAATGTATACAACATATTTATTTGGAGGGTCGTAAAGCTTGCAAATTATTTAGATGAATTATGGTCAAATCAATAGTGGCGTCGCGAGTCGTTGCAGCATTGTCAAAATTTTAATTTTAGAAGGCAGGTAGCATTTTTTCTATAGTAATTAACTACTTGAATGTTTTGAAGTATTTAGTAAAGTAGGTGCAAATAATCTCTTGTGATTTAATATTAAATTATTTAATTATGTAAAAAATATTCAATAACTAAAATAATATATTTCTTATATTAAATAAATAGTCTTCAATCATATTTTATAGGTACAAATAAAAATATATTGTATAATATACTCTTGAATTTATTTGATCATCAAAGTTATACTTTATGCACAGGATCCGTACGCGATATCAATATCTCCGCTATAAATAATAATTTCATAGTCTAATTTACCATATCAAGGGGTAGAATCAACCCGGGCAACCCCATCGGTGCGATATTTGTGCCCAGCGCCGGACATATTTAAGCTATTTTATTTATTTTCAGATACAAAAGGCCTTATCGGCGGATATATAGCTTTAGTCTGTGTTCAGACTTAAATACTTTTTTAGAAATTATAATATTATCATTAAGTATGACAATCATAATTTACATGTAACTTAGCAAATTCGTGTTAATAAGCTAACCCAACTTTGTGAAAGTTTTGAAAACAGAGATTTCAACTAATAAGAAGATAAGATGTATTATGATTTTTATTTTGAGTGCTTTCCACACTAAAAAGCTTCAAATTATTGAAGTGCTTAGATTACACCAACTTATAGCGTTGGTGGCGCGTAGGAGGCGGGCTGACTCAGTTGGTTAGAGCGTCGGGCTAGTGATCCGAAGGGGCAGGTTCAAATCCTGCGTTCGCTTCAGATTTTTGAAATGCTTATCACAAAGATAACTCTTTAAGATAATATGTATTGAAACTTACCCCATGTGTAGACTTATTTTTTAGTTGAGATTTTATTTTTGCTTAGTTATTTTCCTGACAATAAAATCGTTTTTCAGTTTGATTTGCTTGCAATTTATTTACTTGTCTACTAAGTAAAAATATTTTAATTTTATATCAGTTCATTCGTTAAAATCTCCATAAGTTACTTATTTATCAGAGATAACAGAAATACAATCTATAACTTGTGTACCATACTCCAAGTGAAGACCCTCGCTTGTTGGTTACTTTATTTATAGTTTAAGTCAAGATTAAATGATAAAAGTTTTAAATAAATTCGATTACTCAATATACTTTTATTTAATTTATTAATGAGGAAAAAGTGAGAAAGCCTCACAATGCGAACAGCACGCCCTCTGACGTCCTCCCTATAAACAAGGCTTCTCATAGCGGGCTGCGTTATCAGACGTTTGATGGGCGGCGTAGTTTTAAACACGCGCGCGCCTGTAAATAATCGCGGGCCGCATTGTTCGACCGGCGATAATGCGTAATGAGCCCGCTTGTGCTTTCGGTTGGCCGTGCCTGCCGGCTGGAAATAGTGCGAGCTTTGAATTTAATTTTAATGTGACGTGATGGAAATTTCAAAATTAGTTTCATGTATGTTTTTTGGTTATCTTTACTTTATAAAAGGCTAGATGATTAAAAAAATATATGATAAGTCTGTCAGATAAATAATCAAAAAAATATTAGACACGTACTTTTTCTTTTGTCAAATAAATAAAAAATTACTAAGATATAGCCCGTTAAAGTTCCTAGTGCCATCACAAGTCACATACAAATGTAAAGAATTTTGTCAGAGAAGTGACGGCACGGCCCCCACTCCCAAACTTTGACAAGGTTTATCTTTGTAATTTTTTGTTTGATTGACAAAAGAAAAAATACGTGTCCAATATTTTTGATAATCTCGTAACGCTCGTAGCGTTAGACCAGGTGTTTCTCAGCGATCACCGAAATTAAGCAACGTTCTGCACGCTCAGTATTTGGATGGGTGATCGCGGGTGGCATTTCGAAATTATAGTTTGATATAAGTTTTTTGTTGCCTTTAATTTCTATTATTACAAGTACATTGTTTTTTTTTCAACATATTAATCGTAATTATTGTTATTTCTGTGATTTTATTATTTTAGCCATTATCGTCCCACTACAGTGCAAAGGCTTTCCTTCCCTTTTTCCATTTTTCTCGGTCGATAGCTTTGGTGTTCCATACACTGTAGTGGGAATCAAGCCCGTCTCGCAGATTTTTTTGGGCCTACCGAGGGGTCTCTTGACGTTAGATGCCCACATTGCACAGGTTTTGGCCCACAGGTTTTCGTGCATGCGGCAAATGTGACCGGCCCAATTCCATTTCAGACTTCCAGCCTTCTCTCCGACATCTAGAGTATAAGTTTTGGAGCGCAGTTCCGAGTTTCTGATACGATTAACCAACCTTACTCCAAGAATACTGCGTTCCATAGTTCTTTGTTATATCCATAGTTCATAGTTTCTTTTGGCATACCCTGAGCTTGGACCTTTCATGTTTAGTCAGAGACCAAGACTGTGCGCCTTAAGTGAGTAATCGTAAAAAATGCGTATGTCCATTAGCTTTTAATCTGTGATTTAAAAAAATATATCGCGGGCCGCATTCGTTCGACGATAATCCGTAATGAGCCCGCTCTTGCTTTCGGTTGACCGTGCGTGGAGTGTGGCATTTTCAACTGGACGCTGCTGTATCTCCGACGACACGTTACATAGTAGGTCCCAGTTTTCACTGACTGGCCACATCAGAGGCCTTCAGGTGGCTGAAATACTGCAAAGGAAGCAAATATCCAACAGTAAGTCCTCTCCCATGTTTCTTTACGTTCATGGTCGTCCCTTTGCACCACAAAGATATCAGAGGTGCAATGGGCCGGCGCGCCGTGCGCCGTATCTTTACGGCCACCGGTCGGCGGTCGGCCGTTCTGCGAAGATTTAAATCGTTAGATCGGTGTGTGTCTCTACATTGTAGAACATTTGGTTGGACGTTGGACGTAAGTGCTACGTGATGTGAGGATTTCGTCGGGCTTGATGACTCGCTTTTGGGGTTTACTTTTGTGTACGTAGGCACGTCTGCTGAAGTCTTATTTTATTTCCTATATTGACGAATAAAATGAATAGGAAAATTGAATTTGTATAACGTGATTGTTGTTATCTAAACAATATTCACAAAATGCAGTGGTTACAATTTTTTGACAAGATACTCGTATCTTATACATCGATGAATCCGCCTGAGCGGAGCGTGTGAGCGAGAGCGCGGGTCAAACGATAAAGAGGCACGATCGGCCTAAGGCTTAGGCCCTAAGCGTTCGGCTTGTTTCAGTTATTGATTCAACAATGTTTTTTACGTTATTGCGTAAAGTTATCGTTCCTAAACCGACTTAATTTTCTACCAACAACCAATTTTCTTTTGAAAGTTTAAATACCGTGACTGTCTGCTTTGAAGGCAGACGTTCCACCAACTAGACTAGTAGGAATATTAAACAATATACGGATTTAACTATCAATCTCCTATCACACAAATTAATTTAGCTAAAGTAACAGTTGGCTCAATATCTACGTCAGTAGATACCACTAGATATTCACATAGCCGAGCATTACATTAACACACCCAATTACCAATCCAATTAACGCAATTATCATTCAATTTCATCTCCACTTCAATTACACACAAAAGACTCATACCCAAAATCCATTACGGAATTTGTTTAGAGGTAGTGCGCGCGGCAAAGCGCAGGCACCGCAAAGCAACCGTGACAGCACAAAGTTTGCGCGGCGGATTGCACCGGTTCCCGCCGGATTAAACCGGATCGGGGCGGGCGCGGGCGGTTTGGAGCGGTTAGAGGCATTTAGTCAGGTGTGTGAGCAAGGCTCGGAGTGCATTGGCGGCTTTTAGGGCTAGTCTTTGCATTAATTATGAACCGGTTATTAATGAGTAGGTTGACGTAGTGATGTTTTCTGGTTTAGCTCTCTACGCTAAGGCTGTTGTTTTTAAACTTCCGCGATTTTAACTAATCAAATCAATCAAATCAAATTGTTTATTTGCTGAGAATATATGTACAATACAAGTCAGAATTGGTTAGTCTTATATTTACATTGTATTCAGTGTGCAAGCAGACGTGCAAATATTTATTTATTACATTAATTTCTTGTATAGGTGCATCAGTATAATCTATAAGTTATTAACATTATTATATTCCTTAATACTATAGAAGCAATTCGTTAGAAGCCAGTCGGTTAGTGTTTTCTTAAATTTATTCCCGTTCAATATTTTGATTTCATTAGGTACATTATTAAATATCGTTATACACATGTTATAAACATTTCTTTTGTAAATATCTTGCGTTAACACATTATTATTATATAGGTACTACGGGACTAATCGCGCACTAAAATTACGAGATAAATAAATACCTCAACATACCGATCTGCGCACTAAAATTACGAGATAAATAAATACCTCATCATACATTTCGGCCGAGTTGCATCGACCGTGGTCACGGATAACGTCGGCGCAAATAATACGCTGAGGCTGTTTACAAATAGATACTTTTAATACCGCTTCCAACTGGCTTTATTGGACAGTTAAAAGAAACTTACGCCGAGTAGTGGACGTCCTCCGGTTGATATAAATATGGCATTGAAGATAATCATTTAAGACAGAAAAAAAATTGCGCGGCGGATGGCACCGGTTTCCGCGGGATTAAACCGGATCGGGGCAGGCGCGGGCGGCTCGCAGTGGTTAAAGACAGTCAGTGTGGTGTGTAAGCAAGGCTCAGAGTTCATTGGCGATTTTTAGGGCTAGTCTTTGCATACATTTTATGAACCAGGTATTAAATCACTAGGTTCAGGTCATGAAGTTTTTTAGGTGGCAGGTATTTAATTGGCGAGATTACTTATTCCCTCATATTAGATTGGTGATATACCTAGTAATTCTAAACCTGTCTGTACTACAAGATCACACGCAACAGGTCAGAAGTCGTCAAAGACACAGCATTGATCATTGCTTATTGTTGTATCTCTATAAGTTTCCCAACGGACTACCTATGTATTTGCAATGGCAGTGAGTACCCGACAATAAATAAATATTTTTGGGACATCTTACACACTCAATGACAATGTACATAGATAGACGGACTAACCGAGACTGCAAGAACAGCTGGAACCAAAAGGTTCTTATTGGAAGTCTTTGCATCCAGCAGTAGATGTCCTACGGCTGAAATGATAATAAAGTTTATGTAGTATTGGCACCTTGGTAATAAACAGACGCATAAAATAACTTAAACCAGTAGCCTTAGTATGGAATAAAACACTTCTATAAAAAACAACCTACAAACTCTCCGTTGAAAATATAGCGCTCTTTATTCTGAAAGTTAGTGTATCCCCGCAGTGTAACCTAGCCTTAGACAGCATTTAGTCAGGTGAGAGCGAGCTTACTATCGAATTATTGTCTTTGTGTTGCGGAAGATTTGCGTGCGCCAGATCTTTATTCTGGCTTTCTAGTTTTGGCGCCGCTTTGTAAATTGGACGGGTATAGGTTTTTGGGCGTTTTTTATAGTATTCATTTGCTTCGTTCGTACGTAAAGATAAGTGGACACTACGTACCAGCAACTGCAGCGTAGATCGTCCGCCTATGAGCACCTGGGTCACACTGCACTGGATGCACGCCCCTTCTAGCTGATCTTATTGATCCATACTGGAGGCCTATATCCAGCGGTAGACGTCATATGGCTGATGGGTGGAAGAATGACCGCATGACTAACCCTGGTGTCACAGTTTATAAGCCGCCTGAAGGCCTATAATATAACTATCATCATTATATTTACATTGTGATTGCTCGCTGCAAAGCGTGGGCTTCTTGTTGTATAGCAATGATATTTTGATTAGACTCTTCTTGATGTCAATCTTAAGATTAGCGTTAATTTTTTCTTAGACATTTTAGTAGATATTTTGACTCGTGATTTCAGTTGTTTTTGCTTTTAGTCTCTGTAACTCAGCCCTTACCAAAACCTACATAATTCAGTAGGTGCTGCTAACATAACATGTTTAAAAAAAATATATATATATAACACTAGCTGACCCAGCCACGAGTTGCTGTGGCTAAATAAATTAAAATTACGACTATAATTTGAGATTTAAACTATCCTATCTCTCAAGTTGGATCGAACTGCACATGGTGTGCGAATTTTATTATAATCGGTTAAGTGGTTTAGGAGCCCATTGAGGACAAACATTGTGACACGAGATTAATATATATTAAGATTACGTAGACAGCAACTGCAATTCGACGTGTGGATTACCCGTATTTAATGCAAAATAACTCACCAATTGATGAACCATGGTTAATGGGTTACCCATGATCGCCTCATGCTGCGGGCCGTCATATTAAAAAAAAATATGAAAATATTTATTTAGTACCAACTAATAAATAAAATAACAAGAGTGTAGAACCACAATTAAGCAATAAATCATGTTAAATAATAGTTAGGTATCATTCAGATATTTGTAAGAAAATTAAAACAAAACCAGAATACCTACGGTTGTTGTTATTTGTTAATTATTTAACTAACCGTGAGTAATTTCATTAATATCATACATATCTAAGTCAAGAGGCAGTGACACCCACCTTACAATCGTAAGGTCGTGGGTTCAAATCCCCGGTCCCGTACCAATGAGCTCTTTGGAATTTAAATACGGAATTTCACACCACTGGCTTTTCGGTGAAGGAAAACAACGTGAAGCAATCTGCATACATCCGTAGGAGAAATTCGATGGCGTATGTGAATCCACCAACCCGCACTGGGTCAGCGTGGTAGATATGGCCCAATAACCCTTCGTGGGTAGGCATACGTCCTGCAATGAACTATTAAAAAAAGGCTGGTACAGTACAGTATACATATCTAACAGATTTTGGCAGACTTCCTCATCTCACAACAGACTATAACTAGTACTATAAACCTTAGCCTAAACACCAGCGCCCCGCCTACCAATCATCGAACAACTGCAATCCGACGTGTGGATTACCCGTATTTACTGCAAATTAACTCGCCAATTGATGGGCCATGATCGCCTAATGCCGCACGGCCATTATATTAAATCACTGGATACCACCTGGACAATGCTGCTTGATTTAATAGCTGGGTACCTTGTTTACAAGAGGGAAGGCTCAGGGGCTAAGTGGTGGTTGACTGGCATTGAGATAGGTTAGCTTTAAGACGGTCAGAATGGTCTATCACAAGCATTTTCAATGTTTTTGAAGCACTAAAACGTACAATATTACAATAGGTATTTATATACAATAATTTATAATGACAAACTTTAGGACACACTTTCATACAGAATCGTTGGCAACTACTGCTGATGATTCCGTTCCGTGGATGGGTTGCCTGGAAGAGATGGGTTGCCTGGAAGAGATCGCTTCCAGCGATAAGGCCGCCTAGAACTACGCTAATAACTTTTTCATGTATTACTGTTGTTTTATATTTTACTATGTGCAATAGAGTGTTTTCTATTCTATTCTGATGCGACTGAAAACTTACATTAACGGACATCATTATCATCATCATATCAGTTTTAGTATATCCACTGATAGATATAGGCTTTCCCTATGAATACGGGTTGGAAGTGGCTAGGATCAGCGTGTAAGATCGTCAGTCTACCTAGTGCTGGGTGGATGTCTTACTCTGCGCTTGCCAGTATGTGGTTTCCATTTAAGAAATGGTCGACCCCATCGGTCATCAGTCCTACGTGCTATGTGCCTTGCCCACTGCTATTTCAACTTCCGAAAATACTATCGACCAAGCCCGGTCTCTTTCTAAAACTTGGTCTACTGCCTCTTTTTGAATTAGAGTACCGTAATTGCGAAACTCTTCTTAGTCTTTTTTTGCGAATGCATATGCCCCGGTACATTGTACCTACATTGATGGTCGTAGTGGAAATAGTGTTGCAACCTCTTTGATCAACATCTTGTAGGCTATGAGGTAGTATTATCATATTTACTTTGATATTTTATTTGTTATGAGTCTGGCATTCATACTCCTTGACGATCTATGGCCAGCTTGATTAGGCAGATCTAGTCGGCCACGACTGGACTTCATTTATTATACTGAATAGTATAATAATATATGACAATATAACGACGATACTTGGATATTGAACGTTCGCCATTACGAACGTTAAATACCTAAGGTTTGCGGTTAAATTAAGAAAGTAATTTATTGATGTAAATGTTGTATCAACCAGAAATCACGACGTCATTTTTTGAGTAAAATTAATATGGTTTTCCGTTTTGAGGCTAAATCGAGATCAAGGCTATTTACGATACTTCAACAAGGCCTTGAGGTTCTACTTTTGAACCAATGGTACGCTAGGACGTCTGCGTCACGAGACCAAGAGCCGGCAGGGGCGAGCATTGTATATATCCATTTTAGTGCAAACGAAATATAATAGCATGCGATATTACAAGTCATTTGTTACTTAAAAATACGACTTTAATTTTACTTATTGATAAAGAAAGGAAAAGTGAACCTGCTCTTTTAATTTCAATGACGCCAACACTTTCAACTACGCTACGACCAAATTAAACAAATGAAACGTCCAATGAAGAAATACCTTTAAAACAAATGGGCAATTAATTTACAGCCTGCGATTCGGCAAGGCGGCCATTTTTCTTCGGCTAACGGTTTAATTGATTAACAGTAATTCACTGCGTCTCGGCAGTGTACAAATTGCCCGACCATATCTCAGGGCGACAACAGCCTATCAATAAGGCCTGGGTGCAGTGCTGGCGGAGACAGTAAGGGTATATCATATACTTAGTTCCGTATCACCTTATCACAGCGCTTCCAGTTCAAACTGTACTTTCAATTGTTACTGAACCAGCCTTTTTTTGAAGTCAACTGCAGGACGTAGAGTTCTACGAAGACTGATTGGGCCATATCCACTACCCTGATCTAGTGCTTGTTGGTGGATTCACATATGCCATCGTATTTCTTTTACGGCCGTATGCAGGTTGCCTTACGATGTTTTCCTTCACCGAAAAGCCAGTAGTATAAAATTCCGAAGAACTCATTGGTCCGGAACCCGGATTTAAACCCTCACGATTGTATGATATGATATGATAATATATGATAATTTTATTGGTAATATAAGAATATTACACGTAAAATTATAATACAAGAAAGTTAGAAATTTTAGTTAGTTACTTGAGGTGTACAATATTTTAAAAAAAATATGAAAAAATATATATTTCTATTCATTTTTTGGAATTAATTCCTCGATGCTAGGGCCCTATGTCAGTCAGGAATATTTTAAGCAATTTTTTTAAATATTACAAGAGAAGCTGCATTTTATAAAATATTTGTTTTTTAAGGCATTGAAAACTCTAACCCCGAATATTCTAGTGCACTTATGGGATTTAGCTAGCTTTAGGATGGCGTGAGTGGTTAAATTTCCTTTTCTCCTGCCCTATTTTCGATGCCCTGTCGAAAATGAACCCAAGTTTTTATACACATATGTATATACTGGTATTAAATAAGTCATTAATTTAAGTTCGATGAATAGTATGTAAATAGTAAGGCAGGTGTCACTGCTACTGGACCACCACGGCTTCATAAATTGGTAACAACTAACTTTTCTTTTACTTTTCTTAAACCGGTATTAGTCGTCGAAAGTTTAGAGCGAGTTGCTTCGATCGTGAACATAGGCAGACCCAGTGCGTGTTTAGTCCTTTAGTATAAGACTAACATGCTCAAATCGCGAAAGTTTAAAAATAACACCTAATTCACTGTTGAACGCTAGGACTGAAAATTTTTATCATGGTCCTCCACTGGTTTTGTTAAGGGATAATGAATTGATAATTTTTTGTCAAATTCTCTCAAGCTGCTTTCACTGACACATCGATTTATTATTTTTGTGCATCTTATAGACAGACAAGACTGAATAGACTGAACAGAAATAAATGTTTCCTACAAATGTCAAATCTGATGGGCTTAAATTAGATTGTAACCGGCAAAAGTACTATAAGTATCTTCATAGATATTTTAAATAGGTAGGCAAACTCAAATCTGCTCAACATCAGGAAGTATAAACTAAAAATATGCAAGCCTCATTTTCATTTATTCTAATTCCGATTATGCAAAAACATTTTTCAGTATTGTCTGCAATCGTTGTTCGCCAGTCTCTCAAATTCCTGCACCTTGTTTGTACACCCCCTACTGCCTTAAGGCCCTGTGATGCAGTCTAAGGGTAGTAAGGCCTGCGTCTTGCCAATACGACTGGCAAATTGAGACGAGCAATTTACGACGCCAGTAACTATTGTGCAGCTGATATATCTCTGGTCGCTGCTGATTGGACGTGTTGGCCTGTTGAGGCAGACAGTGCCTCAGGCAGGTGATAAACTGATATTGTCTATAGGCACTTGCCTCAGCACATAAAGAAGCTGCAACTGATGACAATCAGTTTCCAACAATGTAGTAGTTGGTAAAAATGATAAACACTTTCACTAATTCGGCGCCTTCGCAGACAGCATTTTAGCTTAATTGGACAAAGCATTTGGGCCGGAATCCCAGAGAGATGCATTCAAATCCTGCAAACGCGTCAATTTTCGAAATGTTTATCACAAAAAGAAAGTTTTTGATGACAATCAAATCGGAATCAAGTAAAAAGGGTAGAGTAGGATATACGCTGCTAAGGTGGATAGAAGTCCTGAATGAGACTGCAGAATTGTGCTGCTCTTCCATTCCTGCTTATTGTGTATCTATAGGAGAGTTATATGTTTAGCAGAAGACGTCGCTGACAGATCCGTTTGTTGCCCGTGATCTTACCAAATGTACTACTAGTAGGATCACGGGCAATTTTTTTTCCCGTGGTCCTACCAAGCATTCTACGGGAAAAAATTTCGTGCCCGTGAACCTACTAATATTATAGTGATATATTTTCAGGGTTTCAGCCCCAGTACAGTACAGTCCTATTTTAGCCGTATCTTGAAAGAAAAACTTGTCAAAGAAAACCAATTGTAGGTATTGTGACTACTTACTTTTTGTAGTCCAATATTGATGTTTAAAATGAATACTCTAAGATGGCATGCTCACTTTACTATGGAAATTAACGTGGTTTTCACACATTTTATACTGTATGTAACTGTATATAACGGGAATGAACTCACGTGTAGGGATAGTCGTAACGACTATAGTTTCGGTCGCATTCGGCGACCTTTCTCAAGTTGGCGAGTGCTAGCACGCGGAGCCGTGAGTTCATTTCCGTTATATATAGTATAAAATGGCATGCTCATGATTATTCAGGGATCTTTTCTGAAATCATGAAACAGCTACAGTTGTTGCTATCGAGACGAGCAATTTACGGGGTCAGTATAATATAACTATTATGCAGCTGATATAGGTACTTCATAAATAACTCTAGTCGCTGGTGATTGGACGTGTTGGTCGGTTGAGGCAGCTCGTGGCTAAAGGAGGTGATAAACTGGTACAGGAGACACTACAATGGTATGTATTGAGTGATCTCGTCTGTATATGCCTTAGCAAATAAAGAGGCTGCAAATGATGTAATTTTATGTAGAATAGGTCTACATTTGGCCACTAACTCGCCTGATGGAAAGCGAAGTTGTAGCCGAAGATGGAGTATGTAGACCTAGAAGATATCTATTCACTCTTGACTTGTAGAAATCCAAATTGATTGATGACCATAAACTGACGAAATGATGATGGCGATGGAATGAAGACCAAGTATTGGAAAGTATAGTGTAGGACAACCACTGGCAAGGTAGTTAAATGAGCTGATTGAGACACGAACTTCTGTTGCAATTCTACAACTGATATGACGATGAATAGGTACCTACTTTAAATTTTGTAGTCATCTAATCGACGATGGAATAGAAACTGCTTGCGTGATATTTAAATGATATGCTATCCCATAGGAACCTATACATATAGGCCGGGTGGCTTTAGCCAAAGTCAGAGTCAGAGTTTTTAAGCCGAAGATAAAGAATGAAGATTTCTGACATGGCTAGACTATGACAACAACCGGGATCTATAATTTAACGTGTCATCGAAGCCACGTTAGCCTTAAGCTTTAATACTACCCGCGGACAGCTATCCAAATTCTGACCGTACTGAGCGTTACTTTACTTTGGTGATGGCTGATAAACATCAAGTCAAACTACGCTACGAGTGCTACAGTAGTCTACAGTATAGTACTCTATCCATGTCAAAAATTAAGCTGATTTGTTGTTCTGTTGCTGCGTGAAAATGAAACCAACTAACCAACAAACACACTTTCTGGTTTATACTATTAGTACCTATGATGAAAAAAGTTCGAGCGTTCCAGCATCTAAATCTGAAACCCAAACATCAGACCAACAACCTAAATATCTTATGTCACGAAACTTTGACCCGAGGAATAATTATGTAGCATTGAATATTCATAGTAAATATTTGAATATTCCTTCAGAGAGGCAATGGGGCGGCAGAAATCGGAGCGACGGCGACTCTTGCTGTCTGCCGTTGATGGGGCTGGCTCAGTCAAGGGACTGTAGACTTATCTGCTTCATCACGTGTAGCACCCATCAACAATTATTATTTGAAGTGAAAACTACCTTGGCCGCGTAGTGCACTTTTTGGAATGGATAAAATATTATAAACTCGAGTCAGAACCCGTGTCCTGATCGAAAATTCGTAAGATAGACAGCGCAGGGCGCTTACACGAGTGTGCCTGTGTGATATTGATGTTCAAGTTTTCACTTCTGGCACTCCCAGAGTGCAATCTGTTGTTTTTTAGGGTTCCGTACCTCAAACGGCAAAAACGGAACCCTTATAGGATCAGTTTGTTGTCCGTCTGTCCGTCTGTGTGTATGTCAAGACTCTTTATCTCGGGAACGCGTAAAGATATCGAGTTGAAATTTAAATTGTATACGTACCTATATCTATAGTATCTTGCAGTCGTGTAAAAGAAAAACTTCTCAGTTATCGTTTAAAAAAGTTAGAGCCGTTTATGTCGTAAAAAACCGCATTTTTCGCACTCACAAAAATCAAAACCTACAGGGTACTTCCGGTTGACATAGAACTATGAAATTTGGCGAGAAGCATTGTCTTAGAGTACAAATATAGGAATAAATCTGAAAACTGTACATTTTTATTTAAATCACATAAAAATAGGGCCTCAAAATTCACAAAATATGGGTTCAAAATTCAAAGTGAGTAAATCGTATCATGTAAGGTATCATTTAAAAGAACTTCATCAGCTTAGCATGTGCTATTTAATTATTTTAACAACCGGTTTTTAATTATTTTAACAATGTGTTTGTACGAAACCCTCGATGTGCGAACATGACTCGCACTTGTCCGGTTTTTTTATTGAGGTGTAGTCACATCATCTTTATTTTCGACACTTCATAAAAACGAACTGTGATATTTTTACGCGTGTTTCTAATGTTGCTCAGAGATGTTATGAGGCGCTAATTCAATTTTCATCACTTCTATTGACAGCTTACGTTATTCCCGCTCGCTAGATCAAGCGTATAGGTACTTACATAAATTACTGATTGAATCATAGGTGTTACTATTTTGCGGTAGTTGTCAATTCTTGGAGAGAGTGCAGATGGGGCCGTAAAGTCCGCGAATAGAGAACACGTATCAGCAAGCGCAGTGTAGGACGTCCACCGACTAGGTGGACTGACGATATAATAAGGACCGCAGGAACGCGCTGGCTGCAGGCTGCTTCTAATCAGCCTTATTGGAAGTCCATAGGAGAGACATTGGACATCCAACAGCTGATAGATGTCAAGTTCAAAACATATTTTTACTTCTTATTTGTTTCATTACATATAAATCTACATAATGTCAAAAGATACAAATATAAAATATTTTATTTTATTCTGAATTGGTTTGCGTTTGTTTGATTGACCACATAATGCCTGATGTTGAGCAGATATGCGGTCTAGGTTGTAGTACGCTTACCTAGAAGATATCTAGAATTAGACGAAAGATACATCAAAGATTTTTCAAAACAAAGATTTAAGTCAATGATAGCTAGAGACGATAGCCCATTACGTCCTGCTGTTAACGGTACCTAGGTCACTTTTTACCGCTCCTTAAATCTAGTTTCTAAGATAACTCCAATCTCTTCGATTGCCTTCTTGCCTACAATTGTGTGTCAAGCAGCATTAATCTAACACACACAGTTGTGCGACAGCGGCGCGGTCACCATTCTTCATTAGCACAAAGGAGCTGCCCTTTTGTTTCGGAGGCGTTCATTTGCGATTGTTCAGTACACAGGACCGAGTTATTCTGGACTTGGTCAGGACTTAAGTGCAAGCATAATGGACGTTATGGTGCTGCATGTTTTGAGACTTGCACCACGGTAATAATAGTTATCTATGCAGTACATATTCCGTCTTCATAATGCGAATCATCTTTACAGATATCTGTGGAATCATCCTACGCGCCTTCGAGTTCGGTACACAACAATTGTAGGGGCGGCGCCACGTAGCGACGAACTCGCGAACGTGTGGGTTTGTAATCAGTAAGCGTACGATTTACCTACCAGGCGGGCAGCCCTAACGCGTGTTGCGTACTACGTGGCCACGCGGGGCTGTAGATAGTTATTGCAAAGACGGACCGAGTCTTGTTACTGCATTGATATAGGTATAATAACCGTGATTGCATCCTAGTTTCTGAATGGCTAAATCATCATTCAACGGCTCTCATTGGCTACATCTAGAGGCGCTGGGTGCCTTATAATTGAATCTCTTCTAAAGGTTTTCATAAAAGTTCTGTTTGCATATGTTTTTTTTTTTAAAGATTCAATTATAAGGTCTCTGTCGTTTTGTTTCGGAGGCGTTCATTTGTGATTGTTCGGTACACAGGACTGAGTACTGTACTGTACTGTACCAGCCTTTTTATAGTCTACTGCAGGACGTAAGCCTACCCACTAAGAGTGATTGGGCCATATCCACCACGCTACCCAGTGTGGGTTGGTGGATTCACATACGCCATCGAATTCCTTCTACGGACGTATTCAGGTTGCCTCACTATGTTTTTCCTTCACTGAAAAGCCAGTGGTGTAAAATTCCGTACATAAATTCCGAAGAACTCAGTGGTACGGACCAGGGATTAGAACTCACGACCTCACGATTGTAAGGCGGGTGTCACTACCTCTTGACCACCACGGCAGGACTAAGTACCTAGACCGAATTATTTGGTAAGTGTAGAGACGTTTGACTTTTATAATTTATTTTATTAGTGTTACGAGACCGAGCGGAACGGAACATGAAGACATACGATAATGATGTATGGTCCTCATCGTTTTAACAGTAGAACGTCCAATGCTTATAGATTTCTAATTAGACCAATCGTAAACAGTTTGTACTCGTATCTAGAGCGATCCTGCGGTCCAAATCACTTATCCTCCTTCAGGATACTAACACTATTAAAATTTATAGAACGCAGTCCATTCATCAGCCATCGAACGTCCACTGCTACACATAGGCCTCCCTATAGATCTCCAATAAGACCGGTTGGTAGCGGCTTTCATTCAGCGCGATCCTGCGTTTGCCGGTACGAGGTACTATAGCTATTTTCTTTTGATATCAGAATTCATTTTATATAATAAACATTATTAAAAGTAAATACGCGACGCGTGACCAAAATGCTGGTGTTTATTTGGTTCAACGTATAAGCATTGCCGCCATTCAGCGTGGCAATGCTGCCAGCATGCTGGACGCGCTACCAACTGGCAGTGGGCTTGAGTTTTTGGTCTATTTTTATACCTTCTGTCTGTCTGTGGATGATCCAATTGCTTGTTATGTATTAGTAGTTTATGTAGTTTTAGATTATGTAAGTCTAGTACCTATTTAGTGGTAGTTCATGAAAGTAAATTCTTTTTGTTGTATAGGTATCAATTTACGATCGATTCTGAATCAGAATCAAGACCGAATATATCTGGTAGTCCCGTAATAGTGCAGTTGTCGTTCGGACGTGATCCCTGTCAACAAATCTCCGGAGTCGTCACGCCCAACAATGGCTGATTAATGGACTTCTTGCACTCTGGCCGGCTACTAACCTTAGATTATAGACATTGGTACAAACGGCCGTGTAGCGGGGACTCTCTGGGATTGAAACTTAATGGTAACATGACGGTTAATGCTATAGATATGGATTTCCTTGGGATTTCTTGGAGCTTCTTAATTTGTCTGTAGTCAGTCAATCAATCAATCTATCAATAACACTTTATTAGACAACCACGTTACATAAAAACAAAAAACAGAGACAAAACAATACAATTTACAGGTTTCTAACTGGCGGACTTATCGCTTTAAGCGATTTCTTCCAGGCAAACAAGGCTGTAGTCTCAGACCAAGTAAAAAAATCAATTAGAAAATTGTGAACAAAACAATCGAGGCCGGCAAAACTACGCCACGCGGTGTACATACATAATTACACACACGTACACGTATATACAAGGAAACTACGCCTTGGCTCGTCAGACAAACTATGGCGACGCAACACCTACGCAGTTAATACATATATAAAAAACCGGCCTCACTTGTCTGTCCTCAACCAAGACTCTTTTTGAAGGTCCCTATTTGCCCCGCATTGTTTGGAGCGGGCCGAATGGGGACCTTCATAAAGAGTCTTGGGCGATTCACCCCGCGGGCCCAACCGCTTGCGGGGCGAAACGCCGCAAAGCCTGATTTTGCTTCTTTTTGGGGCCCGTGCTTTGTTTTTGAAATTTAAGGATGTTTGCAATATGGTCACTTTATAAAAACCCATAAAAATGTAAATATCATTGTCTGCTAATACATGGAGAACAAATCTGCCCAAATCACTCGGATTTGTATTTGCATTAGTATATTAATAAACCTTATTTATGGCATCTATAAACGACAAAAAACTGTATAAACATCAAATAAATACGAGTTGAATTCTTCAGGAAAGTGTTGACACAAGATACAGAAGCTTTTAAGAGATAAAACAGTCAGCGTGTCGCGCGTCACTCGGACATGGGGCGACGTGCTAATCCCGGCTGACTCCTGATGACGCGTCTGATACCACGCGACGGGATAACACCTCTCTCACTTGGAAACCTCCTCGTAGTGACACGTTTTATTTTGTCAGGCATTGAAGAGATAAAGAAGACATAATATAGAAAAAATAAGCTACCCATGTATAAATATTGTCTAATACTGACTAACAATCAATATGTGGCATCTAACGACAAAAACTGTACTATATAAACATAATCGGTGTATGTATAGGTAAGTAAGATTCTTCTGGAAAAAACAGACACAAGTTATAAAACTTACTTTGAAGCATAGACTTGGCATTTATTTGTTATCTTCTAAGAGATAAGTAAAACAGTCGCGTCAATCGATCATGGGGTCACGTGTTAATCCCAGCCTGGCTTACTCCTGATGGCACGTCTGGTACCACGCGACAGGATAACTCACTTGAAAACCTCCTAGTGACACGTTTTATTTTATCAGGCTAAGGTATAACAGAGTTTGAAAAGCTAACGGTGTTTAAACATATTAGCCTAGTGCATTGCCTGTAGGTAGATATTAATTTATAGCATTATATTTTACGTCTAATACTGTCACAAAATACCGAATAAATATGAATAAAATAATTAAATTCCTTGACGCGACGGGATAACTCCTCTCTCAACTTCGAAACCTTTTCGTATGGAACATTTTATTTTATCAGGCGTTGAAGCAATAAAGCAGACAGTTACTTCTAGTTGTATAATCTGTATGTATTGTACTATACCAGTTTTTTAATAGTCCACTGCAGGACGTAGGCCTACCCACGAAAGGTAATTGGCCCGTATCCATCACGCTGGCCTAGTGCAGGTTGGTGGATTCACATACGCCATTGAATTTATTCTACGGACGTATGTAGGTTGCTTCACGATATTTTTTTCACTGCTTCAGCAACTTCCTGTTTCATTTGTTGCTAGTGCAACAAGATGTTTGAAATATTCACATAATATGAAGTTGTGTATATGTTCCCTTCGAAAATAAATAAATAAAATAAATTATACAAAGGGGGGCTTCCATACGGTACAGAACCCTTTACGCGCGAGTCCGAATCGCACTTGGCCGATTATATTTTATTTATTTACACACAAAATTAAGCTTAAATAGAAAGTGATATAATTATGATCATAGTATCCAACTCTAATCTATATTTGATTTAAAGACAAATAAAAAAGTTGTTTAGTTCAAATGGTTGAATGGTTTTTGGTTTGGGATAATTTTTGACGCTTAATGATTCAGCGGATGCCTCCTCTGGGTTCCCTCGTCTTCTAACACAGCACCCTGGGGGAAGAGGTGCAGATGACTCCTCACCAGCCAGGCTGCTGCGGCCACTGGGCCACCGCCTGTCGCATCTATACCTCAATATTAGGTATTAGTCGATGCCGCACCTCGGACGCCAAACTAACCCACTACAGGAGAATATTTGATTGAGCAACTAGATTAAATTTTTGATGGTTTTGCTAGATTTAGTTATTTTGGCGTCCGAGGCCGACACGACTGTACCCACAACTCTATTGGTTGCAACGGACGGGTCAGTCGAAGAGGAACCCCAAAGGAGGACAGTCTGTGTAACGCTGTAGTAGCAACACTAGTCGCATGGGCGAAAAAATTTCGTTTGCGCGATTCAGGATCCCGACTTTGGACATTAATAACTCGTCGAAATTTGAATATAACTTTGTGAAATTTCGCATACGCGTGCTGATAAGTAATATCTAGATATTTTAATTTAAATTTTAGCAAGTCGTAGTCAGGTTTTTACGTATTCACAATTGTGTCGTACGCGCGAATGTAGACTGTGATTGGTTAATGTCTAAAAAGAGACAGGAAGCTTTAAATCGTCGCGCGGACCAGTGACTCATGTTATAGGAATATTTAAATTGATGACTATGTGACAGTTGAAATAAGGTTCAATTTAGCCTACATTTATATCCTACTTATATCTTACTAATATTCATATTATAAACGCGAAAGTTTGCGAGGATGGATGGATGGATGTATGTTACTCTTTCACGCAAAAACTACTGAAAGGATTGAGATGAAATTTTGCAATAATATAGCTTATATATCAAAATAAAACATAGGCTATAAATTATAATGATATTGCGTCAAAAATCAAAATATCATGCGGGCGAAACCGCGGGTAAAAACTAGTGTGAAATAAATCCCCAAGTAGTATGAATAAACAGTAATACGAGGTTTGTCTATCGTAATACCAGGATGTGTGATGAAATGACTAACAACAAAGGTCGAAGAATTATTAAATTCCTGTTAATAATAACAATGCGTACTTATATTTAGTAGTAAAACCCGAATCATGCAACTTGGCGCCTGTGATGTTAGTTACAAGCTGCGGATTACCTAACGGGAGGATTAGGGAGCTGTTTTAGTAAGCTTCAGTCATGATTGGACTATCCGCCGCTTGTAGCCTGGCATCACGGCCGCCAAGTTGTTTGATTCAGCCTATACGTGGAGAATAGGTGGAGAAGTTACTACCATATAGCGTGTGAGAAAAATATGTGCTAGACGTACTTAGATACTCTAGATAATAGTAAAAACCTGCATAATACTAATAGAAGTGATAGAAAATAGATAATACGGCATAAATGTGTTGATTTATTTTTTTAATCATCAAAAATTCAACGGTAGTTTCGTTAAAAAGCATCGACGTCGTCTAGGCCGTGTGTCGATGCCAGACAAAAAAACCGGACATGTGTGCACATCGAGGATTCCGTACAAATCCAGAAATTTTCAGAAAATTGGGAAGTAAGTTGTTAAAATCTCTGTACTATAACCATCGACAAAAAAAAAATCACTTTTCTCGTCATACATCGAAAATTACACGTTGTTAAAATAATTAAGAACATGTTTAGCATGTGCTAATGAAGTTCTTTATAACCTCATATGATACGATTAACTCACTTTGAATTTTGAACCCAAATTTTGTGAATTTTGAGGCCCTATTTTTTGTGATTTAAATAAAAAATCACAGTTTTCAGATTTATATGTACCTATATGAGTACTCTAAGACAATGCTTCTCGCCAAGTTTCATAATTCTATGTCAACGGGAAGTACCTTGTAGGTTTTGATTTTTGTGAGTGTCAAAATATGCAGTTTTTTAAGACATAAACGGCTCTAACTTTTTTAAACGATAACTGAGAAGTTTTTCTTTTACACAACTGCAAGATACCATAGATATAAGTATACAGCACTTATAAATTCAACTTAACAATTTCAACTCGATATCTTTTCCCGAGATAAAGAGTCTTGACATACACACAGACGGACAGACGGACAACAAAGTGATGTTAGAAGGGTTCCGTTTTTTTCCGTTTGAGGTACGGAACCCTAAAAACGTATACACAATCAGAGACAAATTTTAATGATATTAGTTTCGTCCTTTTCACACTTCCATAATTGTACAACACGCCCTCTTACTCTTGTAATTATTATTATTTTAGTGTCCTGTCTACTTATACTTCACTATGAGCCTATAATACAATCTAAATATTTAATGCTTGTTAGTGCCTAGCTATCGACACATATTATGATGCAGCGCCCGTTTTGTCTTCGTGTCTCTCGACAACATGTTGCAGTCGACTAAGTATGAAAGTGAACATTTAACAATTTAAGAGTCCGAATTCCAATTCAATAAATCCAATTTAAGAGTTCATATTATGGGCCTTGCATTTTTATTTCCTCAGAGTAACCTGCCATAATTTCTCTAATCGTTCATGGGATTGCTAAAAAAATGCTGATTCATACATTTTGTCGTATTGTGTTTTGAAAAGAGAAAATTTAGGTATTTATGCGGCCTAAGGTTTGGTACCATATACATATTACAAATGACTGGACGCGCTTCCGCGCATCTAGATATACCTAACTACTAGCTTTTGCTCGCAGATCGGCTCGCGTAATATTTTGATTTTTGTCCTATCCCAAGGGAACCTATTTCCGGGATAAAAAGTAGCCTATGTCACTTTCCGTCTATCAAACTATGTTGATGCCAAAAATCAAGCCAATCCGTTGCTCCGTTGCTGAGTGAAAGAGGAACAAACCAACAAACTTCTCGGATTTTTAATATTAGTAAGGAACAGTATAATGACCTCTTCTCAATTTAGTATGTACTATATGTACCTATACTTACTAGCCAATCTTACATAGTATTTTGTATTTACATCTAAAAAGCATTTTTAACACAGAAATTCAGAATACAATACATGTTACAAAACTTGTCTTGTACTGTAGGTACATAATATTTTGTGAACCAATAAAAATAGTAATTATAATACTTACATTACAGGCAACAAACTCATAAGAACACAAGCTTGTCAGTTATCAGTTTCACAGAAATATTTTACTGACTCTCAACAATGGCAGAAAAGTCTAATGCATCCAACAATTGAATAGTAAAACCAAACTTATGTCGGTCAAATAAAGCCTATTTTTTACCTAATGGTCGGCAAACAACCATGATAACAAACGTTAACATCCCACTGAGATGACGCAAGCATGAACAACCAATCACAACGCGTGTTAGCGAAACGTCATAGCTGCAATAACTACTAAAATCTGAATGAAATTCCGTTTAATTTACAGAAAAATCAATAGCAAATACACTAATCAGCACCGAAATCAAATTTCACGTCAGCACATCTCTGAATTGAGTAGTAAACGTAGTTCAAAGTCGAGGTCCTGAATCGCGCAAACGAAATATTTTCAACCGCGTGACTAATATTGTACCGTCGTTCCTATGTTTCTGTCTTCCTCTGGGTTTCTTCTTCAACCGACCCGTTAGTCGCGACCTTTGATTGGTGCTGTCATGACGGCTTCGGACGCCAAATAACTCAACTCATTTGCATTCATGTTGAAAGCAGTTGCTTGTTCAAAAGTATGTCTTAATTATTATGGGGCTTCTTTAAGGGTTAGTTTGGCGTTCGAGGCGCGGCATTGACTGTACTTACTCGGTACTTACCGAGTATCAAGGTATGGATGCGCGATCGACGGTGGCCCAGCGCTGGGCCGCGGCAGCCTGCCTGGTGACGAGCGGTCCCCAAGCTGCTCCTCACCCACTCAGGCTCCTGTGCTTGGAAGACGAGGAAACCTGGAGGAGGCATCCACTGATGCAAAGTGGTTATCAAGTATGTCTCAAATCATGTTCTTAAATTCTAGTTCAAGAAATTGATCTATACCCTCTCTCACAACTGGTATTGAATACTGCATTCCACATCCAGTATGTAGTATTCAATACTTTTTATTATTTAATTTTTTAAATTCGTCTTTTTGTTACAGGTAGAATCATACAAGTCGGCGGATGTGAAGTTAGCTACAAGTTGCAAAATGCTTATATTACAATGCTTGATCTATTTTCGGCGAAAATTAATTATGTTCTTAATTTTAGATGCATGACTGCGATTTTTCAGCATCATTTCAGCGATAGTGCATCTCTGGACATAGGCTTTTCCAAACTCGAAAGAGCCGTGATCATTGTGAAAAATTTCTAGAAATTTTAGCGGTTAGTCCCATAGTACCTACCTGCACCAGTATTTTAACAGTCTACTGCATGACGTATCCCGTAGTATATAATAATAACTACATGCTACTACATTATATACCATGGAGAGGGCTATGCTCGGAGTTTAAAGTGTTTGGAATTGGCTTTGAAGTGGCTATGGGCAGGTCACATAGCGCGGAGGACTGATGACCGATGGGGTCGAAAAGTTTTCGAATGGAGACCACGTAGCGGTAAGCGCAGCGTAGGACGTCCACCAACAAGGTGGACGAATAAGCTCATTAAGACCGCAGGATCGCGCTAGATTCAAGCCGTTACCAACCGGTATTATTGGAGATTTTTAGAGGAGGCCTATGTCCAGCAGTGGACGTCCTATGGCTGAAATGAACGAACTAAATTATAGTTGAAATCTGTTTGCATCCCACGACGTCCTGCGGTTTCAAGTCCTCTGTCCACTTCATTGGCAGACGTCCTACGCTCGCTACTGCAGTGTTATTTCCTTGCGTAACAAAATAAATACATATACAATAAAGTGGAGTCAGTCCCAGAGACAGACAAATTCGCCACATTACCATGTAAATGCCTTGTAAAAATGCTCTTCTCGCGTCCATTTACTGTAAGACAGTAGCCCACTGAAAAATAAAAGGAATTTGAATTACATTTTATTTGTTCAAAACAAACTCAAAGTTTTCGACAGAGAAAAAGGAAAGAGAGAAGGGAGGCCTTTTTTCTGAGGACAACAACGGCTGAAATAATAATAATAATTGTTGAAAACAAATAATTTAGATCTTGAAATATTATTAGGCCGCTCAACAACAACAACACGTGTAAGTGTAAGGGCTTGTTGTAAGTTGCTTTTGTAATGTAAGCCAACTTACGTAACTTACCTACGGCTGCAGAGTGTTATTTTTGCTATCGTAACCATTTGTACATTAACTAATTGCGAGTAAGTGCCTGCCGGCCTTAGACATAACCCAACATTTTTATACAACATCCCGCCCCGCCATCCGCTCCCGCTACCGGTGGCATAGTGCGTCGCATGCGATGGACTCAAACCAATAATGAGAATTGCATGCGCGCGTACTTTGGGGCTACAAAGGGGGGAACCAACATGACAGCGTACTGTGCCAGAATGCTGCCTTTGTTTCAGGCCCTTGAACCGACCGTGGCCGTGACTGCCCAACGACTATCGGACCAAGTGCGGGCTATCCACAGGTGCAAACTGCTGGATCAGTCCGTCATTGATCGGCTCCGCCTGGAGGCGCTGCCTGCTCGCCCAACTGCTTCCTCGACGCAGGACCCGCCCATACTTGTCGCGTCGTCAGCCCCGACAATGGCTTTAGTGCCGATGTCGGCGGCGACACTTGCGACACCACCGGCTGGTCCTGCGGTCGACGAGGCAGATAACGCGAGTATGAGCGTATCTAGCCAGGTGAGTGAGCAACTGAGGAGGGCTTTGGAAGATGCAATTTCCCAGTATCGGTACGTACCCGACTCTAGGCCGCGACTGCCACGTTTTCCCACCCATAGGCGTAACTTTATTTATTTTATTTATTTTAACTGGCAGTGGGCTTGAGTTTTTGGTCTATCTTTATACCTTCTGTCTGTCTGTGGATGATCCAATTGCTTATTATGTATTAGTAGTTTATGTAGTTTTAGATTATGTAAGTCTAGTACCTATTTAGTGGTAGTTCATAAAAGTAAATTCTTTTTGTTGTATTGGTATCAATTTACGATCGAATCTGAATCAGAATCAAGACCGAATATATATCCTAGTCCCGTAATAGTGCAGTTGTCGTTCGGACGTGATCCCTGTCAACAAATCTCCGGAGTCGTCACGCCCAACAATGGCTGATTAATGGACTTCTTGCACTCTGGCCGGCTACTAACCTTAGATTATAGACATTGGTACAAACGGCTGTGTAGCGGGGACTCTCTGGGATTGAAACTTAATGGTAACATGACGGTTAATGCTATAGATATGGATTTCCTTGGGATTTCTTGGAGCTTCTTAATTTGTCTGTAGTCAGTCAATCAATCAATCTATCAATAACACTTTATTAGACAACCACATTACATAAAAACAAAAAACAGAGACAAAACAATACAATTTACAGGTTTCTAACTGGCGGACTTATCGCTTTAAGCGATTTCTTCCAGGCAAACAAGGCTGTAGTCTCAGACCAAGTAAAAAAATCAATTAGAAAATTGTTAACAAAACAATCGAGGCCGGCAAAACTACGCCACGCGGTGTACATACATAGTTACACACACGTACACGTACAAGGAAACTACGCCTTGGCTCGTCAGACAAACTATGGCGGCGCAACACCGACGCAGTTAATATATTTATAAAAAACCGGCCTCACTTGTCTGTCCACAACTAAGACTCTTTTTGAAGGTCCCTATTTGCCCCGCATTGTTTGGAGCGGGCCGAATGGGGACCTTCATAAAGAGTCTTGGGCGATTCGCCCCGCGGGCCCAACCGCTTGCGGGGCGAAACGCCGCAAAGCCTGATTTTGCTTCTTTTTGGGGCCCGTGCTTTGTTTTTGAAATTTAACGATGTTTGGAATATGGTCACTTAATAAAAACCCATAAAAATGTAAATATCATTGTCTGCTAATACATGGAGAACAAATCTGCCCAAATCACTCGGATTTGTATTTGCATTAGTATATTAATAATACTTATTTATGGCATCTATATACGCCAAAAAACTGTATAAACATCAAATAAATACGAGTTGAATTCTCCAGGAAAGTGTTGACACAAGATACAGAAGCTTTTAAGAGATAAAACAGTCAGCGTGTCGCGCGTCACTCGGACATGGGACGACGTGCTAATCCCGGCTGACTCCTGATGACGCGTCTGATACCACGCGACGGGATAACACCTCTCTCACTTGGAAATCTCGTCGTAGTGACACGCTTTATTATGTCAGGCATTGAAGAGATAAAGAAGACATAATATAGAAAAAAACCGGACAAGTGCAAGTCAGGCTCGCACACCGAGGGTTCCGTACAAATCCAGGAAATTTTACAAAATTGGGAAGTATGTTGTTAAAATCTCTATACTCATCATCATCATCGACAAAACTTTTTTTTTACATTTCTTGTCATTTATCGAAAATTGTTAAAATAATTAAAAACCTGTTTTAGCATGTGCTAATGAAGCTCTTTTATATGATACGAATTACGCAATTTGAATTTTGAACCCATATTTCGTGAATTTTGAAGCCCTATTATTTTTTATTTAAATAAAAATGTTCAGTTTTCAGATTTATTCCTATATGTGTACTCTGAGACAATGCTTTTTGCCAAATTTCATGGTTCTATGTCAAAGGGAAGTACCCTGTAGGTTTTGATTTTTGTGAGTGTCGAAATATGCGGTTTTTACGACATAAACGGCTCTAACTTCTTTATATGATAACTGAGAAATTTTTCCTTTACACAACTGTAAGAGATCATAGATATACGTACACAGTTCAAATTTCAACTCGATATCTTTACGCGTTCCCGAGATTAAGAGTCTTGACATACACACAGACGGATAGACGGACAGACGGACAACAAAGTGATCCTATAAGGGTTCCGTTTTTTTTCCATTTGAGGTACGGAACCCTAAAAAATAAGCTACCTACGTATAAATATTATCTTATACTGACTAACAATTAATTTTAATTTGTGGCATCTAATTTACGACAAAAACACAAAATTGTACAATATAAACATAATAGGTGTATGTACCTATAGGTAAGTCAGATTCTTCAGGAAAGAACAGACAAGTTATAGAACTTACTTTGAAGTATCGACTTGGCAATTTTTTTGTTATCTAAAAGATATAAGAGATAAGTAAAACAGTCGCGTCAGTCGGCCATGGGGCAACGTGCTAGTCCCAGCCTGGCTTACTCCTGATGACACGTCTGATACCACGCGACGGGATAACTCACTTGGAAACCTCGTAGTGAAACGTTTTTTTTTGTCAGGCGTTTAACGTATAACAGAGATTGAAGAGCTAACGGAGTTTAAACATATTAGCCTAGTGCATTGTCTGTAGGTAGATATTAATTTATAGCATTACATTTTACGTCTAATACTGTACACAAAATACCGAATAAATATGAATAAAATAATTAAATTCCTTGGCGCGACGGGATAACTCCTCTCTTGACTTAGAAACCTTTTCGTATGGAATATTTTATTTTATCAGGCATTGAAGCAATAAAGCAGACAATTAAGTTACTTCTAGTTGTATAATCTGTATGTACTGTACTATACCAGATTTTTTTATAGTCTACTGCAGGACATAGGTCTACCCACGAATGGTAATGGGCCCATATCCATCACACTGGCCTAGTGCAGGATTCACATACGCCATCGAATTTATTCTACGGACGTATGTAGGTTGCTTCACGATGTTTTTTTCACTGCTTCAGCATCTTCCTGTTGCACTTGTTGCTAGTGCAACAAGAAGATGTTTGAAATATTCACATAATATGAAGTTGTATATATGTTCCCTTCGAAAATAAATAATTAAAATAAATTATACAAAGGGGGCTACCATACGGTACAGAACCCTTTGTGCGCTAGTCCGAATTGCACTTGGCCGATTATATTTTATTTATTTACACACAAAATTAAGCTTAAATAGAAAGTGATATAATTATGATCATAGTATCCAACTCTAATCTATATTTGATTTAAAGACTAATAAAAAAGTTGTTTGGTTCAAACGGTTGAATGGTTTTTGCTTTGGGATAATTTTTGACGCTTAATGATTCAGCGGATGCCTCCTCTGGGTTCCCTCGTCTTCTAACACAGCACCCTGGGTGGAAGAGGAGCAGATGACTCCTCACCAGCCAGGCTGCTGCGGCCACTGGGCCACCGCCTGTCGCATCTATACCTCAATATTAGGTATTAGTCGATGCCGCACCTCGGACGCCAAACTAACCCACTACAGGAGACTGTTTGATTGAGCAGCTAGATTACATTTTTGATGGTTTCGCTAGTTTTAGTTATTTTGGCGTCCGAGGCCGACACGACTGTACCCACAACTCTATTGGTTGCAACGGACGGGTCAGTCGAAGAGGAACCCCAAAGGAGGACAGTTTGTGTAACGCTGTAGTAGCAACACTAGTCGCATGGGCGAAAAAAATTCGTTTGCGCGATTCAGGATCCCGACTTTGGACACTAATAACTCGGCGAAATTTGAATAAAACTTTGTGAAATTTCGCATACGCGTGCTGATAAGTAATATCTAGATATTTTAATTAAAATTTTAGCAAGATGTACTCAAGTTTTTACGTATTCACAATTGTGTTGTATGCGCGAGTTTAGACTGTGATTGGTTAATGTCTAAAAAGAGACAGGAAGCTTTAAATCGTCGCGCGGACCAGTGACTCATGTTATATGAATATTCAAATTGATGACTATGTGACAGTTGAAATAAGGTTCAATTTAGCCTACATTTATATGTGAAATAAATCCCCAAGTAGTATGAATAAACAGTAATACGAGGTTTGTCTATGGTAATACCAAGATGTGTGATGAAATGACTAACAACAAAGGTCGAAGAATTATTAAATTCCTGTTAATAATAACAATGCGTGCTTATATTTAGTAGTAAAAACCGAATCATGCAACTTGGTGCCTGTGATGTCAGGTACAAGCTGCGGATTACCTAATCCTCTCGCCTAACTATCGACACATAGTATGATGCAGCGCCTTTTTTGTCTACGTGTCTCTCGACAACAGTGTGGTAAGATGTTGAAGTCGACTTATTATGAAATTGTACATTTTAGCGATACAATTTAAGTCTGCACTCCAATTTAAGAGTCCAAATTCCAATTAAATAAATCCAATTTAAGAGTTCATATTATGGGCCTTGTGTTTTTATTTCCTCAGAGTAACCTGCCATAATTTCTCTAATCGTTCATGGAATTGCTAAAAAATTGCTTATTCATACGTTTTGTCGAATTGTTTTTTGAAATGAGAATATTTAGGTATTTATGCGACCTAAGGTTTGGTACCATATAGATATTGCACATGGCTGGACGCGCTTCCGCGCATCTAGAAATAACTACTAGCTTTTGCTCGCAGATCCGCCCGCGTAATATTTTGATTTTTGTGCTATGCTAAGGGAACCTATTTCCGGGATAAGAGTAGTCTATGTCAATTTTCGTCTATCAAACTATGTCTATGCCAAAAATCAAGCCAATCCGTTGGTCCGTTGCTGAGTGAAAGAGGAAATGTACCTATACTTACTAGCCAATCTTACATAGTATTTTGTATTTAGGTACATCTAAAAAGCATCTTTCTTTTTGTGATAAACATTTCAAAAATTGACGCGTTCGCAGGATTTGAACCTGCATCCTCTGGGATTCCGGCCCAGATGCTTTGTCCAAGTTAAGCTAAAACGCTATCTGCGAAAACGTTTAATCATTGAAAGTGGTTTATCATATTTTGCCAACTATATTACATTGTTGGAAGCGCCATCTTGTGAAAACTGCTTAAACCAGTTAGTCACTTAATGTGAAATCATTTTATTGATTAAGCAATGCGTCATTTTCTCGTTAACGGTAAGAAGTTCTAATAATTTCACATTAAGTGACTAACTGGTTTAAGCAGTTTTCACAAGATGGCGCTTCCAACAATGTAATATAGTTGGCAAAATATGATAAACCACTTTCAATGATTAGACGTTTTCGCAGATAGCGTTTTAGCTTAACTTGGACAAAGCATCTGGGCCGGAATCCCAGAGGATGCAGGTTCAAATCCTGCGAACGCGTCAATTTTTGAAATGTTTATCACAAAAAGAAAGTTTCTATACACCTAGTGTGTGAAGCACGATAAAAATCATTCTTTAACACAGAAATTCAGAATACAATTAATGTTACAAAACTTGTCTTGTACTGTAGTTACATTATATTTTGTGAACCAATAAAATAATAATTATAATACTTACATTACAGGCAACAAACTCATAAGAACATAAGCTTATCAGTTATCAGCTCCACAGAAATATTTTACTGACTCAACAATGGCATAAAAGTCTAATGCGTCCAACAATTCAATAGTAAAAGCAAACTTATGTCGGTCAAATAAAGCTTCTTTTTCCAAATGACGGCCGGCAAATGACCATGATAACAAAGGTTAACATCCCACTGAGATGACGCAAGCATCAACAACCAATCACAACGCGTGTTAGCGACACGTCATAGCTGCAATAACTAGTAAAATCTGAATGAAATGCCGTTTAATTTACAGAAAAATCAATAGCAAATACACTAATCAGCACCTAAATAAAATTTCACGTCAGTACGTCTCTGAATTGAATAGTAAACGTAGTTCAAAGTCGAGGTCCTGAATCGCGCAAACGAAATATTTTCAACCGTGTGACTAATATTGTACCGTCGTTCCTATGTTTCTGTCTTCCTCTGGGTTTCTTCTTCAACCGACCCGTTAGTCGCGACCTTTGATTGGTGCTGTCATGACGGCTTCGGACGCCAAATAACTCAACTCATTTGCATTCATGTTGTAAGCAGTTGCAGCTGGCAGCAGCAGCTGGAGTTGAGCTTATAAAGTCTTAATTATTATGGGACTTCTTTAAGGGTTAGTTTGGCGTTCGAGGCGCGGCATTGACTGTACTTACTGTGAGGTATGGGATGCGCGATCGACGGTGGCCCCGCGCTGGGCCGCGGCAGCCTGCCTGGTGACGAGCGGTCCCCAAGCTGCTCCTCACCCATTCAGGCTCCTGTGCTTGGAAGACGAGGAAACCCTGGAGGAGGCATCCACTGATGCCAAGCTCTCACAACTGGTATTGAATACTGCATTCCACATCCAGTGTAGTATTCAATACTTTTTATTATTTAATTTTTGAAATTAGTCATTTTGTTACAGGTAGAATCAAACAAGTTGGCGGATGTGAAGTTAGCTACAAGTTGCAAAATGCTTATATTACAATGCTTGATCTATTTTCGGCGAAAAATAATTATGTTCTTAATTTTAAATGCATGACTGCGATTTTTCAGCATCATTTCAGCGATAGTGCATCTCTGGACATAGGCTTTTCCAAACTCGAAAGAGCCGTGATCATTGTGAACAACTTCTAGGAATTTTAGCGGTTAGTCCCATAGTACCTACCTGAACCAGTCTTTTAACAGTCTACTGCATGACGTATCCCGTAGTATATAATAATAATAACTACATGCTACTACATTATATACTATGCAGAGGGCTATGTTCGGAGTTTCAAGTGTTTGGAATTGGCTTTGAAGTGGCTATGGGCAGGTCACATAGCGCGGAGGAATGATGACCGATGAGGTCGAAAAGTTTTCGAGTGGAGACCACGTAGCGGTAAGCGCAGCGTAGGACGTCCACCAACAAGGTGGACGAATAACCTCGTTAAGACCGCAGGATCGCGCTAGATGCAAGCCGCTACCAACTGGTATTACTGGAGATTTTTAGAGGAGGCCTATGTCCAGCAGTGGATGTGCTATGGCTGAAACGAACGAACGAACTAAATTATAGTTGAAATCTGTTTGCATCCCACGACGTCCTGCGGCTTTAAGTCCTCTGTCCACCTCATCGGCGGACGTCTTACGCTACTGCAGTGTTATTTCCTTGCGTAACAAAATAAATACATATACAATAAAGTGGAGTCAGTCCCAGAGACAGACAAATTCGCCACATTACCATGTCCTGACGCAGCGAGCTTACATAAATCACCCGGGTTGCCTTGTAAAAATGCTCTTCTCGCACCCGTTTACTAAAAGACAGTAGCCCACTGTAAAATACGAGGAATTTGAATTACAGCTGATATTTCATGAGAAAGAGGTTATTTTGTCTTGTTTTGGTTGTGTGTATGATTTTGTGGGTTGTTTTTTTTTTATTTGTTTATAAGATTACATGTAAATTTCATAAAATGCTATGTAAAATATTTCAGTGTCGATCATGTTCAAATAGTGTGTAAATCTTTTTAAATGTTGGTCGCATACATGTAAGTTTTGTGTTCATGTTTCTTTGATAATTAGTTTAAGAACATTATGACATTTGCATGCCGAAAGGCAGAATATGGAGGTCTATTTATATTTGTTTCAATGTCAACCTGTTGTACCCATATCCGCAAATAAATGAATATGAATATATGAATTACATTTTATTTGTTCAAAACAAACTCAAAGTTTTCAACGGAGAAAAAGGAAAGAGAGAAAGGAGGCCTTTGCCCTGCAGTAGGACAACAACGGCTAAAATAATAATAATAATAATTGTTGAACACAAATAATTTAGATCTCGAAATATTATTAGGCCGCTCTACAACAACAGCAAGCCCTTACACTTGTAAGTGCTTGTTGTAGGTAAGTTGTTTTTAGGATTCCGTACCTCAAACGAAAAAAACGAAACCCTTATAGGATCACTTTGTTGTCCGTCTGTCCGTCTGTTTGTATGTCAACTCAGGAACGCTTAAAGATATCGAGTTGAAATATAAACTATATACGTATATCTATGGTCTCTTGCTGTTGTGTATAAGAAAAAATTCTCAGTTATTGTTTAAAAAAGTTAGAACCGTTTATGTCGTAAAAAACCGCATATTTCGACATTCACAAAAATCAAAACCTACAGGGTACTTCCCGTTAACATAAAACTATGAAATTTGGCGAGAAGCATTGTCTTAGAGTACACAAATAGGAATAAATCTGAAAACTGTACATTTTTATTTAAATCACAAAAAATAGGGCCTTAAAATTTACAAAATCTGGGTTCAAAATTAAAAGTGAGTAAATCGTATCATGTAAGGTATCATATAAAAGAACTTCATTAGCACATGCTAAAACAGGTTTTTAATTGTTTAACAATGTGTTTGTACGGAACCCTCGATGTGCGAGCCTGACTCGGACTTGTCCGGTTTTTTTAATGTAAGCTAACTTACGTAACTTACGGCTGCAGAGTGTTTAGATTTGCTATCGTAACCACTTGTAAGTTAATTAACTGCGGGTAAGTGCCGGCCGGCCTTAGACATAACCCAACATTTTTATAAGCTTTTGTTTAACTTGCAATGTAAGTATGTAACTTCGGGTGGAATCTTGAAAGTTAAACTTGACCAACTTCCCGGTTTTTGATTGAGCTGAAATTTTGGACGCATATTATGTATATTGCGTGACAATGCAATTTTATACCTTGGAGCTGATCTGACGATAGAGTTGGAAGGTGGTCATAACAACTTCAGTACTGAACAAGTCAGACCCGTCGTGTTTGGGCTCGTTACATCGATATCCAGGATCTCAAAAGCTTGTATTTAAAAAGTTATATTTTTATAATAATTTATTAATTTTATACTATATATAACGGGAATGAACTCACGTGTGGGGATAGTCGTAACGACTATAGTTTCGGTCGCATTCGGCGACCTTTCTCAAGTTGGCGAGTGCTAGCACGCGGAGCCGTCTCGCAATGCACTGCGGGCTGCGGCGCGTAGCGCTCGCGATGACAGCGGTTGCGGTGGTGGAGCGGGGGCGGGTAGAGAGGATTCTTGTGTCGGCGCGCACTGAATATCCTCTTCGTCGGTATCCTGGTATACGTCGGGGATACTCCAGCACACTGAACTCACTATGTCTCCACCAGTTCCACGGTTAAGTCCTTTGGATCCCTGAAGACACGGTTTCCACGTCGGTGGCAGTATCCATCCCCCGTCTCTATTGAAGTTAGGGCGTCTGCTAATCTCAATAGCCTCCCTAACTTTACGGGGCACGAAAAACTTCTCTCGCGCTAGCACCTTCGCTCTATCAAATCTGATGAAGTGCTGTGCATCGGAATCGAGACAAAAAGCGACTTTACAGACAAGGCCGTGGTGAATTTATCTTCGCAGGACTTATCAGGTGAAACGATCACAGCTTTAGCTAGAGGTCTGAATTTTGCACCTACACCGAAGAAAATGCCGGTAGAGTCTGTTATTACTGGTATTGAAGACACAATTGTGCGAAATAAAATAAATGCACGAGATGCTGAGTGTCTGAGGCAAGACGTAGCCGTGATACTAAGAAATAGCAAGTTGCCTAAATCCAATATCTCCAGGTCAGAATTGGATGCCTTGGAGTCTTTACGTCGTAACCCGGACCTGCTAGTCTTGCCGGCGGACAAAGATAATGCTGCCGTGATTGTAGATACTTCTGCCTATGAACAAAAGATGACAAAATTGGTAGAAGACGAGAACACGTATAAAAAGGTAAATTATAACCCTACAAATCGTGTCACAAACAATCTTAATAAAATCTTAAAGACTTTACCGGAGGATCTGTATGAAAGTTTGAGACCATTAAACCCGACTTCCCCAAAAATTTACGGCTTACCGAAAATCCACAAACCAGATTGGCCCCTTCGTCCTATTGTAAGCCAGATAGACTCACCGACATATAAAACCGCGCGGTTTCTATCAGATATGCTCCTTCCGTTTACAGGCAAGACAACAAGTTATGTGAAAGATTCGTCACATTTTGTTCAGATGCTTGAAGGAGTACGACTGGATGAGGGTGAGGAGATGGTTAGTTTTGACGTCGTATCTTTGTTTACGAATGTACCGATAGAGGATACAATAGACATAATAGCTGGTTTATTACAGCATGTCGACATACCTATAGAGTACCTGGTTTTAATAAGATTCGTTCTGTCGAGTGGATACTTGGTATGGAAGGGGGACTACTTTCTGCAGATTGACGGAGTTGCGATGGGTTCTCCTTTGGCTCCAGTGGCAGCGAACATCTTTATGGAGTGGTTTGAAGAAGCTGCCTTGTTAACCACTTCATATAAACCGAGACACTGGTGGCGTTATGTGGACGATGTGTTTGCCATAGTACAGAAAGATGGAATAGATCCGCTGCTGTCGCATTTAAACAGTGTACATGCGAACATTACTGTAACGGTAGAACGCGAACGCAACGGAGCTCTACCATTTCTAGATGTGTTGGTGAAACGAGACTCTAACAGCCGACTTTCCCACACGGTATACCGTAAACCAACACACACGGATAGATACTTGTGCGCAGATTCGCACCACCATCCAGCGCACTTGACCTCGGTACCACGGACACTGATAAATAGAGCACTAAAATTGTGTAATTTTGAATACCTGGATACTGAGCTCGAACATATTAAAAGTGTGCTGAGCAGTAATGGTTACAAGTGGAAACAGAGCTGGCGGCTGGCAAACGCATCTCCAAGGACACGTCCGGCATCGGTTGAGAGAGTAGCAACGTATTTGCCATATATTAAAGGAGTGACGGACAGAATTGGTAATTTATTACGCCGAAGGTATAGCATTAAGACCATCTTCCGTCCTCCGGGACAACTAAGACAGTTGCTACGTTCTCCTAAAGATAGAGACCCTTTGGGTGTCCCCGGTGTCTACATGATCCCGTGCGATTGCGGGAAGTGTTACGTCGGAGAGACAAGAAGAAATGTTTCTACCAGGCTCACGGAGCATATACGTTCAATGAAAAACTTGGATAGGAATGGTTCCGCGGTGGTAGAACACACTCTCGATTCCGATGCACAGCACTTCATCAGATTTGATAGAGCGAAGGTGCTAGCGCGAGAGAAGTTTTTCGTGCCCCGTAAAGTTAGGGAGGCTATTGAGATTAGCAGACGCCCTAACTTCAATAGAGACGGGGGATGGATACTGCCACCGACGTGGAAACCGTGTCTTCAGGGATCCAAAGGACTTAACCGTGGAACTGGTGGAGACATAGTGAGTTCAGTGTGCTGGAGTATCCCCGACGTATACCAGGATACCGACGAAGAGGATATTCAGTGCGCGCCGACACAAGAATCCTCTCTACCCGCCCCCGCTCCACCACCGCAACCGCTGTCATCGCGAGCGCTACGCGCCGCAGCCCGCAGTGCATTGCGAGACGGCTCCGCGTGCTAGCACTCGCCAACTTGAGAAAGGTCGCCGAATGCGACCGAAACTATAGTCGTTACGACTATCCCCACACGTGAGTTCATTCCCGTTATATATAGTATAAAATGTGTGAAAACCACGTTAATTTCCATAGTAAAATTTATTAATTTGTTATTTTTTGTGAATACCCAATTAATCAATCAAATAAATCAAAAAGTTTTATTGACATAAATAAGGTACATGAAAATTATTGAAGCCTCTGATTCCCGAACTAGCCAGGGGCTGTACTACGGGAACCAGCGTCTTCTCCTGTAGTAACGACAAATTATGTCAATTTACTTACTTATGTTACTTATCTAAATTTTTTTTTTACTACAATAGGTCTAACTTAAATTTCAGTTAAATACTATTCTAAATATTTATTATCATAAACAATTACAATACCACATAAACTAATCTAATTCTGTAGACACCATTATTATGTACTATTAAAACTGAACTACTAATCTTTTCAATGGGTTTTTTCCGTAATTACAGCTAAATATAACAAAAATATAAAATATTAAACATAGACTATAACCAAAATATATATACCTATCTTTAGCTATGTTATTACAATAATTATTATTTAATTTTTATGTATTAAAAAAGGGATTTAAATATACAAGGGTTAACTAACATTTCATATCCCTATTTCATTTTACCAATTTTACAGTATTTACATAACCACATTAGTAACCAAAACAAGACTACTAGTTGTTACTTAGGTATTTTAGGTATAAGAAGAAAAATGTAAAATATAAAAGAATTGGTAGGCTCTTCTTTTGAACGGTCTTCAAAAGAGCAGCTCTTTGAAGTCAGTTAAAAATGTCACCATTTAATCGCAATTTGAATGATTTCAAGTTCATGTATTATCGTAAATCAGTCTGATAGAAAGCGATTATGGGCTTGAAGATAAAGTAGCTAGCTTTGACACCCATAATTATATGCATTACTAGTTTTTACCCGCGGCTTCGCCCACATACGCAATATATCATTATAATTTATAGCTTATGTGTTATTCTGATATATAAGCTATATTATTGTAAAGTTTTATCTCAATCCGTTCATTAGTTTTTGCGCGAAAGAGTAACAAACATCCATAATCCATCCATCCATCCTCACAAACTTTCGCGTTTATAATATTAGTAGGATTATATATTATATATAATTATGATCTACTTTGAGTTCAAGCTCTCGTACTGTTTTCCATGACTATGCTACTGTAAAACGTACACCTGGTTTTCCACAGGCATGTTTATGTGTACGGTCATCCTCAGGTTGGCGCGTCTGGCTGTATGTCATCGTTATTTTTTACTTAGCCTCATATAATGCGCTGTTTACGGCGCGAAATGAGCTGAGGCCGGATTATTTGGAAATGAAAGAGAAGGTAGTTTGGGAGATATGGTTGGAGATCGTTACTTTAGAATTAGATGTTTTTATTCATTCTTAATTCTGTTTAGAGTTCTTCACGAATTCAAAGAAATTAAGATACATTTATTAGAATAGGGCAGTAAATATAGGTTTAATCGTTCTAGAGTTTTAGCGGGACTAAAAAGCACTATACCTATAAATATTCGTCTAAGAATCTACCTTATTTCTTCCATAGGGAAGGCTTATGTCAACAACAGGTCATTCATCGGCTGATAAAATCTATCTAGGTACATACAGGGTTATTTCTAATCAATTAGCATCCTTTTAGGGGCTTATTCTGTAAATCAAAACTAATAACTTTTGTTAATACTAAAAAAAATCAGATGTTCCATACATTTGGTCGCGGGCAAACGATATTTTTCTATGGAACACTAATATTTTTTTTGAGTTTTGACAAAAGTTGTTAGTTTTCATGTTAAGAATAAGCCCCTAAAATGATGCTAATTGATTAGAAATAACCATATATATATACCTAAATTTTTTTTTTGTTTTTTTTTTTTATACTTAAATAGATTTTATCGGCCGATGAATGTCCTGTTGTTGACATAAGCCTTCTCTATGGATGAAATGATGTAGATTCTTAAACGAATTTATGCCGACATAGCTCCGCGGATTAGCTAGTTCAATTGATAGTGACTAGGGTAATTAGTTCGTAGAAAATAATTGATTTGTATTACAAGTAAACAAGTACAGGGTGAAGCAAACATTTTGGGTACAATGTTGCGCACAGACCATTACCATTAATTCTTCCTTTTCCGGACATGAAACATGCATAATAGCGACCACAAAACAAAGCTTCCTTCTTCATTCAACATCACACATGAATCAAAAACTGCACCTAATCGTAGCTAAATCATGCAGCTTATCAATTTATGGTCCCGGTGTATCGAAACTTGCACATGCAGTTCCAAACCGCCCAAGTTTGACGATAAATTAAAAGCATAGATATTCAGTGTTGCCCGCTTGCCCGAAATAGATGTTGCCAGTATGTAAATGGGCGTTATTGGTTCGATGTTCATTAATTAATTACAGTGCTGTGTTGCCATGCGGATTTCCCTCGCGGCCATAAATATTGGTGATTATGTTTAATAATATTCGCGGATGCTGAAATGCAGGGAAAAATTGGAGGAATTATCAGGTGTCTGCGATGGTATGTTTTACTTAACTTTCAAAAGGAGGGGTTCCTTATTCCACTGCTACTCGTAGTTTGTATTATTTTTGTCATATTCATATTTATTTATTGCGTAAATGTTTATGGATCATGTTGAAAATGAAACATATAAGACGATAATCTAGGGTGATGATAATGCGTTACAAATACGAGTAAGAAGGTACACAAAGATAATGTATAACTAGCTGCGCCGCGCGGTGTTACCCGCGTTAGCCCGAAATAAAAAGTAGTCTTTGTGTTATCTCCAAGATCTAAGCTACCTTCCTACCGAATTTCATGCAAATCTGTCCATCCGTTTGGGCGTGAAAGAGTGACAAACACCCATACATACTCACAAACTTTCACCTTTATAATATAAGTAGGATGAACCAACTGAAGTTAGTAATTATTTTTCGCATAAAACGGCAAAACCGAATTGCATCGTGTAGTGTGTACCTACAAAATTCGAATAATTCGTTCGAACTGATGTAATTAATGTTTACATCCTTGTTGATTTTTCAAAAATAAAAATTACGACAAAATTTAATTGGGACTACCCTTCTGAACAAAAATGATTTTTGATGCGGTTCACAATTTGCGAAAATATCAATGAACATACACAAAAAATACATAGGTACAGACGAACATATTATAACATTCTCCTTTTTGGAAGTCGGTTATATAAGTCCTTTCATACCGCAATCCTTTACACCTAATTTTTCATATAACTTGAATAGGTTAAATAGTTTGACCAAAGTTTATGGCAGAGACAAAAATACGGTATCATACATTGGAAATGGAATTGAAAACCTCGTCGGTGGAAAACAACCATTATCTTTAAAGTAAAATCCCCACTTTAAAAGTGCCCCATGCTAATTGATTGATAGTCTTCAAAGTTCCCTAAACATCACACGAGTGATCGTGGCCCCATTACCGCACATAATTAGTCCCATCGGAGGCCCCTGGCCACAGCTAAACAATAGTTAGTGGGGGCCCGGGGTCCGGCACTATTAATCAATGGGGCCTCTCTGCTCCTTTGTGTCAATCTGTCCGTTTGTCGTGTTTTTGCCACTTTGAGGTGACAGCTCGGCCTATTGTGGATGCGATGAATGGACTGCTCGTTTTTGGGTTGATACAGAGCTGTACATTTGACTGTGACTGGGCGAAGCTATGTCTCAGTCTGGAAGACGATAAATTAATGATGCTTAGTTTAGAAGCCGTGGTGGTCTAGTGGTAGTGACACCCGCCTTACAATCGTGAGGTCGTGGGGTCAAATCCCGGTCCCGTACCAATGAGTTCTTCGGAATTTATGTACGGAATTTAACACAATTGGCTTTTCGGTGAAGAAAAACATCGTGAGGCAACCTGCATACGTCCGTAGAATAAATTCGATGGCGTATATGAATCCACCAACCCGCACTGGGCCAGCGTGTGGATATGGCCCAAACACCCTTTGTGGGTAGGCCTACGTCCTGCAGTGGACTATTAACAGGCTGATAGACAGTACAGATTAGGCCAAATATTTTTTATGGATCCCTTTGCATTTACGTATCTAAGCATCAATGAATAAATCGGCTTGACGCCCGACAGCGACAAAAGATAGATTCTCTGTACTGTACGCACGACTCTAATATAAATTCTACTAATATTATAAACGTGAAAGTTTGTGAGTTTGGGAGAATGGGTGAATGTTTGTTACTCTTTCACGCAAAAACTACTGAACGGATTGAGATGAACTTTGCAATAATACAGCTTATATATCAATAACACATAAGCTTATGTAAAATTATAATGATATTGCGTAAATTTTTCATAATATAACGTTAAGTGAAAACTCTGAGAAGCTATTCTAGAGTGCGCTCCAAGAAATGTCAAAAAAATCAACTGTCGAACAAGCGACAAATCGTGTTTTGTTTTATTTTTTGGATTTTCCACCTCTTTTATTAAGGTTGGTAAGGTAGGGCCTCGGGTTTGAAAGACGGGACGTGACATAGCCTATTTTTTATCCCAGATAAATAAAGAGTTCCCATGGGATAGCACAAAAATCAAAATATCATGCGGGCGAAGCCGCGGATAATACCTATAATATGAATTTGGTTTTTGTATACAACCGGACCAATTGATAATCTTCAAGAGAAGAACAATTACAAAGTAGGACGGGACCGAACACACAGTCATTGATAACCCTCTGCTGAGCATGAGCTTCCCTTTGTTTATGCTATTCACTTCATGTCATTTTTGCACGAATACCGACTACTCAATTCATGTACCGTCCTTCCTTCAGCTATCTCCTAAAAACCACTCGCACTTCCTATTCACTTAGCTTTACGGCACTATGCATGAAAAACATCCCTAAAACGCCGTACGTACGTAGTGACCGTAACCGTCACCTGAGATACCACCTGGGAGCGAATTAACAGGACATGTTTATGGCACCGCCATAATTACGGGCCCCACTCTTCGGGATTACGGGAATGATGCCTCAGGACGGTAGAACTTGTTGTTTAAGTTCGTTGGATATCCAGTTCCGGGCCTTGTTATATGAGATGGGCTTTATGTCTTTTAGCTTAGTGAAAATATTTTAGCGATATGAAAACTAGCGCAGATTTTTGACCGACGAACCACCGGAGGAGGTATACAATTCGACGCGTATATATATATATTTTGTATAACCACGCGTAACTTTTTTCATAGTGGTCAGATTTCAATAATTCTTTTTTTATTGGAAAGAGTATACTTCGAAATTGGTCCCATCTAAATTTTATCGAAATCGGCCGAGCCATTTTCGATAAATCAACAATAATGTGAAAAATGTTACATCGATCCGTGCATAATATTTGCGTTCTAGCGATGCGCCCCGGCTTCGCACAAGTGTATTATACATATAAACATATTTCTTGAATTATTCTATCAATTTAAACAAACTGCATTAAAATCCGTTGCGTAGTTTTAAAGATATAAGCATACATGGGGACGGACAGCGGAAAGTGACTTTGTTTTGTACAATGTAATGATTCTGTACACGGGTGAAGTCGTTCATGCTATTTTTTGCGAAAAGTAATTATATATACCTTTTAATACGAATTTGTCTTCCATAGAAATGAGGCTCGAGCAATGCTATTCTAATTTAAATATATCAGCCTTCTTACATCGCTGTAAAAATGCGCATATCATATATATGCGGCTAGGATGAGGTCAAACGCAAAGTTATCTTTTTTAAAATTTCTGCAAATATTATAATAATAAAACAAGTCTCTTTAATTAGTTAACATTTAACTAAAGATACATGTTTGTACACATGGGATCTTCGGGATAGCACCAGTATGATGCCACAGCAATATGAAAACGGATTTTATACGTCGAATTCCATCTTTCCTAGTAAAAATAAATTAAAGTTATCTAGAAACAGCTAGTATCCCCGCTAGCCCGCTACATCCCGTCAGGGAGTCGATCAAAACTCCGCATTGATCGAGTGTTGTTCGCCCACTTCCAGTCACATAGTGGCATTCGCCACCACAGTGCCAGTTGCCACCATTTTAGATTGCCGTGTCACCTCGCGTGACGAGCGTATTGAAAATATGAACTGGACGGCTAACGCGCTGGGCTAGTGTGGATGGAAAGGTTGGATGGTAAATTATTGGTGACAATCTTTTTAACTTAGCTGAAATGAACTGAATATTCTGTGAATATTTTAAACATCTTCCTGTTGCCGTTATTAATATCGAGCAAAAAATCAAAGGTGACGTCCATAAGTGGTATATTATTCAGAGAAAAAGCGAACCAAGATGATATATACATCATTAAATTTGAAAGCTTGATTTATGGGCTTCTCAAAAATATTTAATGTATATTATTTTATCCCACCATTTTTTTTAAATGTGAAAAATAAATTTTATGAAAACTAATACTTTTTCTAGTTTAGCAATAATAAAGTGCTTCTATCGTTATGTTACTTACATTCGTTGCTGATTCTTCCATATCCATCTCTTATTTTGCTAAAATTAAAATTTATAACTACCAGTGTGACCAGTTAGTGGGTACATTGTGAAAAATACTAAAAAACTGTTTCTAATTGGTAAAAATGCTTCTATTTAACAATTTGGAGGTTACTTAATCGGGGCTGCTAGAGATAAACTACCTATTGAGCCAAAAATATTTATTTATCCTAATAGATTCAAAATTAATTTAAAAAAACGGAGGGCTCTTTTTTGGTTTTAACTGATGTAATAGACTCAGAAAGATATGCACTTGCTCGAAATGTAAAGAGTGTTGTGGTTAGAATTTTTGATTATTATTATACCAGCCTTCATACATTTTGGGGCATGTCTTTTCTTATAATTATACTTTAATATTTATTTTAATTATAACTTGATTATTTCTTTTTAAAGTGAATATTCAACTAAATATTGTGTGAATATTTCAAGCGTCTACGTGTCACCGTTATTGAAATCTAGCGAAAAACGGCTAAAAATTATATATAACTTTTTCTGTTTTTAGTACAAATTTGTTGTTATAGTAGCAACAGAAATACGTCATTTGTGAAAATTTCAACGTTCTAGCTATCACGGTTCATGAGATACAGCTTGGTGACAAACAAACAAACGTACATACGGACTGCGAAATCTTAGTAATAGGGACCCGTTTTTACCTTTTAGGTAAGGAACCCTAAAAATTAGGCTACGGTAATTAGGAAAAATAGTTGAACTCGATTGTTCGATTGTAATTCAACTTCAATAAAATTTAAAGCTCAATCCACACTAGCCGGGTGGTCACCGCGCGGCTATCAAAAATCGTAATTGATTTTTTCACGGGCGATGCGTCAAGCGCGAACGCAAATGGCTTACGTCGGCCATATTGAATTAGTGCGTGGACGACGACGATGTCGTGCGGACAGGGAAATCCTCGAGTAGCTTTTTCATAATAATTTTATTTTTCGCAAAATATGGCACAACCGACTTCAATAGTTTATAGAATTCGAATATTTCAAAAGGATTTGAAAGGATTCCAATATCGATAAAGTAATTTTCACATTATTGTTGATTTATCAAAAATGGCTAATCCTATTTTAATAAAATTTAAACGGGACTACCTGTCAAGTACCAAAGAAAAAAATATTGAGATGCTGTCCAGTTTTGTAAAAAATTATGCGTGATCTGATGTCTTGAGTCCAACCTCCGTTTTGTCGATGAAAAAAATTTTGTTGTTAAATTATACAGTTATTCGTTTCTAAATACTTATAGCAGTAATAGCTGTTTTGACTAATAAACTGATATTAGTAAGCTACAAAAAAAACGTTTGAACATCTAATCTCTATTCTAAAAAATAAATAAAAAGCTTTAGGTAAACATAACACTTCAATAAAATATGTGTGGCATGTTAAGAGTATGCATAATAAATGATATTTTACTGAAATATTTTAATGAGGAACTGACAAAAGAACATTTAATTACCTATGTTGTATTCCTACAATATTTTGTAAAAGCTTCAATATTACATTTTAATAAACTAATTTTGCATTTTATGTATGTTCTAATATTTTTGAATACTAGATATGGCGATAATTAAATATTTTTTTATATGAATAGGTAGTTATATTTCGTCTAAAACCAAAAAAAATGCTTGACATTTATCAAACTTAATCAAAAAAGTCTCCACAGCACCCTGTCCCGCGCCAAAATTCACTCATAAAATTAATTAAAAAACACTTCACGCCGGTGATTCCGAACAAATTGATGGAGAGCGCGACCTGTGACGTCACTAATGGAGCCGCACTGTTGCTTTTTCCATCAATTTTTTCGCGGTAACCGTGTTAGTGGATTTCGAGGGTAATCGTAATTTTTTGATGGACTTTATGTAACCTTGTTATGAATGTGTAATTAAAACTTTTAAAGTGACATGAGCCATTAAGTTGTGGACTTATTAAGTGACATAATTTGCAGTGTCTTTATAAATCACGTGCTCTTATAATGCCTTACTTAACATATTTCCATGTTTGTATTAAATTTGATAATTTAATAGCGTAAGATTTCTGTGGCCTCAAGTTAGATGCAAGTCACTTCCAGCCGGTCAAATTGGAAATCTATAAAGGAGGCCTATGACCAATACTGGACGTTCTACGTCTGAAACGATCGTATGATTACTGTAAGCTATATCTTACCTTTACCTCTCTAGGTATCAGCACCATTGCTTAGCACCATTGCCTTGAATCTACCTAGCACGCCTGATCTCAGTTCACTGATTGTGACAGCTAATGCCAAGTTCACAACACCGAACTCGGCCGGTTTACTACACCGGCGGCCACCGCAACGTATGGAGCTTATATCGCAACCTTAATTAAACTTCTTAAATAGTCAAACAGTCTACCAATGATGAAATAAGTAATATTAAGTGATTTTTTGGTAAATTTTCCCAATGCGCTGATCATATAAACATCTCAAGAAGAGTGGAAAAGAGTTCATAAAACACATAACTTATTGGTACAGGTATTTAATATATTTAATGATTACTATTTTTTAAGGTTCCGATGTTTTTTCCGATGATTTCCTCCTGTGTCAGTGACTGGATTCAATATGTCGTTTCTTTTTTCCCTATGATTTTAACAACTTTGTCGCTGGTTTCTTACGATTATTTGAATTTGTACGGAACTTCTATAGAAACTTGATAGTTTTGCTTAGTATGCCTAAACGTGCAATCTCAGGCCACGATTTCTGACAACTAACGCCTAGTTCACAACACACGGAGTCCAGTTGCCGTGTCCGGCAATAACTCGGCCGGTTTACTGCACCGGCGGCCACCGCAACGTATGGCGAGTGTATCGCAGCCTTAATTAAACTTCGCAACTGATCGGATGGTCTTTACGTCTTCCTATGAGTGTAAACCGGGGTTTTTATGAAGTTGAGTTTGGTTTGAGCTCAGGTTTGTTCTCTTGTGGTGTCATGGTTACAGTATCAAAGCATTGGCGATGTCTTTGAGAGCTTAGTGTTCCAGTTTGACATTACATGTGTTACGCGTGCATTTTACTGTTTTGAATACCAAACTAAAATTGTTATTAATAAATGTTGCTATTACTCGTTAAAAATTATAAAATACTATAATAAAGTCATAATTTTTTACCAACTCTTATTATTGATATAGGGTGTAGAAAAATATAACTATGAATGCTATAGTATATTCGCATTCAGCATTAAAACATGTTCCGTCTTACCATAAAAGTTTTACGCACGCTTTAGTAGTGTTTAAGTACACGGTTAAACAGTGTTTAAAGAGAGTTAAAATCTTTTGTGGTAAGGCGGGGCATGTCATCAACTTAAACTTTCTCTATAGATTTCCAATCAGATTGATTGGAATAATTATCCAGGGCATTCTTGTGGTCAGTTTCGTTCAGTTTGTTCATCGTCTCATCATGGTCTTCTGCCGGTAGACAAAATACCTATTGGAAATTCGTTAACATTTTCTTCATCATACAATAACAATATGCATCTCATCTCTTTCCAGCATCGCGTTAGGTATTCCCAATTACAAAATGTCTAATAACATTTTTTTAATGAACATATTCATCATCATAACATAGCAGTGCCTGGACATCTCAGAAAGTCCCACGTTCCCGGATCTCGTCAGATATTCTCAATAACTGCTGGCTTCGTTTTGAAATGAAGAGATCTCGTATATACACATACTGTAGAAGAATCAAAGTTACTGATAGTTCAGCGGATTGGCAAATTGAAATAGCAGTGAGCAGGGCACATAGCACGGAGGACTGATGACCGATAGGGTCGAAAATTTTTCGAATAAAGACTACGTGTTAGCAAGCGCAGCGTAGGACGCCCACCCACAAGGCGGACGGATGACCTCATCAAATCCGCAGGTTTTATTGGAAATCTATTGGGGAGGTCTATGCTCACTGACGTCCTATGGCTGATGAATAGATGCCTGGATAACGTCGCGACATTGCGCGGCACATGAATTGACAAACTGTCTAATAACATTTTCTTGATCAAACGTCTTCATCATCATAACATAACATCTTCTTAAATGCACGTCTTCATCATCATAACAAAACATCTTCTTGAAAGCACGTCTTCATCATCATAACATGACATCTTCTTGAATGCACATCTCAGCAGTCCCCACGTTCCCGGACTCCGTCAGATATACCAAATTACCGCTGGCTACGTCACGATATTGCGCGGCACTTAAATTGTCAAACTACCAAATAACATTTTCTTGAATGTATTTTCATCATTGACCGAAATTCGAAACCGAAGGTGCTGGTTTTCCTCTAAAAGTCACATTTTTCAACGAATCTTGACGAATGTTGGTTCACAGTACGTAATGGATTTTTTTGTCGTCGGTGATTTTTGATGGGAGGTATTTCTCTCAAAAAAGGACTTTACTATATTTAAATAGTGACCTAACTTGACTTTGAAAATTCAGTTAGAGAGATGTGTCGCGAAGTCTACTGTTAGTTCTCAGATATCTCAGCAGTCCCCAACGTTCCCGGACCCCGTCAGATATACCCAATTACCGCTGGCTACGTCGCGATATTGCGCGGCACATAAATTGACAAACTGTCCAACTCTCAACTGGCAGGAATAAGTTCGCTTCCGGTCAGTGGACGGCCGCTGGCGACGTACAGACGACTGTTTCTGCAAGAAAAGTTGGCGTTTTTAGAGGTAAACTTATCAAAATATTTCTTACGTTTGTTAATCATCAGTTTTGGGTTATAAGTTGATTACACAGTTAGTTCGATAGTAAGTACACATATAAGTTAAGTTTGAGGTGTATTTAAAAAAGGAGACACAGACAGAAAACCTAGACCTATCCCCAAATTTTATACTGTAGATCAGTTCATTTAAGCAGAATCGTGCATATTTGTATCTCACCAGCGCTCTGTATGTATCAATGAATGTATGGAGTTTTTATTGTTTACACCAATTGAAAAAAAAAAGACATAAGAAAAATACATAAGAAAAAAGAGAAATTTAAAACTGGTGCAATTGTAGCACTAGTTTTAAGTAGGGCTAAGACTAGAGCGGCCTTTTTGCTTAATGCCGCGCCGTTGTGATTCATGTTCTGATTTTTCATACCAACGATCCAAAAACCTCAGCGTACCTACCTACTTAGGTACTTTCTGTGAAGTGGTATACTTGGGTTCCTTTCATACTAACCTTGGCGTAAGTTTACCGTGTCTTCTCCCGTATGTCCCCAACGTCGAGGTCCGCAGCAGTGATTTAGCCGGCAACTTGGCCAAGTCGCGGAGTCCGGCCGTTGTTTGCCTAATGAACCGAGCATTTATATTTGTTTACCGTGTAGGTAATTAAGTTATGTGTACGTGTGTAGGTTCCTATGTGAGGGGTCGATAGTGACGCAGCGGGATGAGCAGGTGGACAGTTTTGCTACGATGTAAGGGCTAAGCGATCAGTGGCCGTATTGTGTACGCGTTCTGATGTTCAGCTTCGCTTTTCTCCCCGCTCACACTTAGGGCGCGAGTAACTGGCACGAGCAGGAGAAAAAGCGAAGCTGATCGTCAGAACTTGTACAGACCCCTGGTTGGAAATCAATTAGATAGTAAATCCTGTAAGTGATACACGTCGTACAGGTTGCGGCATATAAGTTTAGCGCTGAGTGAAGAGGATGGCTTCGCATGGGCCATCCCCCCACAGTACCCTCAGCGCTACACTTACGTACCGCTACCTGTAATGCTGATGAAATGATGATGGTAAAGGTGATGGCGGTGAAAAGTGGTGAAATGATGGTGTAACGACGTGTTGAAAGAAGTTTGCTTTTATACAATTTCATTGCTATAGGTTCGTAAAAGAAAACTTCAAAAGCCAAAACAAACTTCTATAATAAATTAGCCTACATTTCTAATCATAAATGAAATGCTGATATTTTGGCTGACATGTGAAACTAAACCTTATTTATTTATAATTTGTCTTGTTCCTGTAGGTTCTATTATTTTTCAAGATAAACTTTGGCTTATTTACCCTTTATGAAGTAAAATGCTACTTAGCTAGACTAATATGACATACCTACAACATACCTATTTGGATAGTAAAGATCAAATTAATAAAAATATGATTTAGGTATAAAAAAAAATAAAAGCAGCGGATTTTGGGAAGTATTTATTTAATAACATTGTCGTATTTTCTCGCTTATCTATACTACATATATTTATTTTTATCACAACCATAATATAAGTACCTACATACATCGTATTAAGAAAAAATATTACCAACTACTACTAAAATTGTAGCTTATAAAATGACAATGAAATAAATATTAATAACTTAATACGAAGTCTCAATAACATAAATTACATCAACAATCAAAACTTTATTCAACCATAATTTTACAATCAAAATAATATTTAAGATAGTTACAAACAATAATTGTACTACAAAGTACCTACTTAAAGCTAGCTTGCTTTAAAATTACTTACACAACAACAACTTATTTTTACTATTAAAATACATAAATAAGCGAAATATCTCGACTTTTAAAATAAACATTACAGAGTACCCACTTTGTCAATCAATATCATTTAACTTTTTTCAATAGGATATGGATAAAATAAAAATTACATAAAAATAAGTAATTCAATTGGGACATTACCTATATATTTCATAGCTATCAAACTAAGACAAATATAATTCTTTATGAAACATCTGAAAAATCTGAAACAAACTAACCGAACTTCAAAATTAAATATTACCTCACTTACTACCTACTTTAATAACTTATAATAAATATTATAGTCACAAACCTCTTAAAGTCCATTCCAGAGTATCTACTCCACACTAATCGCTATTATCAAAAGCTTTGCCACTCCAAAATTCTGCCAATTCTTTAAACCTATCACAGCACTGTCTCTTCCTCCTTGGACTCCTCACCACCGCTTGGCTATTTAAAATACTGCTAAACTTATTCACTAACGTAGTAACCGAGTCTCTGGACATTTCGTCATCAGCATCTTCAGTATACGTCACGATACTAGCCATGGTAACGCTCAGCTGTTGAAAAGCTTCATCTATGAACTTGTCCACATCATCACTATCACTTTTCTCTTTTTCTTCTTCTTCTACTCCTTCCCCTTCTCTTGTAATATCTGTATCATCGAAAGAAAGGCCACCAGTGCTGAAACTGCAGCTTACATGTTGTGGAATCTTCTTCAGACGTATTGTTGAAGTTGCAGACGACAGCTTGTCAACCGATTTGAAAATGTCATCAATTTTGTCACAAATCTGGTCAACTGATACTGCTGAGATGATCTGACCGTTGATGAAGTAGAACTGCTTTCTTGGCACCTCTGTCACTGCTTCTCTTTCTAGATCTCGAAGAAATTGATTGTACGGCACGACGTCAGATGCTTTTGAAAGCTGGCGATTGATTTTTTGACGCACTTTTTTGAGCAAAAACGCTGAGTCAAACGTTGTTCTTCGAAGATCAAGGGAACTGAAGACTGGAGTAAGTTTTGAAGGAGAATAGTCCTCTTCGGTTTCGAGGTCGACTGGTTTCCAATCTTCTTCTAGTTTCATCCATTCTTCGTGGATCGAAAGGATCGATTCTGAATCAATTATAGTAGACATGTTGTCGTCGCGAAAGTCAACGCAGCACTGAGGGCAAATGATATTTAGTGGCTTTATCAAAGCGTCGCACGCGCATTGTTTGTGCTAATGATAGACGCGTTCTATCTCTTTCTTTGTTATTGTTTAGTAAAATAGGTAGAAAGTTAATTATGGGAATTATACAACTTAATTAAAAACTAATTAGAGAATAGGTAAGATGTTTCAATTCGAAGAATTCTTAAGACTATTCTGTAGAAAAGTAATTAAGCACTAAAGAGGATATTTATTAAATAAAAACAATTTATAAAGTAGGTGATTTAGTGATTAGCAACTCGAAAAAGGATTATACTGTCTAGTGTCGTGTTGACTGACTATGAAAAACAGCATCTTGAAAATGCAAATACGAAATTAAACTATATGGCATTTTTACCGACTTCCAAATAGGAGGAGGTACTATGTTTGTCTGTATGGATTTCTTAGTGTATATTCATCGATGTTTTCGCCTTCTGTGAACCTATTAAAAATATTTTTTATTTTCGAAATTAGGTATACCTACTCCCGAGGTGGTCCCATTTAAATGTTATCGAAATCGGCTGTTTAAATGTTATCGAAATCGGCTGAGCCGTAGTTGATAAATGTAGGATAATGTACATGAATGTCAGTCAAATCGATTTTTGCTAACTATTCGATTACTCAGTGAAAGACTGCCCGCTAAGCAAGAATAAGCTACAATAAACTTCTATGAATGCGCACCAAAGTTTATATTTCAACTTTGCAGAGATATAGCCTCCCAAACATACCTAAATGTAAATAATTAACATTGTTGCAATAATGTAATTGGGACGATACAAATAAAACTATGCAGCAATATAATATTGCTAACTTCACTGTCTGGAATTGCCTGTACCTTACAAATGAAAGTTACTAGACTGTTATACTGTAACATCGCGACAATACGTCTTTTATTATATTATTTTTTCAACATTCCTACAACATTACGAATTGTTCTCATTATTAACATAACCTATGTAATGTTGCTACAGTTACACACAACTTAATTTTCAAAAGTTGTGTGTAACTGTAGAATTTCTTAGTTAACATTGAAAAACTAGATGGCGTTGGCGGTGGTGTTGTGTTTGCAGAAATTAGTATCCCCATTTGAAAATTAGATTAAAACAATCCTTACAGCGGATAAAGGAAAAAAGTATCTCATTCTCCCTCACACACCCAGGACTTGTATTTAGAACTTCAACATCAATAAAATTAAAAAAAAAAATTGTTTAGAAACTGGACGAAAATAAATGCAAGTTTCAGGTCCTACTTTTGAGAAAATATTCATTTCAAACTTACCTAAAACCTGAAGTTACTACTACCTTTCAAATTTAAGTTGTGGAAATGTTAAACCTTATACTTGCGGAAACTTCACTTTACAACTTTCAGATATGTTTTATGTGTAATATTACAGCAACTTAACGTTTAAAAGTTAGAAAAGTTTTGGTAATCAGCTCTGGGCAAGTTACAGGGATTATCTACAGCGCGGCCGTTAGGGCTTCGTTTCAAGCTCGCTGTGAGCTTGCATGAACGTTGCAACCTTATATTTGTAAGTTACAAGCTCGTTGATGTTTCGTTCTGTTTTGTTATTGCAACTTTTGCTTGCTTAGCGGGTACTAAGGCTCCGTCTGTCTGTCTGTCTGTCACCAGGCTATATCTCATGAACGGTGATAGCTAGAACGTTGAAATTTTCACAGAAGACGTATTTCTGTATTTGCTGCTATAACAACAAATAAAAAACATACTACAAATCAGTTTTTTTGCAAAAGGCCTGACGGCATGACGCTGGTCCCATGGAAGTGTGGACGGCCCTTAGTATGGGACGCAACTTGCGTCGATACTTTGGCACCGTCACATCTTCCTGAGACTCAGAGTAGGGCTGGAGCGGCGGCCAATTCGGCTGAGCAGCACAAGCGGCGCAAATATGCTAACCTCGGTAGTGGTTACATATTTAAGCCATTTGGAGTTGAGACTTTGGGTCCGTGGGGGCCGGGAGCTCATCTCGTTTTCAAAAGTCTTTCTGAGCGTCTGGTGGACGCGACGCGTGACCAAAATGCTGGTGTTTATTTGGCTCAACGTATAAGCATTGCCATTCAGCGTGGCAATGCTGCCAGCATGCTGGGCACGCTGCCAACTGGCAGTGGGCTTGAGCACTTGGATTATCTTTAGACCTTCAAGGGTCTGTGGATGATCCAATTGCTTTCTATGTAGTAGTAGTGTAGTATTGTCATTATATTTTTAAAGTTTTTTTGCCGTTTTTATAATATATTGTTAACGGAAATTGTACAAGAAACGTGATTTTTTGCTCGATATTAATAACGACAACAAGAAGATGCTTGTAATATTCACAGAATATAAAGGTGTTAAAATAATTAAATTAAAATAAAATATATCGAGGGAGGCATCCATGCGGCTGGCATGCGGTACGGAAACCTTCGTGCGCGAGTCCGACTCGCACTTGGCAGATTATTTTAAATTCGCAGATATATTATTTATTATTATATGATTATTTATTTATATTCATATAGGGCTACATTTGGTCATCAACTCGTCGGATGGAAAGCAATTTTGTAGCCGATGACGGATTAAGTATGTAGACCTAGAAGATACCTATTGACTCTTGTCTTAAATACAGATAGACTGTAATTGCTATTTATTTAAATACTCGCGCAGCCTAGTTCCTGCTCACTTTTATATCTATCACAAAGTTGAATTGAACCTTGAATAAACTGAATGTAAACTTAGTGTTACGCAAATCCAGGATCCTGATTTCTCAGCTACTTGTTCCTTATTACGTTAGGTAATAAGAATATTATAATAAACACACTCGTAACTGCAATTAACCGGGTAACTACCATAATTTTCATTAAGCGCCATAATGCACATAATATAACGTTTGAGTCGGTTCACAAGGTGCGGCGCGGCGATGATGATGCGGTGCCTGAGAGGCGCCACTTTGGACTTTACTTATCGTCCTACATAGGAATATCAATGTCAATCTCAAGGAATTTCAATATCACTGAGCGTGCGAAGCGTTCTAGACAATTGCCGCACGCATATCGGACTCGCACCCAGCTATCTGAAGCGGGCATTGCCAAAAAGCATTGCAGGCCGGAGTGGTTGTATAAAGTTAACCCACCCAAGAAGATGAACGCTCGAACGTGTTGTCAATGTTTGTTTATTCGTTGTTTTGTTTTTGAACCTGTAGTTTCCCACTTTTGGGCAAAGGCCTTCCCGCCAATGATAAGTATACGCAAACGTATGCGGTATGATCTGTGGGTATAGCGCATTCGTCCTCGCCACATGGTCCCAATTTTGACAAGGGCTGTAAGACACGCGTCGCCGAGCCGAATTGCTGTGTGTCCGCCTCCATCCACACAGCTTTATCATTGCGCCCCATGTGAACTGGCTGTGACTGTGAGCGTCACATATTATAGGAATAAACAAGGCACCTCTTGTGAACAACGACCCACTGTCGCTTAATAATAGCTTTCGAATGAGACTCGGATTTATAACGGTTATACCTACTGGTAATGCTTAGGGCTGAATATCTGCTTTTACTGTCTTTTGTAACTTAAAAAATAATCAGCTCATGACAGAAAATTTTGCAGATTTTAAAAAATAGTTTGAAAGCGCCCTTCATCTACTTATGTACCTATCTTAAGATTGATGTGGTGAACGATGAAAGTGAATTATATCTACTAGGTATATTAGGTATGTGTATAACAATGTTTTTTTTTTCAGATTATAACTAACAATGCAAAAGATGTGCAATTTGTTAGTTAAATACCTTTGCAGGGGAAGCTAACAAATAAAGTAGGTATGTTTGTTCCTTTATAATCAACATAATAAGTGTCATTGGTTTCTTGATGGATTATATATTTCCATTGACAGAACAATTGACATGCTTAATATAAAAACGTGCCTCTTAAAATAAAAAATAAATAAAATGAAATAAAATAAAATAGCCTTTATTTCCCTTAAAAAAAATAATAGTACAAGATTAACAAAAATATTATTGAATTTAAAACAACAGTTTCTGTACACTAAGCTATTTTTAATAAAATTATAATTTATTGGGCACCCATGTCTGGGTAAAGGCCTCCTCCATGCTATGCCATTTCTCGCGGTCTTGTGCTGCTCGCATCCAGGTCGCTCCCGCGACCTCTACGATGTCGTCGCACCATCTTCTCCGGGGTCGTCCTCTGTCCCGTGTGCTGTCTCTCGGGTGCCAGTGGATAATCCGTTCACTCCATCTTCCGTCTGTTGCTCGGGCGGCGTGACCAGCCCATTTCCATTTAAGTCTACAGAGCATCGATACTGCGTCTATGACTCTAGTTTCTCTCCTGATTTCTGCGTTCCTTACTTTGTCTTTAAGTTTGAGACCCAGCATCGAGCGCTCCGCTGCTCTCTGGAAAGTGCTAACCTTGTTGACGAGCTTTTTTGTTAGAGCCCACGTTTGGCATCCGCCTCTTATTCAATAAAAATATACAAAACCCTGCCAAACACAATAGTTGATGAAAAAATTTCAGTTAATTTCAGGTATGAGTAATAAAATATATATGTGGTATGAAATATTAAAAAATATAAAACTCTTGCGGTCAATTTTTCCGATAACTCCGCCTCATATTTTCGTCCGCCATTAATTTTATTTATTACTTTATTAGACAAAGAATATTAACGTCTCCCATAAGCCTCCCGGAAAACTGTCACATAATAAGCATACCATATATCCATTTAACGACTCAGAAGACCGGGCCCAACAATCCGTGAAGGAATAAACCAATAAAACAAGAATATAAATAAAAATAACTGCCCCGTTGTAAATAATGTTAGAGTACTTCTGTACAGTGTGTATATCATTTGAGGCTCAGGGCTGGATGTCACAGCGGCTGAGTTATGGCGTCACAGAACATAAAATATACAACAAAAACTGTTGGAGAAACAACAGTTTTGCCCCATATTAAGAATGAGCACAAACAGAATGTGGATTTGGAACGTGGGTGGTGTGGAGAGGCTGTTGGAGTGATACGTTTTGACTGATGAAATGCTATTGAAATGAAATAACATTTGACAAAATTGTACATTTCCACATGCAAAGGAATGACAAATGTACTCTGTTTTTGGTGGAATAAATATTAGGTATTTTCATTTTATTTGTCTAATGTTTATTCGAAGATGACAGCAAAGTTTCAATTATAAAGACTAGATATTATGTAAAATCAACGTAAAGTTAAAGTTTGTTTTTAATTTTATTAGATTTAAGGTCCTTTTGTTAAGCCTTTCCAAGCAATATTGTTCAATCTTTTTTTTCTTAATGTATATCCTAAAATGCACAGACCCTGGAGTCTGTGGAGTGTAACAATTAAAAAAAAAAAAAAAAAAAAAAAAAAAAAAAATTATAAAGACTTAGGATTGTGTGCTGAGAATTTTGTAGCTAAGCTGATATCAAAAATAGTAAATAATTTTTCATTCATATATAATGAGAAAATTCATTGAAAATGGATTAATCTTCGATTAAAAAACCAAGTAGTTGGCGATAAAATATTGTCACAGAATATTTTTGTATTACTAATTTTGTAATGGTTATTTTGATTAAATACTATGTTAACATCCATTTGGTAATTTGATTCTCTCTCTTATACTACAAACCTGATTTTTTAACCGTTTTTCCTTCGATATTAATAATGGTAACAAGTATGCTTGAAATATTCACAGAATATTTAATTTTGTATTCAATTTAATAATAAATGATTAGTTTAAAATAAAATGAATATTTAAGGGGGCTCCCTACAGTACGGAACCCATCGTGCGCGAGTCCTACTCGTACTTAGCCGGCTATTAATTTTTCACTGTGCATGCTTGATATTTATCAAATGTATTTAAAAATCTATATCTGTTTCTAATTTTTTCTCGCGCGCTTCGCTGTAATCAGTCTGATAATTTTAATACTCAACTGCGACCCCACGACACCTCCATCCCTGTCCGATATTCAGCCAGTTCACAGGGTAATTCGTTATTTTAATTAATTTTTGGTAATTGTTATTCTGGTAAAATATGTTTCCCAGTTTTTGTTGTTGTTGTTGTTGCTAGCCTGTCGTGTCCCACTGCTGGGCAAGGGCCTCCCTCGATCTTTACAGATTTGACGGTTTTGTGAAGTTTTGTGCTATAGTGTACCATTTTCATTTTTTGATAAGCATAATGTTATGTATGACTCGTGACAATAAAGAAGAGATTTCGGGGATCGTGTCCTCTCGCTTGCATAACCATATGAGTGCGAGCGAGAGGAGGCGAATTTTTGGATGTTTTCTTTATTGAAACTAGTAATACGTCACTGTATTATAAGTCTAATAAATATTTTTTACTCCCTACAGCGACTCCTCGCCACCTCTATCCCTGTCCGATACTCGGCCAGTTCACGGGGTAATTCGTTATTTTTATTGTTTTTTGTTATTATGATTCCGTCCCGCGGATTACGGCGTGATACACGACGGTCGGGGATGCGTTTAATTGCCCCCCACGATTTAGCGAGCCCGATAAATAATAAGATTAAGGAGTGTAGTGGCTCTGGATTACGGCCCTGGACTTTGCGAGTGTTAAGTAGGAGCGCTTTTGGAGTACAATATTATTTTAAAATGAGTTTCTTCTAAAGATGTTAATTTTAAAATTGTAGGATTCTAAGAAAATCAGATTATTACTTTATCTTTCTGTCTGACCGTCAATAAAATCCTTTTCGACCGACTTCAAACCGGAGGTTCTCAAATCTGCGGAGTTCGGAGTTGAGGAGTTTAGACTGCCTCGGTGGCTCAGTGGTTAGTGACTCTGACTTCTGGATCAAAGAGGCGTGGGTTCGATTCCCACCAGGGCAAGCATTTTTGTGATGAACATAGGTGTTTGCTCTGTGTCTGGGTGTTATTTAGGTACTATCTATATAAGTATGTATTTAAAATATGTATATGTAGTATATCAGTCTCTGGCAGCCATATCACAAGCTTTGCTTAGTTTGGGGTCAGAGACCGTGTGTGAGATGTCCCCCAATATTTAAAAAAAAAAAAAAAAAAACTACAGATATTTTGTCCCTTACGTAATTACTCCGCCAATTTATTGTGAACTGATTTTGTGTTTTTTTGTTTACTAGATAATAAGTAACTTCTGAGATGGTCCTATTAAATTCTATCTAAATCGATGAAGTGATTTTGGAAAAATCAACAATGATCTACAATATTATTGATTCGAGTGTGCTTTTTCATTTTTATACGTAAATTGAAGTCAGTTGTGGCAGTTTTGGCCAAAAATAATGTCAAGAACGTATGGAGATATAAAGCGGAACCTTGGTCCGAAGCTGCCAAAATTGTCAACCAAGATTAAATAAGCCCGATAAATAATAAACTTAAAAGAGTATAGTGGCTCTGGATTTACGGCTCTAGACTGCAAGTGTTGAGTAAGTAAAGATTCTATAGAAACTTTCTTTTTGTGATAAACATTTCAAAAATTGACGCGTTCGCAGGATTTGAACCTGCATCCTCTGGGACACCGGCCCAGATGCTTTGTCCAATTAAGCTAAATCGCGCCCTGTGAACCCGCCAAATCAGTGAGTGTTTATCATTTTTACCAACTACTGCATTGTTGGAAGCGCCATTTGTGAGAACTGCTTTAAACCAGTCAGTCACTTAATGTGAAATTATTAGAACTTCTTTACTATTAACGAGAAATGACGCATTGCTTAATCAATGAACTTATTTTTATCGTGCTTCACACACTAGGTGTATAGAAAACCCAGAGTCCCAGAGGATGCAGGTTCAAATCCTGCGAACGCGTCAATTTTTGAAATGTTTATCACAAAAAGAAAGTTTCTATACACCTACGTAGTGTGTGAAGCACGATAAAAATAATTTCATTAAGTAAAGATTCTTGTAAAATTTTAAGTTTCTAGGTAAGAATATTAAAATTTACTTCATGAAATGTTAAAAACTAACCTTTAATTGTACTCGATAACGCGACTTGTACTTAGCTAGGTTCTCTAAACCCTTTTAAAAGTGTGAGTTCGGTTTGGTTCACGCTGGAGGTAACTTGCTTTTGAATGGTCTATTGGGTAGGCCTATACCCTCTATCCATTTCCATTAAACGGGCCCCGTCCATAACTGTTTTCAAAGAGGAAGTTCAAAAATTATATCTGTCGCAATCTTTAATTCGTTCTTAGTTTTCGGGTGGTTTATTAATTTGTTTGCTTATTATTGTTTTTGTTTACTTATACATTGTTTACATGTGTATGTTAGAAGTTAAAGGTATTTATTAGTTTATTTTACTGTATTATTTATAAATGTATTAGTGTTTATAACATTTGTATGTATGTCTATTGTATAATTCTTTTATTATTTATATTATTTTGTTTTACTTTTAAAGTGTCCTCTAAATTAGCACACCTCTATTTTCTCGTATTTTCTTTTGTACCTATCTCTCTCCATCCAAAGGTTGCCTGGAAGAAATCACTTTCAGTGATAAGGCCGTCGGTTGCTTCACATGTTTTAGCATCTATTTTTCCTCTATTTTCTGTTTTATGTGTGTGTGAATGTGAATCAATAAAGAGTTTATCTATCTATCCACCCAGCAGTACGCATCCTACGGTTGAAATCTTTATAATGATTAATAATACCAAGGTTATATAATCAATGGCTATCAATAATAAAATTGGGTCCAATAATGACACATTTTCTGGTATTTATGGCTAATAATGAACTTTTTAATCATACATAATGTAATTCCAGGGATTTATGGCTCAGGATGTGTATCGGCACATTATCGTAAATTAATTAAGGCAAAATGTGGCCGTTTCCACGCGCGTGTCCACAGCGGGACGTTTAATTGCGATTGATGGAAAAATATGTGTTATATTTGATTAATTACAAGCTCAATTTTAAAGAAAATAATTTAAAATTAATAGTTACTTACAATTTGAATGTGGTCACTCTCCAGGGCTGCAAATGTTGGTCAAAAATTGGTAAAACACTAGTAACTCTTGTAACAAATAAAGTTATGGCGATTTCAGAGTTGTTCGTAATGATGATTGAGTAAATATGTATTGCCATCGAATTTGGTCTAAAATCGTTCCTGTACTATCGAGTGATGAATCCGGTCTAGAAACCGAAGGTTAATACTTAGCCCCATCTTGGCAATCTGAGACAAAATATTTAAAAAAAAACTTAATTAACCATAAGTACTTGCGTACTAATTGTTTTAATTAGACACGACACACACAAGTGTTACACAAATAAGTAAGTAAATATAAATTACTAAGTCTGTCTTTCCGTTAAAGTACAATGTAGGTGTCTTCAAATCTCGAGTAAATAGGTATCTTCTAGGTAAGCGTGCTACATCCTAGACCGCATATCTGCTTTACATCAGGCAGTGTGTAGTCAAACGCAAACCTATTTGAAATAAAAAAAAAAAAAAAAAAAACAAATCATTCATTTTACACATACAGGGTTATTTATAATCAATTAGCATCCTTCTACGGCTTATTCTGTACATCAAAACTAACAACATTTCTTCTAAGGCTTTCGTCAAAACTAAAAAAAAATCAGCTGTTCCATACATTTTGCCGCGGGTGAACTATTTTTTTCTACGGAACAACAAATTTTTTTTTGAGTTTTGACAAAAGTCGTAGAACAAAAGTTGTTACTTTTGATGTACAGAATAAGCCCTTAAAAGGATGCTAATTGATTAGAAATAACCCTGTATATTGTAGTTCCCTTTATTTATTCAGGTATCATGTTATTTTGTAAAAAGTACTTTCCCCGTAATAGGTATTGCAAAATATCTGTGGCGCGGCGATCGCATTGATTGCTATTATTTCGAGTCATTAAATCAAAGCAACGACAATCGCGCTCATTATGGCCGACGAGCCATTATACCGCGGATCGGAGCCCAGCGCGGCCCTATCGCGATTGTTATCAAAAGTTGATCTGATTTTAGCACAGATGTCTAATAACATATTAATAATGTTTTCAAAGCCGTGGTAGTCTAGTAGTAGTGACATCAACCTTACAATCTTGAGGTCGTGGGTTCAAACCCGGTCCCGTACCAATGATTTTTTTGGAATTTATATACGGAATTTCACACCACTGGCTTTTCGGTGAAGAAGAACAACGTGAGGCAACCCGAATACGTCCGTAGAAGAAGTTCGATGGCGTATGTGAATCCACCAATCCGCACTGGGCCAGCGTGGTGGATATGGATTTAGATTTTTAGATTTAGATTTTTATTCAATAACAGATATATGTTACACGTCAAACATTACATTAATTATGGCAAAAAACCAAATATGCAAGTAAAATCAAAAAAACTAAAATACATCACAAAAAAACTTGGATTAAATTATAATAAATAATAGTGAGCTAACAGAAGATAATCTATTATACTAAATATGTAACTATAGCAATATAATAATAAATTGTTCATACAAAAGTATAAAAATTAAAAATGTCAATTGGAAAATTTCAATGCTAGCATATCGTCAACCTTGTAGAATGCCTGTTCGATAAGCCAGTGTTTTAGTTTTCGCTTGAACGATTCTCTAGAGGGCGCATCTCGCACCGTCTGCGGTAATCGATTGTACACTCCTGGGGCTAGCACGTGCACGAGTTTAGCTGTCTTCGCTAGTCGGTGGCTCGGGGTACACAGTCGACCCGCATGGCGCGATCGTGCATTCGTGTCTCCGAAGCACTCGTACCCGTCCAGGTGGTCCCTCGCGTACAGTGCCGCTTGGAGGCATAGAAGGCTCGGTACGGTGAGTATGCCCATACTCTGGAAATATGGCTGTGCAGAAGTGGTCCGCGACGCTCGCACGATGGCACGTACGGCTCGTTTTTGCATCCTGAAGACGCGCTCCCAATCAGCCGCGCGCCCCCAGAGCTCGATGCCGTACTGCAGTATCGAATGCACGGATGCGAAGTAGCACTGCCGCGCCATGCGAGACGGTAGAATAGCGGAGACACGCCAGAGCGCGAAACTTGCCCGACCTATCTTCTCACAAACTTTATCCAAGTGCTCGTCCCAGGTTAAAGCGCTATCTATCTGTAAACCGAGAAAGATCGTAGAGCTCACTTGGTCCATTTTCACATCGCCTATGCCTACTTCGAGTAGTCTGTAGGCTCGACCCGATAAGTTGAAGTGGATGTAATGGGTCTTAGTCGTATTCAGAATAAGACCGTTTATTGTGAACCACGAGTTAAGGTCTTTCGCTACTTTGTTCAGCTTCTGCTCAAGCTGATCGACGGAGGGCGCCGTTACGATAGCAGCGACATCGTCGGCGTACATTAGGATGTGACCATCTTGAATATTTTCCGGTAAGTCGTTGAGCAGAATACTGAACATAATATTGGAGAGCGATGAGCCCTGCGCCACCCCGATCACGGTACCCAGCGCCTGTGACTTCACCCGTCCGCCATCGCCCACCACGACTTGATCGCGGTCCGTCGTGAAGTCGGTTAGTAAGCCCAGTGCCGGCCCATCTACTCCGTATCGCTCTAGCTTCGCTGATAAGACGTTGTGATCTGCGACGTCGAAGGCTTTCGACAGGTCGCAGAATATTACTGCAACCTGCTTCTTACCTTCGCGCGCCTCCAGGATTCGGCGGAGCATTTCTCGTGCTAATGAAGTGGTGGATCTCCCTTTGCGATAAGCGTATTGCCTATCACTTAGGGCTCCACACTCTGTCAAGTACTCGGTCAGCCTCGAGCTGAGACCATGCTCGAAGATTTTAGCTATGCCAGGTATTATAGACACAGGCCTGTAGCTGTTGATGTCTTCTTGATTGCCCTTTCCTTTATACAAGGGAGAAACCTTCACTCGCTTCAGCGCACGGGGGTATCGACCTTCTCTCAAACATCTGTTGTACAGGGCTGATAGGACGGGAGCTATACATTGCGCCGCAACAAACAGGATAGATATAGAAATGTCGTAAATATCCTTTGTTTTTTTTCGAGCCACTCCGAACGATACTATGTACGGAACACTTCCATTGGAGAGAAAAGCCTAAACTTTAAGGAACGGTCAGCGGACGGACGCGCGTCGGCTAGAGCGCGCATCGCGGCGGCTACATTGGCTGTTGGCGCTGAACAGGTCACGGCAGCGCTCGCGAAATGGTGGTTTACAAAGTTTACTGCCTGTAGTTTAGACGAGAAACTAGTCCCGTCGGGGCACGTCAAAAAATCAGTGTAGTCATTCTGAACTCTCAGTTTACCTGTTTCTGTGTTAATGACCCCCCACATTGATTTTACAATATTGTCAGAGTTATTAATTATGTTGTTATAGTATTTACTCCTTTCGGATTTCAGCAATTTATCATACTTATTTTGATATTCGTCTATTTTTTGCAATAAGTCATCGTTATTTGGAAATTTCCGCGTCAAATTATGCATGTCGATTAATAAATAGTTTAAATTCATAATCTCGTCGGTAGCCCACACAATCACCTTACGATACGCACCCTTACGTGTGACCGGAAAGCAAACATCACTTTTGTTTTGTATTATACCTACTATAGCTTGTGCTAACTCGTCGGTCGCCGAATGTTTACGTTCGACATCTTCCCAGTCGATGCTATTTAGCGCACCAATAAAATTATGCTTGTTTGCACTAGTGTAAGACCTAGCGAATCGGGGCGGCGCCCGGCCCGGGCCCTGGCGGCACGGGACCGTGGCGCGGACCGCGTAATGATCTGATAGCAGTGATATGACAGACCGCGCGCGCGCCGCTCCAGCCAGCTCGCGCCCGACATATACGTGATCTAAACTCGTGGTTATCGTTTTATCTACTCGCGTGGGAAAATCAACAATGTTACATAAATTATGTGTTGCAAGTATATCGTTCAATTTTCTAATATCTGAATTAACTGGACAGAGAGAATCGATGTTGAAATCGCCGACCGCGACAAAGTCTCTGTTGTCGCTGACTAACTTATCGAACAGGCATTCCAGAACAGGAAAAAATAACAACGTACTTGTTACGTTTGATCTGTATATACACACAACGGTCAGTTTTATGTCTACAAGTTCAACGGCAGATATCTCGCAAACTTGTTCAACTGATAATTCTGTATAATAATCTAAGTTTTTGTATTTAATATTATTACGTACATAAATACAAGATCCGCCGTGTATTATATTCGGTCTACAATAATATGATGCTAATACATAGTTATTAATACATAGTTATTAATGTTCACAAATTTAATTTCCTTGGCTTTTAGAAAGTGCTCAGTCAAACATAATATTTCGCATTTCATATTATTTAATAATTGCACTTCAATCTTATCTGTCTTATTTTTAAGGGACCTAATATTTTGATGGCAAATTGTAATAAAAGTAGTTTGCTTATCAGCTTCGTTGACCGCAGCTCCAGTCGTCGGTGCGTGTGCATTCTGTGTTGATGAGTCACGCGCAGGCGCAGCAGGGATCCTCGGCGCGCTCGCTTTCACGTGCCTGTCGCTAACGAGCGGGTGCGGGCGCGAAAAAACCAGTTAGAAAACCGTAGTCCTTGAGGCCATGCAGTTGGCTCTGTTACGATGGGGAATATATTCTCCGGCATGCCAATTATGAAAGATGCGTGTCTCTCGGATTTTATATCTCTTTTTTCCACGTAGTAGTTTGCTTTCGTAATTTTATTGAGAAAACGTTCTACTTGTTCAGTCGTCGTGTCTGTTTTAAATTGCCACGCTTGTATATACAGAGTCCTTTCCGCCGCTTGCAGATCGTTATTTTCTGTACATGAACCGACTTTTACATCAGCTTTAATTTTTTTCTTTTGGTGTTTTCTACGACTAGCTACTTGCCATTGTCCGCTGAGTTCGCTACTCAAATTGTCATCATCCACAACAACAGTAGATTCCGCTGATGTTATGGCCCGAGAGCATTGTTTCGCAACACCAGCTGACGTCGCGGGTCGGGGTACTTCGGGCGTAGTCGGAGCAGTGATGTCGGGTAGCTGCCCACTTTTACCTTTCTTGAGGGTAGTTTTACTCGTCGTTGCAGAGGTCGTCACTATTTTGTTTAGTCGTGCTTGTCGAATTGGCCGTGTTACCGTCATTTATTTACCGCTGTCTGAGGTCGATTTTGAAGTGTCACCGGGAGTTTTTGGTTCCGTCGGCGAATGACTAGTGAACTTTTTAATTAGTGTGTTTTGTTCTAACACTAGCTTCTTCAATGATGCTACTTCATTTTGCAGGGCACGCACAGTGTTTGTTAACTCGCGCACATCACTTTCGGACGTATCTCGCGACATTTCTAATTATTTCGATTTAAATTACACGGAGCTCAGTCAGGTGACAGTTTACCGTCACAGGGTAGAGTAATAGTGTGTAATAGTATGGCCCAATCATCCTTTGTGGGTAGGCCTACGTCCTGCAGTGGACTATTAAAAAGGCTGGTACAGTACAGTACAGTAATAATGCTTTTGTCATATGACGAAATTTTGAACAACAAAATGCATGGAAAATCTAGCAAAGCTACTGTCAAAACTGTCAATTACACCACGGAATTTGACGTTATCTTCATGTATCGTAAATCGGCATAATCCACTAAATCTAAATATTTTTCATATCCCTTTCTAACTCGTGCTATATTAAATCGATGCATCTCTTCACAGATTCCTCGATCGACCACATTATCCCTGTCTGTGATTTTAGACAAAAAGAATTTACAACTATAAGAGACCTGAATTTTTATAAGTAGTAATTAATTTGATTAATTAATTATCTTCTTATCTACACGGAGAGGGCTATGCTTGGAGTTTCTCTGCGAGCTCGAATCAGGAATGAGGAGATCCGTAAAAGAACCAAGGTTACCGTCATAGCCCAGCGGATTGGAAAGTTGAAATGGCAATGGGCAGGGCACATAGCGCGGAGAACTGATGACTGATGGGGTCGAAAAGTTCTCGAGTGGAGACCACGTCCCGGCAAGCGCAGCGTAAGACCCACAAGGTGGACGGATGACCTTATTAGGACCGCAGGATCGCGCTGGATGCAAAACCGCTATCAACCGGTCTTATTGGAAATCATTAGGGGAGGCCTATGTCCAGCAGTGGACGTCCTATGGCTGAAATGATGATGATGATGTATTATCTTCTTAATTTTTATTACATAAGTATTAAGCAATCTATTCTAAAATGTAATGTAATTGCCTAATTATCGAAAATGCTTTTAAAACTTAACCAATTTTTAGTTGTTACCGTCAGAACATTTTTTTTAAATTTCTTTGAACATCTAATACACAAATAGACCATGAACTATGATTGCACATGCAGTATTTGCTAGGTATGCGATGTTACTTTTAATGAACGTTCATCTAAGTTTCCCAAATACTTTCCAGCGCTTTATTGAAGACATATGAAGACTGATTTAATTGATCGTCTTCTCGTCTTCTTTTGAAGTTCTGTCCTTCTTGATTGTGTTATTTTTTTATCCTGATTATTGCGTTTGACCATACAATATATCTTACCTGATCTTAAGTGGAGACGCAGTCTAGGCTGTAGCACGCTTACCGAGAAGGTACTCGTACCCTAACCGATCCATATCCTGCCTGATAAGTAAGGTCGTATAGGCCGGGTGGCAGCCCTGGCGTCAGAGTTTTCAGGCCGCCTGAAGGCCTCTGACATGGCTAAACGGTTAAAACAACCGGTACCTACAATTTAACGTGTCATCCGAGCCACGGTAGCGCTCAGTTAGAAAATGCCACCCGCCGTCACCCATCCAAATACTGAGCGTGCAGAACGTTGCTTAATTTCGGTGATCGCTGACGAACACCTAGTCAAACTACGCTACGAGCGCTACATCACAGTAAAACATATTTACTGTGGCCACGAGTACATCCTGCCTGATTTTAACCGTAGACGCAGTCTGAGGTATGGCACGCTTACCTAGAAGGTACCCTAACCGATCGTAGTTGACAGCCACCCTAATCAGCCGGTATTTTGCTATGAATTTAATCAGTCGCCGAGCTACCCCGTTGTTAAAATTTGATTTATGCCACACTGCGCTAGTTTTTGAGCTGATTGTGTTTTAGTTTTATGGCCCAGCCGCGTTCCGATAATTTGTTTTGATAATAGCGCAAGTAATGCTGGCTTTGTCAGACTTAGATTCATTACGGCCGATTTATGGCGATATTTTGGACGTTTCTGATCGAAACTTTCGTATTTGGTGCGTCTATAAATTAAGAAGTAATTTTGGAGTTAGAGTGAAATGTGGCTTCCACGTTCCTATTTGTAGAATGGTGAGGTTTTGACTTTTGATTTATACGGGGTTGTGTGGAATGGTGGTAAGTTGAAAGGAGGTTGTTGTCGAATTGTTGAATAACTTGTACAACAGGTATCTTATAAATTTTATCCCAATACCTCAGCTAAATAAATAAATAGAAATGACTCGGGAAGAATAGAAACTGATTGAAGTAACCGATTTTTCATCCAATATACCTCAGTGCCTCAATACCGAGAGTTTTCGATAGTTGTGTGTTGCCAGTGATTACATATTATGGAACTAAAACGTGGTCTTTTAATGTAGGCCTAATGAATAAGCTCAAGATAGCCCAACGTGATATGAAGAGGGCTATGCTCGGTGTCTCTCTGCAGGATCGAATCAGAAATGAGGAAATACGCAGACGAACCAAAGTTACCGACATGACCCAGCGGATTAGCAAATTAAAGGGGCAATGGGCAGGACACATAGTTCGAAGAACGGATGGTCGATGGGGCCGTAAAGTTCTAGAATGGAGACCACGGAACAGCAAGCGCAGCGTAGGACGTCCACCGACTAGGTGGACTGACGATGTAATAAAAATCGCAGGAACGCGCTGGATGCAGGGCGCTTCCAACCGGCTTTATTGGAAATCGACGGGGGAGGCCTATGTCCAGCAGTGGACGTCCTACGGCTGATAGATAGATAGATTAAAGTAACTAGGAACAGCCAGACACGTCATATTGGGTTAGGTTTATGTCATTGGCTAAGAATAAATGTAAGTTTTATAATAGACAGTTGGCCTTCAGGCGGCTTAAAAACTCTGACACCAGGGCTAGCCACCCGGCCTATACGAACTTACTTAATAGACAGTGATTGATACAAAAACAACGAGAAATATGTGTAAAACTCTAAATAAGCTTACTCTGAAAATGAAGTCGATAAAATAAATAAACTACACATTTGATTTACGGAATTGACCATAGAATTAGAACTAAAGTAATAGAATACTTACTAAATTTTGCTCAAATAAAACTATGTTACAGCTGTCTTATTCATATCTGGTTTACAGCACGCGTATGCTGTATATGCGTATGATGCGTAGCTGTATTGAGTGGAACAAGAAAAACGCATTGTCTGTCAGCATATGTCAAAATTACAAGTTGGAATATCAAAATGGTTAAAATTTGGTTCCACTTTGTCTTTTGCGATATGATTGAAAATTTGAAAATCAATTAAAATCTCGGATCATTTTACCTTCCTACTTTTTACCTTTTTGAATTTGGGCAGCCGAGATAGCTCAATGCTATTGAGAGATAGCTCTATAATTTTTATAGATTGTGAAACCCTTCGAAATTACGTAAGTTCGGGTGTATGTCCATATTTTGTAACACTTTTTTTTAAAGTGGGACGAAGTGATGTATATCTCTTGCTATTTTACTACGGTTTCTATTACTTTAGTTCTAATTCTATGGAATTGACTGACGTATGGAAAAGGTGTCTATTTTACGATTGCAAGCTAGACTCATGTTAATATTTCTTTTCCTTTGAAAACATACACTAAAGTCATTAACTTCTCTTAGATTAATAATAATTATTATTTTTAGACACCTCTTACTCTTTCGCATTTCAACAACGAACACAACGACCTCCTTTCAGCATACCAGTTTCCATGTTACCCTGTATGTAATACTACCTTCAGCAATATCAATAACATTATCAAAAAGCGATCAGTTACAGCCATTAGGCAGGGCACACACCGGAACAAAACTGCCGAATTAAAACTGCATCCGCGCGCTCGCGCGATAATTATACGTAATTAGAATCGACGCGGTCGGTGTGCCCATTGCTTTATATTTAGCTTCACATTATGCTTTCGGGTATTTTGCATGATTGATAAATGGTTATTAAGTAATTGGATTAGCTGATATTTATGTATTGATAAAAAAATAAGTCAACTTACCAATTACAGACGCAGGTACCTATTCTGACTCAAAAGTTTAATCATATCTATTCACTTGGGAATATTCCATATTTAGTCATAATTTATAATAGGCATCAGAAAAAATGCCAAGTCGACGGTAATAGGTAAGTAATATTTTTTTTTGTTCCAAAATTATATATTTTTTTCTCTTAAACAAAACATCAATAATTTTATGCTGCTTTTTTTCCTATTTTTTTATTTTGTATCGCTCGTAGCGTAGTTTGATTGGGTGATTGTCAGCGATCACCGAAATTAAGCAACGTTCCGCAAGGTCAGTATTTGGATGGGTGACCGCGGGTGGCATTTTCTAACTGAGCGCTACCGTGGCTCGGATGACACGTTAAATTGTAGGTCCCGGTTGTTTTAACCGTTTAGCCATGTCAGAGGCCTTCAGGCGGCCTAAAAACTCTGACACAAGGGCTAGCCACCCGGCCTATACGAACTTACTTACTTACTATTTTATGCTTGGCTCTGTTAGTAAAATTAATGTTTTAATAATATTTACTATGCGTGATATACATTAACAATTACATACAAATTAACAAATACATAAAAATTCTTGTTGTGAACTCTTATACACACAACACATGAAGTTTTTTGTACAGTTTGTATAAAAATATCATTGATTCCTGTTTTTCAGTTTTAGAGTTAATTCAATGCTAAAAGTCATCTTGTACTATGGATTAATCTACCCCTGTTGAGGATACAAACCAACAGTCTGCATAAAGCTAGTTACATACTGTTACGACTTGAACGCTCGTATCTTCTACAGTCTAATAACAGAGTCTCATCAATACCAAGCATAAAACCGGCCACATTCGCACACAACACTAAATCCAGAACATACAGGGTGCTCTCGTGCCCGTACAATATACAGGGTGTATCGCACGCACGGTGCAGCCCAGATATTGCCAATGCACGGCTGCGCAGATTTAAGATGGCGCACGACGACTTGCCTTGTTTTAATTGGCCCGTTTGTTTTGGATGTGTATAGAGTTGTTAATACCACCTTTGCACAAAAATATGGACGTAATATTTTTGTTATTTATAAAAGATTAACGTTTGGCATTTCAACCAAAAAGTATTTATACCTAGGTAATATTTTTTTGTTATATTTGCGCTTAAATTACCTTGCTGGTTGCTGAATCCAGGTGACTGAATCCAGGGTATTGTTGTACACCCCCATGATAACAAAAATTCAATTTATAGGTTACAGCTTACCCCCCGGGCTATAAGTGTAAGTATGCTATTTTATGAAAACTGTCCAACGTGTTTTAACAATTAATGGAACTATCGGAATTCGAACATTAGGACATAGCCCCAGAAAATTGACTTATGTAGAGCAACAGCTATATGCAGATCAAATGCTGTGGTGTCCGGTTCAAACCGCATCGGGACGAGTTACGGCGCGGCGCGTGCAGACAGCGGCGTCGTTTGCCACGCACTTTATCCCATGCGACAACCCTAGCTCTGCGACAACCTTGCACACTGGATGCTTTTGTGTGGTTCTGTTGATATGATAAATTGTTTATGGGGTCGAGATTTATCTTGTTAGAGGCCTATTTATTACAAGTACAATACCATACCTAAGTGCGAGTATATTGTTACCTTGCTAAAAGTATGCGCCGTGTTTTTACTGATAAAATATTAAAATCTGAATCTTAAGTTTTAGTTATAAAAAAAAAACAAGATATTGTGGCTACAACAGCTCTGTGCAGATCTTATAGTGTCCGGTTCAAACCGCACCGGGCCGAGTTACGGCGCGGCGCGTGCGGACAGGGGCGGCGTATTGCCGCGCACTTTATGGCCCGACACCGCGCGACAACCCTAGCTCTGCGACAACCTCGCACACTGGTTGCTTTTCATGCTGATGTGGTACGTTGATGCTGCTATTCCGCGAGAGACGAGATGTTTAGAAGCTTTTTTGTGATGGAATATTTATTTGTAGGTTTATTATACAAATCATAATGTTGCCACAAAACCATACTCGTATTACACAACTTTGACCATCTACATGATGTAAAATTGATTAAAAAATAATCGGCCAAGTGCGAATCGGACTCGCGTGCGAAGTGTTCCATGCTCTATGGAAGGCCCCATTTTTGTATATTTTAATTTAATTACTTATTTTCGGAGGGAATATATAACTTAATATTCTGTAAGTATATTACAAGCATCTTCCTGTCACCGTTATCAATATCATTATATGATATAATATAATGATCAAATGAATATCAATTCAGGTTTGTTGTATGAGAGGACCCACTAAATATTTTTTTCTGTTTTTAGCATTTGTTAAAGCGGCGACAGAAATACGTCATCTGAAAATTTCAACGTTTTTGCTATAAGGTTCATGAGATGCAGCATGGCGACAGACAGACTGACGGATGGACGGAGAGCGCAATCTTGGTAATAGGGTTTCGTTTTACCCTTTGGGTACAGAACCCTAAAACGACGAAATGCTTTGATAAAAGGCTGGGAGTACTTACCTACCCTTCGTTTTGCGGGTGCAATACCTTGCCCGGAGATATACTTAATTTGTTTACAATAATTCAATTTGATTTTGTAGATTCACTAGGCTTCAGTGTGAGATGAAGCGAATGCGTTTTTTCTTGCATCTTTCTAGATATCTCAATTTCTACACTGTTTCCTAAAAGGACATACTAATTAATATTAACCTGTATTACCCTACAATTTGTTAGTCTATATTATATCTCTTCTGACAACAACAAAGAAATTCCATTGAGCATTTAGATTATCCTTAGATCTTCAAGGATATGTGGATGATCCAATTGTTTTTTATGTAGTAGTAGTAGTTTATGTAGTTTTAGCGTATGTAAGTAGTGTTGTATTTTGTTGTACTTAATGTAGGTACTTGCCCAGAAATAACATGTTCCTGTAAATTGCTACACCAATTGAGGTAATTATAATAAATATAAATCTGTAAATGAATTCGAGTAACAGATATAACTGTACGTTAAACGAAACGAGAGCAAACGCGACCAAACTCCGAGCAGAGCTAGAATCTCAGTACTGCGATTATTTATCTTCGGCCTCAATAATCTGGCGACGTTAATGACCACACTAAATACGATTTACAAAACATATTATATAATACGAAGGTATAAATATAACTCGGTAGAACCCTATAACAATTGTCGTACATACAACAGATATGGCCGCGAGGCAAATGCGGCCAAACTCCAATCAGAGGCTCTCTTTTTGACCTTCAAACTTTGATAGATCGCGGCAAATGCGGCCAAAGTCCAATCAGATACTCTCTTTTTGACCTTCAAACTTTGATAGATCGCGGCAAATGAGGCCACACTCCAATCACAGGCTCTCTTTTTGACCTTCAAACTTTGATAGATCACGGCAAATGCGGCCAAACTCCAATCAGAGGCTCTGTTTTTGACCTTCAAACTTTGATAGATCGCGACAAATGCGGCAAAACTCCAATCAGAGGCTCTGTTTTTGACCTTCAAACTTTGATAGATCGCGACAAATGCGGCAAAACTCTAATCAGAGGCTCTCTTTTTGACCTTCAAACTTTGATAGATCGCGGCAAATGCGGCCACACTCCAATCACAGGCTCTCTTTTTGACCTTCAAACTTTGATAGATCGCGGCAAATGCGGCCAAACTCCAATCAGAGGCTCTCTTTTTGACCTTCAAACTTTGATAGATCGCGGCAAATGCGGCCAAACTCCAATCAGAGGCTCTCTTTTTGACCTTCAAACTTTGATAGATCGCGGCAAATGCGGCCAAACTTCAATCACAGGCTCTCTTTCGTCCGTAAAGTTTTGTATACCCCCGAGCCGTTCGAAAGTCAAAAATAGAGCCCCAAAGCTAGAATCTCAGTGCGGCGATTATTTATCTACGGCCTCAATAATCTGGCGGCGTTAATGACCACACTAAATATGATTTAGTGATAATAATCAACAGCGATGCGCCCGGTGTCGAATTACGCGTGATAAACGCGCGCATCCTAATTGTGCGCATGAATTATTTTCCGAAACGTTATGGTTACGCTCCGTGGGTATTTTGCGAGTGAATTGTGTGGCGGATTATTTTGGTTAGTCATTGTTGTTTTAGCAATAGAATGACTGCTGGACCTAAGTTTTCCCTATAGACAAAAAAAACCGGTTAAAATTGAGCATCTTGCATCCAGCGCCGACTTACATACTAAATGAGGTCAAAATTGTAAAATTCCTAATGACTCGTCATGCTCCTTAGCGTTGCTGTAAGTATTGTATGATGAGGAACTGAAATATATGAAATGAATTACTTCTACCTTGTGGGTGGACGTCTATGGACGGCTTGTTTGTTGGCATGTGATCCCCGCTGGAGAACTTCTCGACTCTAGTAAGGCGTTATTATAGATATATAGGGATACCTAGTATTTAAAAATAGAAACAAAAAGACCAGTTGGAAGCGGTATACTTCCAGTTTCCAGTGGTTATTATGAAATTTTCTACACTAACAGTAAGTCTCGAGCTATCGCTAGGCAGCCGATTGATGCACTGCTCACATTTGAAATTTCGATTCTTTATGACGCTGTGAACAATATTAGAGTTGCACAGAGAGGTCCATGCTTGGCATTCAACTCCAAGATAGAGTTCGGGCACCTTGGAACCGTAGTCATGAAAATGAAGTGGAGTTGGGCAGGACACATAGAGAGGCGAAGTGAAGTGACGACAGGTGGAGTAAGTGTAAGTAATAAGTGTAAGTGAAGTAAGTGGCACAGTATGGTGGCTGAGGCAAAGTAAGCGGAGCGTTGGTCGTCCCACTGCAAGATGGCGAGACGATATAGTCAAAATCGCGGATCAAACCTGGACATGATTGGCACAGGACCGAGGCAGATGGACAGTAAGAGAGAGGCCTATACCCAGCAGTAGGATAAAGAAGATGATGACGATAATGAGAATTTAGTATGAACACCAATTTATTATCCCAGAATTACACAGGAAATATACAATACTTATCACCGTGATCAACCAACCATGATTACAAATAAAAAACATCAGCTATTAATAATGCATCGTATTGAAAATCAGGTTCAAAATTATCATCAATCAGCTTGTTGGTACTAATACATTGAATTGTTCCCTTTTTGTACAGTCGGGTAAAAGTTTCAGCCCATTGCACGTTGATTATATTACAGACAGACATTACGAGCGTCCCGCGCAATGATCCCGCCATTGTTTGTTACACCATTGTGCAATTTTATGAATTGACCGGTTATTGCGCCGGTAAATGTAAACTAATGTGCAATTATCAATACTACGAATTAAAACCCGTACCGTACTTTATTAGGCTGTGATACGTACATTGTTTTAAATAGACCTACCTACGAAATGTGGCTGCGGGTTATACTCGTATCCACACACGATTATTTTTACTTAAGTACCCAGATCAAATAAAAAATCAAGACAGAATTTTGTGAACGAAAAAGTGAGGCCGACAAAATTATGCCTCGCCGTGTACAGACACAACACACACATGTACACGTACAAAGAAACTATGCCTTGGCTCGTAAGTCGAACTATAGCGGCTCAACACTGACGCACTCATACATATATAAAAGATCTGAGCTTACGTACTACACTGCCAAGTTTCTCCAGGGGCCCTATTTTTCAACTTTGAACGCCTGGGAACGTATACAGAAACTCGATAGATTGTATGGAGAATTTATATATTGTCTATGGAAGTTCCGAATGTTCCATACAAGTTCTGTATACGTCATTAAGTACCTAACCAAAAGGAGTCAACACGCCCAAGCACCGAAGTCTGCCAAGTCAGTGGGGGTGAAGAAACGCACACAAACCAAAATATAAGCAAGTTTACACGCACGCAAATGTAATTAACACTAACACTAACTGAAAATTATAGCACAACGAGCTGTGGAGAGGGCAATGCTCGTAGTCTCTCTGCGGGATCGAATCAGGAATGAGGAGATCCGTAGAAGAACCAAAGTTACCGACATAGCCCAACGGATTAGCAAGTTGAAATGGCAATGGGCAGGGCACATAGCGCGGAGAACTGATGACCGGTGGAGTCGAAAAGTTCTCGAGTGGAGACCACGTCCCGGCAAGCGCAGCGTAGGACGTCCACCCACAAGGTAGACGGATGACCTCATTAAGACCGCAGGATCGCGCTGGATGCAAGCCGCTTCCAACCGGTCTTATTGGAGATCCATAGAGGAGGCCTACGTCCATCAGTGGACGTCCTTTGGCTGATGGATGGAACTGAAAATTAACGCAACACAAGCGTAACCAGACCGATATATTTATATAAAGAGCATGACCGCCGGTCGCGTACTTTTGGCAGAGGGGTACGCTTTGCAGTGTTGACTCCTTTTGGGTAGGTACTTAATGGTATACGTCCAAACCGTGCGAAGTTGAAAAATAGGGACCCAGATATTCATACTTACATTACGTATGAATATATAATTATGAATTATTGCAATTAAATCAGCTGAAATGTAACAGAATCTGTAGATATGATTCGGAAACATTATGTTACAAACATACTCTCTAAAAATCTCTGTTTTTGAAAAAAATATAAATTTATAATATCACCATGACTTTGTCTCGTTTTGACACTTCGATAAAATTATGTCGTGGTGCGTATCCTAGGCTAAAAAAACATATTTTTAAATCAATTATGCCACTTAATATTCTATGAATATTTCAAGCGTCTACCTGTTGCCGTAATATCGAGAAAAAAGCGGCAAAAAATCTAGTTAGTCGTAGTGTAGGGATCAATGAGACAAATGGCACGGAATAGAGGCCTATACCCCGCAATGGGATTCAGAAGGCTGCGGATGATGATGATATTTTAATCTCGAACATAGTAATAAATTCAAAATTAGATATTTGGTAGTAGTAAATTAACTAGCAAAAAATATGCATTTCCTTAAACTCAGTCAAAGAGACCTAAGTAGGTACATGCCATTACAAATATGTGTAATTTTTTTAAATGAGTACATAAATCTTTATGCATATTGGCACTCCATTTCAACTATTTTTGCGCTAAATAACACGATAAGGCATACAATAGATTTAACCATAGATATCAATCCTACCAAACCCGTGGTTGGTACAATCGGTATCGTTTAGAAAACGGGCATCAGGCCATAAAGCCGTCAGCGCGCAATGGCACGCGTGATTCGCGCCGATTAGAGCTATTTACGTCGCCCGCCGGTTTAGTGGCCGCAATGTGGCTCGGCCTTCCGTTGTATGGGAACGATATGATTGCACATCATATGTCTCCATAACTAATTTTTAATCAAATAAATTATTTATTAATCACACCGAATCAAGTTTCATCTAGCTTGAAGGTACTTCTTCCTCTTATTCGTTCTCTTCATTACTGAAGGTCGTGTCCGTCTTGAAATGCTCTGACGGAATCAGTAACGAGCTGCTTCCACTTCGCCTTATCTTCGGCTTTCTTCAGAGCAGTGGAAACTGGAAGCCTGGTTATTAACTTAATCTGATCAGACCAACGGGTAGGTGAGCGTCCACGTGGTCTTTTGCCATCTACTCTCCCAAATACAACCAGTTTCTCAAAATTATCTGGCTGCCTACGGGCGATGTGCCCAAAGTAAGTTAACACTCGTTGATAACAAATTGTGTAAAGCCTAGTTTTAATCTTTAGTTGCTCAAGGTACAGTAGAATTCAAATAATTGTAAATTTTCGCTAACAAAAGGCAAGGACCCTTGTGTCGGTGATTGATATGTTATTAAAAAAAAACGCTGTCGTTTTAACCATGTCGGGGCTCTAAGACTCTTTAAGGCTATTTAGACGATATAAAAACTTTGATAACGAAATTACTTACCATATAAGGTTTTCTCCGTTGTAAATTATGAAAAAAAGTGTTGAATGAATTTATTTCAATAAATGTTATTTGAACTAAGGAATATACATGTATACTAGGCCGCTATTTTCATGAAAGATGACTCAGTTTAGTTCTTCTGTGTTTTTTGCATCGAAAGTTTCCTAAACATTTGAGTCAAAATTCAAATGTTCCAAGGCTTATATCATTCGAGTGGAGAATTTTATTCACAGTTTTGTTTGACATAAATCTTAGTTAAAGGTATTCAACAGTAAACACTGGTGTGATTACCTACCGAAATTTGTATGGAGTAATGAGCGACTTGTTTACTCTTAACTAGGGTTCATTCCCGGGAATTCTCGAGCCGAGAATTCCCGGGAAATCTTTAGGCTTTGTTCCCGGGAAATTAAGATCGAGAAAAGTCGAGAACTCGAGAAATCATGTACCTACATAGAAATTAAATCGCCGTTTGTTTTGTTTGATCTCGCTGCAAGCGCTATTAAAGAGTTCTTACTTCTTGAACAGTCTGGGATGAGGTCACCAAATTTAGAATCGATGTACAAAGCATTGCTTTCAGTTAAGCCTACTTCAACTGAAAATGAAAGAGTGTTTTCAATTTCAGGAATAATAAAATAAGAAACCGGCTGTCTGATAAAGCTATAAATGCTTTAGTTTTTCTAAAGGCATATTTTATCAGACAGAGTAAGCTGACCTAATTGTTATGTATCTGTCTGTATGTTCAGCTCCTCAGCATAAGATGTTCCATTGATCTTGCAAAGTTTTCATTTGTTTTTATTCCAATTAACATACCATAAATGGTGCTATGATTATAATTTAATTATAGTTTACATTTATTTTCTACCTGAATTTAAGATTTTAACGTTTTCTTTCATGTAATTTTTTTTGTTTTATAGAAGCTATTTTTGTTTACAAGTTTTAAGTATTTTTTTTTCTAAATAACCAGCCAAAAATGGTGCAGTGATTGTAATTTAATTATAAGTTAATATATTAACGTTTTCTTTCATGTTGATTTTTTGCTTAGTTTAATAGAAGCTATTTTTGTTTATAAGTTCTAAATAACCAGCCAAAAATGGTGCTGTCATTATAATTATGAGTCAATAATATTATTTCTGTATTTTTTTTCAAAAAAGTTACTTAATTAGTTTATTCATAAGATTAATGTTTTTTAATATAAAATCAATAAAAGTTTTTAATTTGAAAGTTTCATTTGAGAGGAAAACCACTGAATTTGTGTATTGGAACCAACCAAATAATATGAGAAAACGTACGTAAATGTCAATTTCTCGACAACCCGAGAAACCCCGAGAAATTAGCCTCGAGAATTCTCGAGACCCGAGAAATTGAAAAGCTCGAGAAATCATGAACCCTACTCTTAACAATAATCCTATACTAAGTTATGATGAGCAGGATTTCACAGAAGAGCAAAAAACAGTATGAAAGTCAATTAAATAGGTAATAAGTAAAATCAAACTGCCCAATAATGACTCGAGAAATTTATTTTTTTGTTGTTTATTTGGTAGGTCTGAAATTCGTCGTAAACTATTTTTATATCTCTAGATGATAACAGCGGCCCTCTCTTCAACATTTGTCGGATCATATTTAAAAACATTTAGAGATTTTAACTCATAAAACTAGAATTCAACCGTCGCCGCGTCGAAATCGTCGAAACACAGTCATCACAGAGCAATTGACATTTGGTTTAAACAGTTTAAACGGGCCCGTAAGCGCGACGTATTTATTCCGCCATTTTACCGTCGGCTGCATAGTGCGGCCGTCATTATCGTAAAATTGGAACATGTTTATGTATTTTTAATTCCGCAGTATATTGGCGAGGTAAGGGCCGGGCACATGAGGTGCGTGAGTGCGTTACCGACTCCCACGAATACCACGACACGACGTTAATGTCGTCTATGACGACATCATCAAATAGCGTAGTTTGTGTAAATACAGTTTTAATTGAAATTTGAATTCCTTTTGATATACTTAAGTGTTTTTGTTTGTTATATCGTTACGTATATTTTGTAAAATTTTGAAAATAAATCTAGAGTTTAATTAAGATCTTTATTGACTCCAGGACTGGTTGAAAGTCTAAAATAAAAAATAAACACCAACTATACAAAGTTCTAGTAAAATGATATGTGTCGTTTCGTTAGTTCTAGAAAAATGTTATGCCAATTGTATGTAGTATTTTATTTCATAATTTTATGCAATACCAATTGCAGTAATATACTGATAGTTAATAAATGAAAATAGTACCTAATGCATATTATGCATTGCAACTATTTCGGGGGTTGATTAAAAATACAGTATTCAGTTTTTGCAATAGTTTTGTCAACGTTTAGAATCGTGAAGTTAATTGACGTCCCGTCGAAAAACGTAACATGGTATTTTTCAATTTTTTGATATGTAATTATAATTTCTTTATTTTCATACTAGTTGACATTTTTAAACTGATAATGACATTGTTATTTTTCATGATACTGAAACTGATACTGATACAATTTTATTTTTGATTTGTATTCTAATATTTTTTTTTGTGTACCTAATGATACTGATTTGGTAAAATTTAAAGTGTGCTTATTTATTTATAGTAAAAATTTAATTAAGTAGAACTTTTAAAAATTGTAACTAGACGATTCCAAGTGCCTGTATTGTGTCTACGGAATAAAGAAATTTTGACTTTGACTTTGTCACGTTTTGCGTAAGGCTTAGAATAATGAAAGACGGCTTTAAAGTTTGTCCGCCATATTATCTAAGGCCATATTTCAGAAACGCAAATTTGACATTTGGTCACTTCAAGTGTCAGTTGTGTCAAGTTATATCGTTGATTGCTTTTTGTCTCTTTTTTACTTTTATTGTAAGGCGTAAGGACGCACTTACTAAGTACTCATGTTACCCAGTGTAGTCCTACCGCAGTATGCTCGTAGGTCGTGGCCCAGTGTAGCCCCGCCCTAAAGGCTGGTTGGCATCGCCCGATTCTGGAATCGCTGCACAATAAAGTAATGTTAATGCCCCGATTGGAGCGTTACCTATTGTTTATCGTATTAGCGCACTTGATATCCGGTGCTTGGCTGAATAACTGATGAAAACAAAATGTTCAATATTTCATTGACAATAATGCAATGAATAGCTGTTATTTACAATGCAGTACAATAGAAGTACAATAATAGTATGAAATATCCATACTGCAACGAAATAAACTTTTCATTCATACATAGGCTCACCACGCAGGCGTAGCACATAGGCGTATCACACAGGCGTATCACACAGGCGTATCAGAAAGACGTATCATACAGGTGTATCACGTAGGCGTATCACAAAGGCTTACCACTTTCATTTTCGTATTATTAACATGACTATAGACTATATCGACTGGTTAAAAATTGATTTTTTAATAAATCTCATATTATTATTTTTTATCATCATCGTCAAAAATATTTTTAATAATTCACATGAAAGTCTAGTTTTAAGAAAATCTCTCTACTCACTTTTATGACGTGCCACTTAATAAAGGACACGTTCATAAAATGTATGGAAGCTGGTATAATAATAATCAAAAAATCTAACCACAGCACTCGTTACATCTCGAGAAAATACACTTTTTTTGAGTCTTTTACATAACTTAAAAACAGAAAAGAGCTCTGCGATTTTTTTAAAATTAGTTTTGAATATTTTAGAATTAATTAATATATTTGACAGAATAGGTAGATTATTTCTGGCAACTCTGATTAAGCGATCTTCAGAGGATTATTATAAAGCATTTTCACCAATCGGACACATTTTCTAGACACAAAGTAAATTATTAGTAATTAATGTGGAAGGTTCAGGTAAAAATGCAAGTAGAAGAACAATAGAAGAACATTATTATTGCTAAACTAGAAAAATTACAAAACTGTATTTCTATTTTTCATACAAATTATTTTTCATATTAAAAAAAAGCTTTCAAATGATATATAACACCACTTGTGGACGTCTCTTTTGACGCATTTGATTACGATTTGAAATATAGCAGAATAAACAATACCTAGGTTATTAAAAATTATAACATTAGTCTATGATGCAGAAACAATCAAGCACAGAGTTTACGTTTACCGCAAAACGTGTTGAAAATTGGTAAATCACACGGCATTAGCAATAAAACAGTTAACCGTACGGCGCGCGCGGCGCATAAAGCACCCAGTGCAGCCTGCGGGTCGCTGATACCGCCCGGTCGGTTATAGTTGGGGTCGCCATCGGTCGAAAGTTATTAAGACAAACATTAAGCTATTTAAAGGTCACATTAAAAAAAAAGACTCAACCTTTTAAATTTACGGAAATAAAAGTATATCATCAGTCAGATCATTAGCAATAAAATAGTAAGCTGTATAGCACGCAGATCGTCGAAAAAATCAGCTGTTCAATACAAAATAATCATTAAATCTTGACTAAATGTATAGAGTAGCTGATATTCTTTTTACAATTTAACAGTTGGTCCCTCAGTAAACTTTGTCTATAATGATGAGCATATATACCTCTGAAAGTTACAGCTATTTACAAAACTATACCATGATTTCTCGTCTTAAAATCTCTTTTCCACTGAGCCACGTGGTCACCTTACAACGGGTCAATCCGACCCGCCGGTCATTCCGGCCTGCACGTCCGTCAGCGCGCGTACTCTAGGGTCAAACTGCCGGATCAGTCCGATATCTACACGATAATTCAAGAATTTATGTGGATTAGGATAGATTTTGAAGTTCTGTAAGTATAGAGTAACAAAGTTTCCCTCTTTTTAACCCTCTTTGAATTGGAGCGAAGTCATATGAGTATTTTTTATTAATTTTATAACCTGTCTAGGAGCCTTTGAAAAACAATTTTTCATTTATGTAAAATGTTTGGCTACAAGTCATTTCTTGTACAATTTTGTCTGAGTATCTGCATAGACAAACCTACTCAAGTTTGTCTATGGTATCTGTATTTATTCATATTCATATTCATATTCATATTTATTCATTGCATAATATGGGTGTACAATGGTTGGTACTTACAGAATAATCTTACAAAATAGTCCGCCATACTCAGCCTTTTGGCATGCAATATTTTAAGTGAGAATAGGGTTCTATCGCTTATTAATTTACCTACATTTACACATTCAATTCAATACACCTTTACCGTAATAAAAACACCTTATAAAGTTTATGAAAAAACAAAACAATTTTGGTCATGCAACTGTCAAATGTGAGAAATGTCAGAAAATTATTGAATGATTGCCATTGAGGCATCGCTTAAAAAACTGGAAACTATATTGTTAAGGCATGCCATTCATGTCACTTCTCTTCACTATTAATTATACAGTGACTATATGATTGTATAGGGCAAAAAAATGTCAAAAAATTACAATTAAAAATACTACGTCAATTAAATTCAAATTTAAAAGTTATACAATAATAAAAATAAAAATATAGTCAATGCAATTATTCAAAAGTCAGTTCTAATAACAATATATAAATTCCTTTTATGTCAATTAAATTCAAATTTAAATGTTATACAATAATAAAAATATAGTCAATGTAATTATTCAAAAGTCAGTTGCTAATACAATGTAAATTCCTTTTATGTCAATAAAATTTAAAATTTATCAGTCAGATATTCTTTTACAGTGTAATACGCCTTTTCTAACAAGAGGTTTTTTAATTTACTCTTAAACACTTGGGTAAGTTCCGAATTTACAATATCTTTTGGCAATTTATTATAAATAAGAGGAGCCATGCATAGTACGCTCTTGCCATATAACGATGTCTTATGACGGGGAACTTTTATTTTATGTTTATGGCGTTGAGTTTTGAGATTTGTAAAGAGTTTCATGTTGTTTCGCACAAATATGGCACACTCATAAATGTATAAACTCGGCAGTGTTAAAATTTTTAAATTTATAAAATGGGGCTTGCAGCTGTCTCTTTGTCGAAGCTTGCAGATTGCCCTAATGCATTTTTTTTGCGCTCTAAAAACTTTTTCTTTTTCGGTACTGTTTCCCCAGAAAATGATACCATATCTGATCAATGATGAAACGTAGCCGTTATAAGCTGCAAGAACTGCATGTTTCACAACTGTCTTTGACAGCATGTGAAGTGCATACGAATGCTGATTTAGTTTAGTACGCACACAATTAATATGATTGTTCCAATTCAAATTGCTATCGATATTTAGGCCTAAAAATTTTGTATTACTGACTAATTCAATTTTTTGTCCAGAATGTGTAATGTCAAGGTTATGTAACTTATCTAGTTTATTGCTAAATGTCATTATGTTCGTTTTTTTAAGATTGATCATTAAATTATGTGATTTTAACCAAAGAATAATATCATTCAGTGTTTCATTTATGTCCTTTTCTATATCTGTTTTATTTTCCCCTGTAAATAATACTGTGCTGTCATCAGCAAACAGTACAGTAGGATGCGTTGTAGTCCTGGGAAGGCAATTTATGTATATTATAAATAGCAGTGGACCTAAAACACTTCCCTGAGGTACGCCGTATTTTACTCTCCTACAATCTGAAGTGAAAATGATCTCTTTTTTAGATTTAGGGCAAAAATTCTTTACTTGCGTACATTGTTCGCGATTAGTCAGGAATGAATTTATGAGGTCGTTGGCGTTCCCTCTTACACCATATGCTTCTAGTATATTCAATAACTCAATATGGTCTACATAGTCGAAAGCCTTTGTAAGGTCCATATAGAGTGCGCATGAAGGTTTTCTAGTATCCATATTTTTCATTGCTGTGTTTAGAAAATTAAAAATGGCTAAGTTTATTGTTTTGTTTCTACGAAATCCAACTTGCTCTGGCGCAAACAAATTATTTCGCTCAAAGTAGTTGTATATGCTGTCGTAAATAACCCTTTCAAATACCTTTGACAAAACTGGCACCAGAGCAATTGGCCTGTAGCAACTCATGTCGAACCTATCGTTTTTTTTAAAAAGGGGTTTGATCACAGTTTTTTTTAATTTTTCTGGAAAAACACCATTTGTTATACACATGTTTATTATGTGGCTTAGCACACAAGAAACTTCACGAGAAACATGTTTTAGTACCTTTGTCGCAATACCATCATAACCTGTACTAAAAGTGTTCTTTAAACCCATTATTATTTTGTGTATGTCTTGTGGTATTGTTGGTGCTATAAATAGAGAATTAGCTGTATTTGATCGTGCGTTAGTTTTAATCGGTTTCCTAGTATGTTCCGGTATTTGGTCCACAAAAAAGTCGTTAAATTGCTTGGCAACGCTCTCTGGATCTTTTATTACATTGCCATTCACATTAAGATGAATTGGCTCATTCGGTAGATTATTTTTGGTACCGTTTATAATTTTCCACGTGGCTTTACTTTTGTTAGGAGCTTGTTTAATAAAGTTTTCGTTTTGTGCTTTCTGTGTTAACTTTATTATACGGTTAAGTCGACCAGATAATGTTTTAAAATTGTTTTTATTTTCTGTTGAACGATGTTTACGATATTTCCATAGTAAAGATCTTTTTCGCTTACAACAGTTTTTTATTCCTGTGGTGAGCCACCTTGGTTTTTGCTGTTGCGTAATTTTTATTTTTTGAACCGGAAAACACAAGTTGTAGAAAAGAATGAACGTGTCATGAAATTCATTGAACGCGGTATTCGGATCTGTTATTTTAAAAACGTCACTAAATGAAATGGAATTAAGGCATTCCTTAAATTTATTAATGTTTTCAGAGCAATAGTTACGCTTCTCTATGTACCAGTAATTTAATGAACATGTCGGTTTGACTGGGCAAGCAAGCAATTGGGCCGTATGATCCGACATGGCAAGTTCGAGAACGTGTCCTTTGCTACCTCTAACATTACTTAATATGTTGTCTAGACACGTGCCACTTGCCAATCTAGTTGGCTCATTTATTGTAAATTTAAGATTGTACGACTCAACTGTCTCTCTAAATTTGTCAACTTTATTGTTTTCTTCCAGAATGTTGATGTTAAAGTCTCCGCATAAAACGACCTTTCTTGTGCCAAGACTTGTTTCTTGAAGCATTGAATCAAGTTTTTCAAAGAAAATGTCATAGTAACGTGATAACTTTTTGGGAGGCCTATAGACACACAAAATTACGAGTTTATGATCTATGAGCTCAATTCCACAACATTCAATAACACCCTCTATACAATAGTTTTGCAGCCCACTGATTGGTTTGAATTTGTGATGGCCACGAACCAGGATGCATGCACCACCTCGTCGGCTTTTTCTGTAATACGAAGTGCCTAGGCTGAAGTTAGGAATTTGTAGTAGTGGTGCATCCTCGCGTTTCATATTATGTTCTGTGATACAAAGAACATCTACCAAAACTTTATTGTCTAATTTAAGCGTTTCTAAATTTGCAGTTACTAAGTCTGATTTACTAAGTAGACCGTCTAAATTCTGGTGCATGATTTGTATTTTATTATAAACGAAAAAACTGGTTTGCACTTCCTATATTGGGTGTTCCGTCAGTGATGTTGCATGGCACGGTATCTGTTTGCGTTTCTTTATCTGCCATGAGGGACTTTTCATGTTTTTCATCAAGGAAATCTGCATTGATCGACATATGTGACTGAGCAGTTACAACATTAGTTTTTTTATTTTTATGAGAGTAAAAATTTGTTTTATAGTTTATACGCAAAATTTCTCTTAAGATGTGTCTACATAAATTTATGCAAAACTCATGTTGCCTAGGCCGCCAATTATCATAAAACATGTCAATAAAATTCACATGACTGTACTGGTTACACGTGAGTTTCAATTCATAGTTTAATTTTTGTTCTCTGAGGTGCGCATTATATAAAATTTCAGGTATTATAATATTAGTATTTTGAACCAACTTCAACCACGAATGCAGACTTGATAGAAACTCATGTGGAACCCGTTCATTTGTTCCCGCCAAAAGAATTACATAATCATTTTTTGAGAGATTTATAGTGTAACTATCATTTACTATATCGCAGAGTCGAGCTCCTGGCTTCCGCAAACATTCCACTTCGTATTCTTCGCCTAATAGTTTTTGAAGAGTATGTCGTACATATCGTCCTTGGTCATCTGCTAAGATAACAATCCTATTTTTCTGTTTAAGTTTTGCTTCTGGTTCATTAGTAATATTTGTACTCGTGTCGTAGTCATTGTATCTCTCCGTTGTGTCTGTAGTTGTCTGTGTTTGTATAGGTGTACCTTCACGTTGAGTTATTGTTGGTGTGCTTTCACTTTGTGTTTGTTTGGGTGTACATTCACTTTGAGTTTGACTTTGACTGGAAGTACCTTCAATATGAGACTGTATAGGTGTACTTTTGCTGTGATTTAATTTAGTTGCCTGAGTTTGTATAGGTGTGCCTGCATTTTGTGTCATTTGAGGAAAGTCACTAGATAGTACGTCATGTTGGACGTCAGGTTGTGTCAACGCATCAGGTGAAGTAAGTTTATACCTTTTCGCCTTTATACGTGGTCTCTTAGGTGTCACAGTGGGGCTATTTTGGCTATTTGCATTAAACAGTTGTAATCTTTTACGGGACACTATTGGACTACCGACGAATCCAATTTTTTTGTATCGGTCTACAATTTTCTTTAGACAATCGTTCTCAGTTTGTAGAGTTTTATTTTCCAAACATAAATTATCTATTTCGTTATTTGCGGATTTCAAATCAATACTCAGTCTCTCTATCTCTTTACGGAGATCCAAATATGTGTTACTTTCATTAAATGTGTTTTCAGGGAGGCTTAAGATAGTGCTTTCAAATAGTTCCGATCTGGAGAGATCGGTAAGCGAAACAGATCTTGCCCTAAATGGCCGAAAGGTAACATTTTCTGAATTCATATTTGAAATAAAATCGGTCCGTCAGTAGTTCGCTTTAGATTATTGCGGATGATAAAATTTGTCAATGTTACTGTCAGGCCTGTTTCATATGTCAAAATGGTATCGTCAGCTGTCATAAAAATGTCAATCGTCGATTCTGTTCTGCATGGATTTGTAGAATTATTCAATTCTACCTGAATAATTTATTGATATTTAAACAACACAATTATTTGAATCGTTTAACGGAAATCTTGTGTTGTAAATGTTCTGTGTATGAATGGTTTATGGTGTTATTAATGAGGTATTTGTGCGTCTCACCGGTATCCAAAAGTTTGATGTTGTTGCAGGTTATCAATGTTTGTTGTTTGTATTCCGTAAGTATCACAATTTTCACTTTTCCTATTTAATTTTTAATACAATTTACAGAGCTCAATACAAAGTTGTTTTTGCGGCTGGGTTGCCAGCGTAATTATTGGGACCTTGCAAATGCTGTTTCCGTGTTAGGAAAACATGTAGCTTATGAAAGATTCCGACCTTTAAACCATGATCTCATTTCAACTTTAAACTATATAGTTTTTATTATTTAAATAAAATATTTTTTTGCAAAAATTAGTATGACCGACTTTACTCGTGTACAGAATTCGCACGGATCGATGTAGCATTATTCACATTATTGTTCATTTATCAAAAATGGCTCAGCGGATTTCGATAAAATTTAAATGAGACCAATTTCAAAGTATATTCTTTCCAATACAAAAAAGTTATTGAAATAGGTACTACTATAAAAAAGTTATACGTGGTTATACAATAAAAAAAAATATACGCGTCGAATTGTATACCTCCTCCGGTGGTTCGACGGTCAAATAACGAGTAGATGCGTTGCTGTGTCAAAAAGTAACAAACAAACCAACAAACACACCTTTCTATTTATAAAATTAGTATAGATTGTACAATATTGTACATTGCCCGTACATACTCGTAGTTCCATCCCTTTCGTAGTTCCTTTTTTCCCATCAGCTACACCGTAGCACATTTTGCGTAGCAGCGAAACCCCGTAGCTTTGCTGTCGTAGCTGCGTAGCTCCGTACTTCATTATCAAAAACAGAACAAAGCATAAAATCTAATTCCACTACTTTACGATAAGAAGAAAACACGACAAATTAGCGATACTAAGAGACAAAGAACGGCGGAGTTTGATACTACGTTCAAATCAAGCCGGCATACACATTAAATATAATAGCTTAGCTCTGCGCCTTGAGATGAACCGGACAGAATAGAGTGGATACGAAACTTGCTCGACTTTTTTATGTATCAGAGTTATTTTTGTGATAAGCATTTCAAAGATCTGAAGCGAACAAAGTTTTTATGTTTTTGTTATTATATCAGTAATTCAATAAATGCGTCTAGATCGAGTGACTAGCCCTGATGACAGAGTTTTAGCTATGTATATACTCGTATCTATAATGGCTAAACGGTTAAAATAAATCGGGATCTACAATTTGACGTGCCGTTCGAACAACAGCAACACTCACTTGTAAATGGCACGGTCACTCATCCAAAAACTAACAGTGCCAAACGTTTTTTAACTTCAGTGATCGCTAAGAAGTTACTGGTCAAAATACGCTGTGAGCGATACGAGTAGCAAATAATGACAGTTTAGTTCTACAATCGGCTTAATTATGAAGGATCCATTGTAATTATAATAGCTAATTAGACTATTTCTGTTTCATTTTCACTTTAGGCATTCGATAGAGAGAACACTTTTTACGTTGCTATTAAATTTACGATGGAGCCTTCATAATTGGGCCCAATGTCTAACCAAAGTAGTCTATTAAACGTAATTTAGTATAGCGGGGTAAAATATGTGATATTTATAAACAAATAGGATACTGTCGGCTACGTTTCGAACTATGGCAAAAAAAGTTTTAAATAAACGTTAACACAATAAAGCAGTTTTTCAAGGTTCTAAGACTTTGCTTTTTACTATGACTGACACTAGCTTGTTTTATTTTTCGAAAAGTTAATATTTACGTGTTAAATATTGTGTGTGAAATTAAATATTTACTAAAAATTTAATATCATGAGAGTATTGCAGATTTTGTTTTTCTATAAATATAAAGGCATATCCACACTATCCGTGCAACAACAGCAGAGCGCAGCGCACCAACAAATTCCTGGCTCATTTGTTTTTTATTCATCCACCGGCGGTGTAATCGAAAGTATAAATTCGTTTTAACTGCGAGGCCTCTGGCCGATAGCACGCCCCTTGTTAACTCGGTAATAAGAAAAATAAACTTAAATTATATTTAGCAGCATTATGAAATATCAAAGCTGGGTTTTAGAGTTCGTGCTTTGTTGTAGTGCAGTGTGGATGAGTCTTTATGTGAAAAGTTTAGAGAAGTAAAATCATTTTTTGACGCCTGTTTTTCTGACTGCCAAAAAAGGGTATTGTTTTTATTGATTTGTTTTTTTTGTGAGGCTTTGTAATATTCTATCTGGTCGGGATGATGAGGCATTTATTTATCTCGTAATGTAAGTGCGCGATTAACCCCGTAGTACATTATAATAATACTCTATCTACTTTCAGCTTTACCTACCAAAGTTTATTGCAATGCAATACTTTGATAGGTATACCGTATATGCCATAATTTGCAAAAGTCGCTTTTAATGTCAGAGTTTTTTAAATCCTCACGAAAAGTAAGGATGAACGTATATATGTAGTCATAATTAATACATGTTTAGTAAGGTATTTAGAAATTTAATGCCTGAGTACACAAACTTGCAAATCTGCAAGTACGACAGCCATTAACACGTCATTTGAGCCACATCATCATCATCATCATCATCATTTCAGCCATAGGACGTCCACTGCTGGACATAGGCCTCCCCTAATGATTTCCAATAAGACCGGTTGATAGCGGTTTGCATCCAGCGCGATCCTGCTCCCCGACTCTGAGTCCCGACGGTACCACGAGAAATGAGATAGACTTCATCATGACTAGCGAGAAACGGATATTCAACGACGTCTCCGTGATCCACAGGGTAAAAACTGGCAATGATCACAGAATCGTGCGAGGCAAACTGAATATCAACGTTAAACTCGAAAGGTCCCGCCTGATGAAGTCTACGCTCCGACCTACTCGTGCCCACATACAAAACCCCGAGAACTTTCAGCTCGAGCTCTCAAATCGCTTTGCTTGCCTGGAGAACTTTGCGTCGGTGGACGAGATCAATAACGGGCTCGTAGAAACTGTCCAAACGGTGGGTTCTAAGTTCTTTAGACCCCGCCGTTCAGATAAACCTAAGAAATTCTCCGATCATACTCTAAATCTCATGGCCGAACGACGCTCGCTAATACTGCAGTCTTCCGATGATGTAAAGTCATACAGGCGGCTCAGTAGACAGATTTCAAAATCGGTGCGGTGCGACATTCGTCTCTTTAATACTAAACATGTTAAAGAGACAATAGAGCGGAACAAAGGCTCCAAAGTGTTCGCGAGGCATTTTTCTATTGGGCAAAGCCAGTTGACAAAGCTGAAGAGAGAAGAAGGCAGTATAGCGTCAACCAAGGCAGAGGTATTGCAGGAGATCGAAAGGTTTTACGGACAGTTATACGCCTCGGTAGCAAAGCCTGTAAACAGCACGGCCAAAGACCCAAGAGCCAAGCTGACCCGACACTTCACCGAAGACATCCCGGACATTAGCCTATACGAGATTAGGATGGCCCTGAACCAACTTAAGAACAATAAGGCGCCGGGTGACGACGGAATCACTTCAGAGCTTCTGAAAGCGGGTGGAACGCCGGTACTAAAAGTCCTTCAGAAGCTTTTTAACACCGTCGTCCTCGAGGGCATAACGCCAGAAGCGTGGAACAGAAGCGTGGTGGTGTTGTTCTTCAAAAAAGGTGACAACACCTTATTGAAAAACTACAGACCCATCTCGCTCCTGAGCCATGTTTATAAGTTGTTTTCAAGGGTCATTACGAATCGTCTCGAACGCAGGCTTGATGACTTCCAGCCTGCCGAACAAGCCGGTTTCCGGAAGGGCTTTGGCACCATGGACCACATACATACGCTGCGGCAGGTTATACAGAAGACCGAGGAGTATAACCTGCCACTTTGCTTGGCGTTTGTGGACTATGAGAAAGCCTTTGATTCGGTTGAGACATGGGCTGTGCTTGAGTCTCTTCAACGATGCCGTATTGACCATCGGTACATTGAAGTGCTGAAGTGTTTGTATAATAACGCCACTATGTCGGTTCGAGTACAGGAAGAGAGCTCCAAGGCGATCCCTTTGAAGAGAGGCGTAAGACAGGGAGACGTAATATCTCCGAAACTGTTTACTACTACTCTGGAGAACGCCTTTAAGCTCCTGGAATGGAAAGGACTCGGCATCAACATCAATGGCGAATACATCACTCACCTTCGATTTGCCGACGATATCGTAGTCATGGCAAAGTCGATGGAAGAACTCAGCACGATGCTCGAAGGCCTTAATCGAGTCTCTCAACAGGTGGGTCTTAAAATGAACATGGATAAGACAAAGGTCATGTGTAATTCTCATGTTGTACCCACCCCTATTTCAGTTGGGAACTCGGTTCTTGAAGTCGTTGACTCGTACGTCTACCTGGGACAAGTAGTCCAGTTAGGTAGGTCCGACTTCAAGAAAGAGGCCAATCGCCGAATCCAACTCGGTTGGGCAGCGTTTGGAAAATTGCGTAACGTCTTCTCGTCCGACATACCTCAGTGCCTCAAGTCGAAAGTTTTCGACCAGTGTGTGTTGCCAGTGATGACTTATGGCACAGAAACGTGGTCTCTCACTATGGGCCTTATTAGTAAGCTCCAAGTAGCCCAACGAGCCATGGAGAGAGCTATGCTCGGAGTTTCTCTGCGAGATCGAATCAGGAATGAGGAGATCCGTAGAAGAACCAAGGTTACCGAAATTTGAGCCACAGTAAGTTGTAAATGCTACCTTCAGTCCACCATCCAGCGACTGATATTACAGACTTTTACTTCATTTTGGTGATCATTAAAGACCACTACATTTTAAAGAGCTACACTAAGGGTATTACGTATTCAACCATTATATCTAAAAAAAGCTGGATGAAAAGCCACATCATTTGAGTCACAGTAGCTAAGTTTAAGTTGTAAATGCTACTTGCGATCCCCCATTCTAGACCGTTGTTTAACTTTTGTGATCACTAAAGAAGGCTACATTATAAGAGCTACGCTATAAATAAAACACCAATATCTCGAATTCCACCCTTATCTGAGAAAAGGAAAATTCCGCAGACTAAAAAATTGGCGGCGCAGAGTACTTTAAACCGACTGTAGGTTAAGAAAAGCCTCTTAAACCGAGAAGAAAGTTAAAAAATAATTAATGCTTTCGTAAATATTCATACCTTGGACAGAGTTTAGAGTTAACTCTTTACAAGGGTGATATACGAATGCATATTCAGACTCAAACGTTAGATTTTTGTTGGTAAGATTATTGTGAAAATTAGGAATAGGGTCGTTTTGAAACAACAGAGAAACATGTACGCCTGACAGCTAAACACGTGAGATGAGCTAAATATATATATTATGTAATGATAAAAATAGTAAGTAAGTTATAATGTGGATTCGTGAATATTGTTAGCAACAGTTAAACATGTTCAGAAATTTTAATTAAAATCCCATATGCGCTGTTTTTTTCACCCGTGGATAAGACACTGCTAAATAATTTATTGAAAATGCAGAATTTTCCATAAATAATAATTTCTCTGGAAGCGGATTCTGCTAAGGTCCCAACTATGTTAGACAGATAGATAGATGATTTTTTATTGCTACACTAAAACTTAAATAAACTAGGAAAACTTAAACTAGGAACTTATAACTACTACAACAACAGTCGTTTTATAATTTAATTACGTATTTGATATTTGAATGGATATCTTTGACTAATAAACAATTACTTTCATCTAATTGAGCTCTATACAAACAAGAAATATAATTTGCTATCAAAATCGTTGCGTTATTTTTCAAGATCAATCCCCGTGTGTTTCTAAAATGAAGGGTTCGCAGAACGACTCCGATTTAATTTAAGTCCGACGCCGTTATCGCGGAGGCCCCATTGTTTTTCTTTCTTGAAATTTTACGGTCAATTTGACGTGATTCGCTTTTTTTACGATTAATTTGAATTTAATTAGTTCGCATTGTTGTCGAGTTCGACGGTTCTCGAGCGTCATTCTTGGGGATTAACTTCTGTGTGTTTTCAAGAAATTTTATTGGTACTTACAGTTTTTAGCATTTATTTCTTTTGCAGAATTATTAATTTAGTTTTGGTAGTTTTGTTTTTACAAACGATTATTTTATTATTATGGCTAGTTTTGTAATTTAAATAAAAATACGCACTTTTATATTAATAATAATATGACTCGTTGTACGAAAAAATAACAACATTCAGTAGTTTAATGCATTCAAGAAAAATAAATAAATAAATCAAACTCCTAAATTAAAAAAGCGTAAAATAGTCAGTATCCGGAATAAAATCACAATAAAAACATTAAACAACTATTTAAGTGAAAAGAAAAATCAAATCTGACTAGTCGTCACATAGTTATATGGAAATAACACATTTAAAATCAGCTGCATTGAATTATCACATTGAATTTTTTATTAGATTTTTGATCACACTCGTTACTACAGAACAATGCTTAAAAACTGACAGTAAGTATTTCAATTAATTCGATCTTTTTTAAATAATAATTTCAATATGTACCATGTAGGTACCTGTACCAGCCTTTTTAACAGTCCACTGCAGGACGTAGGCCTACCCATGAGGCGTGATTGGACCATATCCACCACGCTGGCCCAGTGCGTGTTGATGGATTCACATACGCCATCGAATCTCTTCTACGGACGTATACAGGTTGCCTCACGATGTTTTCCTTCACCGGAAAGCCTGTGGTGTAAAAAAACCGTACGTAAATTCCGAAGAACTCATTGGTACGGGCCCAGGATTTGAACCCACGACCTCACGATTGTCACCGTGGTGGTGGTCTAGTGGTAATGACGCCTGCCTTAGGCGTCATTACCACTAGACCACCACCACGGCTTCTAGGTACCTACTATTTATTGTACGGTTATTTATTGTACACACCAAACTCAAAACTAGATAATTATACAAGTGCAATGAATGTTGCTAGTCTGATTACAAGCCACTCACGGTCACTCATCCAACAACTAGCTTCCCGACTCTCCCAACCCACACAATTCAAGTTGAAAAACCGCATCAGATATCCATCCGCCGAACGGAAAACAGTTGAAGAAATCTTCTAAGCCCCCCACAATGGCACATAATAAAGCGAAAAGCCCAGTGGATATATGGCCAACGATAAAAACGTATCCATCCAGATATGCCTACACTAAATCACCACTTAATAGTCGAGGAGGTCGTAAATATGTCAACATACGCCAATATCTAAGGGTATATACATTGAGATACTTTTTTCAGAGCAGATTTGTCGAATGCTCTCTGCTTTTTCTTTTTGCGTGAAAGTTAAAACATGTGATTGTTTTGTGTTAGAACATGTTTTATAATTTCTTTAATTTAATTTGTCAATAAGGGGCATAACAAAATTATCATCTTATTATAATAGCCGAAGATTTCGTATAACTTTTTTTTTATCTCAATAATTATTTTTTGCAAAAAATAGCATGACCGACTTCACCAGTGTACAAAATCATTACATAGTATAAAACAAAGTCGTTTTCCGCTGTCTGTCCCTATGTATGCCTATATCTTTAAAACTACGCAACGGATTTTGATGTAGTTTGTTTTAATAGATAGTGTAATTCAAGAAAAATATTTAATTTATAATACACCTGTGCGAAGCCGGGGCGCATCGCTAGAACGCAAATGTTATGCACGGATCGATGTAACATTTTTCACATTATTGTTGATTTATCAAAAATGGCCCAGCCAATTTCAATAAAATTTAAATGGGAACAACTTCGAAATATATTCTTTCCAATAAAAAAATAAATATTGAAATCGGACAACGATTAAAAAAGTTAAGCGTCGAATTGTATACCTCCTCCGGTGGTTCGTCGGTCAAAAACCAAAATAATTTTAAAAAGTTTCATGTTCATATTCTTTATTTGTTACGTTTACGTAAGCTATTTGAGATTATAAAATTGTATGACGAGACAAATATAATACTCATTTGTTATATTAAAACGTTTAGCATGTCCGTAGCAGTTCTACACGACCAGTTATTTCGTTTCAGACTCTACACTTAGTAGTTGAAAACCCTGCGTAGCACAGCATTGCATCCTAGAGAGATGAAACCACACTGATATTAAAGTCCTCTGTTTTAGTACCACTGAAACATTATTGTTTAAATCATTTGCAGTAGATTATTATTTGCACCTTACTGCTTAAATAATAGGAAAAGGCTGCGAGATTATATCAGAGTTGTGGAGATCCGTAGAAGAATGAAAGTAACCAACATAGCTGCTGAGCTATTTGACCTTACCCGCTGCTTATAATAAAATAAATTTTGGAGACATCTTACACACGGTCTCTGACCCCAAACTAAGCAAAGCTTGTGATTGCTGCCAGAGACTGATATACTACATTATACATATTTTTAAATACATACTTATATAGATAGAACCTAAATAACACCCAGAGCAAACACCAATGTCCATCGCATAAATGGTTGCCCTGGGTGGGGATTGAACCCACGCCTCTTTGACCCCGGAGTAAGGGTTACAAACCAAAGAGCCACCGAGGCATTCAAATTGCCTATTCGCTGGATTCGGCGAGTTAAAATAGCATTGGGCAGGGCACATAGCACGAAGAACTAATGAAACGATGGAGTCGAAAAGTTATCAAGTTGAGACCACATACAGGCAAACGCAGCGTAGGACGCCCACCCATTAGGTAGTCTGATGACTTCATTAAGATCTCAGGATCAACCTGGATGCAAGCCGATACCAACCGGTTTTATTGTAGATTCATGGGGCATGCCTATGTCCAATAGTGGACTTCCTTTGGTTGATGGATGGACAAAATGTATAATTAAGCAAAGATGTGGAGAGACATGATACTCCAAGCGGGCTCTGCAAAAGAGCCACTTAAAATTAAGTTTTGTTGACTTTAAATGAATGTAAAGTCAAATCAAGGTGCACCGTATTGGCCCCGTAATCCTCGGAGCCGTGGTAAGACAAGAAAGGGTAGTGACACTAACGAGCAAAGCCGCCTAATCTTGCTTTTGACGGAGTAATCTCGGACACCGCCCTTAAGACAACCGCGAACAGTGGGGATCCGACCTTACCCGAATTTTCACATATTTTGGATCTTAGACTTATTCGATACCAATGTACTTCCCAAATCATGAGAATCAATCCAGGGGAATCTGGAGTCGCTCAAAACTGATTCCGTATCTACCTATTAATACAAAAACAGTGCCATTTGTTGATGGTATTCACACACAAAATCTAACACTTACCATTTAAATAATTTACTTATTGTTAATAGAAAACACAATATATCATGAATTCATGATCGAATCCTTTTTTTTCATTAACGGCAATACAACCTTTACAGTAGTTTTACAGTAGGGACCAGCTCTCAGGATAGAATACGCACCACGACATATTTTTAGCGACGTGTCAAAACGAGACAGAGTTATGGTAAAGTATAGGTAAAATATAAAGTCGTGGTGCGTATGCTAGGCTTGCATATCATTGCATTGTATTAAGAGTTACATAGATACACTATTTTTTCAATTAGACATCGTTCTCACATAGCTTATATTTAAAACTTTACTAAAAAAATTACACCTGCTATATAGTGAAAAATTTGATCTTGTAGTACAATAACTACCACAACACCTACACAATAATAGTAGGCTCACATTAATAGTTACAAAACACTAACAAAATTTAATATATCAAAACATATTAAGCCAATAGCTTGTAAAACGTTATAACATTATACAAATAAATTGTCAATATTTCATTTAAAGCCGCTAACAAAACCCTTCCCAACGTTTCGAAAACCGCAACAAAATTAGGCCCTCTTTAAAACTATTACGAGACATTCCCCAAGATCGAACGGCATTTGTCCCCCTTTCCCCCCTGGATTACCGGGGGTTGGGGGGACATTTAGTCGTGACATTTGGAGTATTTATTCGCATAATAATAATTCCTCAACGCGTCGACGAGGGCGCCTCGCCGTTAAGAGTTATGGCTCACCGAGACACCTTCAAGGTGATGTTGGGGGGCGATGACGTAGTGTGGATACGAACTATAATTCTGTTTTGATTGTTTTGTCCCGAATAAAATTTTCTGTATTTCTGTAATTTTTCACCAAAAATGGCACAACCGAATTCAACCGTGTACATAATTCGAATATTCCGCACAAATCGATGTAGCATCATTGATGATTTTTCAAAAACGACTCTGCTGATTTTGATAATTTTTAAATCAAGCCACGCTTGAAATATGATCTGCCGAACGAAAAAAATGATTGATCGGAATAATCGCGTAACAGACAAACAGACAAACAAAACTCTTTATTTACAACCACAATAGAAAATTAAACATATATACGACTAAAATATTATTATAAAGTAGCGGCCGTTTCACCCATGGCGATTTCTGCCAGGCAACCCTGCGTAACATATATAAAGAAAACACAATCGAATTTAGAAGCTTGATTTTGAACACATTGTATGCGGCCTTGTATTGAGATATTTGTAGAGTTTGTAGCTAATCTATAACACAGGCCTATTAGTAATAAGTGTGGTTCAAGTAAATAAGAGTGCTGCTAAATTAGATAATATAAGTCTATGACGTGTTTAGTACAATTACTTTTATTCAGTAAGATTCGAAATGTGTCCTCGAACGTAATATTTAAAACCTATAAGACTAGCAAATTACTCAGTTTTGATACAAAATATTAGGTTTAACTTGTTAGACGTATCCACGCTATGGTGTTTCATTTGTGTGTTTGAGTCCACCATCTGCGACGTCCGCTGTAACCAAGGACGTTGTTGGGCCGCTATCGACGCCTAATAACGCAGTGCGGCGTTTCGCACAATAAGTGATATCAATACAATTTAAACTATTGTACACAAACGTAACGGAACGTACTTACTTACCAATAAGCTAGGAAATGACTCAGTTTTGATGCATACAATTTTTTTATTAGACGTATCCACTCTATTGAGTAACGTTTGAGTGTTAAGTCCACCATCTCGAGCTTAAGGTATTAAGTGCGACATCTCGCCGTAACCGAGAACTCCGTTGCACGTCAGGCCACTATTGACGCCAAAAAACGCGGTTTCCGCGCAGAATTACTGCTATTCAATACCTACAATATGCACTATTTCACACTACGATATCGATAGGTACCGATTACGGTATCTACCAATAAGCTAACAAATGGCTCTATTTAAATACAAAAAGAAAACACTTATTGTTAAACGTATCCACCTCATTGAGTTCCGCTGGAGTGTTTGAGTCCAACCTCTTGTGTGCTAGTGAGCTATAAGCCTAAAAAATGACTCAGTTTTGATACAAAATAGATTTATTTCATTAGGCGTATCCACCCTATTGTGTTCTGTTTAAGTCCACCATCTTGAGATTAAAGCATTAAGCGCGATGTCCCACCACAACCCAGGACTCCTTTGGGCCGCTATCGTCACCCAAAAACACTGTATCTGCGATGTTTAGCACAATAAAATTACTGCTATTCAGTATAATTTGAACTATTAGACACAAACGTAATACTTACCAATAAGCTAACAAATTACTCAGTTTTGATGCAAAATATTACATTTATATTGTTAGACGTATCCACCCTATTGTGTTCTGTTTGAGTCCACCATCTCGAGATTAAGGCATTAAGCGCGACGTCCGCCGTAACCGAGGACTCCGTCGGGCCGCTATCGACGCCCGCCGACGCTGTATCTACGATGTTCCGCACAATTACTGCTATTCGGGGAAATCCAGGACTGACCTCTTTTCAAAGGAACCTGGAAACGTGTGATGGCAGTGATTCAATCGACAAATATTCAAGCGAGATCGTAAACCTTGGCCTATACAGGGTTATTCTGTACATCAAAACTAACAACTTTTGTTCTGCGACATTGTCAAAATTCAAAACATCGGGCATATTAAGCCCGATTAGAGAGACGCTATCGTAATTAAAATAGCTAAATAGCATGGTTATTTCTTTTTCACGTTAGGCATTCGATGGAGAGAACACATTTTACGTTGCTGTTAAATTTACGCTAGCGCCTCTATAATCGGGCCTATTCTGTACATTAAAACAAACTAGTTATTTCTTCTAAAACTATTCCCAAATATCAACCACTAAAAAAATTAAAGTGAAATCAGCATAATGTACAAAACAATTGTTTTGCACACCTACCTAACTAATATTTACTTTTGATTTGACTGCCTCGGTGGCTCAGTGGTTAGTGACCCTAACTTCTGGATCAAAGAGGCGTGGGTTCGATCCCCACCCAGGGCAAATATTTATGTGATGACCATAAGTGTTTGCTCTGTGTCTGGGTGTTATTTAGTTACTATCTATATAAGAATGTATTTAAAAATATGTAGTATATCAGTCTCTGGCAGCCATATCACAAGCTTTGCTTAGTTTGGGGTCAGAGGCCGTGTGTAAGATGTCCCAAAAATATTTATTTATATTTATTTATTTGTTTGCATATTTACACTGTATCTCGTCTGAGTTCCAAATTTCACGGGGGGCAATGCGCTTTTTACATAGAGTTAAATATATCTAATACCGGTTAATAGGTATATATTTTTAATTTGGAATGGAAAAAATAAATACGACTTTTTAGAAGTCTTAAAAAAATGTTTATTTTAATGTTTGTACCTAGGTATGTGTTAAAATGTAGATAAACAGATAAACATTTTACTGATAATTTGTCAAATATTATAAGTCACAAAATACAATAATCATTCATAAGATTAATAGTAAGTAGTAAGTAATGTGAAGAATATCAAAAATTAATAATGTCATATCACATCAATTTTTTTAAAAAGAAATTACTCTTATTATTGCAAGCATAAAATTCATCAATTGTATAAAATGCCTTTTGTACGAGCCAGTTCTTTAGTTTTGTTTTAAATATATTATCGCTCACTGAGCTAGTGATGTCCTTCGGCAAACAATTATAAATTTGTACACCTATCACGTGAGTCAACTTCCCCGAGCGAACCAGTCTCGTTTTTAGGTGCAGAATATATACTCGTAAGTATAAAAAGATGCTAATTGAGTACAAGTAACCCTATATAACTGTTAGGTTGTTATGAAAGAAAAAAAAATCGATATCATTGTACATAACGAACGAAGCCAACTTTATCCAGGGGCCTGATTCTCTATCGACAAAACGTAACGTAACGCGGTAAGTATTTTTTTTATTTCCGTGAATGTCGTTTGGAGAAATATTTTATAAATATAAAATTACGATAAAATGAATAAAAAACTGAGTTTAAGTTATGATATTTGAAAAATAAATATTTTTGATAAGAATTTCTTAAAAATAAAGAGCACGTTAGAGCGCGTTACATGCTTGTTTTCATACAGAATCACCCACCAGGTACGGTCTAAGGTCATTGCCTAAGTTCATAAGTAGATACATTATTATAAAGTAGTTAACGTCTAATTTCACATTGCTATAGGCTGGATCATACGAGTCGGCGGATGTGAAGTTAGCTACAAGCCACGCGATATCCATTCAACGCGCAGTTATATGTGAGCTTTACTCAGGATTGGAAATTGCGAACTTGCTAACTTTACATCCGCCAACTTGTATGATTCTGCTTATACCAAGTATGGCGAGAAGAAAAACAAAATAAATCGCGAATTTCCGTTACCAGTCTGTCCTCTACTTTAAAATATAAAAATTTAAAATGTAGTAAATGCTCCAAGTTTGATAACTCGTGCCTTCTTCGCTTCCAAACAGTTATACCAAGAGGCCAATTAAATATATGATATTATCCAACAATAATGCCGTGGTGGTATATAATGCCGTGGTGGTATAGAGGTAGTGACACCCGCCTTACAATCGTGAGGTCGTGGGTTCGAATCCCCGGTCCCGTACCAATGAGTTCTTTGGAATTTATGTACGGAATTTCACACCACTGGCTTTTCGGTGAAGGAAAACATCGTGAGGCAACCTGCATACATCCGTAGAAGAAATTCGATGGCGTATGTGAATCCACCAACCCGCACTGAGCCAGCGTGGTGGATATGGCACAATCACCCTTCGTGGGTAGGCCTACGTCCTGCAGTGGACTATTAAAAAGGCTGGTACAGTACAGTATTATCCAACAGTTGCAGAATACCATTATGTCAAATTTTCGACATAGCTCAACGGTCAAGTTCAGTTGGCAGTGGGCAGATCATAATATAGCACGCACGTAAAGTTTGTGCAAAAAGAGGAAGGTCGTAGGTGAGGTCACCCGTGTGCCATTTTATTAATTTTAATTAATAAAATGGCACACGGGCCATCAAAACCAACAGGGTAGTTCCCGTTGACATATAACTATGAAATTTGGCGAGAAGCATTGTCTCAGAGTACACATTTAGGAATACATCTGAAAACTGTACATTTTTATTTAAATCACAAAAAATAGGGCCTAGATACACACAAAATATGGGTTCAAAATTCATAGTGCGTAAATCGTATCATGTAAGGTATCATATAAAAGAGCTTCATTAGCACATGCTGAAACCGGTTATAAATTATTTCAACAATGTGTAATTTTCGATGTATGACGAGAAAAGTGAAAAAAAAAACTTTTTGTCAATGGGTAAAGTATAGAGATTTTAACAACTTACTTCCTAATTTTGTGAAATTTTCTGGATTTGTACGGAACCCTCGGTGTGTGAGCCTAACTCGCACTTGACCGGTTTTTTTCCTTTTGAGCTACGGAACCCTAAAAATAGGAAAAACAGCTAGACATCTGTTTTTCCTATTTTTAGGGTTCCGTAGCTATGGTGGTTTAGACTTTACAACAGATAAAATGATAGATAAACCCATGAAAATATTTTGTGGTTCTGATTTTCTTTATATTTTTTATCGAAGTCATTGATAATTTTAGTAGCGCCATCTAGTGACGAGTAGCATAACTAAATCGATCTGTTATATAATTATCTGGTAGATGGCGTACTACTGTCGGTATGAAAATAAGCTCAATAAATTTTTATTACAATTATTATCGTTATTAAAGTTTATCCATAATGTTCTCGAAGAAAGACTACATACTCGTAAGCACACTGCGAAGCATAGAAAGTCCATCGACAAGGTGGCCAGGCAAACCGTTTAAGACTACAGGAACGCCCACGTTTTTAACCGGTCTCATTAGAAATCTAGGTACCTAATAGGGGAGGCATATATTCGGTACTTACTAGTGAATGTCCCATGACAAGAAGATTAATTTAAGCATTTAGTTAGATATGACAATTGTTTCAACAATTATTCACAAGTCTCTTGGCAATGAACCTAAGTAAGTAATTTTATTTCTGGTTAGAAATAAGATTACTTACTTAGGTTCATTGCCAAGAGAGAGTGAAATAGTTGGAGTGATATTATGTAAGTCCTACGACGTTTAATCTTGATATTTTTATGTCTCCATTCACACATAAAATAAAAAGAATATGTAAAATAAAAATAATGAAAATTAGAGTACTCACTACAACCAAGTCTATTTTCGGCTTGGCCGACTTGAACCCCAAGAAAAGTGAATAAAATTTTAAAGATATTTTCTCACTTTTTTGCTTTAAACTTTTTTAATTTTAAATTTAAGGCAAAAAGTTGAAAGTACATATTTGTAGGCAGAACATTTTTTTGTAGGACGCATAGTTTCCGAGATATCCCGAAAAAGATGCTTTTTTCCAAGATGGTGACCGGGGAACAAGCTCATGTAACATTTCAATGGAGTAACACAATACATCCAATAAATCCCCCGCCGGAGACAAGTCCATCCAATACATCAATCGTCATCCAATCCACTAACAGCCGTAACAGCCCACAGTCTCTATAAATCTCGCATGCTAAAACTAAGACGGACCTCGCGACAAGGGCCTTATCAAGTGTGTCCGTTATTTACGGCCGGGCCTGAGTTATGGCCAATTTACAGGCAGTCATTAGGGCCTTAATGGCCTCAAGGTGTCGGGGAAGTGGCCGGGATAAGTTCGCGTCGCGTCAGCGTTTTCCGCTGACTGAGGGTGGACTGGGTTATTGAAATATGGCGCTGACTTTAATCTGATGGCAGTTTGGGAGATACAGAGTTTAACTAGTGATTAAACGAAACGAACTTACACATGAGGGGTCTAGATTCAAATCCTCCACTGTCCACCATTTGACTTTTTTTGCTAGAGGACAAAAACTTCTGCCGGCTAAACAAATCTTATTTTGTTAAATGATTTGATATCATTTCGTAGAAAAAATATAAATACTCATCTCGTTTTTTAAATTATAACTGCCTTGTAGCCAGAAAAACAAAAAATAATGAATAAAAAATGGACAGAGATCGTTATGCATCTTATCGATTGATAGACGTGGTTTTGCATTTTTTTCATATGGATAGAGGAGGATTTGCACGTAAGCACGTGGATAGAGGAGGATTTGCTCGTAAGCACGTATACTTCTTCTTGCATAAATCGTCCACTTCACTCCAAACAGTGGGCTTGGAAAAACTTACCGATTCTTCTACTTCTTGTTACGTTTCCATTGTTTCTCGTTACGAACTTTCTTCCTTGCTTTGTTTCCAGTGACTGGGGTAACATTTATCTCCATTTTAAAGCCAAAAACGCAACAAATTCCAATAAAATAACGCACAAAAATTACATCAAAACATAAGCAGCAGTCATATTGTTTTCTAGTTGATACTGTTCTGTGATTGGTTGACAACGGACAATGGCGGTTTTGTACTTTATCGTAAGGATAGTGAAGCTTTTGCATCTAATTCATATGTTTTGAAGGTGATTTCTATGGGATAGAGGCGTTTTTGAGACAAACTGTTAAAACAGAACCAAAAACAACGATGACAAGGTGTTGTCAGCATAAAAAAAATAAAAAAACCTAATTATGGATAGTGGAGGATTTGCATCTAGACCCCTCACATGAAGCTCTGTCATAAGTCTGTCGTAAGCTCTGTCGCAAGTGCAAAGGACATTTTAAAGATCTGATAAAAACGGCATGGAAGCTGTGGATGCAAAACTCTTTCATCCGATCTTATTAGAAATATTGGTACAGAATTCTCGAAAGGAAATCATGTAACTACAGGCAACAAAAAAATGTAAAATAGATGACAGGCAATTATGGCGTAGGACGTCTGATAATATCCAAGAAAGACGCTTTGGAGTTTTGGCGAGAACGCAGAAAAGTCATGTCGCCTCATTGTATTATTTTGTTAAACTTTTTATCAGTGATAATTAGTGAAAAATTATGTTATTTCGTTGATTATGAGCTGATTTACGTGCGTGAGTGTAGGCAAGTGATATAATGTGACGAATCATGTCGTTCCGTGTTGTTACCAAAACTCAATAGACGCCTCTAGTAAAGTCTCCACTGCTTTACTGAGGTATGACTTGGACTGCGTTGGGACTTGACCGCAAATTTATTGGATTATGACGAGACTACGACAGTCGTAGTCGCGTCATAAAGTAAAGGAGTGGAGACTTACCAGAGGCGACTATTTAGATAAAATATCAAAAAATATTAAAACTTAATACTTGACACTGGCAAAAGCACACCAATGCGACGCCAAACATAAAAAAAAGAAGACGCTTTGCCCGCTCATTTTGCAAAACAATTGGAGAGACTCATGTCTGGCAATGGTCATTCTACGACTGATTCGATGATGATGCTATTGTGGTGTATTGACCAAAGAGTATTTAGTTATTTTAAGAAGAAAACTATTTTGTTTTTTGTTTTAATGTGTCATGTCAGTTTTGGTTAGCGACGAATAAAAGTAGCATATTGCATTTACAAAAATGTGTATTATTGGGCCAAAAACTCATTAATTGGCGACGAGATAGTAATCAACGTGTGAAAAAGTGTTGCTGTGAACTTAGAATGGGTAGTTCGGCCTTATTCGGGGGCAACCTCACGTTCGACCACCGAAGTCAAGAGTGGAACATTTTCATCAGTAGATTCGTCCAGTTTTGTACTGCAAACGACATTACTAGCGAAACTGATAAAGCTGGATTAAAACGACGAGCGCTTTTACTCACTGCCTTAGTGGAGGAGACATATCGTGTTGCAAGAGACTTGGTTTTTCCGGATGACCTAGATGGTGTCGAATTTTCAGTGTTGACAGAAAAGTTAAATAAACATTTTTCGCCAAAAAAGAGCACTTTTGCCGAAAGGTTCAACTTTTATAAGGCAGAGCAGCGACCCAGTGAGGACTTAGCCGAGTGGGCAGCGCGGGTGCGCAGTTTGGCTCAGTTTTGTGGATTTAAATCTGAGTTGGAAACAGCCCTCCGAGATCGTTTTGTTTTGGGACTAGAAAATGCCAAGGAGAAGGAAAAATTGTTTGCTGAAAATATCGAAACGTTAACTTTCGGAAGAGCATTGGAGTTAGCGCAAAGTGTGCGCTGTGCGCGATCGGCGCTGCAGTCGGCGCAATCTGGTGGAGCCGCGGCCGGCGCGCAGGCGTCAGCGGTCTCCGCGCATCCCGTCTCCGCGATACAAGCCGCAGGCGGAAAAGCTACTATGAATACCGCAAAAGTGATTAAACGATGTGAAGTATGCGGTTATAAAAATCATGGAAAAGATTCGTGTCGGTTTGTTAATTATTCGTGCCAGGTATGCAAGCAAAAAGGACACTTAAAAAAGATGTGCAAGGCGAAGGTCCAAAATAGCAATTATATAGGGGAGGATGATGACGAGAAGTTACAAGGTATTTATAATTTGTTTAATATTGAAGAATCCAACAAAGATGGGCCGATATTGCGGGAGGTCTCGTTAGGTGATAGGCAAATGTCATGCGAAGTCGATTGTGGTAGTGCTGTCTCTATTTTACCTGCAATAGTTTATAGGCAATTTTTCAAGAGCAGCCATCATTGTTTGCAACCTTGCAACGAAGTGTTTAACTTCTACACGGGTGTTAAGATTTTGCCTGAAGGTTGTTTATCTTTGCCAGTAACATACGAAGGACGCACTAGGCCGATTAATTTTTTTGTTTTATCGACAAACGTGAAGCGATCGCCGCTGCTTGGACGCGACTTTATGAAATTGTTCAATTTACATGTTTGTAGTCTGGACTGTAATAAATTGAGCGTTGAGAAAGATGTATGTGAGAGTTTATTGGAGAAGTATTCTGAACTGTTCAATGACGAATTAGGCAGGTTCAATAAATATAAGGTGAGCCTTAAAATGAAACCAGACGCTGAGATGAAGTTCTTCAAGCCACGTCCAGTTGCTTTGGAAGTTAAGCCTTTAGTTGAGAAGGAAATAGACAGAATGTTGAAGTTGGGCATTTTGGAAAAAATTGATCATTCGGATATAGCAACACCTATTGTACCGGTGTTACGGCCTGATGGAGATGTCCGAATTTGCGGGGATTTTTCCGTGACGGTAAACAAAGGTTTGTATTTGGATAACTATACTCTTCCGCGCATAGAAGATTTATTCGCCAAGCTACATGGGGGGGTGGCGTTTACAAAACTCGATTTGTCAAGAGCCTATAACCAACTCGAATTAGATGAATCGAAGAAATTGACGTGTATTAACACACACAAAGGTCTATATAGGTATACTAGGCTTGTGTTTGGATTGTCTAACGCCCCTTTCATTTTTCAACGTACTATGGAGCAGTTACTCGGGGATATTGATGGAGTATGTATTTATTTGGATGATGTACTCATAACGGCCCCTGATAAGGCTACCCATTTGCAGCGATTGGAGCTAGTGCTGGCCAGGTTGCAGGAGGCTGGTATGCGACTCAAGCGGGACAAATGCGAGTTGTTCAAAAAGTCAGTAGAATACCTAGGGTTTGTAATAGACAAAGATGGACTTCATAAGTCGATGAAAAAAGTGGAAGCGATTTTAAAATGTAGTTCACCAAAAAACACAACGGAACTGAAGTCATTTTTGGGAATGGTGAACTATTATAGATGTTTTGTTCCTCAAACTTCATCTGTTTTGAGCCCGTTGCACAATTTATTGAAGAAAAGTATCAAGTGGGTGTGGGATAAAGAACAACAAGAAGCTTTTGATAAAATCAAACAGGAATTGGCGTCGGAACGCGTTTTGGCACATTACAACCCCGCATATCCCACGATTGTGACGTGTGACGCTGGCCCGGTCGGCCTGGGCGCCGTGTTGGCGCAGCGACAGCCGGATGGCAGCGAGCGCGTTGTCGCATACGCGTCTCGTTCTCTTTCGAAGGCTGAGGTTAATTACGCGCAGATACAGAAGGAGGCTACATCTATCGTTTTCGCAGTAAAGAAATTTCATCACTATCTTTATGGGCGGTCAAAACCTTTTATTTTGCGTACCGACCACAAGCCTCTTTTGGCTATTTTTGGCGGTAAGAAAGGTGTGCCTGTTTTGGCAGCTAATAGGCTGCAGCGATATGCGTTGTTTCTGTCAGCATATAATTTTGAAATTGAATACGTCAAAAGTGAAGAAAATGTGGCAGATTTCTTATCGCGTTCGGTTGATTCTCCAATCGTGAACGATTTGCAGGAGCGTACGGACAATACATCGTATGTCAATTTCATTGGAGATACAACTTTACTTCCAATTACGTTAGATGACGTTAAAGAGAAGACAAAGCACGATGAGATTTTAAATAAGGTGTGTAAATTTTCCAGTGAAGGTTGGCCATCTAAAATTGATGACGTGGTTTTAAAACCGTTTTTCTTATGCCGTCACGAGCTTTCTGTGGAAAACGGTTGTATTATGCGCGGTCACAAAGTCGTGATTCCGTCACTGTTTAGAGAAAGACTGCTAGATGAACTACACCGTTCTCATTTTGGAGTAGTAAGAACCAAATCGGAAGCAAGATCACGCATGTGGTGGCCAAATATCGACAAGGACATAGAAGAAAAAGTTGGTTCTTGTAATGTTTGTAACACTTTACGTAGCAATCCTCCAAACGCGCCACTTGCACCATGGCCATACCCGGAGCGTCCCTGGGACCGTGTGCATTTAGATATGTTTATGTTGTATGGCAAGCAATATTTGATTGCAATCGACGCTTACTCTAAGTGGGTTGAATGCTTTTCAATGCAAAGGACTGACAGTGAAACTGTTATAAGCAAGTTATGCGAGATGTTCAGCAGATTCGGGCTAGTGCGTACTTTGGTTACTGACAATGCATCAAACTTTTGCTCCAATGAAGTTGAATCTTTTTGCAGTCTGAATGGAATTAAGCATTTGACAATTGCTCCTTACCACCCCGCATCAAATGGGCAGGCAGAAAACTGCGTAAAAACTGTTAAGAACGGTTTAAAAGCTATTTTATCTAGCGCAGATAGTCAGAAGGTAATTTTGGCGAGGTTGAATACATTTTTGTTTGATTATAGGAATTCCGTTCATTTAACTACGGGATTTTCTCCAGCCCAGTTGATGTTAGGGAGACCTCTGCGGTGTCGGCTCGACTGGTTGCGAGCCTCTAAAGTTGCACCTTCGTCATCGTCTGCATTGGCCACTAATAATGTTTTTAATAAACAGGTTGCGCAGAGTAAACAGTATGGACAAAGAAAAATTAATTTTTCTATTGGCGACAATGTTTTGGTAAAATATTATTTCAACAATGGTAATAAGCATACCTGGAAGCGAGGAATCGTTCAAAGTTGTATTGGCTCTAGGATGTTTATTGTTTTTATACCAGTGTTAAATATTACGGTTAAGAAACATATAGATCAGTTATTGGCGTACAAGGGACGTTTGTCGGCGGACTGTGAAGATCAGGATGATGTCAGTTGTTTCGAAGATTATTCAATTCCGGAGCCAACTCCAAGAATAGAAACGAATATATTGGATTCTTCCGCGAGTCCTAGGATTCCTGAAAATGAAAGTGGTGGTATTGTATTGGGGGAGGAAAGAGATGTGAATTCCGGAGACGAATTTTTAGATGCGTCTTCTTCCGGACTTATATCTAGTTCTGACACTGAGCAAGGATCGCCAGAACGACAACTTGTACGCCGGTATCCTGTTAGGGGGACTAGGAATCTAGATGTTAATTATAGGTGTTAGTTATTAGTAATTTTATTGTTATGGTTTTTGTTAATTAGTTGGGGAGGAATGTGGTGTATTGACCAAAGAGTATTTAGTTATTTTAAGAAGAAAACTATTTTGTTTTTTGTTTTAATGTGTCATGTCAGTTTTGGTTAGCGACGAATAAAAGTAGCATATTGCATTTACAAAAATGTGTATTATTGGGCCAAAAACTCATTAGCTATAGAGCCTCATTCATGAAGCATAGTGTAACCTATGTTATGTCAATTTATGACCAATTAACTGAAAATCTTTCGGGGTTATATTGGCCTCAAAGTGTTGGGAAAGTTTTCCACTGACTGAGGGTGGACTAGGTTATTGAAATATAGCGCTGACTTGAGTCTGATGGGGCAGTTTCTGAGAGATTGTATTAATCGTCTATAATATGTAAGACGTCCCTTGCCAGATCATTGGCCTGTCATAGAAATCAAAAAAAAAATCGATTGGTCTTCCAATCGATCTTGCATTTTCATTACAACGGCTAGGATTTATTATAGAGCGTCTTTAACATTTATACTATAGTGCGCTTTCAGGTAGGAACTTAAAAAAAATTAAAAATTAATTTATTGACTCATTAAAATAAATAAAATATAATGACAATGTGCTTCAGATCTCCTAACTAAGCATTACTTGTGTTTCGAAGATCTGCGCTCCCTTAACAAGACTTATTAAAATAGAATAACGTTAATAAATTAGTGCTTGTTCAAGTAATTACGATATAATTTGGTTAATTTAATAGAACACAGCATATTCAAATATTTGTCAATAAATTGATAAAGTAATATTTAATTCTTATTGATTACAAAAAATATTATATTATATTTTAGTCAAACATTTCGATTAATATGTAATAAAATATAATTAATTTTAATATAAATACCTCAAAATAAAATGTTGAGTCTCCGGTATAAAGTATGTAGTGAGTGCAGTGTATGGATGAGTTATCTTAGAACTCAGAGCTGGCTCTCAGTTTCTTAGTATGACAGTTTCTGTAATATGCCTGAGACAGTTTTTTTCAGAGAACATTTTTGACTTTTTGATTTCCATTCGAAAATTTGACGACTCCATCGATAATCACTCCAGTTCTACGTACGTTAATTGTTTTATTACATCAACGTTACCAACAAAACAAGCTGCCAAAACCAAAAACAACCGCACCACCAAAAACATTACAACTGTCGCATTACGATATTAACGCGCAATAAATACCGTGGAGCGGTCACAATAGCAAAATTCATTATAACCACGCGTCCTGCGGATGATAACCTCATTCCGGCGCGGATGAATCAAACACGCATTAAAGCATTGTCATGTGCGAGAATTATTGTGACGCCTCTCTTTACTACACTTCGGCGCTGCCGGCTATGCGGAACATAGATGCCGTGGAGACGATTACAACTAAACATTGGTTGTCTGTAAAGTCGCTTTACGCACGATTATTTTACGGAATACCGTCATGTGCGTCACAAGCCAAATGTTTAGGCTGATAGTGCCTCTCTATCACTAGTTCGCATACTAAATTCGCAGGCGTAAAGTAGAGTGTTTGGCGATTTTCTACAAGCTCTATTTCGGCGAGTGTGCGCTCAAACTCCATGACCTGATTCCTTCATCTCTTTTTCACAACAGAACAAGCCGGAAGTCGCATAAATACTATCTCTACATAGTCGACGTACCTCCTGCTCATACTAAGCGATTTTGCTTCTTCCTTCATAATGCGGACCGCCAGGGATTGGAATGCCCTACCTCCGTCATTGTTTCGTGACAATTATAATTTGGATATCTTCAAGACAAGAGAGAATAGGTATCTTCTAGGTCTACATACACCATCTTCGACTACAACTTTCCTTTCTATCAGGCGAGTTGGTGGCCAAAATCAGCATAAAAAAAAGGTTTCACACTCTTGCTTGCAAGGCTCATGCAAAACGTGACAATGAGTAATGATTTTTCGTGCTTACAGCCGGCGTTCATCGTTTTTTAAGACGTTCTCACGTCAGGAACTTTATATGAATGTTCTTTTTTCACGTATTTTAATCAATCACGCATTAAAGCATTTTCATGTGAAATAATGATTGTGATGTCTCTCTTTACTACACTTTGGAGCTGGCGGCTAAGCAGAATATAGATGCGGTGGACACGACAATAAATTAAAAAACTATGCGAATGTTTCTACCAACGGAATTAATAAGTCATGAAAAGTCGGTTTTCGAAACAAAGTCGAATAAGATCAATCAAAATGTGCACTAATAAGGACTAATAGTCATATCGACTAAACACCCTGAAATGTTAAAGTTCGATAAAAAAAAATATTTAAAAATGTCACAAATTGATGAAGAAAAATAAATAAATAAATTATTGTTTGTTGCGGAATCTTACACAAAATGATTCTCAGCAATCAGCTCAACGCATTTCGGTATCCGCAAATTCTGCATTATCGCCCAACATTATGACAGGCGCGTGATATATACTCGGACGTATTATAAAAGCAATAAATAAATAAATTTTGGCCAAATTTAGAACGCACTCGATTTTATTGTGCGAGATAATGAACGGGTCGCGGCCATTGTTGAACGCTTTGTTTTCATTACCGCCTGCGATAGATTTTGATTTATTTGAAAGTAGTTTGTTTGAAATTATTGGTTTCTAATAAATTTAATAATGATCACTGAAAATCAAATCTCTGAAAACGTTTTCAAACGGCTATTGTTGTCTAAGTTGCACTGCTAACCTTGACTCTCATGAGATCTCGTGTATTGCAGTGTTACACACACACAAACAAACACTCACACATACATTTGTATCTTCTTGAAATTCAAATTGTTTGGTTTATGCTGAAAAAGACAATAACTATGTTTTTGGTTTGATTTTACTGTTTGTATGTACCCACTAATAGGGAAAGACACTGACTGCTGCAACACAGCTAACGCTAAAGCAGGCAGGGTTTCTATATTTAAACTATGTTACGTGTGTTATGAACAATTTTTTTGTCTTTTATTCGTATTCAAATTTATAATGTTGTCTAAATTCTTTTGCCGTAAGTGGGCGATGCTGCCCGCGACACAGTCTCTCTGCCTACTGCAGGTAGTATCGTTTCTTTGTTTAGAACTAAGTTTTTGTCCCAAATAAAGAAAGAATTTAAATTTAAATTAAACTAGGATCTATATTACCTGTCTAATTATTGCTGTCTGAACATAGAAAAGAAAAAAATCAGTGGTGGTTTAGTGGTAATAGTAGGTACTTAGCACAACTTCATTTACAGACTTACTTAGACACGATTTGATTTTTATGTATTGTAATCTATTATATTATCTTTAGTTGATTATGAGATGTTATTGCAATGTTTAAATATATAAATAAAATAAAGTTAGTTAATCTATTGTAAAAGGGTACAACAATGTACTTATAGATCAAATGATTTAATTTGATAAGTCATGTACATTAAATTTGTCAAATACATTTACACTCAAATAACAATAAAATAGATATATGATTATTATTAATATAACAATAGTGTCAGCTACTCGATACATTTAAAATTAAGCTTGTGCTGTTATTCTACATTCACTTAACTATTTCGTTTCCTAATCAAATGGTCCCCCGCGCGCCGAAGCCTGACCCTAGTAAGTACCTACACTTGCGGAGTTGCCGCGCTGTATAGCCAGCGAAATTCGCTGGGCCAAAAACCACCCCGACCGAGGATCATGCCCCCTTTCCCTCAACCGACGTCCCAGATCCACTACAAATTTTCTAGCTTCGGCACTCCATGGTCCAGCTGTCTCGACAGCGAACGGAACAAAATCATACGCTGATTCCAGACACGCATACTTAGTATGTCTGAGTTTGGCGGCTGCCTCCGCTCCCGCACCCGCGGACTGCTGGGTAGCGTAGAGGTGGCAGGATGCAAACGTGCTTACGCACGTGGCATCCCACACGAGGCAGCGCTATAGATTAGTTTTAAGTACTATAATTAAAATTATATCAACCAATTCGTATATCTAGTAGGTACACATATTTTCATATATTTTTGTTTTTCCTTATGCATTCTTCATTTCGCACTCTGTTTATTAAATGTAAATATTAATTCTTATAGCCGATTTATATATAATATATACATATTATTGTTATTTTATAATATGTTACATACATGTTTGTAAACATTAAGTATGTGGTAGAAGCGGCTTGTTTTTTCTTCTCATAGCTTTTTTTTTTACGACGATGCCGTCCATGTAGGTCATTTTATTGTTGACTCTTTATATCTTAAAAAATCATGATTAGCTTGATATATTCAGGATTTTATTGGATTTTCAGCGCTAGATGATAAGACAAGACTAATTTTAGGATTAGGCCTGTTATGGCTATATATTTATATTTATCTGTATAAATAAGCTTATTTTATATTTGTGCTGTTGGCCTGTAAATAAATAAATAAGTAATGACACTCGCCTTACAATCGTGAGGTTCAAATCCCGGTGCAATGCCAATAATTTCCTTGGATTTTATATACCAATTGAATTTCACACCACTGGCTTTCTCTATTGGCTGCATACGTCCGTAGAAGAAATTCGATGGCATATATTAATCCACCAACTCGCACTGAGCCAGCGTAGTGGATATGAGCCAATCGTGGACCAGCCTATGTCCTATAGTGGACTATTAAAAAAGCTAGTAGAAGTATAATATACAAACGCGGTGCAGAAAATCGGCGCGTAATGCTTAAGGTAAAAAAATATTTTCTTATTTGACGAGATTGACCAACGTTACACGATCATTTTCGATTTCGATGTTTATTTTATTGATGTTTAAATTATTTATTGCCACACCAAAACTTTGTTTATTTAAGTTTTGGAAAATTTAGACTAGGAACTTATAGTACCTAAGTGTTACAATTACCTTATCGCTAAAAAGCAATTTCTTCCAGGCAACCGTTACTTGTGAAGGATTAATTTAAAGGTTTAGGCGACGGGGTGTGTATGAAAGTGATATATGTATATACCTACTTTCTAAAACAACATATGTATGTAATTACTTTATTATTCTCCGTTTAGATGACGATAGGGCGAGCATTCCCTTTGTGTCTGAGGCGACTTCAGCTTGCTCCGCTCGTGACTTTGAGACAGCGGCCCCGGACGCTCTCGGGGTTCAGCGTGCTTGGAACGATGTGGGATCCAGGCTTGTTCACAAGCAGGCCTTGGGAAATTCCGCGGGAGCGGACTTGGCCAGACTCCGGGCTGTCTCGCAGCCTGAATCCGGGGCATGGCTGCACGCGCTTCCTTCGCCTCACCTGGGTATATTGCAGGATGATGACTCTTTGCATGTTGCGGTGGCGCTTCGCCTGGGAAGCAAGGTGTGTGAACCTCATGTATGCACCTGCGGTTCTACGGTGGACGCTGATGGCCATCATGCATTGAGCTGTCGTCGCTGCGCGGAAAGGTATCGGCGTCATCTTGCCCTGAATGATATAGTCCGGAGAGCCTTAGTAGCGGAAAACGTTCCCTGCGTGTTGGAGTCGCCTGGACTTTCGAGGTCGGACGGTAAGAGGCCGGACAGGTTGACCATGGTGCCGTGGAAGAACGGTCGGTGCCTGGTTTGGGACGCAACTTGCGTCAGCACTTTTGCTGCGAGCCATTTGAGTCGCACCGTTCACACGCCGGCGGCTGCAGCGAAGGACGCTGCTGACAAGAAGCGGCGAAAGTGTGCCCCGTTGGAGGCCAGTTATTTTTTTGTGCCTATTGCCGTGGAGACGATGGGATGTTGGGGCAGTGAGGCCAAAAGTTTGATTTCAGAAATAGGGCGCAGGCTAAGGGAGAAATCCAATGACTCCCGCTCTGGCTCGTAATTGGTGCAAAAGATGGCCATCGCCATACAGCGGGGCAATGCGGCCAGCATTTTGGGCTCTTTTGCACCAGGTATGATCGCATGAGTTTAGTTTTTAATTTTAAGTTTGACTAACTATAGTATGTTTAATTGTTTGGAATTTATGAAATTTCAATAAAATTGTTGCTTTATTATTTAGTAGTTCACATTTCAGAGGTGGTCCTTACTCTGCCAGAGCGGCAATAGGGACCACAATAAGACAAAATATACTCTACGAGAGTCTGACTTAATCATAACAGCTTCAATATTAAATTATGGCTATACGAGTACAATGTGGGCCATCTATCTCACGTAAAACATCTAGATCACGAGTTAGTTAACCGTGTTATATCTAGCGTATTCTGTCGAGCTGGAAAAGTTACATTTTCAATCTTTTACCATCTTATTTACAACTAGCAACCCGCCCCGGCTTCGCACGAGTTTATCATACATATAAACTTTCCTCTTGAATTACTCTATCTCTTAGAAAAACCGCATCAAAATCCATTGCGTGGTTTTAAATATATCATACTATAATATTATAAATCCGAAAAGTTTGTTGGTTTGTTCCTCTTTCACGCACCAACGGAGCAACGGATTGAATTGTTTTTTGGCATGGATATAGTTCATGGGCCGGAATATGACATACTTTTTATCCCGAAAAATTAAGAGGTTCAAGTGACATAGCACAAAAGTCAAAATACCACGCGGGCGGAGCCGCGGGCAAAAGCTAGTAAGCATATATAGGGACAGACAGCGGGAACACTTGGTTTTAAATACTATGTAGTGAGACAAACGATTTAAAGACAAAAAAAAAACAGGCGCATGTAGAACTTTATTCTTTGAAGTCGGTTGAAAATCTAGCTTTTAGAACTTTCTCATGTCATTTACATACGTTAATAAGAGCAAATTTCATGTTAAAACCGACTAATGTGCATTGTTCACGGGGATTTTAATCGCTTTTATCTAGTTTTTGTGGTAAGTGACAGCCACCACGATCCGTTGCTGTGACGGCTGCGGTGTGCGTGGATAGTTCGGGGTGGCTGGATTGGATTATTACTAAGATGACCTGTTTGCATTATTCCGATCCAGAGACCAAATCAAAGTATTCCAGTTATGTAGACTTCAAGAAAGAGGCCAATATCAACCAACTCCATCAACTCCAGCCCGGCTGGGCAGCGTTCGGAAAATTGCGTCACGTTTTCTCGTCCGACATTCCTCAGTCAAAAGTGCTCAACCAGTGTATGTTGACAGTGATGACTTATGGCAATGAAACGTGGTCTCTTACTTATAAGCTCCCAGTAGCCCAACGAGCTATGGAGAGGACTGTGCTCGGAGCCTTTCTGCGAGTTATCGGCATAGCCGAGCGGATTGGCAAGTTCAAATTACAGGGGCCGGGTACATATAGCAAGTAGGACTGATGACCGATGTCCAAAAGTTCTCGAGTAGAAACCACAAGCTCAGCATAAGATAGCGCTAGATGCAAGCTGCTACCAACCAGTTTTTGGAGATCTTTAGGGGATGCTTACATCCAGCAGTGGGCTGTATTGTAGTGAATTGTAACTGGAATAATGAAAACAGGCATTCCAGTGTATTCCTGTGACCATATATTCATATTCAATTTATTCATAAAATATTTTATTTAGATGTCAATACTATAGGTTTACATAACTATCTAGAATCAATAGCCAATTATTGACATAAACTAATCTGTAAATAAATAATAAATATTTTGGGATATCTTACACACGGCCTCTGAACCCAAACTAATAAAAGCTTGTGATATGGCTGCCAGAGACTGATTTAAAAATAAGTATATGTAGTACACAATACATATACTAATTTTTAAATACATACTTATATTGATCGTAACTAAATAATACCCAGACACAGAGCAAACACTTATGTTCATCACATAAATATTTGCCCTGAGTGAGGACCGAACCCACGCCTCTTTGACCCAGAAGTTTGGGTCACTAACCACTGAGCCACCGAGACAGTCAAAAGCTACGCAAGGTTAGTCTATGCTGCGACACTGCCGGTTTACATTGTTAGTTGACAGTTTGCATTAGTGTTGGATTGCAACTGTGATGATGTAAACAGGCACTAAGATGCAATGTGACTGGAGAGCCGGTTTACTTTACGCCACTTGCAATGCATTGCTGGATTTGATAGCTGAACTGGAATAATGTAAATCGATCAAAAACCTCTCTGCAGTCAGACAACTCTGACTGCAAACCAACACAACTGGTGGATATTTATCTTACTCTGGTGAAGGCAGGGTAGTTATATAAGAATCCATCCTACAGGCGGTGCACCCACTAAAAACCCCCCAGAGACTCTAGTGACCGTCTCTACGCATCTAAGTCGGCATTCTGGGAATTGGGAACGCTTGCGCACACTAAAGTTCGGCAAAGAGTTGTGGCGGCTTAAGGAATATTTAATCTATCTATAGGTAGAGATAATTTCAAGTATACATTCGTGAGATTGTGGTATCGAATTCGAAAATCTTGGTAGGTATTTATTACTCTATACCTAATTGGATTTTCATACTAAGGGCTTTTTGGTGAAGCAAAACATCGCGAAGAAACTACATAAGATAGAATACATGTACAATATGTACATGAACATTTTGTTGCCATAGACTATTCACTATTTTATTTCGAGTAGATGAAGATAATTACTATGACACTGACTCGGACGCAGCTATACCTTCCGTGAGCGCAACACAAGTTCGAATATCTTGGGTTATGTTACCTACTATTGAGACTTGAATGGCAGTTTCACTTTCAGGAAAACAAACGTTGCACATTAATATGAATTAACTATTTCTGTTTATATACATATATTTCAATGGCACTGCGCACACATGGCAACTCAAGTTTCGAGTTCCGGAAATTTTCAACAGTTTCAGTTGTTGTAATCGATGACTAAATTAGTTTCTAATTGCTGCAACTAGCAAAATATATACCAGTTTTTAAAATTGCTGGTCGTCAACTATCAATCGCAACGTATCGGGTGATTTCACACCCTCCCTCCCTCACCCTGTGCCCGGCAATGCCAGTGTCTCAAACATATTACAATAAAAGTGCAGTAACCGTAAACGTTACAGCAACTACTAACAGGAAACCTTTAAAAAATTGATAGTTGCCTCAACTTAAGTTGCTCCATGTGCAAAACGCCTATAGTTACCGTGTAATTATGAAAGAGTTCTCTGCATTCGCGGTTTTGTTTACAAGCAATATGTATGTGCCATTCAAGTGGGGTGCCGGCAGAGTAGAATAGCACTTCCCTCTTGTACCAGGTGTCGTAAGAGCCGACTGAGGTACTACGGAACCGACAGTTGGCGGTATACCCATCCAGAACAGCGTAGCTAAAATGCAACAGGGCGGGGATGGGCAGCAGCATCCCCGTCGCGAGAGCTACGCCCTGCGATTGCCAACACGCTTGCCCAGCGCGGCAATTATGGGCAAAATCCCCCTCATATGATAGCACAAAATAGAACCAGGCCCTCAGTCCCCGGCAGCTCCGCTAGTCCTGGTTCCGGCAGCGACACGGTAACGGCGGAGCAAGGGGTGCTAAAAATCCCCGGCAGAGATCCGGCTGCCACCCTAACCGACGACGACTGGCCCTGGCAACATATAACGTGCGCACTATGAGGACTGATGAGAAGATTGCAGAACTGGAAGAAGAGTTGGGTAGGTTGCGATGGGATATTATGGGGTTATCTGAAGTCCGTAGAGAGGGCGAGGACACGATAACCTTGAAATCCGGCAACCTACTGTACTACCGGGAAGGTGACCAACGGTCCCAAGGTGGTGTCTCGTTCACAACATCATTACCATCGAAAGTGTGTCGAGCAGGGTTGTATACCTGATACTCAGAATATCCAAACGATATTCGTTGAAGGTCATCCAGGTATACGCGCCGACCTCGTCACACCCAGATGATGAAGTGGAGACTATGTATGAGGACGTAAGTCGGGCCATACATACGTCTAAGACCCGCTTCACGGTTGTTATGGGAGACTTCAACGCAAAGTTGGGCAAGAAAAGCGATGATGAGTTGAGAGTGGGGCAATTTGGATGTGGGCAACGGAACCCTAGGGGCCACATGCTGGCAGACTTTCTGGAGAAAGAGGAACTCTTCATGATGAACTCTTTCTTCTAGAAGCCACCTCGCAGGAAATGGACCTGGATGAGTCCCGACGGTACCACGAGAAATGAGATAGACTTCATCATGACTAGTGAGAAACGGATATTCAACGACGTCTCCGTGATCCACAGGGTAAAAACCGGCAGTGATCACAGAATCGTCCGAGGCAAACTGAATATCAACGTTAAACTCGAAAGGTCCCGTCTGATAAAGTCTACGCTCCGACCTTCTCGTGCCCACATTTGTATGTACCCCGAGAACTTTCAGCTCGAGCTCTCAAATCGCTTTGCTTGCCTGGAGAACTTTGCGTCAGTGGACGAGATCAATAACGGGCTCGTAGAAACTGTCCAAACGGTGGGTTCTAAATTCATTAGACCCCGCCGTTCAGATAGACCTCAGAAATTCACCGATCATACTCTAAATCTCATGGCCGAACGACGCTCGCTAAGACTGCAGTCTTCCGATGATGCAAAGTCATACAGGCGGCTCAATAGACAAATTTCAAAATCAGTGCGGTGCGACATTCGTCTCTTTAATACTAAACATGTTAAAGAGACAATAGAGCGGAACAAAGGCTCCAAAGTGTTCGCGAGGCATTTTTCTATTGGGCAAAGCCAGTTGACAAAGCTGAAGAGAGAAGATGGCAGTATAGCGTCAACGAAGGCAGAGGTATTGCAGGAGATCGAAAGGTTTTACGGACAGTTATACGCCTCGGTAACAAAGCCTGTAAACAGCGCGGCCAAAGACCCAAGAGCCAAGCTGACCCGTCACTACACCGAAGACATCCCGGACATTAGCCTGTACGAGATTAGGATGGCCCTGAACCAACTTAAGAACAATAAGGCGCCGGGTGACGACGGAATCACTTCAGAGCTTCTGAAAGCGGGTGGAACGCCGGTACTAAAAGTCCTTCAGAAGCTTTTTAACACCGTCGTCCTCGAGGGCATAACGCCAGAAGCGTGGAACAGAGGCGTGGTGGTGTTGTTCTTCAAAAAAGGTGACAACACCTTATTGAAAAACTACAGACCCATCTCGCTTCTGAGCCATGTTTATAAGTTGTTTTCAAGGGTCATTACGAATCGTCTCGAACGCAGGCTTGATGACTTCCAGCCTCCCGAACAAGCCGGTTTCCGGAAGGGTTTTGGCACCATGGACCACATACATACGCTGCGGCAGGTTATACAGAAGACCGAGGAGTATAACCTGCCACTTTGCTTGGCGTTTGTGGACTATGAGAAAGCCTTTGATTCGGTCGAGACATGGGCTGTGCTTGAGTCTCTCCAACGATGCCGTATTGACTATAGGTACATTGAAGTGCTGAAGTGTTTGTATAATAACGCCACTATGTCAGTTCGAGTACAGGAAGAGAGCTCCAAGGCGATCCCTTTGAAGAGAGGCGTAAGACAGGGAGACGTAATATCTCCGAAACTGTTTACTACTACTCTGGAGAACGCCTTTAAGCTCTTGGAATGGAAAGGACTCGGCATCAACATCAATGGCGAATACATCACTCACCTTCGATTTGCCGACGATATCGTGGTCATGGCAAAGTCGATGGAAGAACTAAGCACGATGCTCGAAGGCCTTAATCGAGTCTCTCAACAGGTGGGTCTTAAAATGAACATGGACAAGACAAAGGTCATGTGTAATTCTCATGTTGTACCCACCCCTATTTCAGTTGGGAACTCGGTTCTTGAAGTCGTTGACTCGTACGTCTACCTAGGACAAGTAGTCCAGTTAGGTAGGTCCGACTTCAAGAAAGAGGCCAATCGCCGAATCCAACTCGGTTGGGCAGCGTTTGGAAAATTGCGTAACGTCTTCTCGTCCGACATACCTCAGTGCCTCAAGTCGAAAGTTTTCGACCAGTGTGTGTTGCCAGTGATGACTTATGGCACAGAAACGTGGTCTCTCACTATGGGCCTTATTAGTAAGCTCCAAGTAGCCCAACGAGCCATGGAGAGGGCTATGCTCGGAGTTTCTCTGCGAGATCGAATCAGGAATGAGGAGATCCGTAGAAGAACCAAGGTTACCGACATAGCCCAGCGGATTGGCAAGTTGAAGTGGCAATGGGCAGGGCACATAGCGCGGAGAACTGATGACCGATGGGGTCGAAAAGTTCTCGAGTGGAGACCACGCACCGGCAAGCGCAGTGTAGGTCGTCCACCCACGAGGTGGACGGATGACCTTATTAGGACCGCAGGATCGCGCTGGATGCAAGCCGCTATCAACCGGTCTTATTGGAAATCATTAGGGGAGGCCTATGTCCAGCAGTGGACGTCCTATGGCTGAAATGATGATGATGATGAATATGTATGAGCGGCGCTCGACGATCAGTTACTGCGCACTGGGTCGTACCGTGTAGACGTTTTCGTAATTGGGATATTAAGGGAAAATAAAATAATTATATAGAGTAAGCAATAATCGTATCCTTTCCATGAACTACCACCCAGTGCTCGGCAGCTCCGTGTAGCCACCAACCCTGATTTCCCCCTCGTAAAAAAATACATCTCAGCCCAAAAGTCCGGTAACCGCACCTGCACACTAATTGTTGTTGCTAAGTCCGTATTATTTACACTAGTTGCTATTGTCACTAACTGTTCGGGCGCTTTGTCACTCTCACTTTCTGTTACGGATTTTGTCGGTGAATGGAACATATCTTAATGTCTCTATTTTACACTCAACACACTTATTCTATTTACACTATACATGCTACCACGTTCAACTTACCCTACACAACAAACAAATACAAAGAAACAGTTAGAAAAATGCGAGGTCACCAGTTGTTAGTGCCTTTGTACACCAACTTATTTGCTTAGATAAAATTATAAAATAATCAAGGGCCTAACTACGGGCTTATTCAGGCGCGTTTTACTTCCTAATTGTTCTTACGGCAGGGTTGGTGGCTACACGGAGCTGCCGAGCACTGGGTGGTAGTTTATTTATTTATTTAATAGGAGGATCAACAGCATCAATAACAAAATACATACATGTAACAAATACAGAGCGCTAATTATAGATCCTCACGTATAGAACTAATATAGTGACAATGTGGGAAAATAAACTTAAAAACATAAATCGCACAACAAAACATAAAATAAAACTTACGAAACGTGAATAGACTTACAGAGTATAAAAATATATCTAAAAATAAACTTACAAAACATAGAATAAACTCACGAACTATAAATATAATTACAAATCATACGTATAATAAGCCTTTAAAACACAAAGTGATATGCCATATAATTTTGAAAATGAGAAGTTGTATCTAATTAGTTTTGAAAAAACTCTCTGCTCAAGCGCCACCTAGCCGAATGAATACTTGTGCAAAACAAATCCAGATCAATGTGCCTACACAAATTATTGAAACGATCGCTAGCTCGCAATAAGAACGAGTTTTGCCAGTAGTTAGTGCTAACAGAAAAAGTGTGAATTATTGGGTTATAACGAATGATCTTACTGGGGGCTCTAAGGGATATTTTACTAAGTAGCTCAGGACAGTCAATTTGATTTGAAGTTATCTTCAACAGAAAAATTAAATCAGCAATTTCACGTCTCGCCGAAAGAGGGAGAAAGTGAAATTTCTTGCAAAGTTGATCATAATTAAAGGATTTATATGGGATCTTAAGACGAAAACAGAGATATTTCATAAATTTGACCTGAATTCTTTCAATCCTATCGATGTAAATATTATATCGAGGGTTCCATACCTGAGATGCGTATTCAAGTCAGTTCAGTTCGTGAAAGGATACGACAATTGTTTACTCTGTATAACTATTTTATTTTCCCTTAATATCCCAATTACAAAAACGTCCACACGGTACGACCCTGGTAACTGGTCGTCGAGCGCCGCTCATACATATTGCTTGTAAACAAAACCGCGAATACAGAAAACTCTTTTGTATCATCCTTAGGCAAAATAAAGGCGCAAAAAAACAGAATAAAATCGATATACCTAGCTGAAAACAAACTATTGGATGCTGCTAACGGATGCGGCTGACGGTCGACTTATAGGTATTTAGACAATGAATGTCCACTGAGCCGTGAAAACTATTTGACATAAGTCGCGGACGTAACTTGTGACCTTGAGTGTTCACATGTTTCACGCCGGATCAATGAAGTAGGTGCCGGATGTTTTAAGACTGTGCACACTTCAATGTCGCGACCGTCAGCCGCATCCGAAAGGCTGGTGCCACACCGCGACGCGTCCCCGCGGCGACGTCGCGCCGATACCGCGGCGACCAGTGTTGCCGGTAGCGTCTTAGACATTAAATCTAGAGTATTCGAGTATTCTAAATAAAATAAAACAAATATTAGGGGACATCTTACACATGGTCTCTGACCCCAAACTAAGCAAAGCTTGTGATATGGCTGCCAGAGACTGATATACTACATATTTTTAAATACATTCTTATATAGATAGTAACTAAATAACACCCAGACACAGAGCAAACACCTATGTTCATCACATAAATACTTGCCCTGGGTGGGGATCGAACCCACGCCTCTTTGATCCAGAAGTTAGGGTCACTAACCACTGAGCCACCGAGGCAGCATTCTATGAACAGTTAGTGGGAAAAAAAAGGTTTTAACGACAACCATTCAGTCTTAAGCTGAAGATCCCTCGTACACATTCGAAATGGGATCGTGTGATTTATCACGACGAGTGTCACAGTAACAGCTGTCTAAGTGACTGCTGTTAAACTTCAAATTGATTTTTCTCAGTTATTAACGATTCTAGACCATTGATGTCTTAACAAAAGTGATAAAGCTCGACGAGATCTACATTTCGGATGACAGCTGTCAAACTTACTTAAGTTTAAGATTTATCTCGGTTATTATCGATTCTAGACTACTGCTGTCATCACAATAGTGATAGAGCTCGATGATATCTACATTTCGGATGACGGCTGTCAAACTTTAAAGTGATTTTTCTCGGTTATTATCGATTCTGGACCATTGATGTCTTCACAAAAGTGATACAGCTCGACGAGATCTACATTTCCGATATATAAATCAGTGCATCTCTTTCAAATTTTATCATCGACCTCATTATTCCTCTAGTATATCTGTGATCAAACGAAAAACCAACAAATACACCTTCTGATTTAACATATTACTATGAGTTATCGAGGCAAAAGTTGGACCGCTGACGCTACACATGATCCGATTTCGCGGTTGGCTCTCACAAAATCAGAATGTATATGAGAGATTTTACTCATCTTCAGGTTAAGTTTGAACGGTTATCCCTAAAACCTTTTTTTCTGCTAACTGTCTAGATGTCATCTGTGTCTAAAGCTGGAAACATACTACGGATAAACGAACGCGGCTTACGGACGCGACTGACAGCCGCGACTGATAGGTATCTATACTATGAAAGTACACAGAGCCGTGCACACTATCGGACATCAGTCGCGGACGTCACCTTCGGACGTCCTTGAGCGTTCGGACGTCCGAGAGCGATCTGGCACATCGGATGTTTTAAGACTGTGCACATTGCTAAGTCGCGGCTATCAGTCGCGTCCGTCAGCCGCGTCCGATAGTATGATTCCGGCTTAAGGCAACACTAGTCGCCGCGACTTCACCGCGGTGCAGCAGCGGTACAGCGGCCGTCTGGCATCTCTCATAGTTTGTTTTCAGCTTTACCAAGAAAAATGAAAAAACAGGTTGCCTGTCATACTTAATGTCATAGTTTCTTCTATATTAGTCTGTGGGTTTCTTCTTCAGTTGAATCGTGTTATTTACATTGCTTTTAATCTCTTGCTGTGAAAATGCAACACGTGGTGATGCAAGAAAATAACTTCAATATTATATTCTCACCTGGACCTGTGCCATGCCCTGTGAATACTTCTCAACGATTTTTCCAACCTACACTTTCTGTTGTAAGTCAAAAGTCTAATATGTATATGATTAACGGTATTGTTGAGCTGCAGTTTGTATTGAAAACCAAACATATCCAGACCGGTAACGAATTTAACGATCGCAATATTAGTGGGAGTTTCTTATATCTCTGTGTTTCCAAACGTGTCGAAGAAAGGGATCTAACTTACACCGTCGAATTGGAGTGCAGTCTCTTGCAAAATTTCAAAGCAAAATACGTCATCAACGACGATGGCGCCTGGCATCTGTTAAGCGAGAGAAAGAATGGTGATAGATTTAGTTTTCCGTTAACATTTCAAGGCATCATTGAAGTTGTCGACAACGGGATTCTTTTTGCTCCCTTGCATCAAGACAGGAGTCTGACTGATTTCAAGCTTTGTGGCGAAGATGACTCCATAGATTTTCATAGAGCAGTGCTAGCCGCTGCAAGCCCCGTGTTTCATCGCATGCTTTGCGGAGACGGAGAGTGGAAAGATATATCCAATGGATACATCAAAGTACCTGGAACGACCGCAGTTACCCTCCAGAACTTCAAAGACTATTTGTACATTCGCACCCTCCCTGCAGAGGGTATAGAGCAGCTGTTACTTCTAGCTTCGTGCTACATGATGCCAGCTTTAGAACAGAGATGCGTTGATAAGATAATGCTCAATTTGACGGCCGAAAATATTTATGACTGGATTGAATTTGCTTTCAAAAATAAAATGAATCGCCTACACTTGCGATTGTTGGATGCTATTCAAGATAGAAAGGTGCTAATTAGTGATGTTAGAAAGCACAATGAAGCCAATAGAGATATATCGGCTGTGCCAACGCTGCCTGCGCTGGAACTGTAATATCCAACTATTTTATTTATTATTTTAATGACAGCCAAATAACTACTTAGCAAGAGTAGTGATTGTTACGGGACTCATGTAGAAGTTGCTTCGCGTATCCAAACTAGCCGTCAGATCGTCACCTGGACGGTGATCCTGCATGAAAACGTGTTCTAAGTTAAGTTTTGTTTTTAAGAAATTCGTGTGAAACATAATATGTTCAAATTCGTGTGCCGGACGGGTACGTGTCGCGCCGCCTTTAATTATTTTCAAATAAAATAAGTAACATTTGCTTTATCATTTATTTTAAGGCTAAGATTAAGTAGGCTGAGTTTCTAGAAAAAAGCACTTTATGATGAACTATTTCTTCTAGAAGCCGCCTCACAAGAAGTGGACCTGTATGAGCCTCGATGGTTTCACGAGAATTGAGATAGACTTCATCATGACCGATAGAGGCATATACTCTATGATGTCTCCGTGACTCACAGAATGAAAACTCATGGCGGTCACCGAATGTCACTCATGTCTTAATTTATTCATTATTTAGGTAATAAACATTATTTTAACTAAATAAAAGAAAAATAAAAAGCAACCATAACCTAAAAACTTATTTCGTAAATTAAATTTGAAAAATAAAAACTTATTCAACCCAATTTTTCTAGTGTGTATCCCACGCTTATTTTATTATATATAAATTGTAGTTGATAAGACATTATTATCATCATTATTTTCAATATTTATTTTCCTCCTTTAAATTTTACTAAAAGTCTCAATATCGACGTTTTGTTTAATTGATATTTTTTTTTCAACTGTGAATGAAATGTTGTGATGCTCACCGTAAACGCTCAAAATATATAGAACTTCAAACCTGAAGAGATTTCATAACTAGGTGGACGGTGGAAACTAAATAATTCCCAAGGAAAACCAAGGTGGACAAAGGTGAGCCGTTGTAAAAAAAAAACTTTCCACGGTTAACCTAGGTGGTCTCAGGTTGTGGACGGTAGGAAATAACTGAATCCTAAGACGCACATTGAAAATTAACATCAGACTTGAACGGTCTCGCGTGATGAAGTCTACGCTCTGACCTACTCTTTGCTTAGTTTGGTGTCAGAGACCGTGTGTAAGATGTCCCCAATATTTATTTGCTCGACCCCAAATCCAAAACCCTGAAGTTACAATCAAATCGTTTTGGTTATTTTTTAAATTTTGCGTTGGTGGACGAGATAAATAACAGGCTCGTAGAAGCTGTCTAAACGACACATCAAAACGTAACGACATCCACACTAAACGTAACGACATCCACACAAAACGTAACGACATCCACACTAAACGTAACGACATCCACACAAAACGTAACGAAATCCACACTAAACGTAACGACATCCACACAAAACGTAACGACATCCACACAAAACGTAACGACATCCACACAAAACGTAACGAAATCCACACTAAACGTAACGACATCCACACAAAACGTAACGACATCCACACTAAACGTAACGACATCCACACAAAACGTAACGAAATCCACACTAAACGTAACGACATCCACACAAAACGTAACGACATCCACACAAAACGTAACGACATCCACACAAAACGACGTTCTTCTCTTAATAATAGGATAAGATTGAGAGGAATAAAAGCTCCAAAGTGTTTTCCCGGTACTTATAGTCTTTCAGAAGCTCATCAATACCGTTTCCCTCAAGGGTGCCAGAGGTATGAGGCAAGGCAAGAGGCATTCTTTAAAAAAGGTATGTGTATGTACCTCGTTAACACTACCTACGTATTCATAGCAGCCAAATGAGTTTTCGTGAACTTAGGATGAGTAGTTTATCTGTACCTAAATGCCAAAAAACTCAAAAATATGAAATACGAGCTCTGACCGAGGGCAGCCACCTTATTCCGGCACCATTTTTTATCCGACATCAAAAAAGGTTTCAATACCATACAGTACCTACGTTTTTAGGGTTCCGTACCTCAAACGGAAAAAACGGAACCCTTCTATAAGGGTTCCGTAAAAAAGTGTTCCTATGAACACTTTTTTGTCCGTCTGTGTGTATGTCAAGACTCTTTATCTGTGTATTAGATATTATTGTGTAAAAGAAAAACTTCTCAGTTAGCGTTTAAAAAAGTTAGAGCCGTTTATGGTAAAAAACCGCATATTTCGACACTCACAAAAATCAAAACCTACAGGGTATTTCCCGTTGGCATAGAACATTTGGCAAAAAGCATTGTCTTAGAGTACAAATATAGGAATAAATCTGAAAACTGTTAATTTTTACTTAAAAAAAATAGGGCCTCAAAATTTACAAAATATGGGTTCAAAATTCAAAGTGAGTAAATCGTATAATGTAAGGTATCATATAAAAGAACTTCAGCAGCACATGCTAAAACAGGTTTTTAATTATTTTAACACTGTGTAATTTTCGATATATGACGAGAAAAGTGAATAAAAAAAAGTTTTTGTCGATGGTTATAGTATAGAGATTTTAACAACTTACTTCCCAATTTTGTGCAATTTTCTGGATTTTTACAGTACCCTCGATGTGCGAGCCTGACTCGCACTTCTCCGGTTTTTTTCGTTTATCCCCAGTAGCTCTACTGCTTGGCTCACCTAGTAGAGCGAAGGGAAATTTTATTTTCCCGTGACACTACTGGTAGTGCTACGGGTAAAAGTAAATTTCTTATGACTACTCAATACTATTTTATCGATATCGGCTCAGCCATTTTTGATAAATCCGTTCGAAATATTCGCGAATTCTGTACACGGATGAAGTCGGTCATGCTAATTTTTACAAAAAACAATCTTATTACATTTCATATTAATGTTACGAATCGACTTTGTCATTTTTTAAATAGATCATGCTTCTGAGGTCTCATTTAAATTTTATCAGAAATGGCTGCGATGATTTTGAGAAATTAACAAAAATTTTAAAATGGTAATTATTTCTTGTGAACTATTCAAAATTTGTATAGGTACGATTGAAGTCGGTTGGGCTCTTTTTGGCAAAAAGAAAATTATAACATAACTAAATCTTTCCGTAGTTCCCGACCTAAAATTAATCTGCCCACATTTTTGTTGTTAATTAATTGTATTTAATGCGCAACTCTGTGTTTGATTGCGGTGAAACGCTCGTTCTGTAATTATTGTTTTAATTCACGGCTTCATTTTAATACGGATTTGTCAAATGGTTTTAAAAGGTATAATTAAATGTCGTTAGCAGTTTGAGCTTGGTTTGTGATTAAATTCTATTTTAGGTGAAATGAGATTAAATTAATATATGTTAAATAATAGCTTTGAACTAATGTTAATGCACGTGAAATAAACTATGTATTAAATTTTTAAACAGTCATATAATAATATAACAGCTTTAGTACTGCAACTGTTTCGGGTTTTTATTTTTTAGGGTTCCGCACCTCAAACGGAAAAAACGGAACCCTTATAAGATCACTTTGTTGTCCGTCTGTCCGTCTGTGTGTATGTCAAGACTCTTTATCTTGGAAACGCGTAAAGATATCGAGTTGAAGTGTAAACTGTATACGTATATCTATAGTTTTTTGCAGTTGTGTAAAAGAAAAACTTTTCAGTTATCGTTTAAAAAAGTTAGAGCCGTTTATGTCGTAAAAAACCGCAAATTTCGCACTCACAAAAATCAAAACCTATAGGGCACTTCCCGTGGACATAGAACTATGGCGAGAAGCATTGTCTCAGAGTACACATATAGGAATAAATCTGAAAACTCTACATTTTTATTTAAATCACAAAAAATAGGGCCTCAAATATCACAAAATATGGGTTCAAAATTCAAAGTGAGTAAATCGTATCATGTAAGGTATCATATAAAAAAAAACTTCATTAGCACATGCTAAAACAGGTTTTTAATTATTTTAACAACGTGTTTGTACGGAAACCTCGATGTGCGAGCCTGACTCGCACTTGTCCCGTTTTTTTTGTTTGCGAGTCAGTTTCGCACACCAAGGGTTCCGTACAAACCCAGAAAATTTCACAAAATTGGGAAGTAAGTTGTTAAAATCTCTATAACTACTAAAAAGTTTTTTTTTTCACTTTTGTCGTCATACATCGAAAATTACACATTGTTAGCATAATTAGAGTCTTGACATACGGACAGACGGACAGACGGTGATCCTATAAGGGATTCGTTTTTTCCTTTTGAGGTACATAACCCTAAGACAATACTAAATAATTTCAATTTAATTTGGAGTATATGTTCAAATATAAAACATAAATATAAACACTTGCGATTATATCTAATAAAATTAAAGTATAATACAAAATATATTGATTCATAGTGATATACCTATATTGATTATTTTTTTCCGTATATTTAAAAGGTGTAATATATGTAAAGGCAAATAAAAATAAAATGTAAAGACAAACTCAAATATTTCATCAGTGAAATAAGAGAGCTCAACATTACATTACAGTGTGTATTGCAATGTTCAAAATCTGTTATAAATTGTTACATTACAGGCATACGTTAGTCAGTCGAAGAGAGAGTATTCTAATTTTTTAAGTAACTAGTGTTCAAAATTGAATCTAAGTTAGAATAAGTAAATATTCTCGATGGGGAGCTCTGATAGCAGCTCAAAAAGTTAGTATTTTTATCCTCCAACGCAAAAACGACGAAGTGTTACAAGTTTGACGTGTCTTTGTGACTGTCTGTGGCATAGTAGCTCTTGAGCCGATTTCGGTTAAAAGGTAAATTATTAGTCTTGGCTATGTTTCATCAAAATCGTCGTTCAAATGTTGTTCAGTCTTTTTCCAGAAGGTCGTGGTACTCCTACTTAAATCTTAAGTGGGAGTTTTTAAAGTTTTAATCTTATATATTAAGCATAATGGGAATCAGGTACATCAATCATTTATGTCCTCTAAACCAGTGGTTCGCAAAGTTATCTGGGCTACGACCTATCTATATTAGTAATTCCTAAGGTTATCTGAGCTACGACTTATCTAAACGAGTGATTCCCAAAGTGATCTGGGCTACGACCTATCTATACTAGTAATTCCTAAAGTTATCTGAGCTACGACTTATCTAAACGAGTGATTCCCAAAGTTATCTGGGTTACGATTAATCTAAACTAGTGGTTCCCAATGTCATCTGGGTTACGACCTATCTAAACTAGTGATTACCAAAGTTATCTGGGTTAAGACTTAACTAAACTAGTGGTTTCCAAAGTTATCTGGGTTACAACCTATCTAAACTAGTGGTTCCCAAAGTTATCTGGGCTATAACCTTTCTAAACTAGTGATTCCCAAAGTTATCTGGGTTAAGATATATCTAAACTAGTGGTTACCAAAGTAATCTGGGTAACAACTTATCTAAGCTATTGGTTCCCAAAGTTATCTGGTTTACGACCTATCTAAACTAGTGGTTCCCAAAGTTATCTGGGCTACGACCTATTTAATCTAGTGATTCTCAAAGTTATCTGGGCTACGACCTATCTAAATCAAGTTTACAAATCCGGGATCCACTTCTAGAAAATTCAACGTTGTCATCATGAATAAAAGACTACAATTGTTACATGGATAAAAAAAAATATTTTAACGGGATGGATAAAATTGTTTTTTGACTTCAATTCAATTTACTTTTTATAGTAGTGAGTTTGATTTCAATGTGGTGGCTTACTCAATATACGCTTACGACCCATGAGAGGGTCACGACTCATAGTTTGGTACACCCTGCTTAACAATATGTTACTCCAAGCTTCAATAGGTATACATAGACTTTAACTTGATTTATATGAATATCATTTGAACAATTTTTTGCCCTAAAAACCGTTCGTTAACCCAAGCCGAGGATGAAGTAATAAAGAAACAGCAATAAAGAATCAATCCAGGCGCGGCACATCTGTCTGTCAGTGTGTTTGTCAGTTCGCAGCTGCGCGCGCGCAGAGTGACGCGGGAGATTGAGCGCACCCAATCATTGTGCTTCATTCTCGCACGTTGATCTACAGTGCCGTGGACATTCCGAATATAAAATTATTGCAAATGAAATAGGTATATCTTTTCATTATTATTCAATTCTTTATTTCCATAATAAATAACATTACGGTTTCCACCAATACGTTATTTAATTTACTCTTAATACTTACCAAACATTTAGGTAAACAAAAAATATGAAATCATGTACAGTAACGGCCTTTTTAACAGTCTATTACAGAACATGGGCATCAAGGGTCATACCCGTGAAAGGTCCCACAAAAAGTGGCTTCTCGAACATCTTGCATACTCATACCAAATAAAAAACAACTATTTGGTCTTAGCTTGCGTAGCGCACAATTTTAGGCCTTGAGATTACGGAATCTGAAGGCAAAAGGTGCTCCGCAATCGCACTTTCTTGACTTAGTGTCTGAAAATCCTCACTTGGTGGTGAAAATCGTCACAGCAGCATTACTAAATTTCTTAAAAAAGCAACAGCAGTAAGAATTAGAGTCTACATACACGTACCAACGATCAGGGTAAGATATCCACCTACAAGGTGGGTAAATTTCTGATGAATTTTTTGGTCAGTCTTAGGATGGGTGACAGCGGGTGGCATATCCAACTTGAGCGCTGCCGTTGCTGCGATGGTACGTTAAATTTACAGGTCCTAATTGTTCTAACCTCATAGCTATGTCAGTCAATGAGTTCTTTGGAATTTATGTACGGAATTTCACACCACTGGCTTTTCGGTGATGGAAAACATCGTGAGGCAACCTGCATAAGTCCGTAGAAGAAATTCGATGGCGTATGTGAATCCACCAACCCGCACTGGGCCAGCGTGGTGGATATGGCCCAAACACCCTTCGTGGGTAGGCCTACGTCCTGCAGTGGACTATTAAAAAGGCTGGTACAGTACAGCTATGTCAGAAGCCTTCAGGCGTTTAAAATCATTGACACCAGGGCTAGCCACGCGGCCTATCTATAAACTTATTTACTTACATTTTTCGCCTTTTTCATAGTTATGTAAGGGAGGTAGTATTAAGTCCAGCAGTAGACGCTCTGTGGCAAATATAATAATATTCTATTTGTATGAAAATTGTACTGATTTGTTTTTATTTCTTGTCCACGTGTTAAAACAAATCATAAAAATTATTCCACAGGGAATCTCTGTCAAGCAAATAGTTTTTGGTCAACAACATTGACCGTAACACAGATAGGTATTATAATACTAAACTGTAAGAAAAAAATCTAAAATATTGAAATGATTTAATTTTTAAAGTTCTTCGCACACTAGTCTCAAACAATTGTTCTTCTTGTTACATTACTGGGCCGGAATCCCAAAGAGATGCAGGTTCAAATCCTACGATCGCGGGTAAGTTTTGTAATGGTTATAACAAAATGAACAATTCTTTAATCTCTTTTTAGGGTTCCGTACCTCAAAAGGAAAAAACGGAACCCTTATAGGATCACTTTGTTGTCCGTCTGTCCGTCTGTGTGTATGTCAAGACTCTTTATCTCGGGAACGCGTAAAGATATCAAGTTGAAATTGAAATTGTATTTGTATATCTATGATCTCTTACAGTTGTGTAAAGGAAAAAATTCTCAGTCATCATATAAAGAAGTTAGAGCCGTTTATGTCGTAAAAAACCGCATATTTCGACACTCACAAAAATCAAAACCTACAGGGTACTTCCCGTTGACATAGAACTATGAAGTTTGGCAAAAAGCATCGTCTCAGAGTACACATATAGGAATAAATCTGAAAATTGAACATTTTTATTTTCATCACAAAAAATAGGGCTTCAAAATTCACAAAATATGGGTTTAAAATTCAAAGTGCGTAAATCGTATCATGTAAGGTATCATATAAAAGAGCTTCATTAGCACACGCTAAAACAGGTTTTTAATTATTTTAACAATTTTCGATGAATGACGAGAAAAGTAAAAAAAAAAACTTTTGTCGATGATGATGATGAGTATAGAGATTTTAAGAACATACTTCCCAATTTTGTGAAATTTTCTGGATTTGTACGGAACCCTCGGTGTGCGAGCTTGACTTGCACTTGTCCGGTTTTTTAAACATTAATTGTAAACGCGGCAGTTTTGAGATTAATTTCTTAATCTTAAAACTGCCGCGTCTACATAACGTAAGGCGGCTTGCACACTGCACGCGCGAGGCGATGAGCGATTCATTCTGGCGATGACGAATTGTTCGCGCCGAGATCTCGGAGCAAGTAAACATTCGACAACTGTGCCGCGGATGCGGTGACCATGATACCTCGATTACAGGGATTTATTTTTAAGATTTCTCTTACATGCCTATTTGCTACTTTTGTAAAGTCAGTTAATGTACATTTTTACTCTGCCCCCGATAGTTAAATAGTCACGTCAAACATCTTTTATGTCAAAATTAAGATGCATAATTATACTGACAGATAGGCTTTTTTCGAGTGTATAATATATACGATTTTGCGATGTATAACATGTATGAGAAAATATATAAAAATAACATATGTCGCGATCCTAATTTCGTAATAAAAGAACGTAAATGCGTCTTGTTAACAATTGGGGGCGGCGCAGTACTAGTGTGATAATCTGGAGCGACTACAAATCGTGTTGGTCATAATCACCGTCATTATTACAAGCTTCTATTTAGTTTCACCTGTCCCATTGTCTGTCGGTCTGTAATGAAATCTTGCAAGTTAAATTTGATCCAGTTCCCGGTTTACTGATGATTTGAAATTTTGCATACGAGTGTAAATTGCGTGACAATGCAATATTATGATGACATGGTGCTGATCTGATGATGAAACTGGAAGAAACTTTGCAATGAAACGACACAACCGCATCGAGTTTGAGCAAATTTGAATCGTCTTGACGAGTAGTTTGTCTTTCAATGATAACCAGGGTCTGGCGATGGAGCTGGAAGGTAGTCCTAGAAACTCTGTATTGAAACGACGCAAACCCATCGAGTTTCGGCTCGTTTGATTCTTCTTGGCGAGTACTTATTCAGTACAAGCTTGTTTAAAAAAAAGGGTATTATTTAAACTATTCTTGTATACAGAAACTTATTATACACTAGTCTTGAAACGCTCTTGTCTAGCATTTGCTTTCGCACAGGGATGTGCAAAAAATACCATAACCACCGTATGAGTACTATGAGTATGAGCATGTACTCGTATATCCGTGGTCATACTGGTATGACTAAACTAGTATAGTGAGATAAATTACTTTTGAATGTTCGAGTATAATAATCATGAGGAAATATCCCATTGAGATGAAAATAGTGTTAGTGCAAATCTACTGACAAGTTAATAAAACTGTCACGATTCACCATGTTCACCATTGTACCAGCAATTCAACAAAACCACAAAACAAACAACACAACAACACAAAAAAAAATAAACATCGTAAACAATTATTCTTAAATATTTTACAATGTCATCTTAATTATTTAAATTTATTTTTGTCACAACCCGGTCCAGCCTCGGCATAATATTATGCTGGTTGTGGACCAATCAGCGCTGGAGATTGTTTCTGACAAGAGCTAGCAATAAAACGTGAAAAGGTAACTTTAACCTAATAAAAACTAATGACACTACAATACATCAGTGTATCATACATTATTGTCTAATTTTTCCCCATAACCCATGGCCACTGCACCACCTCTCGCCCGTTCCTTGATTTAAATCCTACAACAAAATATGTACTGTTTTACGCGCGCCCAACGACGGATTTATTATTTCAAACGCTGTGATTCACGAGATCGCTCGCGTATAGCTTTTTAACATATAAATATTTGTAATAGCTGCGTTTGTGGAGCACTAGCCGTATATTGCGTTGTGTATATTGCCTTATGGATACAGATTTATGATTTGTGTTGAGATGGTGTTGGTGACGAGTAATGTGATGTTTTGTTTGGTGAATTATGATGTTTTCTGAGTAAACAAACTGAAGGTCTTTTAGTTTATGGGAACGAAACTGTGTTTGTATATACTTTTCTACGGATTTCCCTGAGTAGATAAATATACTCCTAAAGGCGTCTGCTTAAAATAACGTACCATGCCATATCTGTGCTAGAACGTATCAGGCACGGAAAACAACACAATACGCTCTACTATGCCCATTATAACGTACCATCAACGTACATCAGCCATCATCATCAGAGAACATCTCGCCGGTGCCTGCTAGCTCCGCGCAAGGCGCGCGATGGTACTGGTCGGTGAAGGAACGGTCTAGTGGGCATAGTCTCATACTTTTCAATACAAAGATTCAACAATAAATATCTCCATATTTTTTGCTCAAAAAGGTGCCTGATTTATTGATATTTAACCTTTTATGGCACTTAAAACGGGCTTGCTACCCGTCCACCCGCTGGCTAACCCACTGGTGAATGTAGGGGTAATTTCTATTTACCCGTGTACCACCCACTGCGTCGAGGTTGGAATTAATTATAAAAATATCGAACTTGACTAAGTGTTTTATCAATCTCCGGCAGTTAGCGCGTTGGCATTTAGGTACATCTGAACCCCCCAAAGTGGGTTCCCGCCTTGTCGTGACGGGGGGGCTTTGTAGCTAGGTACCCTGGAGCTTGGTGAAAGAAGAGGACCCCGTGGTGGGGCCGCCTCTCCGGTTTTTTCCCCAAACCCGTGTGGAGGCTGGCCAGTAGGTCGATTCGCCGACTGAGGTGGACTGCGGTGTCGCGCTTGTCACGATGGACAAGACGTCAATAAGTATGTGTAGGGTGACTGGCAAGCCCTGGTGTCATAGTTTAACATAAGCGTCGATTGTTATAACTTCTCCTTCATATCAGTGGTCTTCAATAGGCTTACAAATTGTGTTAATGCTAAGCCTATTTTTTTTTAGTTATAAAACTAACTTTAAATTTATTATGTTAATCCTTTTATGGTGGACATTCCGAGCGTTAGAACTAAGCGTTTCGAATCCTCATTCCTCATACGAACAGCCAGAATGTGGAAAGTTTTGCGTGGGTCTGTCTTCCCGCTAAAGTACCTACAACGTGGGTGTCTTCAAATCCCGAGTAAATAGGTATCTTCTAGATAAGCGTGCACCACCCTAGACCACACATATGCTCAACATCAGTACGTAGTCAAAAGCAAACCTATACGGAATTCTAAAATAAATTTAAAAAAAAATTGTCTGCAAAAAACCCTAAAAACAAAACTTAAGCATAAAACAATAGATTAAGAACGTCATTACCATTAAGTCTCCCTATTCGCCGCGCAGGGCGTTACCGTTGAATTTAATATCTGTTTAGCTTCGTCCGCTAGCAGCCGGCGGTAATGCCCCGTGTCTCGTAAAGAGGCGCACTTGCAGTTTTTGCGGACCGTGTGGTCACCGCATAGTTAAGGGGAGGTAGATACTTTTTTTTTTTATTTAGACAATTTTCAAAATTGCTATCGTAGTGCAATGCTTACTAGCATAGGTATACCGAGATACCGAGAATATATAACACGTTATTTCTAGACAGGCAAAGACAAACTTGTAGTATCATCACCCTAATAGAGACAACAGGAAAAAAGCGTTACAAGTGTACTGTGACCAAGTGACGACTGTGATGAGTAGTGGGGGGATATAGTAGTATAAAAAGGGAAGCGCCGCTATTTTGAGGTCATTTTGCTTACTTTACGTAAGCGTATTCACGTACAACCCATGGCTGTATTTATGCCAATGCCACACTATTTTTTTTCCGTTATAGTAGATACCATCCCCTTAACTGTAGTCCAGGTATTTAGCTAAGTATTTATAGGCTTGCGTTAAAGAGCCTTCCGATCTCCTGATATTATGCGCCGAGGTGGTGCCGTATTGTAGGTGGCACTCTAATGCTGGGCTACACGGAACTGCTGTTTATCTGAAAGAGAACTATTTTGTTTATATTTTTTTAAGAATGCGTAATCATTAACAACGTTTGCTTGCATTACATTATCTTTATTGTAGGGTAACCTTTTAAAGTAGAAAAATGTTTTTTGTTGCGATAAATTGTTGAAAATCTTTGTCGAAATCAATTTATAAAAAAAATAAAGCCGATGTTCAAGTATAGTAGAATTCTACAGAATCACGACCTAAGACTTCATACCGATATTTTTGTAATTTCTTTTTGTATTTTTACAAATATGTTACCATTGCATAAAATTATTATTTTAAAATAATTGTTCATTTATTATTATTTTATATATTTATAGGTTGAGTAGGTATAAGTGGCACATCATTGCTTCTTTGAGTCTACGTATATTTTTACGATACACGTTTATTTTTATTTTCCCAATTAAAAATCACGCACTTGTGATAAATAAAAAACCGGACAAGTGCGAGTCAGGCTCGCACGTCGAGGGTTCCGTACAAACAAGTTGTTAAAATAATTTAAAACCTGTTTTAGCATGTGCTAATGAAGTTTTTTTACATGATACCTTACATGATACGATTTACTCACTTTGAATCGTGAACCCATATTTTGTGAATTTTGAGGCCCTATTTTTTGTGATTTTAAATAAAAATGTACAGTTTTCAGATTTATTCCTATATGTGTACTCTGAGACAATGTTTCACGCCCAATTTCAAAGTTCTATGTCAACGGGAAGTACCCTGTAGGTTTTTGATTTTTGTGAGTGTCGAAATATGCGGTTTTTTACGACATAAACGGCTCTAACTTTTTTAAGCGATAACTGAGAAGTTTTTCTTTTACACAACTGCAAGAAAACATAGATATACGTATACAGTTTAAATTTCAACTCGATATCTTTACGCGTTCCCGAGGTAAAGAGTCTTGACATACACACAGACAGACGGACGGACAAACGGACAGACGGACAACAAAGTGATCCTATAAGGGTTCCGTTTTTTTCGTTTGAGGTACGGAACCCTAAAAAATAGGTATTTACAAAAAAAATACAAAAGCCTCCTGTCAAGTTGCGTAAACGTTGCACGTAACCCAGTATGTGTGACATTGTACATAAGTGGTGGAGCTTTGCCTACTTTGCGACGGTATTAGATGCTTAGAACAATGCGCCCACAGAATGCTGGCTCAGGCCTGAGGTGGGAAGTCACTGTGACTGGTGTAATGCCTGCTTAATGTGTATCTATGGGGATCTGATATGAAACTTTATGTATAAAAAAAACGTTGTCTGTAAAGCCGGTTTACGGACGATACTTTTATGCGATTACGTCCTAAGAAAACAGCTAGTGTTGAATTAACAACTGAAACAAGCTAAACGCTAAGGCCGATCGTGTCTTTCTATCACGTCTTGTTACGCGCTCTCACTTGCACGGCTTAGACAGAACGTGACACTTTTTCCGGCGTTCATATCGTTTTCACGTCAATAAATGTACGTAAAATAGCTTTTTTTTTACAGCCGTGGACTGTCGATTTTTTATCACCTTCTTGTTTGTAAATAAATTAGATAGGTAGATTTACTTTTTTTTGTTTAAAATACAAAAACAAAGCATTGCCATTCTGCGTGGCAATGCTGCCACTGGGCACGCTGCTAACTGGCAGTGGGCTTGAGCATTTGGATTATCTTTAGACCTTCAAGGGTCTGTGGATGATCCAATTGCTTTCTACGTAGTAGTAGTGTAGGTAGTTTTAGCATTTAAAGTATTATTGTATGTTATTGTAGGTAATAAAGGCACTTTTGCCCATTCAAAGTAGACTTTTATATTATTATTATATTATAGTATTTCATCATAAGTATATTACTCTGCTGTTCTGTGAGTATTACTCATGTATTCTAATACAAAGTCTCATTGAGTAAGTAGACGTCTGCGGTAGATGTCATATAGTTCATTTGTTTTTAGCTGTCAAAAATGTAAACGAACGACACACAATTAAACAAGAATACTTTAAGAAAATATATCAAATATTCGAATACCTAAACGTAATATCATAAAAAGTTGCTAATCTTATCAATATTTTCTTTAAATTTAACTACCCAAATAAAGTGTTCCACACATTGAGTGTCGCTGTATAAATATTATAATCAACTTCTTTGTTACATCACCTAACGTATTTAGTAGACTAATTGAAATTAACTGAGTTGTGATTCAGTGAGAAAAAAGTAAATTTATTACTTACCGAGAACACTATTTCAAGTTTTTTGCCTACTAAAAATGTAGGATTGCTAACAAGTAATTACAAAACTTCTATAACCAATGGATCATGCAACCCCTAAAAAAATAAACGAATTTGTCACCGCTGCTGCACAGCTGCGAAGCGTCACCTTTATTCCAAAATAGGTACCCAGTAAGTACATACATCCAGAACAAAACGCGTGATTGCTCGCGCGCTCATCAAGTAGGTACCTATACGAAGAACAATGCTTGATGCTTCTGAAACTGTCGCCGAGACGGCTAATATCCAGCGCGTCTAGTTTCGTTGACAGCTCACTTTCACAGCTCAACAGCTGCTTTGTCTTGTATAATTGGAATGCCAGACAATAGTTTTTTAACCACTGTTGTTTCACTGAGAATGGTCAAATGGGACTAGCAGAAGTTTAATACAAGAATATGATGTCATATTTGAGATCTGCAAACTCAACACAAGAAAAACATTATCTGTAGGAGGTGATTGCCTAAAAATTTATAGCTGCGGTGGCTATGACAAAGAATATTAAAAAATGTGAAGCGCGATTTTTTAACACATTAGCCTCAGACATTAGCCATGTCAGAAAATTTAAAAACTTTGAGGCCTAGTCGCCCGACCTATTGAAAGTTGATTTTCGCTAAAACATGCAACTTAAACATTTAACCTACTAGTTTTTACCCGCGGCTTCGCCCGCATGATATTTTGATTTTTGTGCTATCCCATGGGAACCCTTTATTTATCTGGGATAAAAAGTAGACTATGTCACGTCCCGTATTTCAAACCCGAGGCCCGACCTTACCACCCTTAATAAAGGAGGTGGAAAATCAATAAAATAAAACATAAAACGATTTGACGGTTGTTCGATTCGACAGTTGTTTTTTTTTGACATTTTTAGCTTATAATTATTATATACTACGGGAATAATCGCGCACTAAAATTACGAGATAAATAAATACCTCCTCATCCCGCGACTAGTCCCATAGTATATAATAATTATGTGTTCAAATCGCGAAAGTATAAAAACAACATTTTTAGCTTATTAGAGTTCTCAGACAGCAGAATTTTTCCTACTAACTTATCGTTATATTATAAAAAAATACGCAGTATCATTACAATTTATAGCCTATGTGTTATTCTGATATATAAGCTATATTATTGCAAAGTTTCATCTCAATCCATCCAGTAGTTTTTGCGTGAAAGAGTAACAAACATCCATCCATCCATCCATCCATCCTCACAAACTCAGAAACTTTCGCGTTTATAATATTAGTAGGATAGGTAATACGTAGCACTCATACCGTAGTTTGACTAGGTGTTTGTTAGCTCATCGAAGTTAAGTAACGATCGGCACGGTCAGTCTTCAGATGTGTGACCGCGGATGGTATTTACAAATGAGCTCTACCAAGGGTCGGATGACACATTAAATTGGAAGCCTCGGTTTTTAACCGTTTAGCCATTTCAGAGGTCTTCAGACGACTCAAGAAGTTTAATATAAGAGTATGCCATTTTTAACACGTGGTGACACGCTTTGAGATATTGCTAAACGCTGAGAGGTACCATGATACGTTAAATTGAGGGTTTGTTAGGACCCGGTTCTCTATATAGCTGACTCGCTATGTCAAAAGTCTTTCTATATGTACAAGGCTTGCCACCCGGCCTATTCAAACTTAATTTGCGATTCATCTATCAGCTGCAGAACGTCCACTGCTGAACATTGAACTTCACTATGGGTTTCCAATAAGCCCGATAAAAAACGGCTTGCATCCAGGGCAATTGCTCTTGTAAGTGGACGATCTAAAGTGCTCACACTATCTCTTGCATTTCTGAGATAATAAGGTTTTTTTTTTCATTTTCCAGTTGTTGGTAGTCTTATTTTTTTTTTAGCCTCTAGCCTGCTTCGATGATATACACACAGACATTTGGTTGTGTGAATATATACAGGGTTATTATTATATACTACGGGATAATCGCGCACTAAAATAATTACGATTCGGAAAATAAGTTCGGGATTATCCAGAACTGGTATTTTAAGCTGAAAGGAGGTGATTCAGACCATCATAATGAATAAGTATTACTTTGCCAACTCGAACCGGACAAGTGTGAGTCAAGCTCGCACATCGAGGGTTCCGTACAAATCCAGAAAATTTCACAAAATTGGGAAGTACGTTGTTAAAATCTCTATACTATAACCATCAAAAAAAAGTTTTTTTTTTCACTTTTCTTGTCATACATCGAAAATTACACATTGTTAAAATAATTAGAAACCTTTTTTAGCTTGTGCTAATCAAGTTATTTTGTAAGATTCCTTACATGATACGATTTACTCACTTCGAATTTTGAACCCATATTTTGTGAATTTCGAGGCCCAATTTTTTGTGATTTAAATAAAAATGTACAGTTTTCAGATTTATTCTTATATGTGTATTCTGAGACAATGCTTCTCGCCAATTTTCATAGTTCTATGTCAACGGGAAATACCCTGTAGGTTTTAATTTTTGTGAGTGTCGAAATATGCTTTTTACGACATAAACGGCTCTAACTTGTTTACACGATAACTGAGAAGTTTTTCTTTTACACAACTGCAAGAGACTATAGACATACGTATACAGTTTAAATTTCAACTCGATATCTTTACGTGTTCCCGAGATAAAGAGTCTTGACAACGGACAGACGGACAACAAAGTAATCCTATAAGGGTTCCGTTTTTTCCGTTTGAGGTACGGAACCCTAAAAATTAGCTGTTTTATACATATTGTCAATTCTGAGTTGCTATTTTGTATGGAACAGCTGATTTTGTTACTCGGATTTTGGGTTGGCCCCATAGTACCTAAATGTTGTACTTACATAATGATGCTCTTAATAACCCCCCTTTGGCGTAGTACAGGGCAAGTAGATAAACCCTGTAGAAGCATTTTAGTTTCTGATAAATTAAAATAGCTTAGTTGCATCTGTATTTTTGCGTGTTATATGGTGTCTCCTACATCGAAAATTTCAGTGTAGCTGAATGTGATTTTTTTTAAATTCGTAGAAATATACAGACTAAAACAGCTTTAATATATAAAAGAAGGTAATATAAGTACACAGACGTCTTGGCCACTGAAAGCAAAGAAGCAGCAGGCTAATTACAGCTGGAACAGCTCACAGCTGCTCCGTCACGCGTCGGCGGCGACGCAGCTCGAGCTGAAAATGAGCTGTTTATCACTCGCCATACTACGATACAGGCTGATGCCAGTTTTGTGTCTCACGAAATAAAAAACGTAGAGCTAATGAAATAAGTAAGGAAGAGTTGTGAGCTAATTACAGCTGCAACAGCTCACAGCTGCTCTATCACACGTCGGCGGCGACGCAAATCGAGCTCTTTATCACTCCCCATACTAATATACAGGCTAATATACTAATGACAGGCTAGTTTTGTGTCTGACAGATAAAGAAGGTACCAGTAGTTCATCATGCTGTTTAGAAAAGCTCTCAGGTGCTCCGTCTCCCGCTGACGGTAATGCAGCTCGTGCAAAAATTGGGCTGTTTTTGTTTCGCCGTACTCCTATGAAGCCTGATGTTTGCTTTGTGTCTCATAGAATAAAGAAGTAGAAATAAATTAGTAATTCATAACACAAAACAAAAATACGTAAGACAAGGACATGACTTCCAAATTGCGTGTCCGTTTTTTTAGGGTTCCGTACCTCAAACGGAAAAAACGGAACCCTTATAGGATCACTTTGTTGTCCGTCTGTCCGTCTGTGTGTATGTCAAGACTCTTTATCTCGGGAACGCGTAAAGATATCGAGTTGATCTTTAAACTGTATACGTATATCTATGGTATCTTGCAGTCGTGTAAAAGAAAAACTTCTCAGTTATCGTTTAAAAAAGTTAAAGCCGTTTATGTCGTAAAAAACCGCATATTTCGCACTCACAAAAATCAAAACCTAGGGGTACTTCCCGTTGACGTAGAACTATGAAACTTGGCGAGAAGCATTGTCTCAGAGTACACATATAGGAATAAATCTGAAAACTGAATATTTTTATTTAAATCACAAAAAAATTGGGCCTCAAAATTCACAAAATATGGGTTCAAAATTCAAAGTGAGTAAATCGTATCATGTAAGGTATCATATAAAAGAACTTCATTAGCACATGCTAAAACAGGTTTTTAATTATTTTAACAACATGTTTGTACGGAACCCTCGATATGCGAGCCTGACTCGTACTTGTCTGGTTTTTCATTGTTTTTTCGTAAATAACTAATACCATAAACCACAGTGTAAAATGTTATCGCGCTTACTAAAACATGATTTTCTACACATCTTTTTCTTCTTCTTCTTATATGTTTTGTCGTCGCATTGTTGTGCATTTGCCAGTGTCATGTTATATTAATTCTTAATATTTTTTGATAACATTTTACCACAATAGTCACGGTCGTAGTCACGTCACAGTCCAATAAAGTCGCGGTCAAGTCCTAACATAGTCCAAGTCATACCTTAGTAAAGTAGTGGAGATTTAACGAAACACCAAATTTTTTCACTAATTATCAGTGATAAACTTTAACAAAATAATGAGGCGACATGGTCTGCGTTTTCGCCAAAACTCCTCCACACACCCTATATAAAACTTCTCTCACAGACATTGCGTTCCAACAGGCTTGCCAGGCGCAAAAATTAAAATAAACAATAGCAAAACGGCCCACACCCGGGGGCGGGCGGAATAAAGCTTTTGTCCTAAGATTAGCCAGAGTTGTAAGAAAGCCTTAATACAGCCCTGTGAGTCTGGAATTAGCGCCTACCCGCAAATGAGGGTTTTGTTTTTGAAACAACTATTCTGCACAAAGGAGGTTTTTAGTTTTGAGTTCTAGTGGACGCTTGACTGGGGTGGTTTTGACCGTTTTGACGAAAAAATTAAGCTTTGTACAGTAAATTGGTGTTATTACTGTTATGTATAGTGTCAAAAGAGTCGACAAAGGATTTCTTTGTAACTATGCTGTTCTGTGATTTAAAATATAAAAAAACAACTATTCGCAAACAAGAGATTTGATTTTGAAGAATGAAAGATGTATAAAAGAAGGTTTTTTTATTATTTTAGTGGACGTTTGAATGAAACGGCTATGATAGAATAAAATAGAATAAAGAATTATGATAGAATAAGGTATAACTGTGACTATACCTACTTGGCTTTACGTTTAAAAAAGTTAAAATTACTAGTTTTTATTTATCTTTATAGGTACTATTGCGTGGTATGTCCCGTAGTGTAAGAACAATCTTAAGCGTCTCAAATACTGTAAAATTATTATATCATCTCCCGTTAAAAATAAATGATGATTAAGGACGATCAGAAAATTCAAATATCTTAGAAAATATTTGGAAAATTGTGCAATCTTGGGTAGCTGGTTGGAAATACATAATATGCCACTATTAAACCAAACCAAACACTGCAAAACCAAGCTTAAATCAAAATTCACTAGAAATGACGCCATGACGCGACGTGGACACTGCACGGGAAATTAGCGTCAGTGACACGTCCGATGCTTTTTTCCATTATGCGGTGTGACGTCACAGTCTATGTCGACCACAAAAGGACGTGACGTCAATGTTCGCTGCATCACGTATTAATTTTGGTTTGTTTCGATGAAGTGTTTTTAATTTCTTTTTGCTATTGCATTGAACATACAATAAATCAGGTGGTGGTTTAAGTCACGTTACAGTACCAGTAACTTCTTCGAAAATTTTACGGATTTTTACACTGCAGGCTAGTCGCTGATAGAGTTTGTGCAAAAAGTGAACCGTCGTGACGTTACGGTGTACTAACAATAAGATTTAAATCAGCAGCCAAGGTACCGACTACTTGGTAGACGCGAGTCTACTGATGAAAACCGAATTGGTGTCTACCAATGATCAAACACTTAATTATTGTAGGTACCTACTAGTAATGACAGAGCAGTGTTATCAATGTAACACAATTAGTAAAATGGCGCACGGGCGCAAAGAGTATAATAATATCACGGGCGACCTCATCTACGACGCTTCTCTTTTTGCACAAACTTTATGAAAGAAAGATCGTGAATGAAATGATTTATTGACACAAATATATTACAATTTTGCTAATAAACATAAAATATATAGAATTTAACATAATTAATAACTTAAAATGAACTTATTTATTAGTATATTTGTGAGCTATGGATTGCCGAACTAAGCTTTAAGCTTGTGTCTCGGAAATCCGTGCCCCCCTTATAAAGTTGGCTTTACATTATTATAATCGATTTACGTCATTGTGAGAAAAGGAAATTACCTAATTTACTATAAACATAATGTGCTAAAAATTATTTTAAATATCAGAAGTCATCGTTGAAAACTTACTTAATGCAAATAACAATAATCATAAAAATCATAAAATCTCTTCAAAACAATTTTTTCAACTATTCAGTTAATAACAATTTTAACTATAACAACAAGGATATAAAATACCTACCATATACTATGCGTGTGTGTGTGCCTGCACACGTTGACAATAAATTTGACGGCCCATGTGAATCTATCAACTTGCAACTTTGCCTGCTTAGTGGATAAAGCTCATTCACATTCACTCACATTAAGGATTCAATCAGTATAAGACAGTAACACTAAAGACTTTTGGGTAAAGCTTTCGTATACCGAAGATAAATATGTTTGTATAAAAGATGAGAAGATACAATTAAAGCTCAAATTTCACGTTTCATACTTGTCAAGTGAGGTGCGAGTATAAAAATGACTAATAAAAAAAACAACAAAAAGCACCAACAGTCTTTAACAAAACTACTAATTTAACCAATTGATGCTGAAATCGGGAGTACCCGAAAAATCTACACAGCATTAGACAATTATCCCCCCGCCATAACTCAAGGAGAGTCCCGAAACTACTTAAAAAAGTACAGAAGACTCAACAGTTCCACATTTCGTCGTGGAGGCTAACGATTGCGAAGTGAGCTGTCCCATAAATCTCGCCGTCCTGATTGATACATGGCTGTGGGTTGACGCCCATTCAGTAATTTAGTGCCAGCCGCCCGCCCAGCACCAGATAGCGGGACTTTTGTTTTGCATTAATACCCCGCCTTGAGGAAAGTTTTTATTGTTACGGAATAGGCCGTTTCGATTTTGCGTGGGGTTTGTCGTGGTAATGAGCTTGCTAAGTTTGTAAAGGCCGAGTGACTAGGAGCAGTTTAAGGGTTTGTGCCGTTGTGGTGTACTTACATACATAGCCGTGGTGGTCAAGAGGTAGTGACACCCGCCTTACAATCGTGAGGTCGTGGGTTCAAAACCCCGGTCCCGTACCAATGAGTTCTTTGGAATTTATGTACGGAATTTCACATCACTGGCTTTTCGGTGAAGGAAAACATCGTGAGGTAACCTGCATACGTCCGTAGAAGAAATTCGATGGCGTATGTGAATCCACCAACCCGCTCTGGGCCAGCGTGGTGGATATGGCCCAATCACCCTTCGTGGGTAGGCCTACGTCCTGCAGTGGACTATTAAAAAGGCTGGTACAGTACAGGTGTACTTACAACGCATCACTGACACAGTATACTACGCTCACAGGCTGCTGCCCAAGATACGCCTTTGCCTAGTTTCGAGCCCGTCAGTACACCCTTGTATTGTTTTAACTGACTTCCTAAATTTAAAAGAGGATTCTGTTTTTTTTTTTTTTTTTTTTTTTTTTTTTTTTTTTTTTTTTTTTTTTTTTATTGATAAATTACCTAACCACAGACTCCAGGGTCTGTGCCCTTTGTTAACTAAAGATAATTATTAGATTTTACAAGCAGACCGGCGACCCGATCACGAGTATGACACATGTGCCCGCCATCGCTCTCCTCGACCATATTTGAGGGAAGAGAACGACCCGACACATAATGCCGCCGCAAGAAGTAGCCTTCGATGGCGAGCATGAATGCTTGGGGCTTGCACGCAATGCTTACACTTTTTCAAGTCCTATGGCAATTCTCCTTCTCCTGGCCCAGAGCCTCCATCACCGCTTCGTTCCGATCCCTGACGGCCATCTGTAGGTTGTATTCCTTGATGGTCTCCGATGATGCAGACGATGCTCGCCGCACGAATCGACTAATGACATCATCTTCGATGTCGTCGGCGTAGTAGATGAAGGTCCCAGTGTGCCGTGATAGTGCAACGACCGCGTGTGAGACACTTTCGTGTAGTCTCATTTTTGGCTTTGTTTTTATGACGATTACCGACTCGTATGTTAGTCCCTGAGCTTCATGGATGGTAAGGGTGCGTGATCCTGATCCTCCCCCGTAACCTTGACTTATGAGGGCCTCCTTTTCTTCCTGCGTATGCACTAAGAAGAGGGTGTTGGGGAGGGTTTTGGATATTTGAGCCCCCTTGAACCTTTTCTGCTCAAGAGACCTAACACGGGGGACTGAGGAATATATACCCTTAACGCATACGCAACATCCATTGGGTTCCTATGTGTGCAGAGCAACTCCTGGGTGATATTTGCAACCAGGGTCGGGCGATGGTACCTCATCTCTGAGGATTCTATGTTCGTCAGCTATGGATATGTATTGTAATTTTTTGCGTATCGATAATTTCACCAATTATAAAACGATTTAAACAATTATTTTTTAGTTCTAATGGGTATATTCCTGCAGAGGTGGCCCAATTTGAATTTCATCGAAATCAGCCAAGCCGTTTTAGAAAAATCAACAATAATGTTAAAACAGTATACGTCGATTTCAGCAAACTTTTAGAGTTTTGAACACAATTAAAGCGGTTGTGTAATTTTTGCGAAAAATAATTATTACTTTAATTCGCTTCCCGAGGAGTTGTTCGAACTCCCATATAGAAAATTTTTCTTTCAGTTGAAGAAGTGGTTTGGTACGCTTACGGAGTGCTTTTACGAAGTTGACGAATTTCTTAATAAAACAGCGTGTCGCTTCCATACATATAATAGAGGCTGTAAACATTAATTTATAGATTATAAAAGTAATAATTATTTAATAGGACTTTTCACAGTCACAATGTGTATGTCACAATGTATTTTAATTTTCAATTATTGCACACTTTTTACGGTTGTTAGTGGATGAATTTGTACAATTTTAAGATATTTTGTATACCCACTATTATGCAAATAAATACTTTGACTTTGACTTATATTTTAATAAATAGTTTTGAGTTTCATTGGTACAGCTCTTTTGAAAAAGCCCCTGGTAAAGTATCAGACTTTTCAACCGCCAAGCAGTAGTGTGCTAGTATCACTCTATTCGGGATTTATAATCAGACACCATGATCATCATGCCTGTTATAGGGTACGTCCAAAGTGGGATATAAACCACAATAACTGGTGGGTGAAATTACTACGCTACACTTGCTGGAACGTAGTGTCCACCCAAGAGTTTTCTTCACCATCACTACATAGTATTAAAACAAAATCGCTTCCCGCTGTCTGTCCCTATGTATGCTTATATCTTTAAAACTACGCAACGGATTTAGATGCGGTTTTTTAATGGATAGAGTGATTCAAGGGAAAGGTTTATATGTAGGAGTATGATACACCTGTGCAAAGCCGATAGTCGCTGTTATAGGATATAATTAAATTGTAGCGTGCATAGCGCAGTTTGACTAAGTGTTCGTTAGCGATCATCAAAGTTAAGCAACGTTCAACACGGTCAGTCTTCGGATGGGTGACTGCAAGTGGCATTTACACATGACTGCTACCGTGGCTAGGAAGACACGTTAAACTGTAGGACCCGGTTGTTTTAACTATTTCGCTTTAATCAATGAAAATGATTTTTATCGTGCTTCACACACTAGGTGTATAGAAACTTTCTTTTTGTGATAAACATTTCAAAAATTGACGCGTTCGCAGGATTTGAACCTGCATCTCTCTGGGATTCCGGACCAGATGCTTTGTCCAAATTAAGCTAAAACGCTATCTACGAAAACGTCGAATTAGTGAAAATGTTTTATCAATTTTACCAACTACTACATTGTTGGAAGCGCCATCTGTGGGAACTGCTTCAAACCAGTTAGTCACTAAATGTGAAATTATTAGAACTTCTTACCATTAACAAGAAATGGCGCATTGTTTAATCAATGAAAATGATTTTTATCGTGCTTCACACACTATCCCAGCCGGAATCCCAGAGAGATGCAGGTTCAAATCTTGCGTACGCGTCAATTTTTGAAATGTTTATCACAAAAAGAAAGTTTCTATTTCACTATATACTATATCAGAGACCTTGAGACTTAAAAACTCTGACAATAGGGCGAGCTATCCATCCTATACAAACTCACTTATTTAATTAAATGGTAACTCTGTCTTCCATAACCGTGTGCACATCGCGATTAAATTCCCACAAGCTTGTCCACCAAGAAGCCGTGTACAGTCAGTGACACAAGCGAGCAACAAATAACTGGTGTCAGCTGGATTTGTTGCCGTCGCCATCCATTCACCCGGCGACACCGTAGTAATGAAAGCCGCTTATCTCCTGACTGTACCTCACTGTGCTTTATCTACGCGACTACCCTCAAGGCGGCTAATCGTGACACTTGCCAGAATTAAAACGGACATTTGCATTTTTATTCATTTTTATTATTCTTGCGTATTGGGTTGGTAACGGGAAATGGCTGTGAGTGGGGCACATATCAGATAATTGATAACTGGTAGCATAGACAAACCTCCTCAAGCTGGTAGGATCGAAACGTTGTCCAGTAGTGACAACATAGTTTAAAAGAACTTGTGAAAGCTCTATATCTGAAATCATAATGCTACTTTTTCCTTTAGCTACTATTTTATAACACATGCAGGTATATGTATAATTACGTAATAAAACGTATATGTAAGTATAATAATATATTTAAACATTTAGATTTAATTAAGTATATTTAGTTTATTATTTTAGGTGTTTTATTTATTACTATTTTACCTAGTTGAGGCCACTGTTTCTTGTTCTTGTCAGTTCATATTCGAGCAAGTTTGCCTGGAAAAAATCGCCATGGGTGATAAGAACGCCACTTAATAATCATATTTTTTGTCATATATATGTAAATAGTGTTTATTTTTAAATTGTTGTTGTAAATAAGGAGTTTTGTCTATCTGTTGTTTATCATAGATACTAGTTAACTCAACGTGGGACGTCTACCCACAAAGTGGACATATGACCTTCTGAACGGAATCCACTTCCAACCGTTCTCATAATAGGTCTTCAGAAAGAGCCTATGTCAAGCAGTGGATATCCTACGGTTGATAATAGTGGTTGAGAGAGTAAAGCTATTCGTGATACGCAGTTGCTGTTTGCCTCTCCTGTGGATGCAGGAGGTATTGAATTTGATTACCTATCAGTCAGTTATATTATTTGGATGGTAAAATGTACGTGTCTATTGTGGATTTGGTGTTGTTAATATAACTTTGTGTGTTTTAACAGAATAACCAGAGTAAGGAATCCGTCTCATTGTTAATAACATTGTTGAGGTGGGAACCAAAATGCAACGTTTTTCCCGAATCAATCAATTCTAGTGGGAAGCGTAATATATTTTACTATTGTAACTTTGTAATTTGTATAGTAGTAATCTATTGAAATGTTACTTGACAAGACAAGAAAGGCAATTGAGTCTAAAAATAATATTGAATTTGTTGATTTTTTTTTGTTAATCTGTACTGCCCCACTCCTGGGCAAAGGTCTCCCCCATTTCCTTCCATGAGTCTCGATCCATCGCAACTTCTAGCCAACCCCTCTCGAATGAGTCAAGATCGTCACGCCAGCGCTTCACTTTGTTGAATTTAATCAGTAAAAACGTACTTCACAGAAAACCCACACCACCAATTCCTACACATCTGTAACACTAATGCGCTCTCAAAAATCACGAAATCCCGAACGTATCGCCCCATTCAACATTGGCAAAGCCCTCAAAGGCTATCAAAACGAAAATATCTCACGTAGTGACTCTAGGCGTCCCCGTAAATGCACCTATCAGTGCGGCAGAACCTACTAATATCTCAAACGCGACTGACCAAACCTTTGCATCTTTACAAACTTATTTAGAACCACTTGAAAAACAGTCTACAACTTTAGCAGTTCTACTTTAAGATTCAAATTACCGTGGCTTAGTTAGAAGTAGTGGTAGAGTTAAAATGGTAAGTCGACGCGTAGATAGCGTTTACGAAGAGAGCTGTGACCGCTGGCTGGCTGAAATATGCAGAGGTGGTATTGAGGAGTGTATAAAGGAGGTAAGACTGTCTGTATGCGCGCGGCATGCAGGTGTTGAGAGTAGTCCCACGGTTGGACACGATACGACATATGTCGTGTTCATAACACATTTATATTACACTACGTAATAGCTTATGTATGTACGCATTAGAACCAAGCTTTTCGAATTCACATTTCTCATACAAACAGCCTGAATGTGGAACGCTTTGCCTGAGTCTATCTTCCCGCTAAAGTACAACGTGGGTGTCATCAAATCCCGAGTAAATAAGTATTTTCTAGGTAAGCGTGCTGCACCTTAGACCACATTTTTGCTTTACATCAGGCAGTATGTAGTCAAAGTTAAACTAAATGGACCTAAACTAACCTAAATAAAATAAAATAAAATGTACTTACCTGGTGGTGAAATAAGTGTGAATGAATTGTGTGAAACATGATATGCGAAAGGATTTCAATACTAGTAGCATCTAGTAGTTTTTCAAACAGGCAACTCCAAACAGAATGATGCAAGCGGACCTTTTTTATATTGAGGGACATCTTACACACGGTCTCCGACCCCAAACTAAGCAAAGCTTGTGGCTGCCAGAGACTGATATACTACATAATATACATATTTTAAATACATACTTATATAGATAGTATCTAAATACACCCAGACACAGAGCAAACATCTATGTTCACCACATAAATGCTTGCCCTGGGTGGGGATCGAACCCACGCCTCTTTGATCCAGAAGTCAGGTTCACTAACCACTGAGCCACCGAGGCAGTCATCTTACATCATCACCTTGCATCATTCTAATGACTCGATCTTCATTGTTAGGATTTAGATACTAAATAATCTTGCCAAATTTTATTTTCAAATGTCGGTTAATAGCTTTTGCAGCAAATTTTGCTAGTTATTTGAAAGAAATAAAAACCCCCTACCGCCGCTGCTTTCCTTCAGTTATGTTGTGTAATCAGTAAAGTGCAGCACCATTTCGTGCGGCCAGTGTTTGGATGGGTCACCGAGACATTTACTGTTGACTACTATAGCTCGGACGATACGTTAAATTGTGAATTCCGGCTGTTTAAATAGTTTACGCATGTCAGTGGTCATGTTTTCTTTGTACATAACACGAATTATTGTAAGAAGTAGTGATTACATTATTGTTCACTGAATCTGTCATAATTTTATCAATGCTATAAAAATACAATAGAAAAACTAGTGTTTACTCAGCTGTTAAGCCGAATTTGGCCTATTTGCAGGGAAATATGGAAAAAGTTGTGTGGTTTTGGTGCACGTTGACATGACGAGGTGGCCGAGAGGTTAAGGCGTTGGACTGCTAATCCAATGTGCTCTGCACGCGTGGGTTCGAATCCCATCCTCGTCGGATTTTTTTAAATATTTAATTTATTATCATAAAGACAAACAGTTCGTCACTAACATAATTATTTTTTTTTACAATTTTAGTACAATGAGGCGACATGATTTTTCCGAGTTCCCGCCAAAACTCCGTCATAAAGTTAATAATTATCATGATTTATATCCTACTAATATTATAAACGCGAAAGTTTGTGAGGATGGATGGATGTTTGTTACTCTTTCACGCAAAAACTATTCAACGGATTGAGATGAAACTGCAATAATATTATTGCATTATTTTATATTAAGCTAAATAGCTTATATATCAGAATAACACATAGGCTATAAATTATAATGATATTGCGTCAAAAATCAAAATATGATGCGGGCGAAGCCGCGGGTAAAAACTAGTAATTAATAATTGAGAAATTTAGATAATTTGATAATTAAACTTTACCACTTTTTTCACGTATGACTGGAAAAATATCGATCGTACCAAAAAACTTGCAAGAAAGAAATTGTAGAGATTCATATTTACAACAACTTTAGTCCTCACCATTTTTGTTGAAAAATTGAAAATGTCCGACATATTAAGCAAAAACCATTCCCACTTCAATTCAAGATGGCGGCTAACGCACCGGCGGAATTTGGTCGCCATTTTGGATTTAGCCTACCTGTGACCCTCCTGCCTGTGACCCGGCAGCAAAAAAATTGTTGCCGGGATTTTTTGCAACTTCAGCTCCATATTTTGTCAATCTTGGAATCGTAGCATAGAGTTTCACATTTTTCTATGACTCATCACCGTCACTTCGATAGTCTTCAATGCATTTATTTTTTAAAAATATATAAAAAATCCGACGAGGATGGGATTCGAACCCACGCGTGCAGAGCACATTGGATTAGCAGTCCAACGCCTTAACCACTCGGCCACCTCGTCATATCAACATGCACCAAAACCACACAACTTTTTCCAAATTTTGCTGTAAACAGGCCGAAATCGAAATAAGTTGTGTTAACTCTAGTTTTATATTCATGTGAAAAGGTATATTTTTTTTAAAAACATGCATTTACATCAGACTCTATCGAAACACATAGGTAAAACAAAGCTATGAAAAACCACATTAAATTATATTTTATTTCATTCTTAGGACGCCTATCACAACATATTATGTTTGTAAATACATAAGTACGTAAGTAAGTAAGTAGGTTCGTAGGGCTAGCCCTGGTTTCAGAGTTTTTAGGCCGCCTGAAGACCTCTGACATGGCTAAACGGTTAAAACAACATAGGTACGTGAAAAGATATCATTCACAGTGTAAATTCACTACGTGTATTTTTGAGTTTGGGTCCAAAAACCAATTGAACTTACGATAACCTTTGGCTTTCCTCAACAGTGAGCTATCAAAGTCTGCTGATGACGATAAATAAATCAAAACGTACCAATGGAAACAAGCCCCATCCTTTCCTCTTGGGAGCGACGTGTGTCGTCAAAGTGACCGCCATTAAACATGTCCCTAAGTAAGGTGCTAAGGCAAAAGCCCCACGGAAATTACCAGAGGTATTCAGGATATTCCCGAAGACCTGAGTAGGTATTCCTGAAGACCTGAGTAAGTATTTTAAGAGCTCATGCTTTAGTATTCTGTCCGGTATTCAGAGATGCGGCGCTAGTTCTTCAAATACTTATAATGTGCTCCAAACATGAGCTGCTTTATAAAATTAAGTTAAGTTAGGTAACTGTTCATATTTCATTTTATTAACCAATTTCAAAAAAGTAGGTTTTTAATTCGGCTGTAGGTTTTCTTAGGGTTCCATACCTCAAACGGAAAAAACGGAATCCTTATATACCTCTGACCGTCTGTGTGTATGTCAAGACTCTTTATCTTAAACGCGTAAAGAAATCGAGTTGAAATTTAAACTGTATACGTATATCCACGATCTCTTGCAGTTGTGTAAAAGAAAAACTTCTCAGTTATCGTTTAAAAAAATTAGAGCCGTTTATGTCGTAAAAAACTGCATATTTCGCACTCACAAAAATCAAAACCTACAGGGTACTTCCCGTTGACATAGAACTATGAAATTTGGCGAAAAGCATTGTCTCAGAGTACACATATAGTAATAAATCTTAAAACTGTACATTTCTATTTATATCACAAAAAATAGGGTCTCAAAATTCACAAAATATGGGTTCAAAATTCAAAGGAGTAAATCGTATCATGTAAGGTATCATAAAAAAGAACTTCATTAGCACAGGCTAAAACAGGTTTTTAATTATTTTAAGAACGTGTTTGTACGGAACCTTCGATGTACGAGCCTGACTCGCACTTGTCCGGTATTTTTGATATGCGATTACTCTGTTACAAAACATTTTCTCTTTTCTTATAAAACGTGTCCATCCATTCATCAGTCATGGTACGTCCACTGCTGGACATAGGCCTCTCACATAGATTTCCAACAAGGAAACGGGTCACGTGACCACGGTTGATGCAACTCGTCCGAAAAGTCGGGATGATGAGGTATTTATTTATCTCGTAATTTTAGTGCGCGATTAGTCCCGTAGTATATAGTAATAATGTGTTCAAATGGCGATAATTTAAAAACAACATTTGTTCATGTCTCTTTCTAACTCGTGCAGTATTAAATCAACGCATCACTTTCAGAACTTCTCGATCGACCACAATATCCCTCTGGTATCTCTGTGTGCTAGGGTGATCTTCATCAATTTTTGATTAATTGACAAAATAAAAAATAATAATGTTTGTTAATCTATGTAAGACTAATCATATTTTTTAGTCATCATTCCTATTACATCGTCATAGAACTTAATCAAAACCTGTAAAAAATTCTTTTAAAACCAATTACAAAACAGTTGACTTACAAATAACATCAGCTCTACAATTCCCTCCATCGAAGTGTGGCTCGAATTTCTCCAGCGCAGAAATAAAGGACATTTCCTACATACGTGAGGCAGTTACGTTCAGACAGACAGAGTTCAAATATAAAGAGTATTGAGTGAAGACGGCGGGGTGACGAGACGGACAAAAGGTGGCGGATTGCAGTCACCACCCCCTCCTTTTAAGGGCAGGCTAAAACGAGAAGTAAATAATTATTTTCATGAAATAGCACGACAGACTTCAACCGTGTAACCGTTGAACCTTTAATACCTACATGTACAGAATTCAAATAGTTCGCGCGGATCGATAATAATTATGTTATTAATTATTTTTATGTACTGCGGGACTAATCGCTCATTTAAATAACGAGAAATTTAAAATGTGTTCAAATCGCAGAAGTTTAAAAACAATATGTACGAGTATATTATGTATAATTATTTTTCAGCGATTTAGTACTAAAATGTTGACTCAGCCGATTTTGATAAAATTCTCTTATTTAGTGTAATCGAGTAAGCGCCGCGCTATTTAGCTGCTCAGCTAATTAGCTCGGCACTTGCTCGCTTGTTTTTTTTTGTAATATTTGTTAAAAAAAATTAAAGAAATAGAATCGCAAATTATACTTATATATATTTAGAAAAAGCGGTGATATGTTATAAATGTAATATATTTTTGAAATTTCTTTTTAAGTCTCTTTATTTTTTTTCCCCCTTATTTTTTTGTCCCTTTATTTGGTTATTTTAAATTTCATGTGTGTCTGAAATAAATGATAAATTGAATTTATTTTGATACCCTACTCGATAGATTTGGTTAAAAATACATTTTGAACTTCTTAAAATTCGGCGCCATTTTGTTTTTGTCATTAAATATCTATCAATGAACACTTGAGCTTTTACGCAAATCTAACGACCTTCATTGTTCAAATTCATCTAGCTGTTCAGAAGATTAATGGAAATAAAGAAATTTACAAACATACTTACAAGATACGCGCGAAAAACATTACCTTCCTTGGTAGTCGGGTAAAAAGATTCTTGAAATATTGCAGAAGTTCGCTTTCGCCTTAAGGTTGGCTGCAGCGGATTTCAAGACGGACGGACGGACAGCGGGGTGCAGGTAAAGGGGTCAAACGTCATCGATCGCCCTCCCCCGGGGTGGGGTGGTCCACTTCCCCCCGTAATCGTGCGCTCTTGTTTATTTTATATTGGACCGAGCTTTGACGGTAATGCTCATGTCGTATTAGATGAGAAGGATGGAAGTGTTTTATGTCTTGGTATTAGGTTATGAAGGAAAATTCTGGTATAGACGGAGTAGGTTACACTGTTTAAATAACAAATTTATTATAAACGCGAAAGTTTGTGAGTAGTATGTATGGATGTTTGTTACTCTTTCACACAATAACTACTGAACGGATTGAAATGAAACTTTGCAATATTAATGCTTATAGATCAGAATAACACATAGGCTATGGTTTAATGAGACATTGTGTGAAACGAAGCTCGCCGGGTTAGCTAGTATAAAATAAATTTAATTAATTTTGTTTAGGTTCGTAAATATAACATCATAGTTGTAATATATGGTTAAGTTTATGAAATGTTTTATAAGTTTTGTGTAAATAAATTTATTGTCGAATTTTCATTTAATTTGGCATGTTGAAATGGCAGTGGGCAGGACACATAGCACGGAGGACTGATGACCGTTGGGATCGAAAGTTCTCGAGTGGAGACCACGTACCGACAAGCGCAGCGTAGGACGTCCACCCACAAGGTGGACGGATGACCTCATTAAGACCGCAGGATTGCGCTGGATGCAAGCCACTTCCGACAGGTCTTATTGGAGATCTATAGGAGTGACCTATGTTCAGCAGTGGATGTCCATTTCCACGACAAATTTTCGAGTCTTAAAACAAAAATGTACGCAATCAATGAGAAGGAAGGAAGAACACTTCTTTGTGGTTTCATCGCAACAACAAATAAAATGTGTACCTATTGTAAAAAGTTAAACGCATACTTTTTAAAATTAAAACTGTTGCTTCGTCGTGCTTTCGCATAACATTTGTAGAAAGCAAATAAATAAGATAGTTTACACAGTCAAGTAAACTAGTAGAATAGAAAACTAATCCTATTAACTCAGGGTGCCGTCCGAAAACGCCTTTCCGGTGAATATGTACTCCGTATGCTGAAAATGGTGAGTATGTCTGTAAAATTTTCAAATTAGTAACGTTTTAAATCGTTCTCCAGACTATATTTTGAAGAAAATACAAAATAATAAAACACAAGTTAAAAATATTTATAGACACCCAATTAGTGAATAGGAACATTATCTTTTTATAATAAAATTAGAGCTCAATCGATATATCTTAAAATACTAATTAATTGTTATTATACTTGAATGTTAAATGTTATAATTTTAACATTAGATATTTAGATTTTGATTAGATTCATGTTAACCACTGAAAAAGATCTTTGATTTTTTCTACAGCAATGTTAACGCTACAAACTATCGAAAAGAGCCCTCGAAAGTATGGCACAACCATGAAAAGGTATCTAAAATTCTATTAACCTCATCGCTATCGGTCTTAAAAAGCAGAAGTCTCCCCAGAGAAGTAATCCCGAGTAGAACCACAGGGCAAAAAGCTATTCCATAAAAATGGACGCTCCTTCAAGTCTCGCTTGAAACTCATTTTCATATTTTCCGACTATCGGACCGGCAAAACAAATCCACAACTCACTGTAATAGTTACGTACAGTCGGAGTGCATTAATGTGCAGGGGACGGAGCTAGGCGGGACTAGAAGGGGCTTGAGCGTGGTTGAGATACAAACAATCGAGTGAAATACAAATTTATTTAAAAACATTCATAAAACTGGATTTCTGAACAAGTTATGATATTAGAGTATTTATTTATCAGCATTCAGATACGAATAAAATACTACACAACTTTTTTGTTTACTGTTGCTTGCTTCATTATTAATATTCAAAAGTATGATATCTACATAAACACTGAGTAAATCGTCCCTCACTACTCAATAATTAATTATTTTTGCGGTCTTTACATCCGTTAATAATTATCGAGGTGTTTGAAAAGTGTGTCATATTAATTAAAATAGTGTTGCTACAACATCATTTGCAATGTTATTTATTAATTAATAGCAGACGTAAGTCCCGTGAGGCGGCCTAAAAACTCTGACCCACGCCGGGTTACTACGAACTTACTTACTAAATTAGTCTGGTAAAAAGTAAATTACTATTATCACAAGCTAAAGGCAAAAACATTTTTAAAAAATGATTATATAAGCATGCCACATCCAGCGAATCGCTCTCCCCGTCAACTATTTATGACTACTGCTTACCGCTCTGCATCCGGGGGTCTCATAAAATTCTATCGCCCGGATTGTGCACCACTGATCCGTCTGCAGCGGGCGTGGGGGCAAACCCCCTCATTATATAACCTACTGAAACCTGCCCTGGCGTTAATGGGCCCCTATATTGTGCTGGTATTGGCTTGTCAGAATATAATTCGCTGTCAGTTGTTGTGTTACATTTGCTAATAAACAGGTCACGTTTTGAATTTTTAATTTGATTTTTACTTTGAAGTAGTTTGTGTGTTCTTAAACTTTTGATTTGAAGTGTATGATGATAAATAAGAATTAAAAAAAGTTTAAGAAAATAAAAAATAAAATGATATTAAAAAAAAAATTCATATTTATTTTTAAGAAGTATTTATTTTATAAATTAAGTCAAATAAGTATGTACAGCTAAGATTTCTGGCACACTGGTTTCTAAGTAATTTTATTGATAATGTTCTTTCGTGTGTATTATACTTGACAGTACTTACTATAAAATAACTTAGAGAAATGAACACCATTTTGCAAAGTGCTAAAATATTTTTTTATCCAAATACTGAATGATCTTTTCGATTTAGTACCTACATGCAATACATAATGATAAAAAAAAATAACGTAACAACTTTAAAATAATAAAGTTTGAAAAACCCCACTCGTAGGTTGTTTAAGATGTCTACACATAGACTTTCTTTATAAAACACCAGAGCAGAGTCTAATACATAGGCTTTCTTTATACAACACCAGAACCGTCTAATTCTGAACACAGCAATCAATATTAAATTATTATGAATAAATACAACACCATGTACCTAATATAGGCTAAAACTACATTATCAACTTCTAAACGAAAAGCAATTAGATCATCCGCAGACCCTTGGAATGTCTGAATATATAATCTAAAAATAAATAAATTGTACCATTAAATTCTGAAATAGTGAAAAAAATCAGCTGTACTGTAAAGTTTGTTTGTTGTGTTTTTTTTTTTTTTAATTTCATGTTTAGTTCCATAAAAACTAAACTTTAGTGGTAAAAGTTGTTTATAATGATGTAGATTACCAGATAAACCACATTTAATTATCACATAGGCCTTTGAAAATAAATTGAAGATTTCCAATGAGATCGGAATCGACTTGCATCCAGCGTGTCATTGCGTGTTCTTGGGTCTTCTAGTCAGATCTAGTGGGATCTTGTTAACTCCGAGATTATAAATATGCTGTTTTACCACAAAAACCCCTTAGACACTATTTAACGAAACATTTTGAAACAAACTTTTTAACCGAATTCAAAAAGGAGGTTCTCTTTTCGACTAGTTACAGTGCTAGTTACACTCCTAAGTAACAAGAGAACAAGGTTCTCTTCTCTGATCTGTGCTACTTACTCTTTAACTGTGTGGTAGATCACACTTCAGAAACAGTCCGATTGAAATTTTACTAAAACAAACAGTCAGTTTTGAAAAATAAACTTGTGGTAGATTTTAAAAAAATAAGTTGATTTTTCTTTGTAAAGTTATACATCGATTCGCGCGAACTATTTCCGAATTCTGTATACGGTTGAAATCAGTTCTTTATCGGTAATACTTTTGATATCGGTATAATTTTTGGCGAAAAAGTAATTAGGTGTAGTGTTAGACGGAATGTCTCTAAAACCTCCTCTGTTCTAGAATCTGGTTGAAAATTTGGTAAAGTGACAACGTAAAGTGAGTCGAGGCAGCTTAGTTTTCGATTTGGCAAGCTCACTCGCAATAATACAGTTTTTGTTCGGATGCGACAGTAACCGGGTATTCACTGCCCTGTATTAGACAGTTATTAGATTCCCGTGTAATTTGTTTAGGAAATTCTACAGTTCCGATATTTTTCGAGATATTGGCTCCGAATTGAGGACGAGTTTGAATTTGAAGCTTTGGCTGTATTAGTTTTCTGGAAACTCTATAAAGTGTGGAAAGTATTTGTTTGGTGCATTTGCTGTTTGATTATTTACAATAGACGATTTGGCTCGGTAATGTTTTCATTGCTGAGTTGCATCCATGGTGCGGTAGCACTAAAAGTTCCATATTAATGCATTCTTTAGAATTATTTTTTACCGATTTTTATATCACGTAGTTGTACTATACGTTTATCTTAAGGGATCACCGTCAGTCGTCGAATGGGTAGTAAAAATAATTGAGCGGTACCGTGATTCGGATGACTAGTCAAATTGTTAATTATTATTATTATATAAACCGTGAAGCCGTGGGAAGCCGTGGTGGCTTAGAGGTAATGAAACCCGCCTTACAATCGTGAGGTCGTGGGTTCAAATCCCGGCGCCGTACCAATGAATCCCTTGGAATTTATGTACGGAATTTTACACCACTGGCTTTTCGGTGAAGGAAAACATCGTGAGGCAACCGCATATGTCTGTAGAAGAAATTCGATGACGTATGTGTATCCACCAACCCGCACCGGGCCAGCGTGGTGGATATGGCCCAATCACCCTTCGTGGGTAGGCCTACGTCTTGCAGTGGACTATTGAAAAAGGCTGATACAGTACTTTTAAACTTTCGCGATTTGAACACATTATTACTATATACTACGGGACTAATCGCGCACTAAAATTACGAGATAAATAAATACCTCCTCATCCCGACGTTTCGGCCGAGTTGCATCGACCGTAGTCTCGGGTAGACTCAATTGGGATAAGGAGGTATTTATTTATCTCGTAATTTTATTGCGCGATTAGTCCCGTAGTATATATTAATAATGTGTTCAAATCGCGAAAGTTTAAAAACAACATTTGTTAACTATTGTTGTTTATACGTTTAAATCCATGCTAAATATCTTAAAACCACTTAAAAACTCCAACACTAGGGCTCATCACTTGGCCTAGATGAACCTTCTAAAACCACTAGCTTTTTAGCGACAAAATTTGGAAAATTGTAGAAAAACTACTTATGGTTAATAGCTACTGTACAAAGTGAATTATGTTAAAACAGTGTCTTCAAGGATATGGAGTTTTAATACATTCAAAAGACACTTTCAGTGGCAAATTTGAATCCATTTCACCACAAATGGCTCTTAGAGGGCAGGCTTAAATTTTGTTCCATAATGGATTGTAGGTTGCACATATTTTTTGAAACCAACATGAGATGGATTAAAGATACACGTAAAAGAAAAAAAATCTTTTACTGGTCTCTCATTAAGCACCTCCTAATGTCCCATACAAAACAGCAATGCTAATCACACGAAACAAACGGCGATGTACGGTCAGCAGGTAAACAAAGCGACGCATTAAGAGGGTAGATTAACAGAAAAAGCGGGGTGAAATACGGCGGCGCCTGTAAATTTTCTTACGGCACCCCCCTGACGGGCGCGATTCGACAGCGCGCTGACACCCGGTAGCGTTCGCAACAAAATCATAAGCTGTTTCATTTTCTACATTAATTATTTCTTATGTCATAATATGACGTTTAATTTAAACTTCCCCAATAAAATAAAATAAATAGTGTTTCTAAGGCTTTTGTAAGTTTATTTATTTCGTGATTTGTGGTAGCAGTAGAGGTTTAATTTTTTGAATAATATTTTATGAATGAAATATCCGTGCCTACTGAATAAATATTAAAATTTAGGAATATATAATACTTAGACATAAACAATGTTTTCATTCAAGCTTCCCATATCAAATAAAAAAAAGTATTTGTAAGGCCTTTGTATGTTTATTCCTCATTATCGTAATTGGTGATGATGGTTGAGTTGTATTTTTTTAAATAAAATTTTATAAACGAAATATCCGTACCAACTGATAAAACATTAAAAAATGGGAATATATAATACTTGTTCCCACTTAAAATTAAAAATTACTATGTATATAAACTAAATGAGAACGTTTGGGTGTTTGGGGAACGTTTTCTTGTCTGTGACAAGTAGAGCTTGACAATATGTTTATTATGGTTTTGACATGTAATTGAAATTATTGTAGGTATATTGACACTTTGCAATTATACTCGTAAAGAAGTTATTAAAGGTAAGCTCTTAAAAACAACTTAACAATTATTATCATAAAAATATGAAATTTTAAATACAAGTTTTTGAGATCCTGGAGATCAAGTAGCAGCAGAGTGCTGGCCATGACAAGTAAAACGAACCAAAACACGACGGATCTATCTAGTTTAGTACAGGAGTTCCTATGACCACCTTCCGACTCCATTATTAGATCAGCTCTATGGTACCATATTATTGCATTGTCACGCGATATACATATCCGTGCAAACCGGGAAGCTGGTCAAATTGCCTTGCAAGATTCCACCCAAACTTACATAGGTACATACATCCATTGCAACTTAAATTAAAACTTATAAAAATAACTTGTTTCACCATGTCGATGTCCCAAAATTGTGCACGTTGCCTCACATTATCCCCGCGTCATTAACCTGTGCTGCGCACCGTACACCCGTATTCCCGATTCGTCCCACCGAAAATTTTCGTTCGAGCCGTTTCTAAAGCGCCTTTTTTAATCTCTATAAATCAAATTTATGACTTGTGTAAGCTTACTGTTTTATTTACCCTTTTATAATTTTGTACAGAACGGGACGGGTGGAGCGAACAATGGATACCACTCGGCGTGGGATAAGATGGGACTGTACCTGGAAGGTACTGAATGTTTTGACAGTAACTGAATTTTAATAGTCCACTGTTAGACATATGCCTACCCATGATAGGTAATTTAGCTACGCTGCAGTTCAGTGCAAGTTAATAGGTTCCCTCTGAATAAGGACTAGAATAGCTCTCAGGGTTTTGACAGTACTGTACTGTAACAGCCTTTTTAATAGTCCACTGCAGAACGTAGGCCTACCCACGAAGGGTGATTGGGCCATATCCACCACGTTGGTCCAGTGCAGGTTGGTGGATTCACATACCTACGACATCGAATTCCTTCTACGGACATATGCAGGTTGCCTCACGATGTTTTCCTTCACCGAAAAGCCAGTAGTGTGAAATTCCGTACATAAAGTCCAAAGAACTCATTAGTACGGGACCAGGTATTTGAACCCACGACCTCACGATTTGGCCGTGCTAGTCCTGTGTGGGTTAGTTAATTCACATAATGGTATCAAAATTGTTCTTCGGATGTACGCATGTTGAATAAGAATTTATTCCTTTAAAGAATAGCCAGTAGAAGTGGCCACATTTTGACATTGCTTTTAATCAGTAATCATTTATTGCAGCTTTACCCGCGTAATTAAAACAAAATAAGCGCTCTCCAACTTTCAAAATTAAATAACATAAATCTAGGTATAAAAGACAATAAGTGGTAGTTACAATATAATAATGTCAATAGAAAAGTAGACATTTAGTGAACAACGTATGGGTCTAATGACTCATAAGTATGTTCATTCAATGACAAGTTTTCATATTTCACATGACTATGAAATTCCAAAACCATTTCGGGGTATTGCGACTCTGATCATTTTGCTTATTTTTTCAAAAATTTTAGTGCAGTAATTATAAAGATATTAAATTAAAACTCTCATCCAAGTGGTGCTCGGATTTATAGTAGAAGTTCAGTAGCCTATAATAAAAAAACACTAGCAATATAAAATGACAGTTGACACTGATATTACGTTTCGTTGTATCATCACTTTTTTTTCAGACATTCTACTAAAAGTATCGCTAAAATCAGTGTTGCCTACGAAATATTTGAGAGCCTACTAAATCGAGCCCTAGAACTACCAGAAATCCATTATAATTTTGAACGTGTTACAGAATACTGTTATAAATTACTTGTTAAAAATCATTATTTTTATTTATTATTTTTAGAAATTTTTCCACGCATAAAATTACTTGCTACATAAAATCTGATTTAAGTCAAGTGAAAAACGCAATATTACTTTCTCTTTAGTTCGATTTAAGTTTTCTATTTATTACAACTTTACATAGGTTTAGTCTCATAAAATGTACTAAAAAGTAGAAATCTACCAAAAGTTGTCACGCTGGATAATTTGTTTGTTGTCATTGCCAGTGCCATGACAGTGACAGCTACGCTAGAGCTTGACTTTGTCAGTTATAGATGTTTTTTTTAATGTGACTACAGTAACATTTAATATACATCCTAAATCATGCAGTTACGTCCTTTTAGAATAAGCTCTTTTACAAAAATTATTTTTACGGAAAATATAGGTCTAATTGAAAAAATAAAAAATATGTGTACCTACCTTATTTTACAATAATCTTTCAGAAAAAAAATAAAACTAATAACTATAAAAATTTGAAATGTTGTCAAATAATCATAACTTCACAGTTTTTTGGATATACCTAATATGACTGAACATTGTAAATCATCTCCCTGATCACGTCGGGGGAAAAATAGAATGTAAAAAAGGGAAAAAAAACTTTCAAACTATCTTCATGCAAAAAAGCCAGGCCATAACGTCGCTTCGTTGCTGCGTGAAACACTACTAAACACTTTTTCGGATTTATAGTATAAATCAATTTTATAGAAAAACACAATTTTTTAAAAGACATGGCGGATGTCTTACACGGGAGAGGAAAACACTAACAGAACACCGCGAAGCGTGGAAATTACTCCGTCAACAAGAGCCTCGCTCCTAGTAAGTACATTTGTTATTTAATTATTTCTGAATATTTGTTCTTAAGTTTTGACTGAAATATTTTTGTATTTGATACGTGGAATAGTTTGAAACCGATGAACAGTGTAGAGGAACTATGCTGTTGCCGTTAAATTGTGAGTCCCAGTAAGTCTTGGTAGTTGTTGTACCTACTTTAACGTTTAGTTATATCAGAAGCGTTTGAGTCGCTTAATAACTATGATATCAGCGTTAGTTACATGATATACGCAATCTTACTTATACAAAGGTGATACAGGTAACATGACATTACTTTGATACCTATATCATTTTATTTCCTAAGTAAAAAGTTTTTTTTTTTTTTTTAACTTTATTTGGCTCACCGTATAAGCATTGCCATTCAGCGTGGCAATGCTGCCAGCATGCTGGGCACGCTGCCAACTGGCAGTGGGCTTGAGCACTTGGATTATCTTTAGACCTTCAAGGGTCTGTGGATGATCCAATTGCTTTCTATGTAGTAGTAGTGTAGTTTTGTCATTATAAAATAATAAAAAAAAAATGCGCAGTAAAAAGTTACCTACATGAGATTATAAAATATTACGACACCTTGTTGACGATTCAATGTCCACTTTGTCTTTAGTGGGCTTGTGTAAGGTCGTATAAAAATACGAAATTAAGTGCATTATAGGTATCGTGCGATTGCCCAAAAAGGAGATATTCGGTTATCGGGGTTATCGTTTCAGGAATAAATGTCAGGGTTTTTCACTTCCGCCGAATTAGTAGATGAGGTTAAACTAATTTAAAAAGGTTTTTTTTGTCGTAAACAAATCAAAGACACCGTCCAACAAGTAAGGTCGAAGTGTCAGTGAGATAAGTAGAGAACACGCAAGACTGATCGCCAGAATATGTGGCCTGTTGTTTTGCATAGTGCAAAAACTGTTGGATAAATATTGATTTATGACTGTATAGTATACTTTTGAAAGAGACTCCCGTTTGAGGATCATTAATTACTGTGAAATGAAATGAAAACATTTATTATCACAATAGTACATTGAAAACAATTAAATAAAATAATATGCCCATCAATGTTCCTATTAATGGACTCGTCCAACAAAAGATCACAACATAAATACATGATTTAAAAAAAAACAAATTCAATATCATAGTAAATATAAAATAAAAAAATGACTAAAAACTATGTTTCTAAAACAATTTCCAGTCTCAGTCAGAAAGCGACAATACTCTGAAAATGTAAATACTGTACTGTACTGTACTGTGTACTGAAAATGTGTACAGGTCACTCTGGTAAACATTTCAGAACACACTGGATGTAAACCGCTTTTTACTGTTAAAGTTGAAATGAAATGTTAAAACTTAAATCAGATTATTACAACAGTTCAAGTGTACGAGTACACGTAACTATCAGTTGCAGTAACCCATCCAAAAATGTACATGACAGTTGCTACACCCACGCTTTACTTACTTGTTCATTTCAGTAAAAGTAAGTAGTTTGTATATAGCTGGGCGTAAAGTTTTTTTTAAACCGCCCGAAGACTTCTACATCCTTAGGATGTCCACTACTGGACATAGGCCTCAACTATAGATCTCCAATAAGACCGGTTGGTAGCGGCTTGCATCCAGTGCGATCATGCGGTCTTAATGAAGTCATCTGTCCACCTTGTGGGTGGACGTCCTACGCTGTGCTTGTCGGTGCGTGATCTCCACTCGAGAACTGTTCGACCTCATCAGTCATTAGTCCTCCGCGCTATGTGCCCTGTCCATTGCCACTTTAACTTGCCAATCCGCTGGGCTATGCCGGTAACTTTGGTTCTTCTACGTACTCGTATCTCCTCATTCCTTCTGAATCAGAAGGAATGAGGAGATACGTAGAAGAGTGAGTGAGATAAGTGCGCTTACCGCAACAGAAATGCATCATCTGTGAATATTTCAGTTATAACGTTCTAGCTTAAGGGCGCTCGCCGGAAAAATTAAAAGGTTTTTAATTCGGAATCAACTCTTTAGTGCACAAAGCTGAAGAGTTTTTTTTAAAAGTCTTGAAGACTTTTTACAATCGTTTATTTCAGTACATGCTGTTGAAACAGATTTTCCAAGAAGTCCGGAGCTCCGGAGCCCTAAAAACTCTTCAGCTTTGTGCACTAAAGAGTCGATTCCGAATTAAAAACCTTTTAATTTTTCCGGCGAGCGCCCGTCGAAAGCAGATTAGAGTTGGCCAGGTTGTACACGACGGGGGCTTGCTCTACCGTCATGCGGGACTTTGTATGCTGCTACTTACCTGACTTAGCTTCTAGGGTTCCGTAACGAAGAAAATCTAACTAATATTATAAATTCTAAAGTGTGTTGGTTTTCGCATGTATATAGTTTAAGGGTTGGAAAGGGTCATAAAAGTTTATAGATGGTCGCAGCGGTTGATATGGCTCAATAACTTATGTGACCATTGCTTCTGTGTGGACTATTGAAATAATCAGCCAGTATGTACGGAACCACCCTTAAATATTTATTCTATTCTAATTTTAATATTGAGAATTAAAGTTACTATACAACTAAATATTCTGTGAAATTTTCAAGCATCTACCTGTAACCAATATTAATATCGAGCGAAAAACAGCTAAAACTCAAGTTTGTTGTATAGTAGCTTCCCTTAAATATATTTTTACTCTAATTTTAGTTGTTATATTTTGTTGTTATAGCGGCAACAGAAATGCATCATCTGTGAAAATTTCAGCTTTCTAGCTGTAACGGTTCATGAGATACAGCCTAGTGACATACAGACATACGGACAGCGGAGTCTTAGTAATAGGGTTCCGTTTTTACCCATTGGGAACGGAACCAAAGATAAAGTACAATACAATATTGTGGGTACCATCTTTTTCAATCAGATGACGTTTATTTTTTGGAATCTATAACTTTATGCGACATCCGAGCCTCGACTCCATTGAGTTATAAATGCCACCTGCTTTGCTTTACTTTGGTGATTTTCTTCGAATTGAAATTTCCATCCGAGCTATTCTATGAGCGCCAGAATGATCTTTAAAGAATTTACTAAGTCCATATATTATACTGGACCCTTAAATTCCCACATTCGACCACCCCCACCTGCACGGTAACCAGTATAAAAACTTTACTTTGACACGACCACTCTCCGTCGGCCACACAAAGCGATTACATAGAAAAACGCGCGAACGCTTAAAAGTTACGGGTTGGGAGGTAGGGGGGTACAGAAATGCAAATATGAAATATGAAAATGAAGATGGCATGTAATAAAAGTGATATACTGGGCTCCGTAGAGCCATTCCGTTGAGTCTCGTCAGGCCGGCGGCCGTCCATCATAGCTTGACATCATGCTTGGGGGTACGAGTGCCCCCCACTTGCCCCCCGGAGGCTTGGGGGCGCGGGGGCGCGGGTGTGGAGTGCCCCGCAGATTTATTATTTGAATGCTGACGCGCGATGTTTTATGTCTAGTGGTGTAAGGCGTCAGTCCGGCTTGAAGGATTGGCTTGATGGTGAGTGAGCCGCTGTTTGTGCGGCTTGAAGGGTTGTATGAACATGGATGAAGATCAAGCTGTGTTAACTTAGTTTGGGACTTCGTTGTTTGGACAAAGCAAGAGCCAATTGACATAATATTGTAATATGTATATGTTGATTTTGTTTGTGGTGGCAACACTCGATTATAATATGAATTTGAAGCAGTTAAGCGTAAATGCATTATTTTAACCGATTTCGAAAAAGAGGTTTTATGTTTGTCTGTAAGTATGTATGTTATTGTGTATGTTCATCGATATTTCCGCCAAATGTGAACCGAACCAAATAAATCTTTTTAATCTCTAAACATATACATCCGACGTAGTTTCGTTTAAATTTTATCTAAATCGGCTGAACCGTTTTTGAAAAATCAACAATAATGTGAAAATTGTAAACATCAATCAAGTGAACTATTGGAATTTTGTACGCAATGGAAGACGATTTTGCCATTTTTTGCGAAAAATAAATAGTAGTATGCCACAAATTCTAATATAATACAATTATTAATTGAATATATTTGTAGTTTTCGCATTTACAATGCAATTTAATACGTACCTTTACCCGCTGGTTTACTCCGTTGCAGCTATAAAAAAAGGTGTCGTAGTAAAAAGGCAGACATTCTCTTACTAAAAAAACGGACAAGTGCGAGTCAGGCTCGCACATTGAGGGTTCCATACAAACACGTTGTTAAAATAATTAATAACCTGTTTTAGCTTGTGCTAATGAAGTTCTTTTAAATGATACCTTACATGATACGATTTACTCACTTTGAATTTTGAACCCATATTTTGTGAATTTTGAGGCCCTATTTTTTGTGATCTAATTAAAAATGTACAGTTTTCATATTTATTCCTATATTTGTACTCTGAGACAATGCTTCTCGCCAAATTTCTGTAGGTTTTGATTTTTGTGAGTGCAAAATATGCGGTTTTTATGACATAAACGGCTCTAACTTTTTTAAACGATAACTGAGAAGTTTTTCTTTTACACAACTGCAAGATACCATAGATATACGTATACAGTTTAAATTTCAACTCAATACCTTAACGCGTTCCCGAGATAAAGAGTCTTGACATACACACAGACGGACAGACGGACAACAAAGTGATCCTATAAGGGTTCCGTTTTTTCCGCTTGAGGTGCAGAACTCTAAAAATTAGTAAGAGAATGTCTGCCTTCAAATAGTAAGGTCGTGGGTTCAATCCCCGGTTCCGTAATAATGAGCTTTTGAAACTTATGTACGAATCCTATCACATCACTATCTCTACGTTGAAAAAAGTATCCTGAGGCTATACTTCTGACGAACGAATTTGTAAGTAGATACCAATCCACCAACCTTTAAAAAAGTCCGCATACCGGATTACGTCCCAACCGTTTTTCAAAGGCATACCTTTCAATATTAACAGCATTAAATGCTTGTAATACATACATATTACAGTACATTGAAAGGAGAAAACAACATACTTTTCCTACATATTCTTTGAACGTAAACATCTAGAATGCTGTCGAAGAGCCAAAGCAAACACGTTCCGTCACCCGACAAACAGTAGCGTTAACAAAAAACGTAATTATCATAAAGAAGGCCAGTAGTGTGTACGGTCAGCAGATTCACTGCAAACAAGGGGCTAATCGAGAAGGTAGTAAGCTTTTTGAAAACTGATTACGCTTGCGTAAGTTACTTATAAATAATAGTTGTTAGAAAGAGTAGGTAATTTTTTTACTGTAGTAGTAAAAATAAACAGGCTCTAATTATTACGATTTTTTGTAGAATATACTGCTTTTTAACTATAGTTTGGGTGTAAGTTTAGATATAATATGTGTGATAGATAAACATTGATGGACAGATAAATTTACTCTTTGTTATTAGACTTATAGTCAAGATTTTATGTCAATTCCGAAGACGAGAACTGTTGATAGTTCCAAGCCGTTGTTAATTGGTTACACTTTGTAGTAACTTATAAGGGTCTTACATCACATAGTGGAAAATTTTATGGATGAAATTAATCATTTTTGATCGAGTTGATTAAAATGAAATCAAATGAAATGAAATCGTGATCGTAAAAAATATCGGGAGACAGAATAAGCATTTAAAATACTTACTTAAATTGTACTCTACTGTACTAGCCTTTTTAATAGTCCACTGCAGGACGTAGGCCTACCCACGAAGGGTGATTGGGCCATATCCACCACGCTGGCCCAGTGCGGGTTGGCGGATTCACAGACGCCATCAAATTTCTTCTACGGACGTATGCAGGTTGCCTCACGATGTTTTCCTTCACCGAAAAGCCAATTACTTAAATTAGAAACGCAATAAAATTATTTTAATTTGTATAGTACTAGGTTTTGCCCGCGGCTCCGCCCGCGTGGAATTTGACATTAGTGCTATCCCACAGGAACCTTTTATTTTTTCGGGATAAAAAGTAGCCTATGTCACTTTCTGGCCCTTGAACTATATCTATGCCAAAATCAAATCGATACGTTGCTCCTTTGCTGCGTGAAAGAGGAACAAACCAACAAACTTTTCGGATTTGTAATATTAGTATGATATGATAATTAATATAGTAGGTATGTAGTACTGCAAATATATCTCGCTATATCACAAAAATATCGTAAAATGAAATGAAAATAAAAATTACTTAAAATGCCGATTGATATACACTAAGCACTTTTTGTCATCAACTTAGATCTACTATGTTGCATTTCCAACAAACTCGTAGCTAGTTAGTTAGTAGCTATGTAACTAAAAATAAAGCAGATATTAAGAAAATCTTCCAATTGCCATGTAACCACTTATAACTGTTTCAAAAAACTGTCTGAAGATGGCCACGATAGCATCATCTCTCATCCAACCATCAATCAAATTCAATTCAGACAATGCGACGTAACTCGAATATTACGAAATAATCAAATTGTCTATTGTTACAGAAATGTCTGGCAGATCTAGAATTGTATTTTACATTTTATTGTACCATTGTACAATTGAGGCTGTTTCTCACGCTGACGGTTTGAAGACCTTTGTAATGGTCAAGTTTATATCAGGTACAAACGAAATTGTGATTGTTTCATTATTGTTTTAAGTTGCAGCCAGTAAATGCAGCGTTGGCCGTCCCCAGGTGGACAGTATACCTTATACCTTATTGCTCTACATTCAAACTATTTTCTACCGGTCTATAGAGGAGGCCGAGGTATGTCTAACAGTGCTGCCTATACTTCTAAGGCTTTTTTCAGAAGATGACCTCAGCAAAAACTTTTCCATGTCGATATCGACACAAAAAACTATCAATCACTAGTTAAGATGCGATACTACGACCGGAGCGAGGTAAGTACATGTGCTCGTGCAACGGACGCTCGCGTCAGAATGTCAATAAAATTTAAATAGGACAAATTTCAAAGTATACTCTTTCCAATAAAAAAAGAATTATTGCAATCGGACTACTATGAAATAAATTAAGCGTGGTTATAGGTACATAAAAAAATACGCGTCGAATTGAAAACCTCCTCCGGTTCGTCGGTCAAAAATATATTGTCATGATGAAATTATTTCTAGGAATTCTGCAAGAAATAGGGCTACCAAGACTAAAACGGCTTACATTCAGCGGCTCTGGCGATTTTAATCTAGTTGTTTTTTTGTTCGTTCCTCTTTCACGCAGCAACGGAGCAACAGATTGACTTGATTTTTGGCATGGATGTAGTTCAAGAGCCGGAAAGTGACATAGGCTACTTTTTAACCCGAAAAAAATTAAAGGTTCCTGTGGGATAGGACAAAAGTCAAAAACCAACGCGGGCGAAGCCTCGGGCAAAAACTATCATACTAATATTATAAATCCGAAAAGTTTGTTGGTTTGTTCCTCTTTCATGCAGCAACTGAGCAACGGATTGACTTGATTTTGGCATGGATATAGTTCAAGGGCCGGAAAGTGACATAGGCTACTTTTTATCCCGAAAAAAAAAAGGTTCTTGTGGGATAGTACAAAAGTCAAATTACCACGCGGGCGGAGCCGTGGGCAAAAGCTAGTGCAGTATAAATTCAGTATGCCGGTCCGTGATCTACATTTGAGCGTCAACCGCCTGTTTTACTTGAACAAATGAACACGCAAACTGGACTATAATCATAGTAAGAATGTTTAATTTTAATCGTACTGGTTTTTCAGATTTTCATTTTCCAATCGTATCTCAGAGATTACGCAGCCAGTCGTCAAATACTAGACAGCTAACACAAGTTGTCACTGCAACTTAAATACTACTTAACGTGCTTTGCTTCGACCGAATTTAGATTTTTTTTACAAATAAAATAAATCGATATTTGCTCAAATATAATAAATTCATCACACATCGGGCCGATTCAATTATCATCGATTAAGGCTGGAACAGATGTGTGTTCAATAATTCCGGAGACTTTCCATTCTGCTCACGGCGGCGATGTGTGCCAAGACTTATGTTTTGAATGTATTGGCAACTCCCGTTTTTAAGCATTTTCTGTCTGTTTTGGGAATAAATGTTGAATGATTTAGTAGCAATTTCGATGTTTTCTATAAAAGTGACGAATTTTCTCAACGGCAAGAGAAAGAAGGATATATTATAGAACTGCCCAATTATAGATTGTAATTAGTAGTATGTACCCGTTTGAATCAACATAAGCTGGAAAAAATATTGGTCGTTCAAAGAGATAATGAAATGAAATGACAGGCCACGTAGCGAGATACCGTGACAAAAGATGGACAGTCGAAGCAACAAGATGGTATGGGCCAATTGGCAAGAAAGGAAGAGGAAGACCTGGGAAAAGGTGGTCTAACGATATAAGAGCGACGGCAGGAATAGAATGGAGAGCAAAAGCACAAGATAGAGAAATTTGGAACGAGCTGGAGGAGGCCTACACCCAAAGAGAGGTTTCTATCCGTGAAGAGAGTGAAAGTGAATAGATAAATTGTATACATAGTAAATTTTACTGACAATTGTGTAAATTCATTATAAATAAGAAATGCATGTTTTATAAGGATATGAAATAAATGGCTATATTATATTATTATTACCCGTTTGAAGCATCCTACAAACATCAACCTATAATATCCGTCCTAAGAGTCAATAAAAAGAAAAAATGAAAAGTCGATGTAGGCAACCCATCCTGAACATAGCATTTTTTAAAATTTTATTATTACACTCTAAAGACTTTGGGATTCGTATCATTTCTTAGCATTGTTTCGATTCTTTTATGGGAAGACAATTTTATGTTGATTGAATATTACATTTAATCCTACAACAGTGTGCGTGTAAATGAGCTATGTGATCTGCGTACTGCCAATTTATCCTGCTTACCAGCTAGGCTATTTAGGTAATTTTGGCTCGTCTTTGGGTCTCTTTTGATTTGCAAGTTTCGCACTACATGTATGCATACAAATATTTCTTGAAATCTTATTTTTAATATCCTTAGTTTTATGGCTTTACTGAAGGCTTAGCTAAATAACAAAAATAAAGTTATGGAATTAGTATCATATGCGAACATTACAATTAGAATAGCAACATTGCTCGTTACTTTCTACTACTTGAACACATGATAGACTAGCTAACTACCTCAAAAACAATGCGTAAAATCTGTACTATATTCTATTTAAAAAGTTATGCGAGTTAAATTGTTACGCACCGGTTTCAGACGATGTTACAAGATTGTAAGATTAGTAAGTAATACACAGCGAGTAGGCAAATTAAAGTGACACTTTAGTGTTTGATAAGACCACAGTCAAACTGTACAAGCTATTTCAAACCCAAAGCGTCATTAATTAAGACCCATCATTACTTTCAAGCCACTTTCTTTAACACTCCAATCCTCCATATTGCGGGGCCAGCGTTCTCACAAAACACGTCTGCAAAGTGCAAGACAGCAGAAACCCGGGTCCCAGCTTAATTTAGTGACCGATAATTAAACCCCCCCACTCGCCCCTCACCCCCTCTCTGGTGCCCCCGGGGGTGGGGACCTGGACATGCTGAGAAGTGGACTTTTGTCTAACAAGAATGGGTGCTTCCGATTTTGATGCCGTCGATTTGTTGTGAAGAAATGGGTCGCGCAGATTAGGTGCAGTGTTTGTTAAGGGATATTAATTGGCTATGTACACTCGCGGATTGGGGGATTGAATGTTATTTTTATTAAGAGTTTGGGACTTACTTTGTCTCGTATTTGGGGTCATAGTTTATTTTAACTCTTCATTAAAAAAGCGTTTTCAGAATTTTACGTGTGTATTTTGTGCTTTTCTGTAGTATTATTCATTGTCATCATTATTATCAGCCAAAGGACGTCCGCTATTGGAAACTACTACTATTATTTAATTTCCAATAAGCCCCGTTGGAAGCGGCATGCATCCAGCGCGTTTCTGCATGCGGTCTGTGCGTACCTAGTATTATTATAGCCCCCAAACAAAATACTTTGATGCGTTTTTTAGGATTCCGTAAGTACCTCAAAAGGAAATCACTTTGTTGTCCGTATGTCCGTCTGTGTGTATGTCAAGACTCTTTATCTCGGGAACGCGAAAAGATATCGAGTTGAAATTTAAACTGTACACGCATATCTATGGTCTCTTGCAGTTGTGTAAAAGAAAAACTTCTAAATCATCGTTTAAAAATGTTAAAGTCGTTTATGTCGTAAAAAACCGCATATTTCGACACTCACAAAAATCAAAACCTACAGGGTACTTTCCGTTGACATAAAACTGTGAAATTTGTAGAGAAGCATTTTCTCAGAGTACACATATAGGGATAAATCTGAAAACTGTACATTTTTATTAAAATCACAAAAAAATATGGCTTCAAAATTCACAAAATATGGGTTCAAAATTCAAAGTGAGTAAATCGTATCATTTAAGGTATCATATAAAAGAACTTCATTAGCAAATGCTGAAACAGGTTTTAATTATTTAATTATTTTAACAATGGACTCGCACTTGTTCGGTTTTTTTGTTTGGAAGTTGTTGATAACTTACAATAAAGATAAAAGTAATTTAGTACCTACCTACTGCATCAGCTTCTAAAGTGTATTGTTAGACATTCTAGCCTTGAAAATTGTGTTATATCTGTCACGTTGGTCCACTTGGTCCAGTTGCTAGCCGGTGGATTCGCTTAAATCACCGACTTTCTTCTTTAGACAAATTATTATACAGGTTAGTACACGATTCCTTCCTTCACTGAAGGATCTATTTTTATTGAGGAGTTTTTAATTATCAAGCTAGAAAAGTTTTTTATACGAAAGGTTAGATGGAAATATTTATGACAAAATTTGAATGGTTTTTACACTAATAAAACGAGAAACTGGCGATTCCCGGTAGATGGATACTATTTTTGCTGAAACGGTAATGGATTTATTGGATCCAATAGATAAAAATGCAAATTTTAGCTATCTATTTTGATTCAAATGGCGATGCCTGAATTTATATCACACGAGCTATACTGTCACAGATATGCTAAAACAACAGGCAAATCCTTTGTTTAATACTCTCTTTATTTGAAAATATTCATTCCTGCTAGTCATGCCTACATACTCGTAGCCTGCATACTCGTAGTCTTTTTATACCGTTAGGGCTATTTATGGAAAACTATCTACTATAGAATTTCCCAAAATATTTCTAAGGCACTTCTATGATCGATGGCGTTGAAAAGTTCTTGAGCGGAGAGCACGTACTGGCAAGCGCAGTTTAGGACCTGCAAGGTGTAGCTATGACATCATCAATTATTCTTGACTGCTGGACATATTATGTAGGTCGCTGTATGAGTAGCGCGCTGGGTGCAAGTCGCTTCCAACCGGTCTTTTTGGTAACTAACAGGGGCTAAGCAGTAAGGTGCAAGTAATTAATCAACACCTTTTAAATTGAGAACTTATGTACAACTTGCCACAAAATATACACAGGGTACTTCAAGTTTACCTAGTTTTAACAAATACCTAGATACAGGGTGTCAGTCTTAACAGCGTCATCAGAAAAACTGTGGAAAATTAAATCAATTCCTTATCTAATTAAAGAGTTTTTGTAAAATTCCGATAACAGCTTACTTAGTTTTTCTAAGATTCATTTTAACAATATACATAATTAAATTATGGTAACCCGTGCGTCGCGTCCAACATGGTATGCAAGCGCTCCGTAAGTAGGTACTTATTATTTACCTACGTAGTGTTTCAGTTTTTGCGCGCGCTGTCGTTGTGGGACATTTGACAAAATTATTGAGAAAATTAACCCTATTTTTTACATCGTTTTAGGCATCTATAAATGATACTGAACAACCCATTAAAAGGACAACGCTGTTATACCTAACACCTTGTATGTGCCTATAAGTTAATGTTTTAAAGTTTCTTGGAGATAAAAGGTTTCTTGGAATAAAATTTCTAATTCTAATTTTAAAATTAGGTCTTAAGGTCATGGGGCCATGGCATACCACGGCCATGGCATCGTCTCGATCTTATGTAACTATGAAATGTTCGTAATTACGTCTGATTTGTCTGACTTGACTGATCTGATTCGAGTATTGAAATGAAACTTCAACTTCATTCACCAAACAATATTCACAATAAATTCCAAAGATTAAATTAAAATTACGATTTAAATTTTATAATGTCAATAAAAAGAATAAAATTATAAAATGAATATTGAAATTTCAACAAAAAGCTACATAACGGGAGCGTGGTATGCTCTCCACGTTCGATGCAAGGGACTGGAATCCCACTCTCTCGCCGCCGAGACCAGGGAGTGGAGGAGCGGTACAGAGCACCGCGCGGGCGCAGGGCGAGCGCGCCATCAGCAGCGCCTGCCAGCCGGGCGCGCTCCCCGCCGCGAACAAACCGCTCGCGCTGCGCCACCAATAATTGCAAATAAATTCCAATAAAATAAATGCAGAACATTTATTACAATTTACTTTCTAACCGAATGCCAAGGAAGGATTCAGTTAAAAGATAGAATCATCTAAACGACTATTTTAACGTTTGTACTCTTCTAAGCGAGTACCGAAATGTTATCATACTTGTCGGCAAACAAACGGTGCCGACGTTACCTAGTGGGATAAAGATAAGAACATGATGATGATTTGTTAACAGTACAGTCCAATACCTAGTGCCTATACTTGAACCAGCTAGGGTAACAAACAGTGAAATGAATATTTCACGTCTGACGGTAGAAAAACGTCTAAAAATATAACTGTCGCAATGGACACGGATTGTGCGTAAAATGTGAATAACTCAATGGTTTTTCGTAAAAAAATAACTCAGTTACACGGAGGAGAACCAAATGTTCACACATATTTTTCGGTTGTACTAAGTCAAATAGAAACTAATCAGTTACTAGTCATCACACTATTTACACTGCATTACAGTTAAAGGCACTTTTGACAACAAACTTAAGACAAAGTCAGTTCAAAGTAAATAAACAACGACGCCACAAAAAAAAAACGCACAGACAAAACACAAGCACACATCAAAATAGGTACGTGTTATGAGATCAATGTATCAGCTGTGTAACTGTACTGTGTAGCAGCATCTCAATAGACAACTGCTGAATATTGACCAACCCACTACAATAGGGATGTTAACACTAATCACAAATTATGTTTAGTGTTAATTTTGTGATAATTTGTAATATTAGAATATCGAAAATCACATTTTACAATTATTATTTAATCTTCTTTTCGAGTCAGCGATTCGATCATAAAATGTATATTTTGTTATCTGTTGCCACGTGTGTTCAAACACCAATATTGGCTTATTACGTCACTGACCACAAAACAAGCTGTCAAAGACTACTTCTCTGCATTTTCTAATATACTTTGCCATAGAGTAACTTATGTTTTGCGGTTAGAGACGCCATTTCAGTCACGTGACAGTTATTAGTGTTTTAGCGGGAAAATTCATACTAACTCTGTTTTTGAATATTTTCTCATCGAAAATACTAACAATTTTTATATCTAATATATTTTTTATGGTAAATTAGAGTTAATCTTCATCTATTGAGCCATATCCCACGCTGACGGATTGACATAGAATAAGTTGTTGAATTTCTTATAGGCACGAAAGCGTAGATGATTTTTTTATTTTGTCTGAGAGATTGTATCACTATATTTTCGTTCCAACACCACTAAGTACCACAATTGATCAAAAGCAAAATTCTAATATTAGAATAATATTATCTTCTAGGATCATTTTCCCGCGAACAAGCCATAAGTTACAGCACAGTGTAACACACACACCAACCGACAAATTGGCATGAATTGTCACTTGTATCTCGAAAAAACGCGCCGGTTTTAGAGTCCCCAATAAACAGACGTCAGTTGTATTTTCGACATGACAACCTTGATAAGCCTTCGACGGCCAGCGGTTTCGACGACCGACGTTTTTTCGACGATCACTCTTCAGTTTTGTTTGTCGACTGACGCCGACCACGATAGTGCATTTCACTGTTAGAGCTTTCAATCAAAGATAAAGTGTGGAGTGCCATTTTTTTGTTGTATTTTGTATCGGTTGGATAGGTTTGTAAATAGATCTCTGAAGTAATAGATGAATTAATTTTATGTAGAAAGATCTTTCGACGTTTTGGTTTCTCAGGAAATAAGAATTGTTGTTTATTACATATTTTACAAACAAAGCCAACAAATTGTGAGATATTTGTTTAAATGTAACACAACTGCAACCTGATGTACCCAATAACTGTGGCCGAAATAAAAAATCAGGATATATTGGTAATCATTCGGACAATGAACAACAGTAGTGATGTCCAAGAACTAAAATGACGAACGACGATATTTTTACTCTATTTTCATAACATATTGTTTTAATTTCATTTAACTTAATTATTAGCTGCCTAACAATAGGATATTCACTTGCAATAAGATCCTCCACGCTGTTTCAAATTTCGATAATCAATTGTCAATCGCCCCCAATACAACTTAGCAGTGGGCCTTCAAGTATCAGACTATATTTTATTTGACATTTTATTTGAGCAGTGGCTCTTCTAAAGTGTTGGATTAGTTTTAGCAATAGTTTTATCGAGATTATAAGCCCGATTACTGAGGCGCCAGCGTAACTATATTAGCTAAATAACATAGTTCTGTTTCTTTTTCACCTTAGGCATTCGATAGAGAGAACGCTTTTTACGTTGCTATTTAATTTACGCTGGCGCCTCTGTAATCGGGCTTAACGTCATTTTTTTTGGCAATGGGATTTACTTATTATCTCAGAGCAAATAAAAAAATCAAGAGAAAACGTCGTTGAACAGTCAAGTGAGGCCGGTTTTTTATACATGTGTGAATGCGTCGGTATTGCGCCGCCATAGTTCGACTGACAAGCTAAGGCGTTGTTTTGTTATACGTGGACGTGTGTGTAATTGTCTGTATATGGCGAGGCGTAGTTTTGGTCGGCCTCACTTGTTTGTTCACAACATTCAGTCTTTATTTTTTTATTTGCTCCGAGCCTATTAGAAACGACGTTATGACATCAAAATGCGTAGGACTGGCACGCGACACCTGTCATAGACACACGCCCTGTAGGAGTAGTGCAGTCCGCAGAGGGGAGAGCACATCAAAGTTTTTGACCAATTACTCCATACAAGTAAACATACTTGTTTACATCATATATGTGCTTTAATATAATATTTCGTTTCAAAAACCAGATGACCTCTACCAACCATTTCATTAATTGTATTTTGATTTCCACGCTTGAAGAGGGTTTTATCCTAATACTCGACATTTTAAAATGCTGTTAGTTACACTTCAACTAATAATTACTTCAAAAACAAAGATCAAGATTCGAATCCGAGAATTGTATGTAATCTAATAGGTAAAGTTTTTGTCTTTTGTGATAACATACCTTTTTATCTTCAACCCTAAATCAAAGTAGATTTTTAAAATAAAACAGCTTTATATCATTTTGAATTTATAATATTCTGAATGTTCTTGATACAATTATAATATCCTCCTCAAACACAGTCCACATCTCAATGACGATTAATTCTATGCAAAAGACACCGAGTAATAGAGGCCACAAAAGAAATCTGAAACGAACGCACAAAGAGCATAATACAAAGTAAAATAATAATTACCGGGAACGCCTGAGGGAACCACAGATAAACCCGCATCCGCGTATTGCTGGGACGGACTCAGGCCGGGGCACGTAGGGGCAACTTCTTTTTTGACCGACGAAACGGAGAAGGTACTCAATTCGCTAAATTTAGAAGCCTTTTTTAAGTTAAATGTCTGCCACCACAGACACAAGGGTTCGTATTCCCTGATTACGTCATTTAAGTCCCCAGATAAACTTGGACTTGGACTTGGATAAATTTACTTTTTTGGAGTCAGTTGTCAAATTATCAAAGATTCTGTACACCATACACCAAGGTCTATGTGGCCAATGATATAGGTTTTTTGAATCAGTCGTCCTAATTTTCATAAACCAAGCTGAATTTTGGATACTATTTTCAAGTGAAATGTCTTCTGCACTACAGATTCATGTCCAATTTTTCCGTAATTTAATCAAAGATTAGTGATCTTTTCATAATAGATTCTGCATCAAGAACAATTATAATCGACAAGTAAATAAACGATGACTTGTCTTCTCTAGAGTTGATCTCATCATTACCGTAAACTCAATAAATAGCTACAACTACAGTTACCTAACCTCAACGGATTCCTAAGTCTCAACCTACACAAATTTAGTACCCGCAGGGATTGATTGAAACTTTTATGCAAGGTTACACAAAAACCTTGAACTAAAAACATAAATTTTACACAATATCACGGCCAGTAGTAGAGACATTATTTCCCGTATTGATTTGTTCCTGTCAAAACAACTGTTTTTTTTTGTAATGGATGTGATGGAAAGCGAATTTATGGCCGAAGAAGACCTAGAAGATACTTATTCACTCTTGACTTGAAAGTATCCAAATTGTAATTGTCAAGAAGCAAATCGCTTAGTAAGAGCAGGAGGTACGTATCTGTTGTAAAATAACACTTTCGTTCTAAATAAAAAATATAGGAATGCCCCATTTATATGCTACCTTGAAGACGTCCAGTCACACATTCAGTTATAAAATTTGTAAACACAATACCTATCATTTTTATTCAATTAGGCGTCTTAGGACATAGAAAGAAAATACTGCTTTGTGCTTTCTTTGATATGACGTACAAAATACTGAGCTTATTTGAAATTAAATTTAAAAAAATAGATGTGCTCGTAGCATAGACGGCATTTTTTTGTTGCTCGTAGTAACAAACATTTTTACTCTTGCTTGGCTGTTTACCATCCTAGGCCTCTCTTGGCGGTGCGTGCCCTTCATTTAAGAATATTAACGAATTATAAGTTTTATTATTCTAAACATTGTCATAATGTACGTTGGTATATCTTTAACATGAATAGAGTGAATAGGTGTCTTCTAGGTGCATCCTCCTTCTTCGGATACAATACAACATCGCTTTGCTTTACACCAGGCGATTAGTGCATGAGTGATTAAGAGGAAGATGTTTTAAAAGAATGAGAATTGAAATTCCATTTTACTTAAATTACGATATTCTTTATCGAGTTTTATTCGCTTACATATTTTGTTGTTTTGACTTACTACATATATCACATTATTCATACGCAATGTTTTCAAATTTCACTTACCTAAGTTCATCAAAGTTAGCTATTTGAGGAATATCATACGTGAAAGATTAAAGAAAAGGCTTTGCATAATAACTTAACATAACTTAGTAATAAAGTTACGTTCAGACAATTAAGCATTTTGGGCACAATAGATATTGCAATTTCTAAAAATTTTAAAGTAGAGGTCATTGATTTATTTAATTGCAAAATTATTGGAGAAATATGTAAATTACTCTAAGATTAAATTTATCGGTGGGTTTTGTTTTTTTACAAAGTAACATAATCACCTAATTATTTAATTCTGTGGTTTTTTAGGGTTCCATACCTGAAAGGAAAAAAAACTGACCCATTATATGATCACTTTGTTGTCCGTCTGTCCGTCTGTGTGTATGTCAAGACTCTTTATCTCAGGAACGCGTAAAGATATTGAGTTGAAATTTAAACTGTATACGTATACGAGTATCTATGATCTCTTGCAGTTGTGTAAAGGAACTTATCAGTTATCGTTTAAAAAGTTAGAGCCGTTTAAGTCGTAAAAAACCGCATATTTCGACACTTACAAAAATCAAAACTTCCCGTTGATATAGAACTATAAAATTTTGCAAGAAGCATTATCTCAGAGTACACATATAGGAATAAATCTGAAAACTGTACATTTTTATTTAAATCACATAAAAATAGGGCCACAAAATTCACAAAATATGGGTTCAAAATTCAAAGTGAGTAAATCGTATCATGTAAGGTATCATATAAAAGAACTTCATTAGCACATACTAAAACAGGTTTTTAATTATTTTAACAATGTGTAATTTTCGATGTATGACGAGAAAAGTAAAAAAAAAATTTTTTTCAGATTAGACATTTTAATAACTTACTTCCCAATTTTGTTAAATTTTTAAAATTTTTACTTCCCAATTTTGTTAAACCCTCGATGTGCGAGCCTGACTCGCACTTGTCCGGTTTTTTTTTTATTTCACGCAAAGCTGCAGTGTTTCGTGTCTTGACCCGTTGGATTACACCGGATCACACATCACACAGAATCTACTACTTATTGCGGGCCGTAATATACAGGGTTATTCTTAATCAATTAGCATCCTTTTAGTTCCACGATAGAACGATATTTTTTTTGCAACAACAATTTTTTTTTGAGTTTTGACAATAGTCGTTTAACAAAAGTTGTTAGTTTTGATGTATAGTATAAGCCCCTAAAAGGATGCTAATTAATTAGAAATAACCCTGTATAAGTTGTCATGTACTTAGTGAGACCTCTATATAATTCATATTTATCTCATGAAGTGATGAGTGGCCAAATGAACAGCTGATACACTTGAAAACACACACACTCACAAACACACCCCCACACACACACACACGCACACACTACTACAGTAGGTATTGAATGCTCATATAGGATTAAAAATTTGAAACTGTACTCTGCAACACAGGCTCCGCGGAGACCTAGTGCAAAGTGCAGCGTACTTATTTAAGTTGGCCTATTTTCGTCTTATTGTTACTTCTCACACTTCATTTTTTAATGGTGTTATTGAATAAACAAGCGTAATTCAGCCTTGTGCCTTGACCCGTGGCTATTTGCGCCACTGTTCGACGCTCGGCCATTTCTGGAGCAGTATGTCGACCACCTTGATATTATGTGGTCTTGTTTTAACTAAATTACCTCAAAATTTCATCAGCATGTGACTTTTGTATGAAGTTGTTTACAATTATGGCGGTATTTTTAAATTTAATATTAAGCAAGCGGAAAATTACACCAATGAGCCAATAGACTGGAAAATAACAACATGTATGAATTGAGTTAGTAATCTTTATTGAGTTCCATTTTCCTAATAAAGGCGCATATTTTATTCTCCAATTATGTTTTGGTATCCTTATAAATTATACATACAGGTTTTACAATGTCGTTTATTTTGTATGTAATGTTCGTCAATATTATAATAGTATAGATTTTAAATCTCGTGGTGCACTGAAAATTTGGTTTAATAATTATTTTTTGCAAAAAATAGCATGACCGACTTCACCCGTGTACAGAATCATTATCATTACATAGTATAAAACAAAGTCGCTTCCCGCTGTCTGTCCTCATGTATGCTTATATCTTTAAAACTACTCAACGGATTTTGATGCAGTTTGTTTTAAGAGATAGAGTAATTCAAGAGCAATGTTTATATGTACCTGTATAATACACCTGTGCGAAGCCGGGGCGCATCGCTAGAATGCAAATATTATGCACGAATCGATGCAACATTTTTCACATTATTGTTGATGTATCAAAAATGGCTGAGCCAATTTCACACCAATTTCGAAGAATACTCTTTCCAATAAAAATAGAATTATTGAAATCGGACTATTATAAATAAAGTTATGCGTGGTTATACAAAAAAAAATACGCGTCGAATTGTATAACTCCTCCGGTGGTTCGTCGGTCAAAAATTACTCTATAATGCTATACACAGTATTTATTATACACTATAGCTTCATGGAATAATTATTAAAAATAGTCACAAGTACTAAAAATTTACGAAAAGGAAACTGAAACCTCTACAGTAGGTAACATAACAGAAAAGTAAATTCGTAGTGCTACCACTACGAATTTATAGTATTTCGTTTTAATTTTTCTTATATTACTGTCAATGTTATTTGAAGCAAATATTATACCTAATTAGGATTAAACATAAATTTTCCAAGTTCTATGTGACTCAACAAACGAAAGTAAACTTTGACCCTCAATCTGGAAATAATCATGTTCCACATAGGTACGTACGTGTATATATTTGTATATCTCAAACGCACACCTTGGCCCAATTCGATCACAGCTAGTGCGCGAACACCTCAAATTAATTAATATCAGAATTAAAGCAGAATGAAAGGCCAAAAACCTCATCCGTGTAAGGCTAAAGCACAAATGATTGTACTGACATCTCATTAGCTTAGCGGGAGCGGGCCGCCGCGGGCCATATCGAGCGGCGGCGCTAGGCATAAGTTACAGCGATTTGTCAAAAATGCGAGGCCTACAATGTACACGAGAGTATACCACTAGGAAATCTACTCGTATATTAGATCTTATAACTAGTTTTTATTTGTTTGTTTATGTGCCTCTATCGAGCAGAGTCGAGTAATTAGAATTTATCTGTGAAGAATTTTCTTTCCTTCTTTATCCAATTGTCCAGTCTGTTCTATAATGTATAAAAATATTGTCCTTGCTGACCTAAGATTACATTTTCAGGCAACCTGTTCCAAATTCAGAACGCAGACTGTTGCAGAGGATGTGATCTGCAGTGTTGGTTTGTGATGAAGTCTATGCTATCGCGTATGTTTTCTTTTAGTAGCGTAGTGTTTTTGATTTTTTAAAGTTGATTTTTAGTATGAAATTAGATTTGTACTAGGTATATTGTTTTCGATTTTTACAATTGGCTATGTAAAGATGTGGTTTGGGATAAAGATAAAATAAATAAGGGCAGTAGAAAGTATACATACATGAAGAGGTTACTAAAGTCTATTTCAACTAGAGAGCGAAAAACGTACGTTCACGCCATGGTACCACGAGAGCACCGAAAACAAACGATGCGTATCGTTATCCATACATTTATGTATCGTTTCCCTGTCGCTTACGCATTTACCGTGTTTCGTGGTACCGGGCGAGGCGAGCGACAAGGCCAATCAGATATTGCAAACCTGTTTTGACATGTCAGACGATAGTAATTTTGATTCAGATTTAATTTAATGTCATTTTTTAATTCGTTTGATTTTATTTTCTTAATCGTTTCCTTTAAATAGATGATAATAATAAAAATAGTTTATTTGGCACACACTTAAATCTTAAACTAATTACACCTGTCAATGTCAGATGATTAATTTACTAATGTGTAGGTAGATAGTTACATGTAAAACTTGTTCTACAGTTAAATAGTGATAATAGTAAAATAATGATAATTGTTGGGTAAAAACTGAAAACCTGAATTTTGATAGTGACAAAATAGTTGTTAAGTATTAAAATAATTTATTGATGCAAAGAAGGTTGGTCTTCCCTGCGCAACACTAAAAGGTCAATGTCCGTTTTTCGCTCTCTAGTTGAAATAGACTATACCTCTTCATATATATGTAATTTTGATTGTATCTTGTGTTTGTTTCACACAAAATAACAATTAATCGAAACAGTATTGTGCAATGCCGCATTGTCTCATCTCAGCGTTCAGTATAATATTTTCTTGCCCTGAGTTTATAAATTGTAATCAATAGATAAATAATTAACCCGCTCCCTCTCATCGCTCGCGGCACGTCATAAGGCAGAGTACACACTACACCACACATCTGTATTTTTGCCGATCAAAGGATCGGTGCGGCTGACGTCCGTTTGAACCGTTTATCAAATTAGCTAGCTTCCTCTCCTATACAAAAATGTGTCTATCACAACCACTGTTGTTCCAAGATTTTAAAATTAATATTTCTTGGCCATTATTTGCGTTCTGTTTGATCCTTTGTATGGAATGTATCGTGGCTTAACAAGGTAGAATGAAATGTATTAATTTTGTTTGAATTTCACGTATTTAATTTTATAAGAGAGCGCTAATTTTGTTCTTTTGTTTATTAGCCCGAAGCATGCTCTCATAAAATGTATGTTATGTTATATATTTCAAAAGATCTTTCGGTAAGTACATGATCAGCCATAGGAGAACTACAGCTGGACATAGGTCTCCCCAATGGATCTCCAATAAGACCGGTTGGTATAGAGTGCGAGCGTGATCCTTGAGACCATCCGTCCACCTTGTGGGTGGACGTCCTACGCTGCGCTTGCCATTTCCATTATTATTGGTCCAGCTTATTTAAGGCTAGATACTAGATATAGTTATTTACTCGGAAAACCAGAGGAGTAACAAGATCGCAAACATTTACAAAATCCTCAAATATATTGCGTCCAAAAATACCTTACCCAAGGTTTACTTACTTGATGACGTCATCTATTGTTATATAAATAAGAAAATCCTGTGTAACTTATAATTATATAGTCGTGCATATCACATCATCTAAAAAGCGAAAAGATGCCATTTAAATTCTTATGATCTTTTAATTTTTGTATTAAACATATTTAGTGGACTATTCTATCGTCCATTAGTTGATAAATAAATATTTATAAGCTGAAAGCTCAAAAACTCCGATCGGAGAAATGATAGTCTAATAAAATAAATAATAAATGTGTCATTCTTGCATTTAAATTTATTAGCATATCTCATAACGATTACTTTTTATCTATATATTTCCTTGATAGTAGTTTCAGCTGTAAGGTGTCCAGTGTTAGACATAGGCCTCCCCTGTAGAAGAGGCTATCGCAGTTTATTTTTACCAAAATTACCAAGTTGATGACTCTGATACTGTTTGTTTTGTAAAATTTGGAAAATGGTACCTAGTGACTATAAAATAAATGACCAGATTTTTTTAGTCAAATTAAAAACATTCATAATACGTTATTACGCATAAGAATTATCATTCAGCGTGACAATGCTGCCAGCATGCTGGGCACGCTGCCAACTGGCAATGGGCTTGAGCATTTGGATTATCTTTAAACCTGCAAGGGTCTGTGGATGATCCAATTGATTTTTAGGGTTCCGTACCTCAAATGGAAAAAAACGGAACCCTTATAGGATCACTTTGTCGTCCGTCTGTCCGTCTGTGTGTACGTCAAGACTCTTTATCTCGGGAACGCGTAAAGATATTGAGTTGAAATTTAAACTGTATACGTATATCGATGGTTTCTTGCAGTTGTGTAAAAGAAAAACTTCTCAGTTATCGTTTAAAAAAGTTAGAGCCGTTTAAGTCGTAAAAAACCGCATAATTCGACACTCACAAAAATCAAAACCTGCAGGGTACTTCCCGTTGACATAGAACTATGAAATTTCGCCAGAAGCATTATTTCAGAGTACACATATAGGAATAAATCTGAAAAATGTAAATTTTTATTCAAATCACAAAAATAGGGCCTCAAAATTCACAAAATATGAGTTGAAAATTCAAACTGAGTAAATCGTATCGTCTAAGGTATCATATAAAGAACTTCATTAGCACATGCTAAAACAGGTTTTTAATTATTTTAACAATGTGTTTTTTTCGATATATGACGAGAAAAGTGAAAAAAAAAACTTTTTGTTGATGGTTACTATATTATAGAGATTTTAAGAATTTTACTTCCCAATTTTGTGAAATTTTCTGGATTTGTACGGAACCCTCGGTGTGCGAATCTGACTAGCACTTGTTCGGTTTTTTATGTAGTAGTATATGTAGATTTAGCATATAAAGTAGTATTGTATTTTGTTGTCGTTACCCCAGTCATTAACTATTGACACTTTTCTTCGGTGAGCCAAACTGTAGGTAATAAGATATGAATTTTTAATTTAATTTTTTTTTAATTTTAAAAGATGAACGTGGAACAGTTATTTCTATGAATAATAATATAAATTTCTATGAATCGCTCAAAAGTATAATTAACAAAAATTGTCGAGGGCTTGTTTAGTACATTAACGAAGTACAATTTATAGACATACCTACTCCTTTTTTAAGCTGAGTAGTTAAGAGTAGCTGAGCCGGTAATTAAGTTCGTATAGGGCGGGTGAGTAGCCTTGGTGTCTGAGTTGTTAAGACGCCTGAAGGCCTCTGACATGGATAAACGGCTGTGTTAATACCACCAAGGTCTACTATCTAACGTGTCACCCGAGCCACGATAGCGCTCAGTTGTAAATGCCATCCACGGTCACTCATTCGAAGACTGATCGTGCTGAACGTTGCTTAACAAATTACTCTATGAGCGCTTCTGTCGGTTAAAATGTAGCACCTGTAAATTTTCTCTTTCCAGTAAACGGCGAATTGATTTCGATATAATAGGGATGTTGACTAAAAAAACATAATTGGTCCGTCAAATAGGTTGTCAAAAAATATTAGACACGTGTTTTTTCTTTTGTTAATATAACAAAAATTGATGAAGATACAGCCCTTTATAGTTCCGCGTGACGTCACTAACTGCTATCAAATGTACCGGCTAGTGTCGTCACGAACCCTCACTCTCAATCTTTGACAAGGTTTATCTTTGTCACTAATTGTTTTATTGACAAGAGAAAAAATACGTGACCAACATTTTTCAATAATCTAACTGACGGACTAATTATAATAATGATTTTTATACCCAGTAAACATCCCTATTATAACCGCTCTAGAGATATTTTTATATAGATTTTGCAGTTTGTACACTATACAGTAACACAGTCCATTTTATTTAGCCAAAAGCCCCTTCCCCAAGCTTGAACAAAGCTATATTTCGAAGACGAGCTATCGATCGCCGATCGTACATTCAGGCTGCCTATCACCCATAAACTACTCGTGATGTTACGGGAGATGCTCACTAGCCCCTGCCGTAAGCCCCTTTAAGCCCTAAATTTTGTTGCTTACTGATTTAATGACGTCACAGAACGCCCTCTATCGAATGTCAACTGACATCGTTTAAATCTTTCAACTTACAAAAGGACCTAACTAACTAAACAAAACAAAACACTGTCGACTCTACCGTAAAAGTGTTTAAAGTTGATTTCAGTTTAGTTTTGGTGAAGGATTTGTGAAATAAAGCGGCGCACACATCGCATAGGTTAGATATTTGAGTCACGAATCCATTTTATGACTAATTCCATAACTTTGTATGTGAATTTCGGGATCAGGTATGGATCGGGTGTGTTTACATAGCCGTATCTTTTGCGGGATCTCGGCGTGGAAACTCCTCAGGATCTGGTTTAATGGGACGATCGTGGTTGAGATTGATTTGATTTTGATCTGTGGAGATTGTTACACTTAGAAAAATTTATATTTTTTTAGCAAATAACTTATATCAAGCAAGTTCAAAATATCTTTATTTCAGCAAAATAGATTCCTATCACGTTCACTGTCAATTGACTCCAAAAGGAGTCACATCTCCACCATGTCATACGTCCACCACTCAAGTTAGAGCCACAATTTAAAAATAAAATTGATAATTTTTATTTGATTGGACGTATGAACAAGAACAAAAAGATTCTCAAGGACGTATGGTTAAGTAACAAGCCTACTAAAAATTTTAAAAGAGCCTCTGTAAAATGTTGCCATTTTTTTCAAGCTAAAGCGAGATTGTAGGTCGACGTAGGAATATAGTTCATAAATTTGTACTGGGGCAGTGAAAGTGCTATACAGAGATATCTACTTTCCGTATACGAAACCGAAAGGTGGTAATTAAAACCATCATTATGAACAACTTTTACTATGGGGATAATACAAAATTCTATAAAAAAACAGCTTTTCTGTAAAGTAGTAGAGTAAAGTAGTTATTAATGCGGCCAGCGCAGCGTAGGACGTCCACTCACAAGGTGGACAGATGACCTTATTAAGACCGCAGGATCGCGCTGGATGCAAGCCGCTATCGTTGATATATATCGGTCTTATTGGAGGTCCATAGGGGAGGCCTATGTCCAGCAGTGGACGTCCTTTGGCTGATGGATGGATGGATGGAAAGTAGTAATTACTTAAACAATAATGATTTATACAAGATTAATTTTATCCAATATTTATAGCTTTGGAATAGGTGAATGATTTACATATGGAACCGACTATTTAGCTAAGTAAATATACATAAAATAAAATTATAAAACATGAAGCTATTAAAATAAATGCATAGCATAGAACAAAAAGAGCATTACAGTTGAATCCACACCTGTCCAATATCATTTCACTTTCACTTCTTGGAACATCTGTAATGCTGAACAGGTTTTGAGTGAACGTTTTTTACCGATAAATATTTTGGCAGGATTATCCATCTTCGGATCAATCTGTCAATCAGGCTGAGTGATTGATGGTAAGCGCAAGCGTTTATCATATGCCTTCTTCTGTTGACGTTTGATTGTTTAAAAAAAACCGGACAAGTGCGAGTCAGGCTCGCACTTCAAGGGTTCCGTACAAACACTTTGTTAAAATTAAAAACCTGTTTAAGCATGTTCTAATGAAGTTCTTTTATGTGATACTTTACATGATACGATTTACTCACTTTGAATTTTGAACCCATATTTTGTGAATTTCGAGGCCCTATTTTTTTGTGATTTAAATAAAAATGTACGGTTTTTAGATTTATTCCTATATGTGTACTCTGAGACAATGCTTCTCGCCAAATTTCATAGTTCTATGTCAACGGCAAGTACCCTGTAAGTTTTGATTTTTGTGAGTGCGAAATATGCGGTTTTTTAAGACTTAAACGGCAATAACTTTTTTAAACGATAACTGAGAAGTTTTTCTTTTACGCAACTGCAAGAGACCATAGATATACGTATACAGTTTAAATTTCAACTTGATATCTTTACGCGTTCCCGAGATAAAGAGTCTTGACATACACACAGACAGACAGACAGACAACAAAGTGATCCTGTAAGGGTTCCGTTTTTTCCATTTGAGGTACGGAACCCTAAAAATGGTCAAGTATAACCCGGGCCATTCATTTTACAACCTGAGCCGTTAATTTTGGTATTGTTTCGTAGATATATATTTAAATACTATCTTTTGCCCGCGGCTCCGCCCGCGTAGTATTTTGAGTTTTGTGCTATCCTGCGGAAACCTTTTCTTTTTTCAGGATAAAAAGTAGCCCATGTCACTTTCCGGCCCTTGAACTAATCCTTCCTAAAAAGCAAGTCAATCCGTTGCTCCGTTGCTGCGTGAAAGAGCAGACCAACAAACTTTTCGGATTTATAATATTAGTAAGGATTATGAGGAGTAATTATTTCAACACCTATGATCCAGTTTACTCCATGTTTTTTATCACACGTTATGGATAGGTCCGTGTTCAACAATGGTCTATTAAAAACTAGCGACCCGCCCCGGCTTGGCACAGGTGTATTATACATAATATAAAACTTTCTTTTGAATTACACAAACTATTATAAAACCGCATCAAAATCCGTTGCGTAGTTTTAAAGATAAAAGCATACATAGTGACAGCCAGAAAGGGAAGCGACTTTGTTTTATACTATGTAGTGATAGTGATTTAATTATTTCAATACGATCCAGTTTATCCTTTGGTTTTATCACCCTACGTGGCTAGGCCTATGTTCTGCACTGGTCTATTAAAAATACGGGCAAAGGGTCCAGTTTAATTTGAACTTCCACCTACTTTCCTTTTAAATTATCTCCATGCCAAGGTTGTCTGTAGGTAAGAGATCGCTTTTAGCGATACGGCCGCTGTGTGTCGCTTTAGTTTTGAGCTTTTTTATTTGTGTATGTTTTCTACATTGGTGTGAACAATCGATCTGAAGTTTAAGACGTGCCGTATTGCGCTGTTTTTGTATTTTATTGATGTTTGCAATAAAACTTTTTTTTATATCTATTTGGTACTCTTTGACTTTCAAAAACTATACATCGGTGGCCCAGTGGTTAGTGACCCTAACTACTGTGCCAATGAGGGGTGGGTTCGATTCCCACCCAGGTCAAGCATTTTATAATGAACATAGGTGTTTGCTCTGTGGCTAGATGTTACTACGAGTATATCTATAAATATGTATTTAAAAAAATATGTATATTGTGTAGTATATCAGTCTTTGGCAGCGATATTGTAAGCGTAGCTTAGTTTGGGGTCAGAGACCGTGTAAAATGTCCCTTATTAGTTTTTAAGGGTCGGTGGATGATCCAATTGCTTCTTGCGTAGTAAGTAGCTGCTAGTAATGTAATTTAGATCAAGTATGTACTATTTGTTATTCTTATATCTATCCAATTATCAATCGACATATAAACGTTGGGCTTATCAAGATGCATTTAAACTGGTAATAACTACATCACACTACGGAACCCTAAAAATTTCAACATAAAATGCGAGGTATGTAACGCCACCTTGTCTTTTCTTGTAGTTTACTACAAGAAAAGACAAGGTGGCGTCACAGAAAAGTTAAAATAAATAAATGAGCACTTTATTCGTGTAATCCATACTTTCAACCCCACGAAACATTATGAAATATACTTTTTCATCACATCTATTCGAAAAGGACAAACCAAGTATGGTTTGTCTTTAAGTGCGCCCGAAGGAGTTGTTTGTGTGACTTTATAAGTGCGACGGAATTATCTTTGCCGCGCACTTTTTGAATTTGGAACAAATAAGTGCGACGGAATGATCTTTTGCGCGCACTTTTTAAATTTGGAAGTATTTGTAATGTTAGTGTTCAGCGCCAAGAAAATGAATGAAAATAATCTAAATATAAGTTTTCATTTGTTTACTTAAAATCACAAGCAAAGCTTGGTCCTTTGGTAGGCATCAATGGGGCCGAAACCAACACTGAGAGGCCCTTTTACATCTTTTTTTATTAAATTAATATAAAATGTTGAGTACATAAAGTAGAATGAAAAAACTATTGCTAGATGTGACTTACAGTATATCGGGCTATTGTGATGTGCTGTTCGATGACTTAATACGGGCTATGGAATGAGGTACGGCACCCGCCAAATAATGCCTCATTTCAAATATTCAGGCGGGTGGTGACTTGCCATCCACTAAATGGGCCCCCCATAATAGCTACCGTATATTGGCGCCGGAGGGGCAACATTGGTGTGGACGGCTTAGGGTGTCGAGAGGTGTGCTGCGCTTTCACTAGACGCTACTCGCGGCGTTATGCCCTTTAACACTTCCACCCTGGAGCTTAGGTTCTTAGCTCTTGCGGTTTCCACTCCAAGCCGGCCAGTTAAGGCAAGAGAGGAGTCAGGGGTCTCATTTAGCCCCAGGGAATCAGGGTTCGCGGTGTCGCCACTCACCGACGACTCGCCACAAAGTCGCCCCTGCGATTTCATTTGTTTTATTATTAGATATTAGATATATATATATATATATATTAATTTCAATTTAGTTATTTCTCTACGTTTTATTAAATAATAATATTACAATAAAATATGAGGCGCTTTTTATTTTCTCATAGAGGTGATGAAAAGTAGAGTGTACCACTCGGGCGCAAAATATATTTTTGGCTCGGGCGACGTACTTTGAATCCCTCGCTACGTTCAGGATTCTACTAAAGAATCCCTCGCTATGCTCGGGATTCTACTTTAGAATCCCTTACTTTACTCTGGATTCAAAAAAGCGCCCTCGCCGTAAAAATATTATTTTGCTCCCATATGATACAATCTACTATTATTATAAAACTAGCTGGCCCGACAACTTTTCACCAAAAAAACTGTGGTAAAAGATATGGTGCGTTTTTAATAGGTACTTATAAGTTTTTTTTGCCCGAGATTTTCTAGCATTTTCCTAATTATATAATAAAAAGATAATAAACGATAAAGCCTTGTCAAACAGCTTTAATTTAGTATTTTAAATCATAATAACTAGTAGCTACAGTCCATCAAATCTAAGAGGTACCGTTTGACGTTTCATATTTTTTCATCCCATCCCTATCATTCAATTGTCAGAACTGTCAAACGGTACTTCTTAGATTTGACGGACTGCGTCAAATCTAAGAAGTACCGTTTGACAGTTCTGACAATTGAATGATAGGGATGGGATGAAAAAATATGAAACGTCAAACGGTACCTCTTAGATTTGATGGACTGTAGGTAGGTAGGTAGCCTAAATCATAATACCTAGTAGCTAGGTAGGTAATTTACATTCTCACAAACTCTGATTAAAAATTGTGCCGCTTGTTTTTCCTAAATAAGATTTATCGTTTAGACAAGACGATGATGATGTGTTAATTAATTGATATTCAAAAAGAAATCGTAAACAATTTTCGGAATACATACGAAATTTGATTCACATTATTACTTTCAGGATTAATGATAATTAGAATATAGTTCCAAAGTGAATGTGTTTATAATTGGTTTCAGTAATTTACGTAATTTTAGCTAACAAAGTATCCAAGCACTAATAATAAATTAATTACATAGCATTAAACTACCGCTAAATTATGTAAATTAGCCATAAATTATCAAATTAATTTATTGTTTGCTATTTATTTTCGTGTCAGACGCATTCATGGCGGACATTTATGTGCAGTTCGTGACTTTCCCATTTGATATAATGCAGCTAATGGCAGTTTATTGTAAATGCACGAACAAATCATTAAATAATTAGATTAAATCAAAAAATAATAAGGTAAACATAAAAATATTGATTTACAGTTTTTCACGTTTTAAGTAACGTGAAAAATGAACAACTAAAAACATTAGCAGTTTTGCTGCAATCCTGGGTTGGTTCCATACTTTAAGCTGTCAACAATGGTCTGAATATTATATATTTATGATATTATATATTTTTGTACCATCTCAAGCATTTAAATTTTCAAGTAGAGTCGGGTTTTTTCTTAAACTTATCTATGTTTTCACATCTAAAGTAGATCGATAATTATGAAGTTTTCTTCCACATAATATCGTATTTATGTATCCAACTAGGTATTCTTAACCAACGAAACAGAGAAGGTTTACAAGTGGACGCGTACGTATATCCTACTAATATTATAAACGCGAAAGTTGGTGAGGATGGATGGATGGATGTTTGTTACTCTTACACGCAAAAACTACTGATCAGATTGAGATGAAACTTTGCAATAATATAGCTTATATATCACACAGGCTATAAATTATAATTATATTGCGTCAAAAATCAAAATATCATGCGGGCGAAGCCGCGGGTAAAAACTAGTCATTATATATTTATTTTTATGGTGGATCACGATCACGTACGGTGGTTTTTGCAGAGTGGTCCGATTTTGATAATTCTTTTTGTATGATAGATTATACTTCAAAAGTGATCCTATTCATACTGAGCCATTTTCGATAAATCAACAATAAATAATGTGAAAATTACTACATAGATCCGTTTGAACTATTCGAATTCTGTACACGGTTGAAGTCAGTTATTGTCATTTTTGGGAAAAATAATTAAGTTGTTACGTATTACAAAGCTAATCGACTGGATGCCGGCAGATGACCGCTCTTCATTAGAAGGTCCGTCCTTCTGCAACTTACCGGTGACCACACGCCTTTTAAATTCATACTGAGAAGAGAGTGGTCTCGATACTTACCTCACCGACATCGGATATGTGTGTCAAATTCGAGTGGACGGATTTTTACGATTGCAGATGATGATTTGAACCAGACGACTGACGCATGCTTTTAATTAGTACTCTTAACATGATTTCATTTAGTGTTCAGATCGCCTAAGTTACGTTTGGCGCGGTTAGAGTGATTGTAAACGGCCGTTTTTTTTACTTTTTCATCGCTTTTAATGTTCGAATGGATGAACGCAGGTGTGTTACTACAACTACGAGTACATCTAAGAAAAATTGCCGGAAAATCTCGAGAAATCATTTCAAACAAAATTTGGCTTTAAAAAAATGTTAAAGAAACTGATGTTGGATAAATTAAGCGATGAAGATTAACACCTTAGAAAGCAAACATATGTCTCAAACTTTAGATTATAAAAAACAAAATATGTTAATGGATAACTGACAATGACCTATAATAACAAGGGAATGTATTTCTATCCGCTTGTACATAGATACTAAGTTATGTACCTAAGTGAGAGCTATCCTGCCTACAAACCGCTTCGCTGTTTGGCAGTACTTTTAATTGTACCCTATGTATGTTATATTCAGGACAAATACATTAAAAAAAAGCGCATTCTGTTATTGCTTAGATAACACGTTATAGTATGGATCCCAGTCTTTTTTTTCGTTTAGCTATATAAAGACTTTCAGACGGCCTCAGACGGCTTAAAAGCTCTGACAACCGGGCTGGCCTATTTTAGTTAATTTACTTTAATTTCCAACATTATGGAAAAAATGTTTACTTTCAGTCACGATTTCTTTTTTAAAACGCGAATATAAAAGTTAGCATATTATATAAAATATTATCGAGTAACTATAACATTTGATGGATGGATGATGATAACATTTGGCGATATCTTGTCAAATTTTAACATTATACAGGGCTACTTCTACATCAATTATCATCCTTTTAGGGGCTTATTCTGTACATCAAAACTAGCAACTTTTGTTCTACAATTTTCGTCAAAACTCAAAAAAATCAGCTGTTCCATACATTTTGTCGCGGGTGAATGATATTTTTCTATGGAAAAACAATTTTTTTTTGAGTTTTGACAAATGTCGCAGAACATAAGTTGTTAGTTTTAATGTACAGAATAAGCCCCTAAGAGAATGCTAATTGATTAGGAATAACCCTGTATAGTGTCGAAAATGTCGAATTGACGTAAGTGTACGAAGAAAATCCTTCTTTTTGCCATTAGTGACCACATGCCTGTTAAAATCATAGTGAGAAGGAGAGCGGTCTTTATAATTACCTCACTGGCAACGGAAATGTATGTCAAATGCGAACGGTGGGATTTGACCAGCTTTATGATTGCAGATGATTTAAAGAGAGACACCGGGTAAAGCATGTTAGTAAAATTGCATGAAGTACAACGGAGCTTGTAATTTTCAACTACTTTGAAGAATTCCATCCATCCATCCAATGTTGAAGTTTATAAATTGTTGTTGATTTATATTGTAACAAATGTTTTATGTCAAGTACAACCTCAAGTAAAGCAGTAGTATGAAATAATCTTGAAAAATATATGGCAGGAAGTAAAATGTCCTTTTATTAAATAAAATTAAGCGCGGACTTATAGCGTTGAAAACAGAATTACGTCATGTTGTTGTCGAGGATTTATTGTCATGTTTTTGTATTAAAACTTCAATAGTGTGCTTCAAAATATCTATATCTACAACAATGCAAATGAAAAAGTATCATGACCAATAGTTAATTACGATTATAAAAATAATTTATTTAGTGCGTGGATTGGAAATGTTTAAGTCTGATTTGTAGTAAAATAATAACTATTATGAAACAAAAAATTAATCGAGCATAAGCGAAGATCTCCGTTTTAGACACGGCAGTTTGATTTTCGACTGTCCAGATATTGGTTTTTGTCTACAGGATGCATTTTTCAACTATTTCTTTAAAATTTGGTACACAGGTTTTATAAATTAACAGATTTTTAAGTCGTCGGCAATTTGTGATAGCAGGAGTATTTATAAAAAGGAAAAAATTTGCTGTCGCTCTATATATCAGAAGATTTCGATAATATTTGGCAATATTGTTAAGTATCTAAATCCTTAAAAGATTTGCGTGTGTAAACTAAATCAGTAAAAGCGAGTTTCAACTCGCTATTATATTTCAATATAGGGTTACGAAGATTCAATTAAGGAGATGTGATAGATAAATAGATAGATGAACTCTTTATTGCACACCGAGAAATAAACAAAAATAAGAAACAAAGACACATAAACAGTGTAACAATGGGCAGCCTTTTCGCTGATAGCGATCTCTGCCAGGCAACCTTAAGATGGAGAGGACAGAAAACGTATAAATAATGGACGGGGTGCGCATTAGTTAAATATAAGTTAAATTATACATCATAAACATACACTAATAAAATTGATAAATACTTAAATAAAGAAAACAATACATAAAAAAAATAAAAGAAACCTACGACTAAAAACTGTTCAGAAAACTAGTACTTAGTTATGTTCTTATATAAACTTCGTTTGTAAGTAAGTTAGATATTATAACACAGACGTACTTGCACAATTAAAACTAATTGATAAGGCACAATTAAGTAAACAAATGTTTAACATGAATATTGACCACATAACCTAGTCTACAGTATCATTACTTTTACATCTCTGGCAACATTAAAGCAATCCGTCGTAATACCTCTCATGCTCACTTTGTTTAATTATTTATGCATGCACTCGTTTAACTTCACTTTATACGAGCACTTCATGTTTAATAGCTTATCATAGAACTCATAAATGTTTAACGACTCTATAATTACAGCTATTTGTTATTATTTGGTGTAAAAATCATGTATTTAAAAAATAATATCGAGACTCTTTTAAAAAATAACATGTTACATGATTGGATCAGTTCATTCTGAATGGTTAATTGAGTAGTCATGGCGTATGTATACTTTAATTGCAGGTTGCGGCATAAAAGTTTAGCGCTGAGCGAAGTGTGGAGAAGATGGCTGCGCTAGACTTTAGTGTGGCGGTCACCATGCGCAGCCATCTCCTCCACAGTACCCTCAGCGCTACACTTACGTGCCGCTGTACGTACGTACGCAAAAACATTTTGGCCCCTACCTTTCGTTCCCAAGTAAGTTAGTCCCCCCCCAATTCCTGCTAACCGTTGTTACAGGCTCATCAAAGCCAAGAAGGCCACCAGCCATCCGGCTGAGAGGGTGCTGAAGGTACGCCCCCGCGGGCGGGTCGGATGCTCGCATCCTCCGAAAAATGCCTTGCGGGCAGCGTTCACGGAGCGTCCAGCCGCAGTAAAGAGCGTATCCTTGGGGCTGCAACCTCGCTCCCCCCAAAGAACCAAGATGAAACCAAGGTAATGAAAGATCTCGGGAAAGACATATACTTTTTTATTTCAACTTTTACTAAGAAATTCAACCCCGAAATTGCAAAAGAATAACTGTTCTAGTCAATTTGTCAACACACCATAAACTTTGTTATGGAACAGCTGATTTTTTGTGATCTCAAAGTCGGTCTTATAGTTTATATTTCATCTTGTGTAATATTTGCCACGTATGTTAATTACGCCCAAGATAATCTCAAATACATTTTTCTGAATCTAATATACAATATTGTTTAGCTAACTAGAAATTATTTCTCGTAACTATTTATGGTGTCAAACAATGAGGGTCATGAAAATGAATTGAATATCATAAAAATAATGATATCAATGGTACGAGTAAGTGTAACAACAATTTTAAGTAGTTTCGTTATTATAATTCCGTTTGTAGTGGATTCCTACATTTAGGGACCTCCGTTAAGATCTACTCTTTTCCACGTTCTGATAGCTCTTTATATTTATTAAGTTAAACAATAAAAGACCTTGAAAGTAAGTAGACCGCACAGATTATAACAAGATTGCATCAAATTACTTCTCTTTGAATCATTCGCTTTTGAAACATATTTATTGTGTAATTGTGTAATAAGTTTATGATAGATGCATTTAATGCATTTGCAGTAAATTTACTATTGAGTATTACACACTTATTACAAATAGACTATTTAGAAAGGACTGCACTATAATATTTTTAAAAGGTCGTTCTTGTATGTAGAGTTTATGTAGGTACCTAAGTTTCTGTAATATATTAGGATACTGACTGAGCAAACGAAGTGAGATACAGTCTCAGTTTTGACTTGAAAATGTTGTTTTTGTGTGTCTCTTCTATAGGTCGCATTTTTTATGACTCTTGATAAAAGGTTGTTACACGTGCTTTATATATTTTTGGACTTTTTCTGCCGTCGCCATTTTTTTTGAATATTTTCCTAAATTATTATTTTTCGAAACAATTGCTTGACCGATTTCAACTGTGTACAAAATTCGCAAATAGTACACACGGATCGATGTAGCAACTTCACATTATTCTTGAATTATCAAAAATGGCTGAGCCGATTTCAATAAAATTCAAATGGAGCCAACTTCAAAGTATACCCAGTATTCCCATAAAAAAAGAATTATTAAAATCGGACTACAACGTAAAAAGTGCGTGGTTACACTAAAAAAATACTCGTCGAATTAATGCCTCTTCCGTTTCGTCGGTCAAAAAAGAGGGCTAGTTTTGAAAAACATTAGAGACTTGACTAAAGATATTTAAACAGGTCATACTGTGTTAAGCAAATAAGCGGTGAAAGACAAAGCCTGCTTGCCTAGAAAATATCTGATTACGTAGTAAGTACTTAATTTTGTGGAGTAGTGACCATTTTTGTACAGTGTATGATTACAAGTACAGCACTGCAGTATCAATGATAATTATGATACGATCTCGAGACGAACGGGGACGCAACTTGATGCTATCTGCCCTTCCAAGAAAGCATTTCAATTATTACATTAAGTAAGATACGCACAAAAACTGATTTTGCGAAATGTTTCAGCGTAAAAAGCTTGAGCAAAGTAATTATTAGTACAATTTTTATTTTATTATAAATGGTTCGGTAACAGACTATTTGCTTATACTTAACTATAATACAAATTAAAATTACAATACAAAAAAAAAGTTACGTACATACTAATATACCTACAATAATTGATTCTAATACGTGAAAAAAGAGCAGACAAAACCAAAATAAAATCAAAAGTCATTTATATCAAATAATTATTGTTTCTTCTGCGACAAACAGTTCAAAAACTTTAGACTTTTTATTAATAGTATAGCCATACCCAACCACTCAATATTTAGCGAAGAAAATGTGCTCTGAGCTTACTTTAAACTACAGAAAAATAATTTAAACAAATATATTTTGGCAGCAGTCGAAATCAAATTAAATTGGCACAGTTTACGTGTTAGTATCAGGTACTTTACTTCAACACTCCAACCTTTTTATTGTAACCTTTCCGAAACTAGGTCTTCATTGCACATGCTTCAAGTTCGAGAATTCGGCCATACACACCCACTTTGACCATAAAATCATTTGGAGTTACAGTAATCTACAGTCACTTGTAAGTCGCTGTTTCCACGAGCAGTCTTCCCGTATTGACAACGTATTTTTTTACCATTGCGAACAAGGTCGCATTTTATTATCAAGTCGTCTGTTTTAATTAACGTGATTAAAAGAAGCACGATCACTTAGAAAATATCTATTATCGAATATTATATTAATTAGAGAGATTGAGATTATAGAAGAAAGCAACCAGTTTTTCGGCAGTAATTAGATATCGTTCTCTTTCCCTCTTCGGAAAAATACTTTGACGGTCACTACTTTAAATATGACATACAAGTTAGAGTATTATACTTTTAAGAACCGTCTTGGCCCTAAAATGGGCCGAAATGGTTGGCCCTGAAAAGAGTCTAAAAATATTTAAAAATAAAGACATATTCATGCCATAGACAGGAGATTATGATAATACTTTAAAAAATTACTCGAATCTGGCTTTGATCATATTCTGCCTAGTGCTTAACAAAAACGTATAACGTTACTGTACTATTTTAGAGACAGCTAAATAATATTTTTCGAGAAGCACCAAAAAGAGAGCCTGTAGAGAAATAACAAGATACAGTTCGTGAATACGGCGACTAAATTACGTAAATCGATATCAATTACCATACCCGGTACCATATTAGCCGGTGATTTGCCGTCCGTACGGCAGTTACAGCTCGCTGGTATGGTCTTACGGTAGTCTTACGCAACACTGGCTTACAGGGCTGGCCTTTGTTTGATGACCATTGTTTTGTCGCGAGAATTGTTCCTGTTTAATATTTCTGCTGATTTACTTCAGATTAGATGATTAGTATAAAATTCTTAAATGTACTTGACACTTTATGGAGATTTTGTTAGTCATAATAAGTGTTTTACGATTAGGGTGTATCATGTTTTAGCCTTTTTGAGGGAAGACAGAATTAAACATCGGTATCCACTTCCTGTAGCAAGAGCGTACTAAAAGAAATGTCGTGGGCAGTTGAAAGTGGACCTTTAAGCCATTCAGACAAAAAAGATTAAGAGGAACGACAATACTGACTGGCCACTTTATTGCAGGAGGAGGCGAAGTCAAGGTAGGCTCGCGACATTGAAAGTAAAGAATCGAAAGCTCTTGTAGGGATCCCAGACCTCGCAAGAGAGTACAGTTGAAAAGGTTTTAGTGGGTGCACTCACAATAAACTTGGCTACACCCTGTAGCAACGGCGACAATTTTCCCTTCGTAAAGAAATGCTGAAGCAAACTTACCTAGAAAGTACCTTTTTTCTGTTGATTTTAAGACGTCTAAACTGTATTTAACCGGAAACTCAAACTAACAGAGAATCATTCTTGATGTTCAGAATTAAAACATGCGGTATCATAGCACTAAAAAACCTCATACGAAAATATGTGTCCTTAACTGAACCTATAAATGAATATAATTATTAAAATTTGCAGAAAATACTGAGATTACAATATTCAAACTTACAATTTACTCAATCTGTAAATTTGATTATTGTCGCAATTCGACCGCATTGATTGCGTCCTTTGCATCCAGTGTAAGCGCAATTCACTTTCACTCAGTCTTACTTAAAACCTATTGAGGGAGACTATGTCCAACAGGACATCCTATGACTAACATGATACCGGTGCTACAGTACGGTCAATATGAATTACTACTGACGCAACACACCGTGTGACCAGTCTCAAATCTACAATCAGCTAACTAAACGTCTCAAACCACAATCGCGAAAAGTAGCGCTACCAGTGGCGTTAAAACGATTGCGAGGCGCTATTACCATAAAAGCACCATAAAGATTCTATGAACTAATGCCATCGACCCACTAGAATGCAGGTCAATGGCACAGAGTGATGGCTTACATACGAAAATCCATGTGGTTTGGGGGGTTAGGTAGGTTGGTGATAAGCGGTAGCGATTTTGTTTTCTCTTAAACTAAAGTAAAGAGACTGGTTAGAGTGGTTAGCCCTAGTTATTAATGCCATTAAAAGGCACTGTTGCGGTTCCACTGTGTTGCGCACTGTTGCGTATGCTAAAGCCACACTAATTGAAAGATGGGAAGTTATGCGCAGCGTTCGGCGCAAAAGCCGAAATATGAGTACGCGCGGAAGCCAGAGAGATGAAACGCCGGGGCACACCCGCCCGCTAATCATGCATCCCGCGCGCTCCCTACGCTCCAGCTCACTACTCCGCCATTTGTATAGGCATTGTGCACACATGCCCAATAACTAGCGAATCACGGCGAAGTGTCTGCGGCTAACTTCCCATCTTTCAATTTGTGTGGCGCTCAGTATACAAAACTTACTTTCAGCCAATACGGAGTTCTGTATCAGTATATTTAATCACTTCACTATCACTACATAGTTTTATTTTAAACAAAAAAAAAACAAAGTTGCTTCCCGCTATCTGTCATTATTTATGCTTATATCTTTAAAACTACGTAATGGATTTTGATGCAGGTTTTTAATAGATAGAGTGACTCAAGAGAAAGGTTTATATGCACAATACATTTGTGCGAAGCCGGGCCGGGTCGCTATTATGTTAATTAAGGGAATATGTCGATGGAATCACGCTTTAAGTTTCCCGGGATATAAATTAACACTTACTACATTCGTTACTGATTGCATAAAACTTTCAAGACAGCCAGGTTACACTTAAATAATCGCTGTCTTAGTAAATTAAATTTTGAATTAGATCACGTCATCCATACGTACTAATGATAATATTCGTTACAAAGTACCTAAGTACGATAGTAAAATGTTGTGATTTAAAACATTTCAGGAAAGTCATTTTTGTCTAGTTTCTCAGGTGCTAAAAATATCTAAAGTAAAAACCACCAGAACAACGGTTTTCAGTGTCACTCTTTACAAATATTTAGTAGCACGCAAAGAAGCCGTGGTGGTCAAGAAGTAGAGACACCCGCCTTAAAATCGTGAGGTCGTGGGTTCGAATCCCCGGTCCCGTACCAATGAGTTCTTTGGAATTTATGTACGGAATTTCACACCACTGGCTTTTCGGTGAAGGAAAACATCGTGAGGCAACCTGCATACGTCCGTAGAAGAAATTCGATGGCGTATGTGAATCCACCAACCCGCACTAGGCCCGCGTGGTGGATATGACCCAATCACCCTTCGTGGGTAGGCCTACGTCCTGTAGTGGACTACTAAAAAGGCTGGTACAATAGCACGCTGATTTTACAAATAAATATCACCGAGAAAAGATCTTTTCGCTTGTTTCGTTAATATGACAGCGGCGTAATACTTAGAACATAATCTAAAATTACATAATATTCAAATGATCTAGTTATCCACACACGTACATACAGTCACAAATAGGTACATTTTTAGAGATGGGCCAATGTTTTATATACGAATAGAATATTCTTTTGTTCGAATGTCGTAGGATCATTAAGAAATTAAGTTAAGAAATTTTGATTTATGCATTTGTAGGCTTGGCAGGCTTGGCTTTGGGGCCACATTACAAAACTAATTTTATAAGAATCAGTTAAATTAACAAATTTTATGATTTTTAGTATTAAGTATTTGTTTATGTAAACTTCAAAAATTCAAAATTATTTATTGTCACAAGATACGAATTAGACAACTTTTATGAAGACACTATTCCCCAAACTGGGTACAATATAGCACCCATATTTTGTATACAGGTACTTGCTGTAGTATCTATTTAAAGTAAATGAACTTGGTCTTTTACATCAAATGACCAAGATAAGATCAAGATAATTTTATTCAAAAAATATAATTTAAAAATTTTATTACTTTGATATATAACTTTTGTTATTACTATTTAAAACACAATCATATAAACACATATAAAAATATAGGTTCGCCATTATTATAATTATTAGCTCGTATTATTGCACAACACTAATACTGTCAATCATTTTATAATATTCAAATCATATTTTCCTCAATCGAATAATTCGAACACTGACATAATCGAATGATTACAGAGAAGTATTATAAATTTTGGCTCATCTCTACCCAAATAGCATATTATAAAATTGCACAAGACCTTAACCGACTGGCGAAGATGGTAATAACTTGTACTATCATTTTATCTATGACAACACAGCAATGGTTCTACTAGTTACGGTGGTGAATTTTGAAAGTGGGATTTACATATTTGATTGATTATTGGGCTTGGGCTAGGTATAAGGCTTAGACTCCACAAAAGCAGACATGGGAAGAGCTAGGTAGAGCTTTGTTTTTCTTTTTCAGATACTAGTAAAATAATTTACTTTATAGTCGCTTGAATTAATTTTTAAACTTTCGAAATTTGAGCAGGTCTTTCTTAATTATGCGATTTCTCATGTAATGAAAAAAGAGATAAGATAACTTACACCTGTTTTTCATGATGTGACTAAGTCACATCAGTCGTAGTCAAGTGCTAGTTAAGTGGTCATATTTTCATTGCGAAATAAGTCCTGTAATAGCGGGAAACGTGTAAAAACGACCATTATCTGGTAACCAGATGAGACATACTTTTTATGGAATGTTATTTAAATACTGTAAGAGTAAAATCATTTGAGCCAGTGCGTAAAGCAATTGCGGAAATGTTGTATCTGCATTTATGTCAATTCAGTCGACTTAAAATCAATTTTATTTATTATCTATTTTAAATAACACTGCGTAGCTCACTGTTTTTGGTTTCTCGCTTCGCTTAGCAAAGCCACCTATTCTGTGGACTCACGGATTACATCTCATCGCTCTACTTTGGTGGAGTCTGGGCCTAATGATGTGATGAAGATTTCATTCGAATCTCATTTGGCTATTTTTAGAGACAAATGATTTATCTCAAGAATTATGTTATGCTAATTTATACATGTTCAGTGATTTGGTTCGTAATTATAAGGTTTTGGCAATTTTTGTGTGGTATATTTAATGCGTCAACTAAGTTTCATTTTTTTGATATTATTAAAATACTAATCTTATTATTCGTTAGTACTGAGGCACTTACAATCATCATTAATAAATATAGTTTAAAAAAAAACTGAAAAACACGCTTAGGATTCATGATTTTTATTTTCATAAATGCATTGTCGTCGGTCTTTGATGGGTGTGCAAAGTTTAAAGAAAACCTGATCGCTCGAAGTAGGGCAAAATCGAGCTCAAAGGGGTTGGTTACAAGCAAGCAAGAAAACATACAGGTGAAACTAATAAAAGCGGCAAAAAATGGCAAAATATCACGTTTTATGTAAGGGAATCCATCCCCCTTAAATATTTGTTTAATTTTATTTTTAGTACATAATATATGTTGTTGTAGCGGCAACAGTTGAATTTTTCACTGTCTAGATATCACGGTTCATGAAATACTGACTAATGACAGACATACAGACGGACAAAGGAATCTCAGTAATATGGTCCCATTTTTACCATTTGGGTACGGAACTCTAAAAAGACAAACCAACAATTTATAATTACAATTTTAAATAATTGCGAACAAAACGAATTCAAGTAGAGTAAAAGAGCAAAATTTTAACACGTTGCGTTTCTCTCATCATATTATGTACGATATTGCGCATGCATTGTCTTTTTTAAACTCCTGACCTAAAATAAGTATTATATTTAATTTTAAAGACGTAATAAGTCTAAATACTGCGAAAAGTGTTAAAATTACACCTACAGCAAGTAATATATTGCGAGCGTACACAACTGGCTTTTATTTTTAATCTTGATGCAACTTCAGCGGCATGAATTACTCAATATTATATTAAACACAGATGAAATATTTAGTGCATATCGTCTGTCTGTATGTAACTACACTTGATAAATTGTATGTACGTAGGTGCAGCGTTTTACAATAGCTGTTAGTCAAGTTTCATTTCCGCCTTGACGTTGGAAATGAGTGAGTAATTTTTCATACCATGTTAAGTAATTGTAGAGAACATCTTCGTCTTTAACTGGATATTACTAGATATAGGACTTAGTATAGCATTTATAGTATAAGTAAAGTAAAGTACGCCCCCACGTCTCGCGCTCTGACACTATTAAATAAAATCACCAATGATATTGATTTTTTGGGTGCAATCTGGCAAATTTCACGGAAAATATGTGAAAACTCATAATTTAGAATAAGTAGTTTATGTTTTTTTGTTATTCAGGTTTTTTATATTCTACTTCTATTATGTTTGTGTCTTATATTTAAAATGTTAAGGGTAGCATCAACTTGGTGTGAACTGTAATGGTGATGTGACCTGTGATTAATAAAATAAATAAATATAGTACTATAATTACTTTGGCATATAAATTAAAGTGATGAAGTGACTGCCAATAATGTTTGATGTTTTATGTATGAGTCCTAGTTACTCGAAATAATCGTTTTAAATATATATATGGCCCTTTTCAATACTTAGACTTCCAATAGTAATGAATGCGATTAAAATAAAGTACCAGACTTTTTAATAGTCCACTGCAGGACGTAGGCCCCACGAAGGGTGATTGGGCCGTATCCACCAATCTATCCCAGTGCGGGTTAGTGGATTCACATACGCCATCAAATTTCTTCTACGGACGTATGCAGGTTGCCTCACGATGTTTTCCTTCACCGAAAAGCCAGTAGTGTGAAATTCCGTACATAAATTCCAAAGAACTCATTAGTACAGGACCGAGATTTGAACCCACGACCTCACGATTGTAAGGCAGGTGTCACTACCTATAGACCACTACTGCTCTTCACCACGGTAGCCAGAACATATCCCAGCGCATTGGCAAGTTTAAATGGCATCGGGCCGGGCAATTATCACGAAAGAGTGATGTCTGATGGAATGGTAAAGTTCTTGAGTGAAGACAGCGTACCAGCAAGAGCAGCGTAGGACGTCCACCCACGAAGTAGATCACAGGATCGCGCAGTATGCGAGCCGCTCTTGGTCCGGTTTTAACCCGCCGTTTGTGACCTATATGTCTCAGAGACCGGGTGGACAGAAAAAGTCGAATAAAATTTTAATCCTTTATCAATTTGAGCTAGAATTTCGTGTAGCTGCCTAATTTTACAATTCTCATCGTTGGGCAAACTCGCAATAATAATGGAAAAGTGGAAGTTGGACTTTTGGCGTCCATCCGGTGCCTGAGACCGGGGTCACGAACTAGGTAAGTCAAATGAACCTAGCATTATTTTTAATTTTCAATGTTTTACACAGATTACTTTATTAATTTTATTGCCATTGATTGTGTTATTATACAATTATAAGATCGAAAAGAATTTTAGTTGGTTTTATTAACTTTTTTTCAAAAAATCTACTGAAATACATTCACATTCAATTTTGAATCTCTTAGACCTAATAAATAACGATTAATTTATATAATACCCATGTTAAATGATAATAAAAACATGTGCTTTTATGACGTAATCATTTAAAATAGGATAAATGACTTGAATAAAAAAATAATGTACTTAAAAAACCCGGTGCGTGACACCGGGGTCACAAACGATGTAAGTCAAAGTGACGTCACAAACGGCGGGTTAATTATAATATTGAAGATCCATAGAATAATCCTATGTCCAACAGTAAACATTCTATGGTTCATGTACTGATAGATGGGTGCGGTTAAAAATTTTATTTAATCGGACCATTTTATTTTAGTTATATATAGAATCTAATACTACTATTGCATTTTCTATAACACGTAATGTAATAAAACATTGACAGATAGGTCAGTGATACATCAGATACTAGCTCGTATGGCGAATCATTGGCACATACATAGATTATGTAAGTCGAAGTAATGCAGTCCTGACCGTTAGGGGACCGTCCATCGTTTTATAGAGTATTTTATAGCTTTATAAATATATAGGATAAGGGCACACAATACGTAATGGCTGATAAATAATTAATCGGTTTAGTCTGAGAAATAAGGCATTTGACATTCAGTGGACCTGTCACGGATGTATTGATAATAACATATCAATACAAATATTTTGCAGGCAGTATATTTTTTTAATTTATACTCAGGAAATTTTATTTTAACCTCCAAAATTTTGAAAATAACGTAGGAGACAGCAGTTTCTCCGAAATTTAAATGAGTAGGTATATGTATGGATTTGTACTTTACCAGCTTTCCATACTCTTATCCTCAGACTAAATCAAGTATTGGCAAAATTGTAGAGAGTATGGAGCCGATAGGACCATAGAGTAAGCTATCAGTACAAATATTGATCTTTTCTGATGATTACAATTTCACACGTATACCATTTCCCGTTTATGTCTTCGATTGTCTACGATTGTCTTCTCTATAGGAAAATAATACAATTCTTATATATCATTGTTGTGATTATACAATAGTAAAGTTTGAACATAAATCGATGCATCTATTTCTGGTCTAATATGGTCATTGCTCAATTGCCCTTTCTAACTTATGTAAGACAATAACTGGCCAGCTTCGGCTTTTAGATGAGAATTAAGTAAGTAATCTCTTAAGTTCTTAAGCAAGTTACGTTTTATGCACTATGCACTGCAGCAAATACAATTGCAATTTATTTATTACTCAACTTGAGAATGGACTTAAAAGATTAGACATACGGAATTGTATGCCATTTATTTAATAACTAAGGCGATATAATGTAAATAATGTGAATTGCATTTACAGACACATATTAAGTTTTCTAGTGGAGACCACGCATAGGCAAGCGTAGAACGTCCACCGAAAAAGTAGTCGGATGACCTCATTAAAGCTTCTAACCGGTCTTTTTGGAGATCTACCTATAAGTGAGACCCTAGTAGACGTCCTATGGCTAAAACGACGACAACGACGACGATTCCACAGTAGGTAATTAGATATACTATAAATAATAGAAATGATGGTAGCACGAACATGCGAGCGCGTATATTTTTCGAAGAATATTATTTGTTGTTTTATTTATGTCAATAATAATGAAAAACGAACTCAAAATCATTTATAAGTAGGTTATAGAGTAGAGACCTACCTATCTATAAATGATTTTGAGTTCGAAACAATGGAACAGCTGATCAAACATTACAATTATGATGAAACAACTGTAACATACATAATTTTGAAAGGTAAGAGCGAATCCATCGCATCAACTACCTACTATAAATTATATGTGATGTTGAAACCGAAACTGCACTGGAACTGTACTAAAATTGCAATAGCGGTATCGTGTTGAGACATTTTGAATAAGTAAATGTCAATACGCTGGGTTGAAAGTATTGACATGCTTTCTTGCATACTATTTTTTTTTTTGTAGATGCAATTATGTAGATGAATCATACTTTTGAACAACGACCTCCTCGCAATTATGACGGCCTGGTACATTTGTGATCTCTACTGACCAGTTTCACCAACCTGCACTAGGCCAGCGTGGTGGCTATGGCCCAATCACTCTTTGTAGGTTGGCCTACGTCCAGCAGTAGACTATTAAAAAGGCTGGTAGAGTACTTACTAGTTTCTGTCAAATGTTTTTTATCGCATTTGAAGCAGACCTAGTAACTACTCTAGGACTCCAAGAGTAAAAAAATCCTACTTACTCAGCAATTTTTAAAATAACTAAGAATAGTCTTAATTATATTCGTTTTTAACTAAAATTTACATCAAAATCTATCGTTTGGAAGCTAAGAGGTCCAAGGCAGGTAAGTTATAGATACATGAAAAAATATATATTTTTAACTCGGTGGTTCGAAACATATTTTGACCCTAAAATCAAAGATAAGATTTAATATTAAAAAAATGTCCTGTTTGTTTTTGTGAAGCCACAAATGAAATTTTGTGGAGCCAATAATGAAATTTTGTGGAGCCACAATGAAATTTTGTGAAGCCACAAATGAAATTTTGTAATGCCACAAATGAAATTTTGTGGAGCCACAAATGAAATTTTGTGAAGCCACAAATGAAATTTTGTGGAGCCACAGTGTACATAAAGATCAGTATTTTTTTTACCATGACCTAAGTAATTTAGTTAGATAATAATAATTAATGACAAAAACTAAATTATGAAATAAAAAATAAAAGTAACCTTGAAAATTAACACACATATCAACGATGTGGCAAATACATTTCACACTCCAAACCGCAGAATTAAAAAGTTTCACAACCAATTTTTAGTAAAAAAAAAGATAAACTAAACCACAATATTAAAATTCTTATCCTTTCGCCTGCCTTGAATTAGACAATTATCTGATCATTAGAGTTCTATTGCGAAAGAAATAGAGGCTATTTTTAAATGGTTCGATCGTTATCTTGTTATTTTTGACTGCAATAGAATCGATTTGTTGCGCCACGATCAATGCATCCTACTGAGGCCTTGAGTGCACTATATCAGCGGTTCTAAACTTTTTTGGTGATCGAAAAGTGAAATGTTAGACGGAGCTAAAATTAACAAAAAAAAAATTGTACTCGTTTCTTTGGTAAAATATCTCAAAAGATGCCTCCATTAAGTATGGCCGATTTAAATTCTTCAAATATCATATTTTATCATTATAAAACATATCCGAGTCGCTGTAAATTATTGTTGTTTTTATTTTTTCTCATTAATTCTGTATTCTCGTGGAGCCCCTACAGAGGCTTTGCGGAACCCTAGAAGTCCGTGGAACACACTTTGAGAATGGCTGCACTAAATCATGCTTTTTAAATCGCTTCGTAACATAAGTATCTACCTCTTTATTTCCTGTTACAGCTATACTGAAATAGTAATTGATATTTATTATCACAACAAAACTTATAAAACATCAAAACTTAATTCTAAAAACTATAACTATTAAAAAAAACCTACTTAAAATAAAAACTAATACTAAAACTTATATTACTAAAATAAAACTAACGTTATACAGAAGACCGAGGAGTATAACCTGCCACTTTGCTTGGCGTTTGTGGACTATGAGAAAGCCTTTGATTCGGTTGAGACATGGGCTGTGCTTGAGTCTCTTCAACGATGCCGTATTGACTATCGGTACATTGAAGTGCTGAAGTGTTTGTATAATAACGCCACTATGTCGGTTCGAGTACAGGAAGATAGCTCCAAGGCGATCCCTTTGAAGAGAGGCGTAAGACAGGGAGACGTAATATCTCCGAAACTGTTTACTACTACTCTGGAGAACGCCTTTAAGCTCCTGGAATGGAAAGGACTCGGCATCAACATCAATGGCGAATACATCACTCACCTTCGATTTGCCGACGATATCGTGGTCATGGCAAAGTCGATGGAAGAACTCAGCACGATGCTCGAAGGCCTTAATCAAGTCTCTCAACAGGTGGGTCTTAAAATGAACATGGATAAGACAAAGGTCATATGTAATTCTCATGTTTTACCCACCCCTATTTCAGTTGGGAACTCGGTTCTCGAAGTCGTTGACTCGTACGTCTACCTGGGACAAGTAGTCCAGTTAGGTAGGTCCGACTTCAAGAAAGAGGCCAATCGCCGAATCCAACTCGGTTGTGCAGCGTTTGGAAAATTGCGTAAAGTCTTCTCGTCCGACATACCTCAGTGCCTCAAGTCGAATGTTTTCGACCAGTGTGTGTTGCCAGTGATGACTTATGGCACAGAAACGTGGTCTCTCACAATGGGCCTTATTAGTAAGCTCCAAGTAGCCCAAAGAGCCATGAAGAGGGCTATGCTCGGAGTTTCTCTGCGAGATCGAATCAGGAATGAGGAGATCCGTAGAAGAACCAAAGTTACCGACATAGCCCAGCGGATTGGCAAGTTGAAGTGGCAATGGGCAGGGCACATAGCGCGGAGAACTGATGACCGATGGGGTCGAAAAGTTCTTGAGTGGAGACCACGTACCGGCAAGCGCAGCGTAGGACGTCCACCCACAAGGTGGACGGATGACCTTATTAGGACCGCAGGATCGCGCTGGATGCAAACCGCTATCAACCGGTCTTATTGGAAATCATTAGGGGAGGCCTATGTCCAGCAGTGGACGTTCTATGGCTGATATGATGATGATGATGATGATTACTGGATTTATTCGTCGAGATAAATGTGATGTGTACTCAAGTGTATCAATAAAAGTATCAGTTTGTATGTTTGGTTGTTTATTTAATTATTTCTGCAAAAAACTATCTACCTAAACTAGGATATCAATGCCTGGAAGTCGACATAGATCACAAGTATCAGATAACAGTCAAGTAATAAAGTCTAGATCTAGAGTCTAGACTTACAGAGTCTAGTGTTACCTAGTTGTAAGCCGGCGTTACAGCATTGCATACGATTAAACCTAACTTGTTGCAATAAATCTAGGCTTCCGGTTGGACGCGCGTTTTTTTAATTCTTGGACGAGAATACTAAACAGGTTTCATAACCTAAATGCAAATATCTAAAGAGATACTAACCAGAAGCTGTAAAATATAGACTTAGGATATTTATTAGGCGTTAAAATATTTTTTTTTTTTATTGAAATATTGTTATTTATTATTTATGGAGTGATATCATTTATAACTAGTTTTATATTATATCTATGCAACAATCAGCTTTGGTTCATTATTTTCTATATTAATAGCTAACAATTACCTAATTAAGGAGTTTAAGTTTAAAGTTCCAAAAAAATAAATAAATAAATATTTTGGGACTTACACACGGCCTCCGACTCCAAACTAAGCAAAGCTTGTGATATGACTGCCAGAGACTGATATACTAGATATACTTATTTCAAATACATACATATATAGATAGTAACTAAATAACACCCAGACACAGAGCAAACACTTATGTTCATCACATAAATATTTGCCCTGGGTGGGGATCGAACCCACGCCTCTTTGATCCAGAAGTTAGGGTCACTAACCACTGACCCACCGAGGCAGTCAATAACAACACAATTTAGAATCTAATACGTGAATGTAACCGTTTGTTTGAATAGCCATTACAGACAAACTGTAACACGGAAATCTGGTGATTATACTAAAAAATCACATCACTGATTTAACCACATATTTTTAACTTATTCAGAGATATTCGCTACAATATTTTTTAACTAAAAAGGTGTAAATTGACTCATTTATGAGCTATCGAAAAGGCTACATGTTTTTGAGAGATCGAATCAGAACGAATTAAAAGCAGACAAGATGAATTCCCTGTCTTGGGCTGATCTCATCCACGCGTGTCCCGCGACGGATTTGGTGTTGTCAACCCATCAAGCTGGTGGTCTCCCTATGGAACGCCTGTCTGCTATTGGAAACCACTCAGTCAGAGATCTACTCCACCTTCCATCATCAGAGGAGGCCTATGTAGACAGCAGTGGGTCGATATAGGCTGATAATGATGATATTGATGAAGATGAATTCACAGGAATCAGGGCTCAAAGGAACTAATAGCAGATAAGCTTACATATCTTTTTAATGGAAAACATGTCATCAAAACACAGTATAATAAAGCAGTTTTTATTTTGGGACAAGTAGCTTAAATTATCAGATCTCTTATGATACATTTTAGAAAAGGATATTCAACGAAACAGTTTTTTATACACAAGTAAGTGCGCGCTTTTTGACTTCCAATCAATTTATATGCAAACAATTTTAACTGTATTGTAATAGTGAATGTATTTTCTTTTTTCCTCATAGTTAACAGTTTTAAATTAAATGTTATGATGGCTAATGACAATGAAATTCGATTCTGCAATGTACTTAATTTAAACTTCAATTAATGATGATTATGGATGATAGTAATGACAAATGTAAGATGAGAAATTAAAAGGTTTTTTTTATTTATTCTATAAGCGCGCTTGACCCCTACTTGCCTGATGGTAACCGATGTTGCGATCGAAGATGAAGCACGTAGGCTAAGAAGACCTTTTTTACGAGTGGGAAATCTTCCAAAGATACCCGCCTGCTTTGGGGTGTTACGTGGAATTGTACCAACTAAAACCCCCTCGGTGGTAGCCAGCTTGTGCTCTGTTGGGAGCTCCGGGATCTCCAAGAGGAACGCACCGACGCGGCTTACAATATCTTCTGTTCATTTTATTCAATTACGTTACTTTTGATATGTTAATCGTTAATGTAGTTTACGAAACACTCACACATTCACAACGCTAACCACACACGCACACATACGAGTACAGTGATACCCAACATACGTGATTGCAATAATGCCAATCACTTATCCAATCCGCTACTACGAGATTAAGACGCAGGAATTTGCTGTTTCGTTTATGTAATGGAGAGCGGATGCGCCCGCGCCGGGGTCAGATGCGAGACTGATGGTAGTTAAGTGTGTGCTCGTTGTACTATACGACACGTTTTTTTCTAATATTGTACATCCGTAAGTGGTTTGTTTGTTAATTTTTTACGCAGTAACAGAACAACGCCGCGCTGGATCGACTTGGTTAAAAAATAAACAAGAACCTAAAATTGAACGTGTCATCTCTACCACTCACAGAACTCTGTGCTGCCCATCAATATGCTTAAAACAGAAAAAAATCCAAGTTGATAATGCTGCTACCGTTCTTGATTGTCACTGTTTAGGAGCCATTTTTAGACAAGTAGGTATCTATTTTGAATCCTTGAAAAAAGAAGTATAATGATATAAAAAATACCTACAAAAACACAAATTCATTCCGTCTTATCACAAATGATATAAACAGGCTTTAAACACAGTTTAAAGCCTGTTTATATCAACAATTTGAACTGTTAAACCACTGTCTAAGGCGTGCGTAAAACTTTTGTGGTAATACGGAAGTATCATGTCTATTTTCAAGGTTTTCGGTTTGCTAAAAGTTGTTTATAATTAAAAAATAAATAACAAACTTTCTTTTAGACGCTGGACTATGGATTAGTAGTTATAATAACAATATTAGTAGTTTTATTTAAACCGCATGACGACAATGGAAACTTGAAATACAAAACACAAGTAAATAAGCTCTATAAAACATTAGTGTGAATCTTAATGCCTTTCTCTGCAGAGATGAGTGATAGCTAATCTAAATTTAACATCGTCTCTGTGATACTGATACTAAAAGGTATCTTCTAAGTCTGCGTGCTACATCTTCGACTACAACGCCGCTTACCATCAGGCGAGATGGTGGTCAAGCGGTGGTAAAAATAATCATAAATATTATTAGTTTGGAACTCATTGAGTTGTATGAAAATTTTACTTTAAGTTTTTTTGTTAGAAAGGTTTTTTTAGATACAGTCTAAACATGTAATAAACTCCGTATTAGGTAATGCTTTGACTATTTAGTGTCTGGTAACTATATCGACCTACTCATGAAGGTGGTCTAAGAAGTAGTGGACATTTAACTTTAACTTAGTGATTTCGATTGCGTAGAAAGCAATTTTTATTTAAAAAATGGAGTCTTATATAAAATATGAGACCAGTATCATGATTACTGAGAGAATCTAATGAAATTACATGATTTTAAAATACATCAGTAACTAACTGTAGTAGCAAAACAAAAATCACTTAATATTGTGAACCATCCTACACATTTGTTTTAAAGAATCGATAAGATAAGTATGTCGTCACTGCAGTCCTAAAACGTACGTAAGATGGACATAGATCACTCCAACCCGTTGGAAACGGCTTGTATCCAGTGTATCTTGCGGTGTTAATGAGGTCCGCCCTCAAAGTGGACGTGAAAGTGGTTCAAAAGGGTATACTCCCGAGGTTCCATTTAAATTTTATCGAAATCGGCAGAGTCATTTCTGAATAATCAACAATAATGTAATACATTATACATCAATTCGAGCAAACTATTCGAATTTTGTACACGATGGAAGTCGGTTTTGTAATTTTTTGAGAAAAATGATAATAAATTTTATTTTGTTCTCACAATCTCTACCATGTTATATAAGTAGCATCTACCGTGATACTGGTCCATGGCACTAGTGAATGAAAAGCAATAGACGGGTGTGTACGGCACATACCATCGATTATAATTATTTATATGTGGTAATAATAAAATATGTAGAATCCGACGTATCGTTCGTTACGTCATAAAATTGCGAGAGCTGTGTTAAATTTAATTTTATGGGTGTGATCGAAGATTGTAACGATGATTTTAGACACTTAGAATTGGACCAATTTATGATTTTTAAATATCTTTTGCCCGCGGCTCCGCTCGCGTGGTATTTTGACTTCTGTGCTATCCCACAGAAACCTTTTATTTTTTCGGAATAATATCGGGCCTATGTCACTTTCCGGCCTTTGAACTATATCCATGCCAAAAATCAAGTAAATACGTTGCTACGTTACTGCGTGAAACAGGAACAAACCAACAAACTTTTCGGATTTATAATATTAGTATATATAGTATGATAACTTACTAGTTTTTACCTGCGGCTTTGCCCGCATGATATTTTGATTTATGACGCAATATCTAGCCTAAGTGCTATTCTGATATATAAGCTATATTATTGCAAAGTTTCATCTTAATCTGTTCAGTAGTTTTTGCGTGAAAGAGTAACAAACATCCATCCATCCATCCATCCTCACAAACTTTCGCGTTTATAATATTAGTAGGATGATATATAAGCTATATTATTGCAAAGTTTCATCTCAATCCGTTCAGTAGTTTTTGCGTGAAAGAGTAACAAACATCCATACATCTATCCATCCTCACAAACTTTTGCGTTTTTAATATTAGTAGAAATATAGTAGGATTGAGCTAAAACAATCTGTCTACTATTGTAACTATATTACTAAGTTTTGATTTTGATTAACAGTATATTGAACATAGGCTTATCCGAGCCGTGTGATTAAATTACGGCCACGTTGGCCTAGTTGTTGAGTATTTATTTTTGCTCCTGCTGGGTTCTGCTGCTACTAGAAGTAGGAGTATAGACCGAATCATACAAGTCGGCGGATGTGAAGTTAGCTACAAGCTGCGCAATTACTACACAAGTTTCGGCCAATAGGTACTAAAACAGTACCGTTTTCGTGCTCTTGCACAAATACTGCCATTTATACGTTACTTGTGCTACCAACTTATTGAATTCCTTCTTCAGACTTTCACAAGTTTCCTCGTGGCATTTTCCAAAGAACTAGTCTTTGTACCCAAGATGTTTTTGACAACTACCTATATAATAAAAAGATACGTTTTTTTAAGATTTTGGTCTGATATTGATACGACAGTTTTTATTAAAACAAACAAAATCAAACAAGATGTACTGCGAGTATCATGAAAGGAAGGCAAAGTTTTACCTATATTTAATCTGGCCTTGATATTATTTATTATAAGAAGAATCTTACTGACATTTCATTGGTCTACTTATACTTCTCCACACTGAATAATCATCATCATCACCTTAGCTGTAAGATGTCCACTACTAAATACATAGGGAAATAATAGATAGACAAAACTGCTCGACTTAAACTCTTCTTTTAAAAAAATCCCATAGGACAGTTTGAAACGCGGCATTCTTACTTTAACAAAGTTGTACTGCGCCATCGTCCATCAGATACCTATTATGTGCCCTGTTTATAAATCAACGTGTTAATTACAACAAAATACAATACTACTTTATTTTCCAAAACTACATACAACGCTACTACATAATAAGCAATTGGATCATCCACAGACCCTTGAAGGTCTAAAGATAATCCAAATGCTCAAACCCACTGCCAGTTGGTAGCGTGCCCAGAATGCTGGCAGCATTGCCACGCTGAATGTCAATTCTTATACGTTGGGCCGAATAAACACCAGCATTTTGGTCACGCGTCGCGTCCACCAGACGCTCAGAAAGACTTTTGAAAACAAGATGAGCTTTTAATTGTTAATTGAACACACACATTGAACACCATCGCAATTTTAATTACGATGTGAAAAACTTATTTATTGGTTTAATTTACTTAGAAACCATTTATCTATAATTCGATTCCACATCCTTATTTTTATTTTGCTCCCTGATCTATGTATTTATGAGCATAAAATAATAATACCACCACAGACTGACTGACTGAGTAAGGCCACCATGACTTTACCAGTAATCATTATATTTCTTAAAGTTAAAATGCGCTAAACTTATTCACTAAAGTCAATTAAGTTGATTGCAGTTTGCAAATGAAATTATAATATTGGTTTATAACAATTTTTATCGAAGTATAATTTAATTCGAGTTAAGTAACTTTTTATCTTAATTTGAAAGCTATGCTATACGGTAGCTTCAAAATAATTAATACCATTTCAAAATTACTCTGCTTGTAGCTTAATTACTGCCAACCAATTATAATGAAATAGTTTTGGAACATAATTTAGCTGTTCGTACATGAAGGCAACTCGAGTCAGGCTCGGTGATTTAATAGCGACACGATATATCAACGCGACTAATTAATTCAATGCTGTATGGACTATAGCTTTATACATAATATTATTATATATTTAAATAAATATGAATAAAAAAAATAATGTTGTTTTCAAATACTAGTCAAAGATTGGTACAATATTTATTTCAATAGAGAAGAGTACAAAAATTAAACAAATTAAAATTAAATTAAGAGGACAAGATAGTCATGAGATTTCAACTATAACAGTTTTTTCCAAAGTGTGATTGCAAGCAATAGTGATTATTTACTACACTGTAACATGAAAACAAGGTTTCTATATTTTATTTCATCTGAATTTTCTGATGAGTTCCCAAAAAAACTCCAGAACCTATTTTGCGAACACTCTACTTTTCATCACCGCTATGAGAAAATAAAAGGCGCCTCATATTTTATTGTAATATTATTATTTAATAAAACCTAGAGTAACAACAAAATTGGAATTAAATAGTATCTGATAATAAAACAAATGAAAACATAAATTTACATTCCTTTCATTCATTTTCTTGGTGCTGAACACTAACATTACAAATATGTACTTCCAAATTCAAAAAGTGCGCGGCAAAGATAATTTTCGCGCACTTATAAAGTTCCTTAAGTATAGAAAACACCATCTTCGAGCGTATTTAGAGGCGAACCAAGTAATCCTTTTCGAATAGATGTGATGAAAAAGCACTTTTCATTTTAGCAAATGTCAAACAAATATGCTCTACATAGCTGAGACTAACAACTGTACGGCGTTTTTTGAGTCGCCGACCCATGTCGCCTCGTGCACAAGTGACCGAGCCTTCCTCGTGTCAAGGCAATGATTGATTGGAACATCTTATGACCTTTAGGTAACTGTAATATCATTATTACAGAAATGTCTACAGGTGTGGCTTTGACCATGGTATTGGCACTGAACATCTAGTTGGTAACCACCATATACTATACTCATTAACTCTAAAAGATGTATTTAAAAAAAACTAAATATTCGAGAATTTAATTATCCAGGGTAATCTACAACTGGTGTACTAAGCCAAAATGAGGAGATTCAAACTTTACAAACATCTTTGAATTAAAAAATAAAATGCTGTTTCATACATTTTGTCGATTGCGAGTTGCAATTTTGTATAGAACAGCTGATTTTTTTTGTATGATGGTCTGAATTACTCCCTTTTTGGCTTAGTAAGTATAGGGCAAACAGACAATCCTGTATTGTTACAGGCGAATATTTGCAGGTAAGACCACCACCAATAGCATGGTTAAAACCATGCTATTGGTGGTGACACTGAACACCTTGTTGCTAGTAATAGAAGTTATAATATTAGTTCCTGTACAAATCATGAATTTTACTAATATAATGTATTCTCAGATCACGGTCTTATTCTAGGATAAATAACATATGTGTGCTGGTTTAAAAGAAGACTCGAATTAAAATCGAGTTAGCCGAGTATAAAGAACTTTGCATGTATACGTCCGTAGAAGCAAAATCGATGTACCTACGTAAATACCTACGACAATCCGCACTGAACCAGTTCAGCGGATATGACCACCCAATCACTCTTCAAGGATCGACCAATAACAATTAAAAAGGCTGGTGTAAAACAGAAGAACGAGGCAGATTGTGTAAGATTATGTAGTATTTTTCACACGCTACCCAGACGCGCCCTCAGGCAAATGCCTTCTGTTTAGGCTACAGTGGTTCCCGCCGCCGAACCCACTCATCAATCAAACTGCCTCTTATGATGTTATCACGGACTCGCGTGAGCCAATGACCTTTTGACACTGACAGCTGTGGCGTGAGTGACGTCGCAAGATAGGGTTGTTCCATGAGCGCAACAAATCATACTAGTTTTCATGTTAGACAGTTTATTAAAAAACGTGCAATTTAAATAGTAACAAGCTAAATAATAATAAGATGTTAAATACTCCTTGCTCATATGTTTTTTTTTCTCCATTCATATATATTATTTTAATTTCCAACTATGTTTTTTTTATTTGATATATTTGATTATGAAATAGTCTGAAAAATCTTCATGGGTTTTTGCTATTCTTCTTTACGACTTTGATCCTAACTAGAAAGCAGTAGTCAAGCTTTAACCGACACTAAAACCACTGGTTATGATTTAATCATATTCATAATATCTATACAATGAACAAGTATTAGAATGACTTTCTAAAAAATTGGTGAACAAAACTTCCAAGCCGTTTTGCAAAAACCTATCGAGCAAGTTAAATTAAGCGTCGCCCATAAATTATAAGAGCCAAAAGTGAAGCATGTACGTTGTCGAGTCACCGCGGACGTTGTAGATCACTCGCGACGTGCGCTTGGCACGGGCAAGTGCCAACCCTACGCATGCTTTACGTCAACTTGCGCGCGATGACATAGGGAACTAGTGGATTCTAGAGAATTTTACAGACCTGCGAATATGCTAAAAATTCGATATATTTACTTCGAGCTAATAATGCTTCGTGAAAGTAGTAAAAAAATGTCCCAGCGTCGTCATACGTACCGACTTATATTTACATTAAATAATTCACAATGACCCATTTTATCAAATCTCGACGTTATGTCATCTAATTAGTGCTTGTAACTGAGGACTTTAGCATCGCGCGGCGTTGTAGTCGGTTTGCAATCGCCTTACGACTAACTAAAAAGCCTGCCAGAGTTTTGGCTTAGACACTTTTTTTGCACGATTGTGACTCTATAGACATTGTTCGAGGATATTTTGTTAGATTTAGGTACCCACCGTTCCTATGGGATTATTTTATTTTCCGGGATAAAAACTAGTCTACGAGTGTAACAATGTCCGATCTTCCAATTATATCCATGCATGCAAAAATGTAGTCCATCCGTTGATCCGTTGCTACATAAAAGATAAACAAACCATTAAACGCACTTTTGGATTTCTAAAATTAACAAGGATTTTGCTATGAATGTAAAGGAGAAGTTTGTCCAGAAGAACAGATATTATTTAGTAATACTTATCGCGAAAGAGTTCGTTCAGATATCGTTCCTAATATCGCGTTATTTATTTCTGTTCAGATGTACAATTTTTCTAATAAGATCAATTAATAAATTAAAAATTGAAAGGAAAACTCGACACTGGCAGCCCTGCTCAAGTTTAGTCGTCAGCATGGAACACGCGATGACATTGTGAACTTGTAGTTTTTAGCATGTAGCAAGTGAGCCATTGTATGCGTGGTTTGGTTTTGCGGATGACGCGGATGTGAATAGGCTTTTTGTTTTTATTTCTCTCATATTTGATGAGTTCATTTTTAGGGTTCCGTGCCCAAATTGTAAAAACGGGACCCTATTACTAAGACATTTTATACTATATATAACGGGACTGAACTCACGTGTAGGGATAGTCGTAACGACTATAGTTTCGGTCGCATTCGGCGACCTTTCTCAAGTTGCCGAGTGCTAGTACGCGGAACCGTCTCGCATTGCACTGATTAATCAGTGCATTGCAACACCCTACACATGAGTTCAGTCCCGTTATATATAGTATAAAATGTGTGAAAACCACGTTAATTTCCATAGTAAAACTATTACTAAGACTTCGCTGTCTGTCCGTCTGTCTGTCACCAGGCTAAAAGGCAGTGCCTAAAACGTTGAAATTTTCACAGATTACGTATTTCTGTTGCTGCTATTACAAACAAATACTAAAAACATAATCATTAAGTGGGCTCCCATATAACAAACCTATTGTTTTTGCCGTTTTTCGCTCGATATTAAAAACGGTGACAAGTAGATGCTTGAAATTTTCACAGAATATTTGTTCAATGTTCAGTTCACAAATAAATTATTAAAATAAAATACATATTTCAGGGGGGCTTCGCTACAGTACGGAACCCTTCGTGCGCGTGTCCGACTCGCGCTTGGCCGATGTTTTTAGTAAGAAAATTGGCGTAAATAAAAGTTATGTTTGTAACTCATTTTCTAAATACTTATTAGGTTATTCTTTCACAGAGCACAACTCTTTCGCAATGTTTCGTAGATAAAAATTGTAAATATTAATAGTAAAAAATCCTCTTAAAATATATATATTAATATCAAATAAAATGTACATAAGTGTTAATAGCAAATTAATTAGAACTGATTTACTCAAAGGTGGAAACATAAAATTATGAAAGCTATATAAACTTACTTTCAACCAGTAGTTTCAAACATGTGTTTAGTAATAACCACACGTAAGAATACCAACGAGCTACACCCACCACAATTAATCAAACTTAACTAAAACTTAACATCGCAAACATAGAATTTTTAAAACCTTGACACACTAACTTAAGCTATTAACGTAATGAACAACTTTTCTTCACTATCATTATTCGAAGAATAAGTAACACTATTATGCATTCATTGTATTTTAAATGGGTTCTTAACATTTATGTGCATTTTTCTGAGATTAATTGTTTTGAGGCATTGAACTCGACCTGAAGCACAGAATAAGTGATAGTAGAAGACTAAAAAGTGATGTGAAACTATGATTTATGATATAAAAGTTTGTTAACTCTATCTAGTGATTTCCGATTGTTTGGATCAAGGCTAGGTCACATGATGCTTTGCAGAACTGATCTCTTTAAGTTTCAAATTGATCAATGGCACCAAAAGACATCCTAGATTATAACTTTAAAATGGCCATAAAAGATAGGAACGCGGCGGTTGCGGAGATCTTGAGGCGAATGGACGATAGTTATAGTAGATTAAGTTAGCATAAGGATTGCGTGTATGCCCGGAGCACTCAGGCTCGCCTGGGCGCCTCTTCTTGCGGTGGCGTTGCGTGGCGGCGAGCCCTCTTCCCAAAAATGTAGTCGAGGAAGACGATGGCTGGCTCGTGCGTCGACTCGTGAACGGGTGCTGCTTGCGGGGGCAGGACTGCTCGGTGCATAGGTATACGTAACGTAGATTAGTAAAATATATTGTATTCTTAGGAAAGAAAAAAAAATCGAAACATTGTTTATAAAAGCTACTGGCCCCGGAGTCTGTACTCTACAGAAATATAAAGTTAAAAAAAAGATAATTTCAAATCGAGTTAACGTGGTGTTAATTTTAGATTTCTTTAGTAAGCAAATAACAATGAGTACCTACTTAAAGAAATAGTTATTCACGAGTTTTGAGTTTTATCACACTTGTAATTATTTTGCTGTTTTGCTAGTTACGCGTAGTATAACTGACAAGTTCATTTGCGTGAAGTTGACCATTGTTAGGTGACGGAAGAATAATAATTGAAAAATATATATATATCGATGTCACTGCGGTGCTCCCTTTTGATTTGTGCACTTAGTATTATCTATATTAGTTAGAAAAGTTAATCTTACAGTAATTATTTATACATGATAGAGTTTACAATAAAAATATTTAGTGAAACGACGAAACATTCAAATAAACCAAATTTAATTTGAAATAGACTAGGTACATAGACATAGCAACTCGAGTTCAAAGCTCAACCGCCGCAAGTCTCCGCAGTGACCAGGTCTTTTTTGGTTAGCACGCGTATAAAGCTATCTTTAAATAATTTAGCAATAAAAAACCAGATTACATAAATGTTGTTCTTTTCCTTGCAATAAAAGGAAGTTTCTTTCGGTGCTGATGTCATCACATTCAAGTCACATAACACAATATGTGTAGAAGTACAAAACGGGGGAGATTCATCTGTGAATCTAAATTCTTACTGGACTTAGCTGTTTTCGGATGAGTGACCGCGAGTGGCATTACTCGTAGTGGCTCGGATGACACGTTAAATTGTAGGTTGTAGGTTCTGGTTGTTTTAACAGTGTAGCTATGTTAGTGTCTTCAGGCGGCTTAAAACTTTAACACCAGGGCTAACCACCCGGCCTTTATGAACTTACTTACTTACCAAAGTTAGCCTTATACACGTTCCGATTTGTTTAGAGCCAACCGAATCGGATCATGCGTAACATGGTGGTGTCTAACGAAGACAAGTTCTGACCCTGCTAACCGTACATCAATGTTTTGTCGGGACGACTGTAGCAATGTTGGATGTCGGTTGAAGGTAACCAAATCGATATTATCGTAAATTAATTGTGTTTGAGAGGCTAAATATATGTTTTAACCGCCAGCAAAGAAAAGAGAAGTAGTATAAGTTTAATATGTATATCTATGGCATCATAGCTTGCAATGAATGGACCAATTTTGATGCATCTGTTTGGTGTTTGAAAGTTGATTTAATTGGAGTTATTTTTGGATATATTTTAATCATTATACATAATTTTAAAATGTATAAATGGTATAATATAAAAGTTATAACATCCATTTATATGGATCAGTGGTTGAAAACGATGCTCAATTTTTCTTTTAGGCTAGAAAACGCACCATAAATCTATCTAATGACATGTCAAAACGAGAAAGAGTTAAAACTAATATATCTGCCACTTTTTTACACGTCGACAAAACTCTTTTCGTGGTCGTTGATTGAGCTCGCAGGATATAATTATCGACTAAATAACACAAGTACCTACCTACTTGCTCATATTATATTCACGCACAATGTTGTCGTAATTCATACATTAAAATTTAATGCTGATTTAAGTATTACAACACTTTATTTCTCACATTAAACTACCGTTAATGATACCATCATTTGATCAGTCAAAAACTTTGGAAAATATTTACATTTTAATTAGGCTGTACATTTATATTGGAGATTGGTAAATAAAAATGAAGCAAGTACTAATACTAGTTGTTTATGTATACTAAGTAGGTAGGTGTATGATGTTTCAATATTCTATCGATACGCTATGGCAGGTCAGGGTCAGAATCGTATATTTTATTCTAATTTTGTAGCTGCTCACATAAAAAAGCACTAATATAAATTTAGAAGAAAATATAGCTATGCCTCTACGACAAATACAAAACAAATAAAATGAAATACCGCAAATAATTCTTCACAAAAAATGGTAAAACTGACTTCCACCGTGTACAAAATTCGAACAGTTCGCTCAAATTGTTATATACAATTTTTACATTATTGTTAATTTTTCAAAAACGGCTCATTTGATATTGATGAAATTTAAATGGAACTTCTTCGGGAATTTCAATCCAAATTTTTTTTTTTTTGATGCGGTTCACAATTGGCGAAAATATCGATGAACATACACAAAGAAATACATACAGACAAACATAGAACCTCCTCCTTTCTGTAAGTCGGTTAAAAATACGTAGGCAAGGCACTAGTAACTTCCCCGATATTGCAGATGCTTATAAGCGGCAGTGATTTATTACTATTAGGAAGTTAGTCAGCTTATTATAGATCCATTTTCAAATAACTAGAAAGCTAAATAAAAACAAATATATTAGTACAGGAGTTATTACTCGTATGTCACAGGCACACAATCTTATAAGTTTGACTGCCTCGGTGGCTCAGTGGTTAGTGACCCTAACTTCTGGATCAAAGAGGTGTGGGTTCGATCCCCACGCAGGGCAAATATTTATGTGATGAACATAAGTGTTTGCTCTGGTGTCTGGGTGTTATTTAGTTTGTATCTAGGTATATAAGTATGTATTTAAAAATATGTATATGTAGTATATCAGTCTCTGGCAGCCATATCACAAGCTTTGCTTAGTTTGGGGTCAGAGGCCGTGTGTAAGATGTCCCAAAAAAATATTTAAAAAAAATATTTAAAGTAATTACGTTAAACTTGTCACCAATTTATTTTCGTCGAAAATTAAATAGTTACTTTGCTTCAAAATTGATCGATCCGTTTAAATAGATCATAAATAGATAAATTATAACCATCTACATAAATTACAGATATGTAATGAACCGTATCACCGTTAATGTAGCGTCACATTTCCTTCAAGAGCTTGAAATTTTTTATGCCAGGTTTAGCTACACTCACGATCTAATGCAAATTTAGTTACATACTTCATAATACAATGCATAGAAATATCCGAAAACACTTTTTTTGGGATCTGGTTCAGTATTTTAATCAAACAATAGCTTACGGTAAGTTTGAGGAAATCACAATTTTGATTTCTTTTTAACCCTTTTTTTATTAATGAACAACCATTAAACTTATGAAGACATTACTATGCAAATACAGCTCTAAAACCATAATCTTCAACATCGACTATTACGGTTGCAAATTATGCGTTGTTTTTATTTTATCTTTCTATGGATCAAGTACGTCTTGTAAGCATTTTGGCTCAACCAAGAAAGTAATACCGTCCAAATAAGGCGTTAAGTGGCTGCCCTACATTACACAAAGAAGCTCGAGAAGCTTAAAGTGATAACAATTATGCCTTATCTATCACCCACTCGTAACCTTTTACCCGAAAAAAAAAAATAGTTCATTTGTAAGTGACTATCGTCCTCGCTCCAGCATCGAACGCCCAAAGTAAAAGTGTACGGCAGAGTCCCCGTATAAAAGCGTCGGCGCACGCGCAACTATCATCACAACATCTCGTGTTGTACCGCCGGACACAACAAACATGGCCAAGTGGAGCATTGTAAGTTCTTCGGGTCTCACTGACCCCTGGATAATACTGACCCCCGGATAATACCGACCCCTCGGATAAAACTGACCCCTCGGAGTGCAGTGAAGTGACAGTGAAAGGATTGTGACGAATTCGGATCACGCGATCGGTGTTTGCGTAAGGATTCGCGAATTAGGATCTGATGTGATCGAAATTCAAAGTTTTATAGTTACCATACTTGTTAAGAAGCCGTCCAATTTGCCAAAATTAACAGTGCTTGCATATGTGGATCATGATTCACAAACCTGTGAATTAGTGTCTGTTACGAGCAAAGTGTATACCATCAGTCTAATGACCTACTCTACTGCAACAAGATCTTGATATTACTTCCATAAAAGCCCTTTCACTAAAACTTCATCACTTCCAATTAAATTTTCCCAAATTTAAACGTCGAATTACAGTTCGAAAAGTTTAAGGCTATCCACAATATTCTGACCAAATTTAGAGCGTAAGGTTACGTAAATGCTTTCATAAACTCACGAGTGTTTAATTCCGCAGGTCGCCCTCGCCCTCATCGGCTGCGCTGTGGCTGAGCCCCCAGTCGGCTACAGCTACTCCGCGCCGTCCTCCCTGTCCATCTCCGGAGGCCTGAGCTCCGGCGGCCACTACACCCCCGTCCCAGTAGGCCACCAGACCTCCGAAGGCTACCACATTGACCCCCATCTATTGGACAAGGTCAGGCACATCATCCTGAAGGACGAGATCCAGAACCAGGCCTACCAGCAGTCTTCTGGATACTCTTCCCACGGACACGGCATCTCCTCCCACTACGGCGCTCCCGCTCCCGTCTACGGCGTGCCTCATGAGAGAATCGTAGGCATCGAGCTGGACCATCTGCAGCAGGCCATCCAGGTCGCTCAGTACCACCAGGCTGAGGAAGGTTACGCTTCCGGCTACGCTGGTGGTTACTCCGGCTACTCGAGCGGCGGCTACTCCAGCGGACACGGCTCCGACGGTCACGCTTCCATCTCCTACTCCGCCCCCGTCTCCTACACCACCATCGGCGTCCCTTCAGGCTCCTACGGCGTCCCCTCCCCCTCATCCTCCTACGGCGCCCCTCACCATTAAGCAACCCAGTCATATCATTAATGTAAATCATGTGATCGCATCCTAGATGTTAATATGTATTATATTATTGTTATAAGTTTTCTGTAAATAAAACCTCCTTTTTTACAACAAGTGTTCAGTTCATTTCGATCGAATTTGCGTAATTGCGTAACTTTCTCTGGAGTGGTAGAGCAACAATCGAAATTCCGTAAGTGGAACTCGAAAAACGCACTCGAAACGAGATGTCATGTTGAGTGGTGGACTGGGTCCTATCGAAAGTTGACTGGAAAGTCTTTACCAATCGCCTCGATATGTGAAGTGAAGGTAAACTATTAGGTATCCATATTATCCGATTAATGGCACCATTGTTTTGACCGGTTTACTTTTACTTTCCGTAGAGTCAAGTTTCAAAACGCAGTACTGTTGACCAGCGGAGCGAGTGATGTAGGATGAAACTCAAGGAAGCGTAACCTAGTGAACTAAATTTGTGCGTAACTTATATGATGGCTAATTCGTCTCAATTAGAGCAGCTTTCGATTAGAACGTAATGCTCGTGTATTATCTAATCAGAACAACGGTGACGGGGAATGATGCGTAACATGATGTAAAAGGATTCTTAACCGGAGAAACCAAATTGATATGACTAATTGAGCAAAGAGTATTATTCACACCGGAATCTCTAACGCCTCTTTGCAATAATCTATTAAAATGCAATACAGTTATTATCTGATCAATAAAAGTCTATCCACATTATATTGCTCTACTTATTAATAGAGCAATATTACACTATAACGATCAAACTAAGTATAAAATTATCAGCTTTGAAGTAAAACACACACGTGCCAAATAAACGTTAGTTGTACAGTGGTGCTTTTAAACCAAATATAGATTTTCACTTTTGAATAATTGGTTTTCCGACGATTTCCTGCAATAAATGGTTCAATGGACAAATGTAAGTCGAACTACATATAAGAAGAACAAATAGGTATTATTCATTAAATGTTAACATTATAAAAAGTAGGTAGATAATGCTTAGGCCGATCGGTTAGCCCTGGTGTCAGTGTTTTTAAGCCGCCCGACAACTTCCGGCATTGTTAAACGTTTAAAACAACAATACAACTCTTTATTGACCAAAGCTTTATTTTTACTTGGTTTTTTTGTATAACTAAGTACAAATAACGCCTCAAAAATAGTGTTACAAACAGACTTACCGCTAAAAGCAATCTCTCGTAACATGTAACAGTCAGATATGTAATTGCACTCAATACGTTCTATCCATATTTTTATCAAACATATTTGAGCATCACCGCTCTTGTACATATGAAACCAATAATTTATTTGAGGAAGTCTAAAACAAAAATCAACCGAGTCTGGGCACTCACGAATAAATTAACAGACTTTCATCCAAATGCTCTCACGTGGGTGAGGTTACATCACCGCCATTTTAGCAGAATTAGCGAATATTTTAGCGTTGATCCCTGCATCTTGCACTTTCTCTGCAGCCGCGATCCTCTCTATATCCACTTACTTTATATCTTTGTGTGTGTTCTGGTTGCGTAATTAATGCGTACGTGAGTGCGCCAGTGTGCGAAATCTGGACTTAGATGTCGGATTAGGATTTGATTTGCATGATTGTGTTAGGATTAAGATGTATTAGTCTAATTTTGTAATCATTTCTGTAAGGAAAATGAAAATTAATAAATACCTACCCACTTCTTTTCGGTTTAACTCAGTCATTGTATGGTATTTTTTTTCAAATAGGATTCGTGTATAGAATGTACCTAGTTTCAGTTCATTTTCATCATAATGACATAGTATTTCTATTAAATAATTGTACGGAACATATTGTGCCATTTCAATTTTATACTAAACTTTTACCCAACCAAGCTGAGAGAAATTTAAAAAAAGATATCACAAAGAAAATTAAATATTAAAAAAAAAAAAAAAAAATTTTGTAGTATTTATTTATATATTTCTTATTATTAGTTTGGTACCTCCCATTTATACTTTTGTTTGTGATATCTTTCCGTTCAGTGGTTGCCTGGTAGAGATCGCTGTCAGCGATAAGGCCTCCATTTGTGGCACTAATTTAATTTAAGATAATTTTAGTATCTACTTTGTACTTAGTGCACACAATAAAGAGTTCTATCTATCTATCTTTAATATGTATATATATTTTTTTTACTATAGATCATTGACTTATATTTTCATCAGTGAGTGCAAGCCACTTCCAACATGACCTATTAGAAACTTATAGAGGTAGACAGTAGACACACACAAAATAAAAGGCGTCAACAACATAATCGCATAATTTTATTGCTCCAAAACATCTTACGCCACCAATGAAGACACCAAGCACAATCCATAAACACATTTCCATAAAATCGATTAAACCTAAAGTCCACAACGATAATTGCACAACACATTGCGCAATCACACGAGAAATGATTCACTGATCCAACGAGAACAGACAAATAGAATTATATGTACGTCCGGTATGTTGGCGAGATTGTTAGCAATTACGCGTGTGAATGAATGAATGAACTGCCGTTGATTTGACTTGTAACGTTTGCTAAAAAGTGTGTACTACGGAATAGCGGAATACGGATGTGCGAATAACAATTGTGCTAAAAAATGGTAAGAATTACAAGCGTTTACGTTTGACCGAAAATTTACTAATCGAAAATAATCTTTGCGAAAACAGTCGTCAGACAAAGGACGTCTGTACTGTACTTTTTAATTGTCCACTGCAAGACGTAAGCCTACCCACGAGAGTGATTGGGCCATTTTCATCATGCTGGCCCAGTGCGGGTAGGTCAATTTACACTCGCCACCGAATTTCTTCTACGGACGTATGCAGGTTGCTTCACGATCTTTTCCTTCACCGAAAAGCCAGTGGTGTGAAATTCCGTATATAAATTCCAAGAAACTCATTGATACCGGATTGGGATTTGAACCCACAATCTCACGATTGTAAGGCGGATGTCACTATCTTTAGACCACCACGGCTTCATAGGACGTCTACGGCTAGATATAGACATCTCCTATAGATCAGCAATAGGACCAATTGGAAGCAGATAGCGATCCAGCGGTCTTAATAAGGTCATCCGTCCACCTTGTGGGTTGAAGTCCTACTTTATACGTGGCCTCAAGTACTAAGTACTCGAGAACTTCCCAACCCCATCGGTCAACACTTTTCCGTGCAATGTGTTGTCTGTCATTTCAAATTGCCAATTCACTAGGCTATGACGGTGACTTTGGTACTTCTTTGGACTATTACTCAACTAATTAGTTACAAAACAAATTAGACCTAGGAACAACCTATCAATAATTTGCAAGTAGTTTGCTAACATCGCACCTCAAAGTTTAGATAGTAGTAAGACAGCTTTTAGTGTTACTACATGGATGTAGAGTAATACTAAATTAAGCAATGGTGTCTTAATGAAGGATAGTATTACGATATTGCAGAATCGACACGTGATAAATATTCATTTCTAGTGTTTCCTCTATGAGTTTAACCTCTTGAACTGGCAGGTCTATTTCTACCTTCTCTATGATACAACGATGTTGTTTGTATATTTTTTTAATGTGCTCAAAGTGCAATTCAAATGATGTTGATGGTACTTTGCCATTGAACTGTCGGTATGTCTCTAGCCATAGCACTCTATGTATGGCTCTAGAATGAAATCAGTCAAGTATGTGTTATTATTAACATCTTGAGCCTTCTTTCTCTAGAGGGTCTATCCCACTGCTGGGTTCTATACCCAGCAGTGGGATAGACTCTCTCCCTCTCTCTACCCTCTCTATCTCTTACTGTCCCATCTGCTACGGCGTTGTGCCAATCCTGTCTAAGTTTGACCGGCGATTTCGACTATATAGTTGACTTTCTATCCCCGGTCGAAGAACCAGGAGAAGACCAATGACAAAATGGAGGGATGTAGTGCTGAGAGACATGAGAAAGTGCAGTGTTTCCGAAGACAATGTCGAAGATCGAGCGAAGTGGAGGAGGAAAGTGAGGAAACCTGACCCCATCACCATGTGGGATATATAGCCAGGAAGAGAGAAAAAGAGTCGACCTTTCTTGCAGCCAACGACCAATGCTCCGCTTACCTTGTCTCGGCCACCATTCTGTGACAACTTTACTCCACCTGTCGTCACTAGTTACACTTACTAAATCAAATTAACTAGGTACAGTTTATCACCTTTATTTATGTTTTATTAAGATAACTTAATTTTTATTTTTAAGATTACTAGTATTAAGAAGATCACAGGATACACACAGTCACTCAGATTGTTGGTAGAGCAACCAAATCTAGAAGATATATTTTTGTCATTATACCCGACTTAATGTGCCGGGGCACAAAAAATCGTCAGTATATTAAGCGGCACACAAGTCGGCGGATAGGAAGTTATGCGCAGAACGCTGCGCAATAGCTGAAATATAGGTATGCGCGGGAGCAAGAGAGACGAGACGCCAGGGCACATCCGCCCGCCAACCTCATGCATCCCGCGCGCTTCCTACGCCCGTGCTCACCACTACCACACGCGGCGTCGGTATTGTGCACACATGCGCAATATTTAGCGAATCACGGCGAAGTGTCATCTGCGGCTAACTTCTCATCCGCCGTGTGTCATCCGCTTGTGTGGCGTTTAGTATACTATGAGTAAATGTTAAGTTACAGAGATAGTACGGATTAAAATGGAACGTGTTACCATTTAACTCTAAAATTTGGATGGATTGAGAAAGTGAATCAGAGCGTAAACACCGAGAAACAAAACTACATGTCAATATTAAAATTACCACTTTATAATATATGCAAATATAAACAGTTTATTTACATATCTAAGAATAGTGTTTCTTATTCTGAAATGAATTAACAAACATTTCTTAATTCCATACATTTAATCTGCCAAATTAGGTTTTGTAAGTTTACTACTTGTGGTATTAGCATAAAATAATATTTTAAAAAGCTTTCTAATGTCCGTATTTAAATTAAGACTTTTGTAGAGATGACAATAGGTAAATATGTTATCGATATCATCAAAATTGGAGATTAAACGTTTTTTTTAATGGTTGTGTCCGTGAACTCAATTCATTTTTTTTTTCAAAACATATTAAATAGAAAAGAAAGTCACTGGCCTGGTAGTAAGCGTCATGCTTACCCTTCACAGATTTATGTTTGAACTGACCATAACCATAAAATCTGTCACTTTTATTAATTTATAACGTTGGATTGGCTATCAAACCAATATGCCATAAATATTAAAGAGGTTTTATGACACCATATCAAAGATATCTGATTCGTCAAAAATGACCTCCAAAATAAATTTGTCTTTGATGTAAGATGCGATGAAAGACAGAGTCAGTCTGCAGTCTAGGATACGAAAAATGAAGAGATGTGTAAAATAACCTAATTTGCCTATACAGGGTTATTTCTAAGCAATTAGCATCCTTCTAGGGGCTTATTCTGTACATCAAAACTAACAACTTTTGTTCTACGACTTTTGTCATCTATCAAAAAAAAAATTGGTTGTTCCATAGAAAAATATCGTTCAACCGCGACAAAATGTACGGAACAGTAATGTAATGTGATTTTTTTTTTTGAGTTTTACAAAAGTCGTAGAACAAAAGTTGTTAGTTTTAATGTACAGAATAAGCCCCTAGAAGGATGCTAATTGATTAGAAATAACCCTGTTTAGCGCAGCGGATTAGCAATTTCGAATGGCAGTGAGTAAGGCACACACAGAACTTATGACCAATGGGGCTATAAAGTTCTCGAATAGAGACCGCGCACACGCAACAGCAACTTACGATATAAGTTGGTCATCTTACAGACGCGTTGGATGTAAGCCGCTTCCAACTAATATGGCATCCATTTATCAGCCATATGACGTCCATTGCTGGACATAGACCTCTTCTATAGATCTTGAATAAGACTGATTATCAAACAGTCTTATAATGGCGTTGGTCTTAAATGAGTTCATTTCTCCACCTTGCGGATGGACGTCCTAGCGGTCTCCACTCGAGAGCCTTTCGATTCCATCGGTCATCATTCCTTCGTATTATGCGACCTACCCACGGCCATTTCAACGTACCAATCTGCTGGGTTGTGTCGATAACCTTGGTTTTTCTACGGATCTTCTCATTTTTGATTCAATCCCGCAGAGAAAATACAAGCATAATCCTCCCTATAGCTCGATGGACTACTTGAAATTTATTAATAAGGCCCACAGTAAGAAATCACGTTTCAGCGAGTTACGCAGGTTAAAATCCTGCTGTCACGACACATTTTTGAATCGTTTAGTGCAAATAAATCATGGAGTTTTTGTATCGCAATTACTTGGATCCCACACCCACCGCCAGGGTACGGCAGACAATGGCTAGCTGCTTCAACAATGTGCCCATTACGGCCAAGACCAGCGCTTTCCCCGACCTTCGCGGGATGACCCATTCAATGCAAATACGGGTGCTGTTGGTAAATCGGCCAAGTTTTGATGATGGGATGGAATATGTTTTCGGTGTTTGGGTTCTACGTAACTGTGCGTCAGTGCTTCAAGTTTTCTGCGGTATTAATTGATTCGCTTGCAAATTAAGAGCTTGGTGCATGACAGCCAAATATTATGATTGAATTATTACTTTTCAAGTGAAATAATTGCATGATTCTCTTCATAGAACTTTGCACCCATATAGATCTCAACTCTTTTTGTCGGCGAAGTCGACAACAACGCATATTTTTAGTAATAAGTAAACTTTGCTCTTATTTACATTTATGTTTTTGATGGGATAAATATCGCAGATATCATATAACTATAGCACTTTTCGATTGAGGTTAAACATTCTCTAGACACTTTATTACAATGGCCTTTACCATGCTCAAAATTATGTTTATACAAGTTTCAAAGTTCAAAGGTAAGGGCTCAAAAGTGGCTCAAAATTACGACGTCACAAATATTGCATTCGAATTTTGATTGATGAGTCACAAATACAATAATTATCAAAAACATTGCTATTATAAGCCATATAACTAAAAGCTTTAAATCATTGGCAATCATAATTATATGCTAAGATTAGCCAATGCATTTTAAAAGGTTTTTGGCTTTACAATGTTGTTTTAAATATAGTCTAGAAGTTCTAATAGTTGCTACGGAGTAGTTAGTCCTTGTTTTGTCTTTTTCTATCTTTGACAATTTTATTTTACGTATGTAAGACAAAATATGGGCTAATTACTCCAAAGTAACTTTGCGTTGATTAATAAAGCGGTTAAGAACTAAGCTAAAAATATCAACGGAAAGATTTAAGTCCGTTTTTTGGTTCCGAATACACTTTCATGGCCGATTACAAAACCTCCAAAATAAATTATTTATGAAGTGATGGCATCACCTAGAATACAGGGTTATTCTTTATTATCAGGGTTACTTTTACTATGGGCTAAAAAATCTGCTGTTTCATACATTTTGTCCATCGTGAGTTGCAATTTTCTATGGAGTTGCTGCTAAATATTTTTTTTTCTGTAATCCTCTTCAGCAAAAATTATTCATAACCTCCACACCAAAAAATATTCATAATGATGATATGAATAGCCCTCTTTTTGCGTATTTACTCTTTACGAACAAGTATAGATTGTTTTACAAAAAAAGTACTGAAAAAAAACAGAAATATTTTTTATATCAAATATATAATTATATATTACGATAATTTCGACCAAATATTTGTTTAACACAAAACCTCTTAAACTTTTACCTCTGTCCGTTCATAAATATGTTGTCGTCGTGAGAATTCAATTTATAAATTAAGGATAATGGGCGAGATATAACCGTTAATCAGCCTCGCAGATATAAACAATAATGTCGAAACCCACAAAAAGTCCTCTCGCCCGGCGCCGGCGCATTATAGAATACCATCGAATTAATTCACGGAGATATCATGCTGAATGCATCATTACGTAAAGTTACACAGAATATTGCAGAGAGATCATTCTAAAAAAATGTTCAATAAAAAGTAAAAAATTAATGGATTAAAAAGTGATTTCTGCTAAGTATTTGATAGTTAAAACTGAAAACTCATCCGTTTTCGATACAATTTAAATGAGACCATTTCTAAAGTATGATATACCAAACAAAAAAATCAATTCATAATAATAATTGATGGAGTAACAGCTTAACAGACATACAAAAAAAAAACATGTACCTAGCCGAATTGAGAATCTATTTTATTTAAATCGGTTAAAAATAGAATTAAAACATTATCAATTACTACTTGCAAACAAATAACATATATATTTTAATAATATTTCTTCTATCTCTTGTAAAAAAAACCGAACAAGTGCGAGTCAGGCTCGCACACCGAGGGTTCCGTACAAACACATTGTTAAAATAATTAAAAACCTGTTTTAGTATTTGCTAATGAAACTCTTTTATATGTTACCTCACATGATACGATTTACTCACTTTGAATTTTGAACCCATATTTTTTGATATTTGATGCCCTATTTTTTATAAGAGTTCCGTTTTTTTCGTTTGAGGTACGGAACAATAAAAAACTAACATTTTAAATAATATTTTTTTTTTTGCACCAAAATGTTCACTACAACACTTTTTATACAATGTGTGTACACATACAAAGTTTGTTGTTGTTCATTACCATACAATTAAACAAATTATTTTGATTAGTTTTTTTGTGTGAAATAACAAAAATTACTATAATTAAGTATATCCTGTTTTCACAAACCCATCAATAGAAAAAAATCCACATAATTTGGATAGTGCAGTTAAATTTGGTTAGTTATTAAGGAAACATTATCTGTTCTTTCTTCTTCACAATAGTGTTGCCATGTAATTTTCATTTTATTAGCTTTGCATATAATTAGCATTAATTCAGGTCTGCATTGTCAGTCTGTCTTTCTCGGAGACTTCCGCCTTTTATTTCGAAGACGCCTAAGTTTTTGAAAGCCTATTGTGTATTGTAGTGAGGTGTTTGTGTCACCTGTACTAGCATTGTTACATAGTATATTAACTTGTACCTATATTATAAAGTTCAAACTACCCTTTTTTGATGTTAATTAATCTTGAAATCGAAACTATTGTCAGCCATTTCATAGTCTATTGATGCTGATCGCATGCGTACTTATTTACAAAAGGCGATTGGATCATATACACTACGCTGTGCCAATTTGAGATGAGAGCTTTACATTAGCCGTAGAATTTCATTTACAGACGAACGTAAATCAGAAGTAGGTAATGTCTGGTCCATTTATAACTCACCTGTACATATCCTGAACATTTACGCATGTAAGTATTAGCATAAACTAAGCTGAAGAGGTTAGTCTATGGTATTAGATATTGTGGGAGTACGGGTCGCTTACCTTCCGGCTGGTGCAGGTGCTTTCCGGGCATGGATGCTTCGGAAAGTACTCGTGTCGAATAGTCGGAAGAGAACCGACCACCGAGTGCCACCACTGCGGTTGCGACGAGGATACGGCGCAGCATACGTTGGAGGAGTGCCCAGCTTGGGCGAGTGAGCGACGTAACCTCGTCGCAGTCGTAGGAAACGATCTCTCACTTCCATCGTTGTTCAATTCAATGGTCAGTTGCGAGAGATCGTGGGAGGCGGCCGTTTTCTTTTTGAACAAGTTATGTTGCAAAAGGAAATGGCAGAGCGCGAGCGAGAGATTCTCTCCGATCTCCCAATGCGCTGAAGAAGAACTGGGCGTCGGAGGAGGGTCTTCCACGCTCTCCTCCAACCTCCATAAAACGGGGCTTGGGCGGCGGACTCGGGGGATTCCGTTGCCCGAGAAGCGTAGCCCCCGAGATTGCGCGCGCGGTGTTTCCGCGCGCCTCTCAAGGAAAGTAGGGTGGAGAAGCTTCCCCACTAATCAGGGTCGGGTCTTAGGGATCAGCGCCGCTGGAGCCGCGGACGAGTACGAAAGCGTCCCCGTAGCTCCAGCACATGGGCGTCAGGCAGAAACACCCCAGGGTTTTTAGTGGGTACACCGACCAGCGGCGGGACTCCCACATAACCACCTTGCCTCCCCCGGGGTAGGGTGGTATCTATTAAGGATTTTCCCTGGGAGAAAAAAAAATGGTATTAGATATTGTTTAAAAGTGAAAAACAAAGGTCATAAACTTGTATTGAAGCTATAGGTGTAGGCTAACCGAACTTCGTCGTCTATTGGTTCCTGATAAGGCCAGTTGAAAGCGGTTTGTATTCAGCTCAAACAAGCTCAATTTTAACCGACTTCAAAGAAGAAGTAAATTTATCTGTTTATTTTTAATGTATGCTGAGTGATGATTCAGCCAATTATGAACCGGTTTTGATGTTTTTTTTTTCATTTAAAAGGTTATACTCCAAAAGTGGTCTCATGTTAATTTAATCGAAATTGGCAGAGCTGCGTATCAAAAATGGTATACATCGTTTTAAGCGAACTATTCGAATTTTGTCCCAAAAATCTATTATCAGCTGTAACGAACACAAACTATGATTAGAATCAAGGTTGAGAAATACTAAGATACCTAATATACCTATATCATTTAGTGCAATTACAAAACAGGATAATCAACAGTGCCCATCCCAACACGTTTAACTGGACACCTTATATAACCAACACCTGCTAAGCATGGCGTGGTTTGGCGTGGTGTTGCAATAAGGGCAGATGTAGAGCTGTGGACCGCGCATCCTACGTACTGTGCCACTTTAGCCAGAAACGAGCTAAGTAACGAGTAAGCAACAATAACTTATAGCTGAGAAATACGCCCGTATAGGAAATTACTCACTAATGGAATGGTCTCATCGACTTTACTTAGTTCGTATTTTTGAAATAACTTGGCAAGTATTTTTAAAAATAAACTTGTAGGTGCATAATATACGTCTAAAACTACATTTAATTTTAAATAAGTACTATACCAGCCTTTTTAATAGTCCACTGCAGGACGTAGGCCTACCCACGAAGGGTGATTGGGCCATATCCACCACGCTGGCCCAGTGCGGGTTGGTGGATTCACATACCCCATCGAATTTCTTCTACGGACGTATGCAGGTTGCCTCATGATGTTTTTCCTTCACCGAAAAGCCAATGGTGTGAAATTCCGTACATAAGTTCCAAATAAACTCATTGGTACGGGGTCGGGACTTAAACCCACGACCTCACGATTGTAGGTCGGGTGTTACTACTACTAGACCACCACGGCTTATATATTTAAATAAGCACTTCATTAGAATACTTCAAAATTACCAAATACTAATGTAGTGAGATAAATACTCGTGCATTGAACTACTGGACTAATATACATACTTATACCTCGAGGAGGTAAGTCTATGCTTATACCTATGTATGTTATACCATTTATAACATACGAGTAACACCTATGGCGTTATTTGTTGAAATCTATTAGAGTTAAGCAATACGATCTATTTTTTGCTAAAAAGGCTCTGTGATTATATATAGGAGGAAAAGTTCAAAGTCTACTACTCTTTCTTAGCACGAATTCTTTGGGAAACAACTCTTGATAATAATAAACTAGCCGCAGTAAACAATAAGTGTTGCGAATAACTATTTTTTTCTATCGTAACGCAACTATTTTAAACGTGTGTGCAAGTATTATTCAAGGTCATATCAACATTACACAAGACAAGTAATAGCCAGTCATCTAGTAAAACCATTTTGCAATAGCACGAAGCTAGACTAGATAAACTTTAAGTGCGACATGCGCAGGAGTCGCGCGTAGAATGGATAATCGCAGGGGCGTTAGTACGGACTGCCTTCACTGTGACCGATGCACTTCCTACTACACACGTAGAGCTATGATAATGTAGAGCAGGCTGAAACGGTAAGTGCGCCGTATGCGCAGGAGTCGCTTGTAGAATGGCTAATCGCAAGGCGTCCGACCACGCGAGCTACCTTCACTGTGACCGATGTATTTCCTACTACACACGTAGAGCTAGGATAATGTAGAGTAAGCCGGAGGAAGATAAACGATACAGGCGTCGTATGCGCAGGAGTCGCGCGAGGAATGGCTATTCCCAGGAGCGTCCGCGCGGACAGGATAGGGCTAGCCACCCCTAAATTTGTTAATCTATAAGTCTAATGTAGTTTATTTTAATGATAAAATATGAATGTCATAACGACGCAAATCCTGACATGAATGTTGAATGAAAAATTTAACACAATTGTGATTAGATTAAACAATTTAAAAAGCGAATACGAAATATACTTTATTATTTTTTAACCAAAAACTGATCCGCAATTGCTCATATATATAATTTCACTATTGTAAGCAAAGAATATGTTTTTTTTTGCAAAAAAATAAATAACATACAACGGCAACTCTACTACACCACTAGCTCTACTTGTAAAAGGTGAACGATCAATCTTGCGCGGGCGCAGCTCGCATAATGTCTAGATATGTGCTGTAACAGCCAGCGGAGAAATGTTACAGATGTTAAGGCTACTTTCCGAATTTTGAAATCCTTAGTGCTTGAATGAATTTTCTTTTTTTTAACATTTCGGAAAAGAGTTTGTATTATATCGCGACACGTATTAAAGACTGTGATATAACAACAAAACAAATTTGTAATCAGAAAACGAAATATGATTAGAATGAATAATAAAATTTAATTTTCACTATGGCAATAAAATAGTTTTAGAAAGCTACCTCTGTGGTACTTTTTTTTGAGCTTACCAAACCGATATTCATGAGGCTAGTACAGTAGAACCGGAAAGAATAGCGAGAAAGAAAGGAGCTCTATGCACACCAGTAGACGGAACAGGCTGAATAGAAAGATTGTTAGAAAGAAATTTTTTTTTTTCTGTGCTCAGAGCTAATATAAAAATCAAGAGGGAACGTCGTTGAACAGTCAAGTGAAGCCAGTTTTTTATACATGTGTGAGTGCGTCGCTGTTGCGCCGCCATAGTTCGACTGTCAAGCCAAGGAGTAGTATCCTTGTACGTTGATATGTGTGTAAATTGTCTGTACACGGCAAGGCGTAGTTTTGGTCGGCCTCACTTGTTTGTTCACAACATTCTGTTTTGATTTTTTTATTTGGTCTGAGTTTCTGTGCTCTATTTTTTAAGTATGCGTAAGTATGCTAAGTACGTAAGTGAACTATGGACATAATGCCCACATACCTTCAAGCAGTTGAAAAGTAGTATAGTACAGTTACTTGCATATTTGTATAAAGAACATAATATTTATACCGTTGCGAATTTAGATAAAAATAATAGCCAATTTTTCCAACTTTCAAGACGGCCACTTTCGCAATTCGCATAACATAGAAGCCAAGAGATAAGCATCATGGTCCAAGATCCATTCACTCTCGACCGATTATCACTTTTTGTCTACCGACATAATATTCTCTCCGTTGATGTCATTACAGAGCCATTGTGTGAGTTTGTTGTGCATTTAATTCTGCGTGTCATTGTTTGATGCATGAGGCGTGTCACATTTGACATTATACTAAACTTTTGAATGCTTTGGATGTCTTTCATTCATAGAATTATGATGTTTTGTTCAAGGCATGTTTGTATAAATGTTTTATGTGTTAATTCTTAGTGTTGAATCAATTTCTTATAAATTGCGTGAAATAAAGTTATTGTTGTAAGTTGTAAGCATGTTTTGCATTTAATTTGCCGAGTCATTGTGTCATGACGCATGAGGCGTGTTACATTTAACATTACACTAAAATTTTGAAAGATTTGAATGACTTTAATTCATAACATTGTGATGTCTTATTGGATGCATGTTTAAATAAAAATTGATAGCGTGTTTGATTTTATTCTAACTGTTGAATCAATTATATTGATATTGGAATAAAGTTGTTGTTTGAGTGTTGTGTATTAATTCTGCGTGTCATTGTTTGACGCATGAGGCGTGTTACATTTGACATTATACTAAAGTTTCGAACGATTTTAATGTCTTCTTAAAATTAGGATGTCTTCTTCAACTTATGTTTGGATGAAAATTGTTGTTGTTTGATTTTATTCTTACTGTTGAATAGATTATATTGCTATTAGATTAATGTTATTGCTATGAGTGTTGTTGTTTGATGCATGACACGTGTTATACTCGTATTTGACATTATACGAAATTTTTGAATGATTTCAATTACTTCTTATTTTGAATTACTTCATTCATAAAATTATGATGTCTTCTTCAAACCATGGTTGAATAAAAAGTGACGTATGTTTGATTTTATTCTTATTCTTAAATCAATTAAATATTATAATACAAATAAAATAACGTTATGTATTTAAGCCTATCATTTAATTTATCGCACCATTATTTAATTTGTAAGGCGAAAATAAACGTAGGGTTTGAATTATTTAACAAATGATATCTTATTCAATGATTCATTCATGAATGTCTAAAGACATAGTGTTTAAGTTGTTTACATTTTGGTGTATTTTAGTTTAATGCATGCTTATACTTATGATGTGATTTGATTTATTTGAGACACTTCATTTTTTATGATTTACTATTTAATATACGTATGTTACAAAATGCAAAAGCAGCTACCTATAATTTAACTTGTTATCCAAGCCGAGGAAGTGCTCAGTTGTACATGCCACCCGCAGTCACCCGTTCGATATGTTTGTTGTTGACCGTATTTGATTGTACTTGCTTTATTTTGGCGATTGCTAAGAAATACTTAGTCAAATTACCCTATGAAGTCTATTGTTAAAATAATCAAATATTCTATCTTCATGAAGAACAAATACTCGTAGATACTCTGCGATTCCATTTAAGCACTATAAATCTCAAGTTATTATATAATTTTGAAACGCAGCGTTTTACTAAGCTATCAAATAAAATAGCAATGTGTGCAACACGTTCTTAAGTATATTATTAAGACAGGATCTCACAAAGACTTTCACCATAAAATTAACTTAGACGGTGCTTCGCCACTGACGCAACTTGAAATAGCTTATCTTACTTGACAAGTGTGTGAAATACCTATCTGCATTTATTACTTTTTACTGAACTTTAAAAAAGGTTCTTTATTTGACCATGTTTTTTTTTGTAACATACCAACATATTAGGTAAGCGATTATTCCGTCAATTATGAACCGATTTTGATGTGTTTTTTGGTAGATCATATTTTAGACTTCACTGACAGACAGACACTTCTAAAATAGCCGTAGTGGTAAAGAGGTAGTGACACGCGCCTTACAATCGTGAGGTCGTGAATTCGAATCCCCGGTCCCGTACCAATGAGTTCTTTGGAATTTATGTACGGAATTTCACACCACTAGCTTTTCGGTGAAGGAAAACATCGTGAGGCAACCTGCATACGTCCGTAGAAGAAATTCGATGGCGTATGTGAATCCACCAACCCGCACTGGGCCCGCGTGGTGGATATGGCCCAATCACCCTTCGTGGGTAGGCCTACGTCCTGCAGTGGACTACTAAAAAAGCTGGTACAGTACAGTACTTCTAAAATATGATCTACCAAAAAACATTTTAGTTTTTAAGTTTTATCGATATCTGCTGAGTAGTTTTTGAAAAATTAACAATAATGATATATAAACACCGATGATACATTGTTCCGTGTGATCTATTCATATTCTGTACTTGGTTGAAGTGAAGTGTGGGTTGTGCCATTTTTGGGCAAAAATAATGATTTGACAAATGATTAATGATTTTATAATATGTAGCCATAATGTAAGGATTTATTAATGATACTCAAAATTAAATAGTTTTTGCAAAATTACAAGCTAACAATCAATCAAATATTTCTATACCTTCCTTACCATAAAAAGAAGTAGTAAGGTTTTTTTTAGGCATCCGTACCTCTCAAGACTCTTTATTTCGGGAACGCGTAAAGAAATCGAGCTGAAATTTAAACTGTATACGTATATCTATAAACTCTTACAGTTGTGTAAAAGAAAAACTTCTCAGTTACCATATGAAAGAGTTAGAGCCGTTTATGTCGTGAAAAACCGCATATTTCGACACTCACAAAAATAAAAACCTACAGGGTACTTCCCGTTGACATAGAACTATCAAATTTGGCAAAAATCATTGTCTCAGAGTAAACATATAAGAATAAATCTGAAAACTGTAAATGTTTATTTAAATCACAAAATATAGGGCCTCGAAACTCACAAAATATGGATTCAAAATTCAAAGTAAGTAAATCGTATCATGTAAGGTATCATATAAAAGAACTTCATTAGCACATGCTAAAACAGGTTTTGAATTGTTTGTACGGAACCCTCGATGTGCGAGCCTGACTCGCACTTGTCCGGTTTTTTTCTTTTACATTACCTAATAAGCTCTCGAGTAAAGTTCGCTATAGGCAAGCGATGCGTAGGACATCTATCGACAAGGAAGACAGGTGTTGCGATAAATGCGATAAAAACACGTTGGATTCAAGCTGTTTCAATTCAATCTTTTAGGAAATCTATATGAAATGGCTATGAACGTCCTATAACTGGCATTTACAATTACATTATCAATCAATTACAAAGCATCGCTAAATAGGGTTCATTTGGCGATTTTACTCACATTATAAATCAAATTATCATAAAACTTTATAACTACTATAAAATTAAAACGTCTATAAAGTCTACGTAGCATATCAAAGTCATACTAGTAGAAAGTGTGTTGGTCCGTCTGGTCAGTGTCTATAATCCTATATCTTACCATACATTGTGTAAATACCTTATTTTTTAGACTCTAGGACTTGGATTTAAGGTTCAAGATGTAAAGGAAGTGAACTCTAGAGATGAGATCTTACATAACCATGGTCAACTAGTCCTATAGACCACAACTTGCTCTCGTTTAAGCACCTTGTTACAATAAGGAATCAAGACAAGCTACGCAAGTTGTGAGGAATATGTCGTATGTTTGTTGAGATATGGTGCTAAATTGTCTACGCTGTTATAGATGTTAAAATGGATGGTTTCTAGACATAAGTTAGCCGCTTTAAGGCAATTAACTTCTTTTTGAGCCGGTTTTTGCTTAACATTGTTAGGGCGATTCGAAGAATTAGTGATTCGAATTTTGGATCGCGTTTCATAAGAACTGTTGCCTGGAACTTTGTACCTACCCTCGTAACAGCTTCTTAACTTTCATTACAATGTAATATATAATCTTTTCTTTGCAGATATATCTGAAACTGCCCATATGCACACACAACACACACACATACACATCTTTCGCTGTGTTTCCTTTTTCTTCTTTATGAAATTTGTAATCACGTAGTCTAAATTAATAGTACAAGTTCTGTACCATATTTCAGTAATCGTCCTCAGTTTCCCGTGATACAGACTAGCCCTAATGTGGGGACAATTGGCAATCTAGTTTCTGTATATATTTTAAGGCACATAAATATTTTTGTATTTTTGTATCGAGAAAATATTCTGACAAAGTATCTAGGTACATTCAAGAAATTTTCTGAGGACCACTTAAATCTTAATGTTTACTAGAATGTAGAACTCATTCTCGTTTCGGCCATTGGGCGTCCACTGCTGAACATAGGTCTCCCCTAAAGATCGCCAATAAAACCGGTTCGTACCGGCTTGCATCCAGCGCGATTCTGCGGTCTTAATGAGGTCATCTGTCCATCTAGTGGGTGGACGTCCTACGTTGCGCTTGCCGGTACATGATCTCGTGGAATTCATTCTACGAGCTAGCGAAATATGAAAATTTGGGATTTTTTCGCCCATGTTTTGAGTTCAATCTCTCACCAGAAATTCGTAGAAGGGACAAAAAAAATATGGATTTCGCAATAGGTATATTTAAGCAATAAGAGTTAAACATTAATCCATCCGCTTCCTTATTCATGATAGGGTTGTGTAACTGGTCAAAACAACGGGTCAAACTAAGGCGTCTTAGCTAGATGTTCTTACCGAACAAATAACCAGAACCAAATATAAAAATTTAGATAGTTTCTCTGAAGATAGGCAAAAAAGACACACGATTAAAATTAGTTATATTTCTAGAAAAAAAATCGTCTAAACGTATTATACTAGATAATTTTTTAGACGTCGGACATCGTATTATAAATACCGTTTAAGTTTTTTGAATGAAATCCCTACAAAAGTTTTTCGTATATTTATGGTTGTTGTTCCATCCAGTTATACTATTTCATATTTATAAGCGTAGTAGCTTTTTTTTTGGTTTCGTGCACGGCAAGACTATAAACACTCAGAATAACAAGGAGTTTTGGCGGGAACGCGGAAAAATCATGTCGCCTCATTGTATTATTTTGTTAAACTTGTGTTTTTATCAGTGATAATTAGTGTAAAATGGTGGTATTTCGTTGATTATGAGCTGATTTACGTGCATGAGTGTAGGCAAGTGATATAATGTGACGTATCATGTTCTTCCGTGTTGTTACCAAAACTCCATAGACGCCTCTAGTAGAGTCTCCACTGCTTTACTGAGAAGAAGAAGTTGAAAAAAAGCATTATTTAAGACTTCGACTAAAGGACTCTGTATCCATGGTCATGAGTAGGTTTATTAAAAAAAAAAAGTCAGAATAACAACAGCTAAAAACATATTATTTATTACCTTAGTCCGTCCTGCAAGAAATTCCTCCCCGTTTACTCGTACAGAAGCGTTGAGATTTGGTGCGCGTGCGCCGCTATCGAAGTTGTACATCTCTGACTCATTTCCGCAGCTCCGTCTAGATATTGCGCAAACTGAAGAATTTACTCATAATGCCAAGTAGTGCAAAAATATCAGCTACATTTAACTCGATACATTTAGAAGAATTAACTTTTTTGTTTGTATCGGCTTTATTTTTGTACTAGCTGCGCCCCGCGGTGTTACCCGCGTTAGCTCGAGATCAAATCGGTTCAAATTTCATTCAAATCGGTTCAACCCTTTGTGCGTGATAGAATAACAAACATCCATACATAGGTACTCACACGTTTATAATTTTATCAGTATTTCAGGATTGGTAGATCTAATAAGTAGATCTACTTCAAAAAGTACGTTATTTTTCTTTTTAGGGTTCCGTACCTCAAACGGAAATAACGGAACCTTTATAGGATCACTTTGTTGTTCGTCTGTCCGTCTGTGTGTATGTCAAGACTCTTTATCTCGGGAACACTTAAAGATATCGAGTTGAAATTTAAACTTTATACGTATATCGATGATTTCTTGCAGATGTGTAAAAAAAAACTTCTCAGTTATCATAAAAAAAAGTTAGAGACGTTTATGTCGTAAAAAACCGCATATTTCGGCACTCACAAAAATCAAAACCTACAGGGTACTTTCCGTTGACATAGAACTATGAAATTTGGCGAGAAGCATGGTTTTAGAGTACACATATAGGAATAAATCTGAAAACTGTACATGTTTATTTACATTAAAAAAAAATAGGGCCTCAAAATTCACAAAATATGGGTTCAAAATACAAAGTGAGTAAATTGTATCATGTAAGGTGTCATATAAAAGAACTTCATTAGCACATGCTAAGACAGGTTTTTAATTATATTAACAATGTGTTTGTACGGGACCCTCGATGTGCGAGCCTGACTCGCACTTTTTTTTCTAAATATAAGTTTGAAATACAAAATCAGCTGGCAAATATCATGGGTTAATAGAAAGTGTTCTCGCTCGACTAAACAACTCAAGAGCTCTCATTCTATTTGCCTACTAGTGAGTTATGATGATTGACACGTGAACTTTAAAAGGCCTAGTATATTATAACATCATGCTTAAATTATATACGTGAAAGTTTTTGGTACTTTTTATTTACAATTTAAGTCATGTAGAAAGATATTTTACTCACCATGCTTACAAAATGCAAAACTGTTTTAGATAAATATTAAATCACAATTATAACTATACTCTATAAAATTTAACTTGATCTCTGCGACAGCTGTCAGAAAAATCACGCCTGTGAAGTCCTGAATTTCTTAATGGTACACACAGTACCTGTCAATGTCATACTTTATGGGCATGCCGATTAGTGATGGACGCCGAATGATCGTGACTACAGAGTTTTAGATAGTTTTAATCAAAATATCATATACTGACGATCACAGTTTATACTGACGATATTTTAAATAAAACTTAATTTTTCATTATTTTATTGTATATTTTAATATCAGAACATTTTATTACATGTGTAAATTAATTAAACCCAATTATATGTTACATTAGCATCGATAATAGTGAAAAACGTCGATAAATACTGTCGTTACATTATTATGCGTATTTAATTAATATCATAACATTATTTTCATTTGTGTACATACTTGATCTTAAATAATAGTAAGTAAATAAAATCCAATTTACAGAGTCGTCTGATTTCAAAAATTTTTGCTTTTCGACCGACAAACCACCGGATTAGGTATACAATTCGACGCGTATATATATATATATAGCTGATAATGATGATGATGATAAAATATTTATGTAGTAGGTGCGCTGATGATCTAATCTAAATAATAAAGACTTCCCTAGTGGCCCAGTGGTTAGTAAACCTGACTCCTGGATCAAAGAAGCGTGGGTTTGATTCCCACCAAGGGCAAGTATTTGTGTGATGGACATAGGTGTTTGATATTTGTCTGGGTCTATAAAAGTAAAAATATGTACGAATAGTATGCAGTATTTCAGTTTCTGGCACCCCAATCACAAGTTACGTTCAATTTGGGGTCAGACATCGTGTGTTTGATGTCCTTTGAAATTTATGTATTCAATCAAGACTGCAAACCTACTGTGAGAGAAGTACTGGAGGTTGTCTCACATTACACATACCTTGGACATAGTTTAACATTCGATAGAGAAGAGACGCACAAGGAGATCAACAGACGCATACAACTAGGATGGGCAGCATTCAGAAAGCTTGACGACGTGCTCAAAGAGCGAAAAATGCCGCAATGTCTAAAAACCCGACTTTATAACCAATGCGTACTACCTATGATGACGTACGGTGCCGAAACGTGGACGCTCACCAAGGAAACTATATACAAAATGCGAGTTGCACAACGAGCCGTAGGGTGCTATGCTAGGCATCACGTTACAAAGGTGGCAGATATCGTATTCCGTATAATCAATCTCAAGTAGCTTTGGGCTGGTCATTTAGCCAGATGTGATGATGGCAGGTGGAGCAGGTCTCTGACTGAATGGTGGCCCCGTGACGGGAAGCGCAGTCCCAGTAGACCCTTACAACGGTGGCGTGATGACATGCAAAAGTGTTGCGGCAACACCTGGATGGCACAGGACAGGGATAGTTGGCGTAAGTGGGAGGAGGCTTATGAATCCAGACTGCAGAAGCACGTCAAAATCCCTGCCAACAAATCTTATTGGAAATTTATATGAGGCCTATGCCCTGCAGCAGATTTTCTCTGCTAATAATAATATGATGAAGTAAAATTACACAGCGTAGCAATGTCATTGTAAATGGTTACCCAAAAACTTTCTAGAAATCTCGCAATACTTACTCTGTAATTATAGTTAAACGCTTGAGGAAAAATACCAATAGATTATTAAGTAATATTCGTAAATTATTTAAATATGTTAATTTATTTATTTGGCGTCCACGTGAATCATTTGTAATAACGTATTACTAAACTAGCTATTATAATAGTGATGTTACATGATGTATAGAATGACAATGTACATAAATAAATTAAGTCATCTAATGTCTTTTTATTACGTGGTGAAATGTGACCTTAATATATCGCTATGTTATTACACTAATTGATACACATTATTAATTCTCTTAACATGACTTTTTATTTTTTAGGAAAAAGATGATATCAATTACAAAATTTATATCAAATACAGTTTGAAGCTAATTAAAAAGTTTTCACTATTTGTTTTCCGATATTATTATTTTTATTCCACGTAATCAAATTGCGTAGTGTCTTCTCGTCCGACATACCTCAGTGACTCAAGTCGAAAGTTTTCGACCAATGTGTGTTGCCAGTGATGATTTATGGCACAGAAACGTGGTCTCTCACTATGGGCCTTATTAGTAAGCTCCAAGTAGCCCAACGAGCTATGGAGAGGGCTATGCTCGGAGTCTCTCTGCGAGATCGAATCAGAAATGAGGAGATCCGTAGACGAACCAAAGTTACCGACATAGCCCAACGGATTGGCAAGTTGGAATGGCAATGGGCGGGGCACATAGCGCGGAGGGCTGATGACCGATGGGATCGTAAAGTTCTCGAGTGGAGACCACGTACCGGCAAGCGCAGCGTAGGACGTCCACCCACAAGGTAGACGGATGACCTCATTAAGACCGCAGGATTGCGCTGGATGCAAGCCGCTTCCAACCGGTCTTATTGGAGATCCATAGAGGAGGCCTATGTCCAGCAGTGGACGTCCTTCGGCTGATGGATGGATGGATGGAATCAATAGGCAAATTAGGCATGTAGTTTAAGTAGTATAATATACCTATGGTGCTATTTGAAAAAAAGTCTTACTCAAGTAGTATTAGGCATTTAATTTAATCTTATTTAGAACACCAATGCGTAGGTTTTGAGTCTGATAACGTATTTTTTTAACACATGGCATTTGCTTTAGTAGGTTTAGTATGTGTATTATATATAATAGTAATAAAATTAGTGATATTAAATAAGTAAATGCAATTGGGTCTGCTTAGTTGTGTTTAAGATAATGTTCCTAATGACAAAACGGTTGCGCAAAAGTTGGTCTACGAGGAACACCTCTTTAAATTGTTTATGTATGAAAATAATACACAAAAATCTATACTGTTTGAGTTTTATAGCATTACATTTAATGTCTCACGTAAACGTAACATAATTATAGTTTCTTTAAGCGATAATGTTTTAAGAAATTATAATTATAGTAGCAATTAAATAGGAAACTGCGTTCAGAGATATTATTATTGTAGAGCCATAACTCCCGCGTAACGATGCTCTACGCCCATTCAAAAGAGTTCAACGCAGTGCTCTCGCAAATTATAGAGAGTTTTCGTATATGAGCTTTTAGATTTATTATCAAGGTACTAGTAATTAAAAATGGTGGAAATGAATTGGTTAATACAACAGTTGAATAATTAATCCGTGTACAGAATCATTACATAGTATAAAACAAAGTCGCTTTCCGCTGTCTGTCCCCATGTATGCTTATATCTTTAAAACTGCGCAACGGGTTTTGATGCAGTTTGTTTTAATAGATAGAATAATTCAAAAGAAATGTTTATATGTATAATACACCTGTGCGAAGCCGGGGCGCATCGCTAGAACGCAAATATTATGCACGGATCGATGTAACATTTTTCACATTATTGTTGATATATCAAAAATGGCTCAACCAATTTCGATAAAATTTAAATGGGACCAATTTCGAAGTATATCTTTCCAATAAAAAAATAATTATTGAAATCGGACTACTATGAAAAAAGTTATGCGTGGTTATACATAAAAAAAAATATATATACGCGTCGAATTGTATACCTCCTCTGGTGGTTCATCGGTGGAAAATATTATAAATCTAGTAGCATGCTGATGTCATGTAAAAAAAACTGCACAGTACGAATATCACAAGATATTTCAAGAAATAATGGTAGACGCAATGAACTGTTTTATTTTTAATAAAAAGTTAATACGGTAACCATCAAATAGATGAAATATATAAACATATGTAGGCAAATGTAACTAGATGGTCAAAGAAAGGTCTATGCGTACAAAAATATAAGTTTTGCTTTCGGTGTAGTCGGCTTCAATTCAAAACTAGGCCTACCTTATACTTTTAAGTTGTGCATTAAAATTAAAACTCCAAAATTAATTTAACTCCAAAAGACAGTTGATTACTCTTATCTCTTGACGCAATTGTAAGTATTCCTACCTTCAGTGAAAGGGGTTCCAGGTTCGATTCCCGGCCAGGGAGATATTTGAATTTAAATATTTTTTCTGGATCTAGCGTTAGTTGATATGATATTGTTAATTATTGCAATTAATTGTTTTTGAGATATAACTTAAGTTATGAATGAAAAATTGTAGTTGTATTGTTGTCTTTGTCTATGTTTGAGTTCCAAAGTAACCCCGACAAAGGTAATGCTATTAGGTGAATATAAGTGCAAAGCGCAATTTTTATTTATTTAGTCAATATTCATTATCCTACTTTTTCTACAGCGGGTTAGCGGGTTAAATATCACCTCACAATACGGTAGTAAAATGTTATAAACAAAAACACGCAACCACAGTAACAGTGAGCACTAAAGCTATTACAGTCCATGTGTGGTGCATAATAAGATCTTTATAGCATTTAAGTGTCACCTTTTATAGCACTTACACATTTAGGTGACGAAACCGTCGCAGGGTCAAATGTTGGTGGTCTTTGAATGCAAACGGTTTATGACCACTGAAGTGGGACAGTTCCTTGTTGTTTTATGGAGCTGAGTGACGAGACATAGCCATTTGTCTGGTATTTGGAGCTAAATCTACTCATGAAATACTTAATTGCAGGACGATTATTGTATGAAAATTTTAGTTTGACATGAGACTCGATATTTTATTGTGACGCACTACAGCGTTTTGGAATAATGCTTATGATGATTATTTCTTAAATCGAGATGAATTTCATGTTAAGTAAGTAAGTAAGTTCGTATAGGCCGGGTGGCTGGCCCTGGTGTCAGAGTTTTTAGGCCGCCTGAAGGCCTCTGACATTTCATGTTAAATTACTTCTAATGAACTTCAGCATATTTTCAAGATGGACTATGTGACCAAAAGCCAACTTATCTTGTATCAAAAAGGGAAAATGTGGTTATAGTAGAGTATTTTCAGCCTAATGAATTTAGAACTGCAACAACACACCGATGATACCAATCTATTATTTAGTATGGAAAATAATCTACATGAAATGATTTTAGCCAATAAGTTTTAACGATATGCAGATAAAATAATAACGATAAATAGAAAGTAGAGATTTCGAACAGCAACGTAACATTATTCTTTGTAATTCATTTATTACGCCCAGTTTTTGTTCTTCTCTAAAAACGTATTTAACGTGAAAATCAATTTAATTAACACCTCGTAGTAAAATTACATAATGTCAATAGAAAACATTTATTTATATGGAAAATTATCGTCATTAGACTTATGAACTGTAGTATTGCTACGCTGGCATGACTTGCGGAAATTGTGTAGTATTTGGTGCTATTCTCGATCAATAGATATTTTTATTTTATTATCTAACTTTTTGTTGAGAAGTAAATTGTTTAACCATATCTTATTTGCCTATGTATATGTTTGATGGAAAAAAAACATACTTATTAGAATTTAATAAATAAAAATAAAACTTTTGATAGCCTTATTTCTACGAACGATTATGTTAAAATTAAGGTACGTATCATAAAATATGAATAAAATAAAAAACACTACATATCTAAATTCCTAATTTTGGGTTAATACTTTTATTTAGTGAAACAAATTAATTTATTGTTGGTATTGTAAAATGTACTAGAATTAGATAGAAACTCACAGACATCAAAATTAGTTAGATTTAGAAAATTTAGTGTAAGCTTTAAGGATGCTTATAAAAGTCAATAATATTGAACGTTTGAGTTATCTTTAAAGTTTCGAGGGTTTGCAGATGATCCGATTGCTTTTTAGTAGTGTAAGTATGTAGTTTTAGCTTCAATAAGTAGTACCTACTGTGTTTTGTTGTAGTTAATACGCAGGCATTTGCCCTATAAACAAAATCATACTAGTTATCTTGTAATGAATACTCGTAGTGTAAATAACAAGAGTGACAAGGATGAAAGCAATGTCTAATGCGCCAGAATATCTCAGTGATTGGTAGAGATGAGCAACCACGTGGTATCCGTTCCGGTTTACCGAATGTGAATTGAGAAATTGTTATTGCTGAAATTGGTGTAGGTTTCTTACTGTGCATAACTTTCTCACGTAGGAAGATATCGTTTGAAGACATGCAAAACGTTGGCAATATATCAATGTGAAAAATGGAACGCTATTTAATAGGCTTTACTTAAAAAAATACAAGTGCGAATCAGGCTCGCACATCAAGAGTTCCGTATAAACATATTGTTAAAATAATTAAAAACCTGTTTGAGCATGTGCTAATAAAGTTATTTTATATGATGATACGATTTACTCACTTTGAATTTTGAACCCATATTTTGTGAATTTTGGTGCCCAATTTTTTGTGATATAAATAAAAATGTACAGTTTTCAGATTTATTCCTATATGTGTACTCTGAAACAATGCTTCTCGCCAAATTTCATAGTTCTATGTCAACGGGAAGTACCCTGTAGGTTTTGATTTTTGTGAGTGTTGAAATATGCGTTTTTTACGACATAAACGGCTATAACTTTTTTATACAATAACTGAGAAGTTTTTCTTTTACAAAACTGCAAGAAACCATAGATTTCTTCAGTTTAAATTTCAACTCGATATCTTTACGCGTTCCCGAGATAAAAGTCTTGACGGACTTGATACACACAGACGGACATACGGACAACAAAGTGATCCTATAAGGCTTTCGCTTTTGCCGTTTGAGGTACGGAACCCTGAAAATAAAAGTATATTAATCAATTACTTTTAGATCCATGTATTGTGAAAACGCTCGAGCCAAAAAAGTCAGGCCACTTTTTTAGTTTTTGAGTTTTGACGAAAGTCGTAGAACAAAAGTTATTAGTTTTGATGTACAGAATAAGCCCCTAGAAGGATGCTAATTGACTAGAAATAACCCTGTATACTGCCTAATGTTTCGTAAATATGCGGTATAGGATGTAACGCGCTTAATTAAAAGATACCAATTTACTCGATATTTGAAGAAGCTGTAGACTGAGGAAAAGAGTTCCACCTGGAAATAAATGCTTAACTAAATGGAACACGGTGATGTATTTAGTTGCCCATCAATGGTAGTTTTATGTTAAATAATCGGCCAAGTGCGAGTCGGGCTCTTGCACCAAGGGTTAATAATACATGATATTTTAATATAATTACCTATCTATTTTGAAGGAACATACAACTTATATTATGTGAATATTTCAAGCATCTTCCTGTTGCCGTTATTAATATCGAGCAAAAAATCACGTTACTTAATGGGAGCCCCCCTTAAGTTTTTAATTTTATTTTTATTTAATTATTTATTATTAAAGTATATATTTAACTAAACATTCTGTGAATGTTTCAAGTATCTACCTGTCGCCGTTATTAATATCAATCGAAAAACGACTAAAAATTCAGATTTGTTGTATAAAAAGCCCCACTTAAATATGTATTTGTTTATTGTTTCTAGTCATTTTTATGCCTTATAGCTGCAACAAAAATACATGGTCTGTGTAAATTTCAACTTGCTATTCTATCACGATTCATGAGATACAGCCTGGTGACAAACATACAGACGGACAGATTGATTGACAGCGGAGTTTCACTAATAGGGTCCCGTTTTTACCCTTTGGGTACGAAACCCTAAAATGGGCTAAAAATACAGATATAGTATGGCACAAAGATGTAATCACGGAAAATGCACCTTTATAATGGTGTCCTCGCACTCCGTGAGATCAAGATGGTGATCGCGCCACACTTGAAACAACGGCTAGTATGACCACGTTCACTTTCATATTACGCAACTGTGAACTTGCCGGCTACCTTACTCGAATGTGCCGGAATTGTGCTCCACATGAACACACTTGTTACTCACGGTGGAAGCAATCATAATTTTATTATATAATGTAGTAGGCAGATGTATACGCGGTCGATATGACACCGCGTTTTACTAAGCGAACAACTGCTTGAGATATTTGCTGATTCAGCGCGAAACATACCTAAGGTTTATAGGGTGATTAGATTGTGATTATTGTTCTTTTTTATGATAGTTGCTAGTATGATGTATTATTATTTATTGCCGGAATATTCTTAAGTAAAAAAAATAAAATCTTATGTACCTACAATTTAAGTTTAAGTGTTAATAAGCTTAAGTCTATGTCTGTAGTTCTGTACCATAGATTTAACTGAAAAATACCTTTCTAAGACATAATAATCTAGCGTGCATTTTCATAATTATTCAAGAAACAATAATGATGAGATATTGATATGATTTATAATGTGAGTTTTAAGTTTTTTTAGTTTTATTAGTGATGTTTCTGATTTGTATACTAAATCCATTTCAGAGAAAAATTAACTGAAACTGTATTATTATAAAAGTATACATACAAAAAATGCGCATATAACGATCTATTTGTTAAGAAAATTTTAAAAACCGACAAATGTTACAAAAATCCATATTTTATTTCATAAGGGCAGCATCAATTGCTTTGGACAGCAATGTTGCTGTAACCTATGATGAATAAATAAATATGTAAATATACATTTTTACAAACGTGGTCGCTCACCAATGTTCAGAAGTCTCGCCTTCAGGTTTGCCAAAGAGCAATGGAACGCAGTATACTCGGTATTAAAAGAGTAGATCGCGTCCGAAACACCACACTGCGTTCCATGACAGGCGTAAGCGACGTTGGACTAAAATCTGCAAAGCTCAAATGGGAGTGGGCGGGACACGTGAGTCGTATGCACCCAGACAGATGGGCAAAGGTCTCAACGGAGTGGGTTCCTCTGTCCAGTCGACCCCGAGGCCGTCCTCCAACACGATGGCGCGACGAAATCGAGAGGTTTAAAAAGGATTGGACGGAGGTAGCACAGAACAGAAAAGAATGGAAGGAATTGGGGGAGACCTTTGCCCAGCAGTGGGACAGTACAGGTTAAATGAAAAATGAAAAAAAAAATACATTTTTATACATATGTAAATAAAATAAATACACGGAAACTTCTTGTTCTGGTGAGGAGTGAAAATTTTCATCATCATCAACATTTATTCGGTCTACTGCATGGTATAAACTTTCTTCCTCTTTCACCACTCTTCTTAATCTTACAGCAAACTCAGCCAGTTGCTACCTTCAAATAATAAAGACAATTATTATTATGCTACTGGTATGATGGTGACGTTTTGCAGTCTATTATTATTTCATTGATATCAATGCCTCATCCTGCACTCAGCATTCCAAACATCCGGCAAAAGTCACCGTGTAATTTACGAAAACCAACATGGATTCTGTTTATCTGCAGAATGCATTACACGAAAAGTAGATAATGTTCGCGACAAAATTTATGACCGCTCCGAACATAATTACGTAATGAGGTTCATACGATGTTTCGAAATGCCATTACTATTAGTGCCATCGCAAACGAGCGTCTCGCCGTAGTCGCTGCACAAACGCTACTTATACTAAGCGCCACACAAGTCGGCGGATGGGAAGTTATGCGCAGAACGCTGTGCTAAAGCCGAAATATAGGTATGCGCCAGAGAGACAAGATGCCGGGGACCACCCGCCCGCCAACCTCATGCCTCCCGCGCGCTTTCTACACCCTTGCTCACCACTACGATTCGCGGCGTCGCAATAATGCACACATGCGCAATAATTAGCGAATCACGGCGAATTGTCATCTGCGGCTTCTTATCCGCCAACTTGTGGGGCGCTTTGTATACAATAATTTTCAAATATTTTTTTAATGCACTAGCACACGTACCACTCGTAGAATAGTTTGAACCACAGTACAGCGCTATTCTGTAGTTTGAACGATCACCTAAATTAAGCAACGTTCCGTACGGCCATTATTTGGGTGGGTGGCCACAGATAGCATTTTAACCAAGCTCTATAATGGCTCGGAATACACGTTACATTGTAGGTTCTGGTCGTTTTAACCGTTTAGCCATGTTAGAGGCCTTCTGGCGGCCTATAAACTCTGGCACCAGGGCTAGCCATCCGGCTTATACGAACTTACTGTAATTTACAGTGGCTTTGGCTGTGGCTTGTTTTTAATCATTTTATTGAGATAAAAACGATTTTACAACCATTTTATTTATTATGCATAGTTAAATTTCTTTTTTATCATTTAAAATATATTTAATAATATGTGACCGGCCTTAAACACTGCAACTGCTTCAAAAATAATTTTACAGGACCGTACTATTAATAGAACTCAATGTATATTTTTTTAATAGAATTTAATTCAACAAAACTTTAAAAAAACATCTAATAATATTAATAATACTAGATGAGAACCCGGCTTCGCTCGGGTGAAATGTGACTCATAATACACACACACATCATAATTTTACTGTTACTCGATCACCACTTTTACGAAAAGCCCTTCGCTGCATCAATTTTTCACAATTATGACAATGATTACCAAATGCAAGGAGCATAGATGAAGGATAGGTCTTCGCTCCGAGCGAAGCAAAGCAAGGAGTTTAGGCTGATAACAAAATGATGTAGGTATCATAAAGCAAAACAATGATGAAAGACCGATGAAAAACATTCATTTTAAGAAATAGGTACTTTCGGCATGATGGGTGTAAACAACATCCCAAAGTAATTGCTCAAAATTAAAATTGATCAAAACTAATTTTTGGCGGGAACGCGGAAAAATCATGTCGCCTCATTGTACTACTATTTTGTTAATCTTGTGTTTTTATTAGTAATGATTAGTGAAATACTTGGATATTTCGTTGATTATGAGCTTTTTACGTGCATAAGTGTAGGCAAATGATATAATGTGACGTATCATGTGTTGTAACCAAAACTCCATAGACGTATCTAGTAAAGTCTCCGCTGCTTTACTGAGGTATGACTTGAACTATGTTTGGACTTGACCGTGACTTTTATGGACTTTAACGTGACTACGACAGTGACTATGTTGATAAAATATTATCAAAAATTATTATAACTTAATACTTGACACTGGCAAATGCACAACAATGCGACGCCAAAACATAAAATAAGATATTTGACAGTAGTCAATTATCATGTCATTTGAGTATCAAGATCAGTGATGCCAATTTAGCACATTTTGATCTTGCTTAGCATATTTATTTGCAATTTAGCATACACCATATTTTTGGCATGTAAAAAATTATACAATAAAAGTTTATTACCATGAAAATTTATTTCAGCAATATCGTTTTTAACGCTACCACATTCAAATGCCGAAATTGAACGGGTTTCTTTTAGTCAAATGAATGTATTAAAAACTAAGCTACGCAATTATTTGTCGGTAAAAAAATTAAAATGTTATTTTATATTTATAAGATTCGATTTAAAAAGGGCAACGAAAAACTGCTACTCTTAAGCCGGAAACTATACTATCAGACGCGGCTGACGGACGCGACTGACAGCCGAGACTTAGCAATGTGCACAGTCTTAAAACATCCGGCTCGCCAGATCACTCTAGGACATCCGAACGCTCAAGGTCGTCCGAAGGTGACGTCTGCGACTTATGTCCGATAGTGTACACGGCTCAGTGTACTTTCATAGTCTATATACCTATCAGTCGCGGCTGTCAGTCGCGTCCGTGAACTGCGTCCGATAGTATCTTTCCAGCTTTACGCAGTTCCAGATAATGCACTGCGCTCTGTAGGTACCAAGGAGATCTATACAGTATGAGCAGTGACGCTAGCTCGTCTTCAAGCACTTTAATTGTCGATGAAGACCAAGATACTTACATTTTATTCGATAGCATATAATTAGTTCATAGTCGATTAAAACACATATTTTGTTAATTAACAATAATTTTACTTTTTTTGTTCCGTTTCATTTGATATAGAAAAATGTTATCACAATTTCTAGTATATTTATTTTGCCACAATTTTAACACCATTTTAGCATAGTCTTTATTTGTGCTATTGGCAACACTGCTCAAGATATGTCATCCGGTGTCATTATGGCGACCGTGTTTTTATTTGTCAACACCGTTATAATTTATTAAAATACTCGATAATCCGAATTTTCCGGATATATGTTGTCGACTCGAAATCATTATTTTTTTATGTTTTATCATTCAGATAAAGTTTCGATCGAGTCTACCGTACCCCTTGACGAAATTATTAATATAGATTTTTTGTAACGAAGCCAGAATGCTGGCGGCATTGCCTCGCTGAATCGCATTACTAATTTTTTTGGTCAAAGTAGATGCCTACATACCTACATGTCACCTCTACTAGACACCTAGCCAGGTCTTTATACAATAACTGAGCGACCGGCCCCCACGGACCTATAATCTCAACCCCAAACGGCACAAAATAGTACAGTATGTACTACATGCATGTATAGTAAATAGCATACATGCATGTAATACTACATGCATGTACAGTAAATAGTACAGTCCAATGACTCATATCTGTGCTGTTTGAGGTTTTCGACTGTAGCTGCAGCAGCGTCAGCCTTCTCTGTTGTGCCAGGAAGATGAGACGTCGCCAGTGTGTCAACACATGTCGCGTCCCACACTAAAGGTCGTCCCATCTTCCAAAGGCACTAACGTCATTCCGTAGGGTCTCTACCGTCGTCCTGCGACCGTCTATTAAGCTCTAACCGTCTTACCACAAAGGTTTTACGCACAACTTAGACAAAGTTTAACAGTACAAATTGCACGGCCAAACAGTGTTTAAAGCGTGTTTAAATCTTTTGTGGTTAGGCGGCAAGACTCTAATATTTAATTGTCTTTGTATCAAATGTGTTTTTATGTTTAAGTCAGTTTAGCAGTTAAAGTATTTTAAGACATATTTTTTTAAATATTCAAGACGAATTTAAAATTTTGCTTGCACTGTAATAAAGTACGTAATTACGTATTTACTACGTCAACCCGAGAAAATGAGTGATTCCCCGTCAGTACCGAGTTAAATTGCCGTTATTTAACGACATTGTAGCTCGTTGTCGATAATATTTAATTGATTAATTCACCTTTCGTTCCCAGGAATGTTGCCGTAATCTTTTTGAAATGTAAATTTTGGGTCACTTTCTTCATTTAATCAATTTGTTTTGCTAAAAAAATTACACCTTATAAAGTTTTTTTTTTGATACAACGTAGTTTTCCTAGCAATTTTCATCCATAGAAAAATCTATTAAACACAAACCAAGTTTAGTTTCAAATAGATTGGAAACATAAATATATAGATAACAATTATTATATTATATCTATTAAAGATGTATGTCTAGCTAACATAAACTCTCAATAGACTGTAGTATTGATACAAAATATGAAGAAAAAAAGCCAATAAATATATTATGTCTCGCATTGATATTCTTTATCTAACAGACAGTCTTTGACACAGACTTGGAATTTATTTATTAATTGTTTTCCGGTGGTAAATGTATTCCAGTGAATGAATACATTATCGTCAAGAAGCTAGGGTGACCCAATTACTATACGAGTAATATAATTTATTATAGGCCTATGGTAACCAGTGGACAGTTGCAAAAGGCTGATACAGTACACTCATATTCTCGCGCCAGTATAATAAACCGGTGTTGCCGCTATGATTAATCTACAAGAATAGTGATTAATCAATTGATGAAATAAAATGATGCGATTTTGTTCTAATACTATTGTTACACATATAACAATAAGCAAAACAAAAACATTATATTCGACAATACCTGTCAAATCCAAATCAATTGGATAATTATGTATAATTAATGGCTACTCCACCCAAAGGGTCAAGCGTGATGCCCGCGGGCAACGTATAACATCTGCTAAAAGTTTGTACGACAGATGTATTCGAAGTCAGTGATTATTTAATTATTGGTTTATTTTTATGGCAACACGCCGATTACGGCACTGGTTTAGCTACTTTTGTCGAAAGATTGGACAAGTTTTTGTGTGTTTCTGGCTACACTGCATTGTAATGTAATTGAATCAGGTTAATTGGTTTTTTTATAGGGTAACCTTTACAGAGAGGTGTAATTTAGTACTTGTAAGAGTTCAACTCATCATTTGGGTACTTTGTCATGTTCTTCTTGTACTGAAGTTGTGATTTCATTATTAATCTTCATTATTGTCTTTGTTATTATTTTCAGTTATGCAATGTGATTTTTACTAATATTGCACATCTAGAATTTTTAGGCCTCATTTATTTTATTTGTCCATGGGTGTTTTTAAGCGAAATAAGTATTCTGAAACCTGTGTAGGTTCGAAATCCTTATCCTTTATTAGTAAGTTTTTTAAATATTTTGTATATAATTTCACAGGTGTAGTTGACGGAGGCCAAATAGCTGCTAAACTAAAATGGGATTGGGCGGGTCATGCGGTTCGTATGCGCCCCGAGAGATGGGCCAGGGTCGTCACGCAGTGGGTACCGAAGGGCACATGAAGGCAGGGAAGGCCTAGAAAACGCTGGTGTGACGCTCTTGACACATTCCGGGAAGCTTGGCGAGATTTGGCCACAAAACGCGATAAATGGAAGGAAGTGGGGGAGACTTTTGCCCAGAAGTGGGACAGCGTAGGTTGAGAAAAATAAAAAAGGATAAAATATATTTTTTATTCCATCGCTTTCCTGATGATGTTACAGCAAATCTTTACATTTTGTAATTTTTATTTCATTTACTTTTGATTTAAGGTATTTTATCCATTTAAATATTCTGCTCTACTACCTATTTGCTTTCATAAAATGAGTCTGAGAAGTCCATTTGAACAATTATAAAGTTTGTACTTTCCGCGATTTCAAACATTAGTCTCACAGTTAACGTTGTTCATAATAAAAATTACAGTCCTCCATGTTTTTGCACTTTGCAGAGCTATATACCCAGTATAATAATACCAAAATTAAAACCCTCATCTTTTTTGGACGTAGTAATACGATGGCAATAATTTTCTTACCAACCGTATAATTGTCGCTCGCCAAATTCTTTACCCAAATATCCATCATGTTGGCATCTTGACTACCGTTTCACTTCATTACAAATTGTTTGTTTAAAAAACCTCGACACCTCTTACACAGAATATATCATTTATAAAGATGGAGGAGATTATCTGATATCTTTAGTACTCGACTGCAGTGGTCGTAAGTCGTAGTAAGTCGCGCAGTTATGGAGATGTGTCAGTTGTGTAACCTGCTGAGTGGGGGCCACTGATCTCGCGATATGGAATATGTCATTTTGGTCTCATCTTTTCAGCCATAGGACGTCCACTGCTGGACATAGACCTCCAATGAGACCGGTTGAAGCAGCTCGCATCTAGTGCGATCCTGCATTCTTAGTGAGGTCGTCCGTCCACCTTGTGGGTGATATCCTACGCTGTGCTTGTCGGTACGTAGTCTCCACTCGAGAACTTTTCGACCCCATCGGTCATTATTCCTCCGTGCTATATGCCCTGTCCATTGCTATTTCAACTTGCCGATCCGTTGGGCTATGTCGGTAACTTTTACGGATCTCCTCATTTCTGATTCGATCTCGCTGACAGACTCCAAGCATAGCCGTCTCCATAGCTTGTAAAGCTACTTCGAGCTTTCTAATAAAGCCTATAGTTTCTGTGCATTTTGGTCTGACTGAGACGTACTCGTATAGAATACGATTTTTTTCCTTAAAATCACAAATACGCGTAACCAATAATCAATAATTATTACTTAAATAGCTCAGCAACTCACTTATGGTGTCTGCCCTTTGTAATGTACCATACCATGACCGTGTTAGTAATGTAATCGGGCACAGAAAACAACACAATACGCTCTATTATCACATATTAAGAAAGGATATTATGTCCACTACTGAGTACCATCAACGTACGGCACCAATAGTCGTCGAGAATATTGTGAGGGTGCCAAAACGCTTCATGCATGTCATGCAACAATACTGGTCGGTGTCGAAATGGTCTAGTGGGTATAGTCTTTATTTTTCCTTCTTTTTGCTGTGCACTTGTACAGTATAGCACAGACAATACTGTACATTGTACAAGTTCTCAACCTTTTTACTAGTCCCTGCAGAACGTAGGCATTATTTTTCCTGAAATCTTTTATGGATACCACTACAACGGCATGTGGGTAGTTGTGGGATTGTATGTTGATGTGGGAGTCCTTGCCGACTGATACACGCTAAAAATCCTTTGTGTTCCACCCGACAGCGCTGGCTCCACTTGGTCCCCACTACGGAGCCTGTGCTCTCCGCCTCGATGACAATGTGTAGGAACACCAGATATATCCGTTACTCGGGAGCTAGACGTAGGCCTACCCACTAAAGATGATTGACTATCGCTATTTATTTTCGTTAACGTACATACATAGGTATTTCTTAAAGTTAATTTTCTTCTATTACTTAATCTACTTTCATTAGTCATACATATCAAATTTAACCTAGTATAGTGAAACACGTTCGCATGCACACATCAATACCGCCCACTGAAAACTCCGCCCGCCCTCCGCCATAAATCTGCCTAATCATTTGAATTACGACGTCTCTAATAACGCCGCAAGATATACGTGACTGATGGCGCCACTGAAGGGTGTTGCTATTGCCATTCCAAACTCAAATCGGATGTGACACTACTTACTAAACTTGATGCTTTATAGAGTCAATGAGTAAGTAAGTTCGTGTAGGTAATTTTACGATAACCAGAAAAAATGGAGGTAAGAAGATGTAAGACACGCAGCCTATTAAAATGGTTTACTTAACTAACTAAACGTAGCTACAAACAAACAAACAACAACACTTTATTAGACAACCACATTACATAAAAACAGGTTATAAGGACAAAACAAAACAAAAGGTCTCTAATTGGCGGCCTTATCGCTTTAAGCGATTTCTTCCAGGCAACCAAGCACGGACAGAAAATAGCATTTGACAAAAAAAACGTGGCCATAACTGCAAGAAAATTTAAATAGCATAGAAACAAACACTTAACAAAACAAAAAATACTAATACAATACCTAACAAATATACAACTAAATTATATTTAAAGAAATATATCTCTACACACACTCTCTTCTTCTTTTCAGTCGTGCTCTTCATTACTGAAGGTCGTGTCTAAATTGGAGCATTATGATCCTGAATCACCCTTTGGACAATACTTCTCCACTCGGACCTGTCTGTAGCGGATCTCATGGCGTCAGGGATGGGCACGCCGATCTAAGATTTTATTTGATCTATCCATCTTGTAGGAGATCGACCGCGTGGTCTTTTCCCTTCGACCTTTCCTACTACCATTAACTTCTCCAGGTTGTCTGGGTCTCTGCGAGCAATGTGACCAAAGTAGTTCAGAATGCGCTGAAGGCAAGTCGTCGACAGTCGTGTTGTTTTGCGGAGCTCCTTAAGAATGGATACGTTAGTACGGCGCGCGGTCCAAGGTATACGAAGCATTCGCCTCCAACACCACATTTCAAATGCGTCGATTTTAGTTCTTTCCTCCTTCCGTAACGTCCAGGATTCTACGCCGTAAAGGAAAATTGAGAAAACCAATGTCCGTACCAGTCTCACTTTAGTGTTGCGAGATATGTTTCGATCTTTCCAAATCCGTGTGAGTTTAGTCATCGCTGATTTGGACATCTGTATTCTCCTTGTAATTTCCTTAGCACTGCCACCCTCGTTATTAAGAAGAGAACCAAGATAAATGAACTGGTCCACAAATTCTAGGTCCTTGAGTTCGTTAGTGCGAATTAGTGAGCCTTGCCTATCTACTGCTAAGATCTTAGTTTTTGTTTTATTTATGCTAAGGCCCACCAATGCACTTTCTTTCTCCACTCTAGAAAGTAGTTCAGCCATCTCTTTTTCGGACGATGCGAAAAGGGTTGTATCGTCTGCGTATCGTAGGTTACTAATTCGCCTTCCGCCAATAGAAACACACACTACAATATTGTAATTTAATTGAAATAAATAAATTGAAACACATACAAAACATATAAACTACATGTATACATAATATAAAAAAAATAATAAACCTATATATAATAGCTACGTAAGTATGTAAGAACTGGGTGCAAAATATCCGATGATATACTCCACTCTACTCCAGACAGAAACAGTTCTACCAGCTACCTAGATATTTAGGATTATTGAGAACTTGTGTATTTAGCCAAAAAAGAAGATTTAGATCTTCATTAAGAATAACTGTTGGGGGACAACCCAGAATTCGAGAAAATATTCTCAGCTGACTCATACATGTCGATTTTGAGTTGTAATTTTGTATGAAACAGCTGGAACAACTGGTTCTTTCTCGAATAACGAGTTGACTTCACAATAAAAGTTATTCATAATGACGATCACCCCATTTTTTCTAAGTAAGGGGTAAACAGCTAGGCCTGTTCGACCGATATGAACGGTACCATCGCAATTATCAAGCATCGAGCAATTGGCCTGAAAAGTAAAGTACTTTTAAGTAACTTGTACCAGGGTACTGAACATACATAGTTCATTATTATTACCATTATGTTAGTCTTATAAGTTATACATCTGGACATAGACCTCCTCTATTGACTTAAATTAAATTGATAAGACCGCTAGAAAGCACGGCGTGAAAGTTACTTCTGGTTTTATTTAAATGATTTTCTCTCTATGTTCTTATTAGATTTTTCTTTTTTTATTTCAAATACGTTTGCGTTTGACTACACACTGCCTGATTTTTAGCAGATATGCGGTCTAGGATGTAGCAGGCTTACCTAGAAGATACTTATTTACTCGAGATTTGAAGACACCTACATTGTCCTTTAGCGGAAAGACAGACTCAGGCCAAGCGTTCCACATTCTGGCAGTTCGTATGAGGAATGTGGACTCAAAACGCTTGGTGCTAATGCGTGGGATGTCCACCATAAAAGGGTGTCGCTTTGATCGCGTCTGTCTAGCCGTACGATAGAAGAAGGGGCAGGTGGGACCAGATTGTGCAACTCCTGGGCGCACTCACCGAAGTGTATCCGATAGTAGGCTGACAGACACGCCACCGTACGTTGATGCTCGAGACTTTGCAGCTTCGACTCAGTCAAGGTTTCGTTGCCTATCAGCCTCCTGGCTGTTATAGTTTATATCATTTTTTTTTTATAAATTAGGTAGTAATTAGTAACGTTATCCAATTTCACTCGCTATCTATCTTTTTCTTACCTCACTAAAACAATTTTTATCGAAATCCGTTTAGCCTCTTTATGATCATATGAGACTGTAAACATACAAGAACTTACAAATTATTTTATTTATTTACATAAACACTATTAGATGCATACATAAAGCCAACGAAAGATCTCTAAATACAACCTTTCCTGCATAATATATTTTTATGCACCCTTCGTCCCAAGTGCCAAAAGTCCACAAAAAGCAGAATCTCATCACGCTAAAAGCTAATTAACAGTAATATTTAAAACAAACGCCGCCCAAAACGCTAAGCGGAATTTACACAAGACAATATTAGAGAAATACAGAATGCAATAATAATAAATAGCAATAAATAAAAGGATTCATTCGTTGCTTGTATTGTATGATACTAATCCTGAGGGAGGAATGCTGTGGAGTCGTTATTCCGCCTAAAGAGTTTTCATAGTTAGTGCTAAAATAAGTTGTATAGTGTGTTTGCTTACGGCCGTGTTTTCACCGGATTCACGATAGTTTATGGTTTATAATGAACGTGCGATGACGCACCGGACATCCATCCGGCGAGATTTACGCCGGATGCACATCCGATGCACTGAAACCCGGACAGCCGTGATGCCAGTGTTTGTAAGCCATTGTAATATCTACATATCGGAAAACTTCATAAGCGATTATCGGCAAACTATCGCTTTGTAAGATGTTAGTTATACGAGAGAAATAATGTATAGTATTCTGTACATTACATTCTTTTATTTGAAAGTTTTAGGAATTTTACAATTTTTTGAAGCTTTTTTTTACCAGAACATTTTGCCATTATAATTATTGCTACATATATTTAAATCAAGTAAATTGGTCAGGAAATTACAGAGAACCCATTTACACAAAAACAATATAAAAATAGAACCTATTCACTAAAGAGATTACTAGCAACCCACTCCGGCTTGCACAAACATATTATACATAATATAATTATTCTTCTTGAATTACTCTATCTATTAAAAAAAACCGCATCAAATTCCGTTGCGTGGTTTCAAAGATATAAGCATACATAGGGCTAGACAGACAGGGAAGCGACTTTGTTTTATACTATGTAGTGATGAAATAAAAAAACAGTTCGTTTGACAAGATATGACTGTTAAAACATCCAAGTTGTTTTTTAGGGTTACCGAAAGGGTAAAAATGGGACCCTATTACTAAGACTACTTACGTAGTCCGTCTGTCTGTCTGTTACCAGGCTCTTATCGCATCTTATAACCGAAAGCTAAAAAGCTGAAATTTTCACAGAAGATGTATTTCTGTTGCCGCTAAAACAACAAATACTTAAAATAGAATATAAATAATATTTAAGGGGGGCTCCCACACAACAAACCTGAACTTTTAGTCGTTTTTCGCTCGATATCAATAATAGTAACTGGTAGATGTTTAAAATATTCACAGAATATAAAGTTGTATATTCACTTAAATAATGAATAGTTAAATTAAAATGAAATAAATATTTAAAGGCTCCCATATAGTACGGAACCTATCGTGCGCGAGTCCGACTCGCACTTGGCCGATTATTCAAAATTTCAAACCTAGAGATATAGTCACAAACTGACAAAACCAAAACAGATGAGCAAAATTCACCCTTAGAGCATCAAAAATATCTTCCATATTCGCCACTCTACTCCTCCGTTCGCCACAGAACTAATCCAAGGCAGCGCCGACTGCTACGGCGATTACTTTAATTGGTTCAATCTCCATTCAAAACCACCTCGCGGCTGTGGCAGTATATCGCACTGTTACCACAGTAACGCAACTACGTATGAGTTTGATCAGGATGTACCAGTTTTTGCGACACATCGTCTTCGGCACGGAGTGGAGCGCAAGCTCAGAGGTTGAGCCTGACTGAGGCTGTCGCTATCGGGGCCGCGGAAGAAAGCGAAAGCGTGCCCGTAGCCCTTACACCAAGCGTTGTGGTGGAACACTCCAGAGTTTTTAGTGGATATACCTACTAGTTGGCAATGCAATGCCCCCGAAGCGCTTTGGTATCCATGTAGGACAAAAAAGGACGTACTGGTTCCATAATAAATTCTGTCCAAAAAAAAAGGACTAGTATGTCCTTTTTCTTATTAATCGGTTAGTAATCAGTCATTAAGTTTTCGAACGTTTCATAATAAATTTTGGCACTACAAGAACACCGCGATAAGGATGGGTTCATTTACTCATGTTCTTTTACTTGATACACCCAAAAGGTGACACTGGATTTTCCTGAGTTGATGTACTAAGTTGAAAAGAAGTGATTCAGATCATCATTATAAACAACTTTTACTTTGAGGTCACCCCGAATTCCAGATAAAAATCAGCTGTTTCACACATATCGTCAATTCTACCTAAATTGCAGTTTTGAGTGTTTTTCTCGAATTTGAGTTGGCCCCATATTAAAAGGTGTTCATAATGATGGTCTTAGTCACCCCCTCCTTTCTTAGTACAGGGTAAGCAGGTAGCTCTGTATAATTGCTTTTATTTTTCCTCCGGTACGTCAGTTAGTGAGTTTTTCACTTTATATGAAAATTTAAACGTTATGTGTAGATATCCTTTTAGATCCTTTAAGATGTTCCCAAACATTTGAACTATACTCATGCCAAAAACTCAAACCCTCCATCCGTACACTGAAAAAAATGAATTTACTGAACAGTTTCACTAGGCGTTTCACTCTCATCTTCTCTTAACTTTGGCTCTTACATAGAGTCCAAAGCCCAATTAGCCTCCAAAAAACTTGGTGTTCTCTCTAAGGTGAGACGGTATTTCACACCTGAGCAATTGCTTAGTCTTTATAAAGCACAAGTCAGGTCTTGCATGGAATACTGCTCTCACCTTTGGGATGGCTCTGCCAAATATCAACTGGAGGCTCTGGAGTCGATTGAGAGACGAGCCAGGAGGCTGATTGACAACGACACCTTGACTAAGACGCAGCTGCAAAGTCTTGAGCATCGTCGCAAGGTAGCGTGTTTGTCGGTCTTTTACCGGATACACTTCGGAGAGTGCGCCCAGGAGTTGCACAATCTGGTCCCCCCTGCCCCTTTCTTCTATCGTACGGCTAGACGGACGCGACCAAAGCGCCACCCTTTTATGGTGGACATTCCGCGCGTTAGAACCAAGCGTTTTGAATCCTCATTCCTCATACGAACAGCCGGAATGTGGAATGCTTTGCCTGGGTCTGTCTTCCCGTTAAAGTACAACGTGAGTGTCTTCAAATCCCGAGTATATAGGTATCTTCTAGGTAAGCGTGCTACACCCTAGACCGCACATCTGTTTAACATCAGGCAATGTGTAGTCAAACGCAAACCTATTCGAAATAAAAAAAAATGAAAAAAGTTTAGCTATTTTTCATTTAGCTAAACTTTAGTAGTTGCCACCTAAAGTTTAGCTTAATCTAATATTAAGCAATATTATTCATTTAGCTAATATTAACCAAGCATTTAGCAGTCTTTCGGTAGCTAAACAGTTGTGTAAAATTTTACGTGAAATTCGGTAAATAACTTACAACTATTTTTCTCAGTGTAGTTGTGTGCGTAAAAGAGTAACAAACCTGTCACACTTTCGAATTTATAATATTATTACCTACCTTAGATTAATGCTTAGTCTCGCTGGTCAAGCGCAGCGAAACCAATTATTAATCAACAAATAATTTGATCAAAAAATAAGCTAAATTGTTTTTTCGCAATGGGTTATGCTAGCACACTAGCTCTTACTACGTTGTCTGTAGTGCGTCAGGGGAGACGGAGGGTAGAGCAGCAGGGGGGTCACCGGCAGATTTATAGCGAAAGGGTAAGGCTCCTGATCCCTGTTTATGAAGGAAGATAGGGAAAAATGTGGAGATAGTTTCGGGCGCGATTGGCGGAACCTAAGACTGGCCACTTGTTTGTTTCCTACTCATTGGAGAGTAAGTACCATCATTATTTTAGTTAGACGGTATTTTAAACCCCGGTTGTTTATATTTTTAGCTATGTCACAAGTCGTTGAGTGGCTTAAAAATTCTGATACTGGAACTAGCCACCCGACTTATACTAAGTTGCCTTACTTTTTCATTAATTGACCAAAAAACCGAGGAGGATGTCAAGTCGTTGCATATATATTTTTTTGTATGATCATGCATAACTTTTACAGAGAGCTCAGGCCTTCAGGCGGCCTAAAACTCTGACACTACGGCTAGCTACCACCCAACTTAATTACTTACAGAGATTACAGACTAGTTCGATTTTGATGAAAAAAAATATTGGACAAAGTATAGGTAAATATTAAATAAGGTAATTTTATAAAAAAAAAACATTTTTTTTTAATCACCAATAACCTAAAAATGGTACACATCGTTCGAGAGAACTATTCGAATTCTAAAAGTATGTTGCCGCCTAATATTTTGTGGAAAGTAAGTAGATTTTAACTGCTAAACATAACGTTTCTGTAATTTAGTGTCCACGTCGTTTGCAATACTAAAATAATATTAATATTCTTAATCAATTGCAATAGTAGATTTTTTCTTTCAATTGATAGATTATACATATAGATGCGGCGTAGATAAGATACAAGATAGGTGTAACTTTATTTCCTACATTAAACGGTACAAATAATAAAAATAAATTTAAAAATCAATGTACACAATCACATTAGTTTTATAACTAGGAGTTACGCAATTGAATCTCTTTAACTTACTCTTGACTGAAGTCTCAGGAAAATAACACAGATTTTTTCTTTTAAGTTCGCTCTAAATTCTTATTAATCCTAAAGTACCAAAAGCTTAGTTGCCTTTATAGTCGGGAAAGTAATTTTTTAAGATCACATAGGTAGAAACGTGGCTCGTTAGCAAAACACCACAAAAAGCTGGGCCCCCAGGCTCCTATAAATAAGGAGCAACCTTATTATTTAACATCTCTGCTGCTGTCCGTCCGAACTCTCGGCGATATATCTACATTAGGGCTGTCCCCGCGTTGAGGACCAGACACGTGGGCCCAGAGCTAGATACCTGGATGTGGCTGACATGTTCCGTGTCACGTGGTTAATTTTTAGTTGAAATTTTTGTTATGCTTCAAAATTTTTATTCCAATTAGTTTATTTAACCTTAGGTGTGCAATGTATCCACAGATTGAGTCAGGGTGTGAATATAATCCATTTGCCAATTTAATCACTCTTCAGTTCTTCACTCCTTAAAAGTAAATGTTTGCAGTGAACTATTAAAAAAAAGTTAGTACAATACACCTACATGCAGTTTTTTTTTTAATTACGAAATATTTCTAGACTTCTTTCAGTATTGCAGCGCGGTTCATTCACAAAAATATCATAATAGTCGTTTCAGCTTTCAGTTGTCTGTTAACTACTGTACATAGCTTCTTTGTAGAATTTTAAAATGACCGATCGTAGATCAATTCTCCTCACTGTGAATAGTAGAATCAGCTAGTCATTCTGCAGCAAAAACTAGTCCTATTAAAGTTCATAGAAAAGTTTTGGTCAACACAAATGGTGATAAAAACAGCTATAATTGTATTTTCTTAAGAGGTGGCACAATCATATATCAAAATAACGAAATAATAGAAAATCAGGAATCACATAGTTTTTTTTTCACACCATACTAGAGTCTCCTTTACGTCACATTATTGATCAGTCATTCAATATTTGATCATACGTGACTTTGCAGAGAGTAAAAATAGACACAGCAATTGGATCATCCACAGACCCTTGAAGGTCTAAAGATAATCCAAGTGCTCAAGCCCACTGCCAGTTGGCAGCGTGCCCAGCATGCTGGCAGCATTGCCACGCTAAATGGCAATGCTTATTGTACGTTGAGCCAAATAAACACCAGCATATTGGTCACGCGTCGCGTCCACCAGACGCTCAGAAAGACTTTTGAAAACGAGATGAGCTCCCGGCCCCCAAGGACCCAAAGTCTCAACTCCAAATGGCTCAAATATGTAACCACTACCGAGGTTAGCATATTTACTAATTATATGGACAATACATTCGATCCATAGATACATGCACTTGTTTATCTTACGTTTCCATACTCCTAACTCGTTTTGCCACTTCCATCCTCCCTATACCACTGCACGCACCCGTGGGACGTCAAAAATGAAGATTTAGTCCCCCGCCGCGTCATACGTTAAACTCGGCTAATGAAAACACGGCCGTCAGTGATGAAACGGACAGGTCGGGAGGTCGCCTAGTCCCCAACTTCATCTATCCAGTAGCTAGGTGTTAGTTCAGTTTGAATCGAGTCTTTATAAGCCTTTGATTACCGCCACAATATTTACAAATCGAACCAAAAGATATGATTCAATTTTCCGCTGCGTCACGGAATTTGTATAATAATGAAAACACGGAAGTCATTCACTTACCACTATTAAGACCTATCTTACAGTACTATCAACCACCTGAAAGAATTTATTTAGTTAGGTACATTAAGGTGACGCATTAATAAACTATTGTTTCAAAAATTCTCCCTTCACTCGGACTAATTTTACGCGGTCGCGTTCGACAGGATCGCGCCAGAGTGGCGGGCGGCAGTAAGTTTTTAATTTTACTCATAATGTACACATTAAAAAAATAACTTCACGTTCTATTAAATAGAATAGCGGTTCGACTATTTTATTCGTAAAAAATAATGGGGTGTTGTCGTTGATAATTTCGAGCATTCGAATTATTAAACTTCGTTTGGTGAGAGATTTGTAAGTTTTTTTTTTTTAATAAAGCCAGATATTTTTCAAAATTTTGTTTTCACATCGCGCATTCAATAATACTCGTTTTTGATGCTCGATGCCTCGTCTTAAACTCGACTAATGAAAACACGGCCGTCAGTGATGAAACGAGGTTGTCTAGCCTCTAACTTCATCAATCTACTAGTGACTAGCTAGTTCACTTTGAATCGAGACTTTGTAATCTTTCACAATACATCTAATTGATACTGAAAGAAAGATAGAGTCAAAACATTTTCGAGTAGAGTCCACGTACTGGCAAGCGCAGCGTAGGTCGAAGGAGACCTGTGATGTTGCTGATACGGCTTTTTCCGTATTACAGGGATTTCAGACCATATAGAAACCTAGAATAAGGCAAATACGTCTTGCAGCTACTCTTTTAAAGCCATATTTTCAACCATTTTTTAGGGTTCCGTACCTCAAAAGGAAAAAACGGAACCCTTATAGGATCACTTTGTTGTCCGTCTGTCCGTCTGTCCGTCTGTGTGTATGTCAAGACCCTTTATCTCGGGAACGCGTAAAGATATCGAGTTGAAATTTAAACTATATACGTAAACCTATGAATTCTTGCAGTTGTGTAAAAGAAACGCTTCTCAGTTAACGTATAAAAAAGTTAGAGCCGTTTATGTCGTAAAAAAACGCATATTTCAACGCTCACAAAAATCAAAACCTACAGGGTACTTCCCGTTGACATAGAACTATGAAATTTGACGAAAAGCATTGTCTTAGAGTACACATATATGAATAAATCTGAAAACTGTACATTTTTACTTAAATCACATAAAAATAGGGCCTCAAAATTCACAAAATATGGGTTCAAAATTCATGGTGAGTAAATCGTATCATATAAGGTATCATATAAAATTAACTTCATTAGCACATGCTAAAACAGGTTTTTAATTATTTTAACAATATGTTTGTACGGAACCCTCGATGTGCGAGCCTGACTCGCACTTGTCCGGTTTTTTTACATGAAAGTTTCCTTTGTTTATACAGGACCGGGTGGACCGACGATATTACTAAGCCCGCAGGAACGCGCTGGATGCAGGCCGCTTCCAACGGGGCTTATTGGAAATCCATAGGGGAGGCTTATGCATAGGAGTCTGTGGGGTCCAATTTGTTGATAATAACCCCCATTATAACTCATTGGAAGGAATAGGTTCAATAACCAGTAACCCTATAACAATACGGCGTTCTTATAAAGTTTCCCTTTAATATTTTCACTAAAATTTGAGTTGTTTAAGGATTTGAGGATGGCATACTCTAAAATTGACTTGGAACACTTAAAATTTGTATTCTCAGACCATTTTTTTTTTTTTTTTTTTGTTGCCCAGGGAAAATCCTTTATGGATGCCACAGTGGGAGTCCCCGTTGGTATACCCACTAAAAACCCTGGAGTGTTTCCTACTACTCGCTAACACTGGGGTACGGGTACGCTTGCGCATTCGTCCGCAGTCCCAGCAGCGGTGTTCGTCTAGGACTCGTCTCATGGTTTTCATCCAAGAGAGGCACGCGGAAACACCGCGCGCGCCATCTCGGGGGCTGCACTTCTCGAGCGGCGGACTCCCCCGAGTCCGTCGCTCAAGGCCCCTGTTATGGGGGTTGAAGGAGGGCGTGAAGCCTCCTTCGACGCCCGATTCTCCGGCGGCGCATTGGGAGATCTGTTGCAAGCTCCCGTTCGCGTTCCGCTATTTCCTTCTGGAGTATAACATGCTCACAGAAGGAAACTGCCGCCTCCCATGACGTCTCACTTCCCAGCATTGAATTGATCAAAGCTAGGAGCGAGAGGTCACCCCCTATTGTAGCGATGAGGTCACGGCGCTCGCTGGTCCATGCAGGACACTCCTCCAGTGTATGCTGTGCTGTGTCCTCATCGCAGCTGCAGTGGTGGCACGCGGTCGTTGGTTCCCTTCCGGCTACACGGCATAGGTACTTTCCAAAACAGCCATGATCAGAAAGTACCTGAACAAGCCGGAAGGTTAACGATCCGTGGGCCCTATACAACCAGTTCTCGAGTACCGGCTGCATAGCCATCACTGTCCGAATTCCGGCCGCGGGTTGGGCCAGACGTTCCTTCCATTCTGCTACCAAAGCTCTGCGTGTAATTTCCACAGCTCAATTTGCCTTGATGGGGGATCTTCTCCTTGGAGTCGGAACTCCATGCGCCATCTGTAAATGTTAGCATAGAGCTCCGCCTCCAAGTCCCATGGAGGGGGTCCTGCCAGTACACACGCTGCTTCAAAAGAGACTGTGCGATAACCACGTATTACCCCAACCGCCATGGCCCTCTGAGGTTTCCTCAGAAGAGCCACGGATCTCCGTGTCAGGGTGTCCGCCCACACCGGTGCTCCGTAAAGTGCCATGGATCTCACTACTCCTAGATATATGTGTCGGCTAGAAGCATTAGGTCCTCCTAGGTTTGGTAGCAGACGCTTGAGAGCGCGAGCGGCATCCATTAAGCGGGGGCCCATCTGTACAAAGTGTTCTAAGAAATTCCACTTGCTATCAAGATGTAGCCCCAAATACTTCATAGAAGTCTTTACTTCAATCTGCACTTGCCCCATAGAGATTTTGGAGCCGCTCGGTGGTGCGCGTCGAGGGCCATGGAAGCATATGGCCTCAGATTTATCGAGGGCTACTCGGAGCCCCAGAGACTCTATTTTTTCCACCACTGTAGCCACGACTTCAGTGATACGGCCAATTGCTTGTTCGTAAGTTTTACCCCGAGCTGTTACCAATGTATCGTCCGCATAGCAGACAATATTGGAACACGTGGGAAGACCCACTCGCAGCACCCAGTCGTAGCCTATGTTCCACAGGTCCGGCCCTAGGACTGATCCCTGTGGATTGTATTCTCGGACCTGCCGCTATCGAAATTACTTTTAGTGATTATTTTTGACTAATACTTATTTCACTTCGGTGGTCTTAATTTAGTCATATGAAATTAATATCGTTGGCATACTTAGCACATTGCACTTTGTTCCTCATTTCTCAAATTCCCCAAACAGCTTTGTTGTTGACTTGACACATATTGGGAAGGTCCAAGATTTATTTGTATGCAGATAATTTGAATATCAGACACAATCGCAACTCACAAAAAAATCTACAATCCTTAACGTAATGTGTATTATGTGTAGCAAAAATATTTGCTAAATTTCCAGTCTGCGAGTAGCGACAGTGGCGACATCTGGTGACGGATAGCGCCATTAGTTTTTTGAGTTTTTACCCTCTTTGTGTTAGTTTCATAATTAACGGCAATGTTTCCGCTATTTATAGCGGCGAGAAGACATTCTCTGCACTTCGCTGCGGAAGTTTATACGATTTTTATGAAGGGAGCAGTTTTAAAAGAATGCTGACTGAAAATTAGCCATTCTTTTAGTGCTCATTTTCATATATTTATGTTTTAATTATTCTTATACAAGTCGGGTAGCCAACTTTGTTCAATTAAAATGTACATAGTAGTTATAATTTTTTTAGGAATTGCATCAAAAAACGACTTAAGTGAATTTTGAATTTACTCAATTTATTCGATGTCCCTACACCCAGCGAGACTCCATTTTTTTTATATATAAATAGATATTTTTGGGACATCTTACACACGGCTCTGACCCCAAACTAAGCAAAGCTTGTGATATGGCTGCCAGATACTTTTATACTACTTATACTTATTTTTAAATACATACTTATATAGTAACTAAATAACACCCAGACACAGAGCAAACGCTTATGTTCATCACATAAATATTTGCCCCGGGTGGGGATCGAACCCACGCCTCTTTGATCCAGAAGTTAGGGTCACTAACCGCTGATGAACTATAAATTGGTACTAACTTTTAGATCTCTATTTGTTCTGTTTAAGGAAACAAAAATCATTCTTCTAACGTCCTTACTTTAGCCACAATCGAGCTGCAAAGAAACCTCCAGTGTGCACCTGGGTTACAACGTAGGTAACTAAAGCTCCTTTAGAACCACGAAGTCAGCATTCAAGCTATGCAGGGTTATTATCTACTTACCCAGTAGGCACTAAGCTAAAAATGAGAGTGACTAAGACCATAATTATGCATAACTTTTAGTATGGGGCCAACCCAAGATTCGAGAAAAAAACATCAGCTGTGCCATACAAATCTGCAACTCAAAATCGATAAAATGTATGAAACTGCTTTTTTTTCTTGAATTTTGGGATGGCCCCATTGTTAAAGATTTTCATAATGATGGTTTAAATCAGCCTCTTTTGGCTTAGTAGGTACAGGTTTTAGCAAACAGGTAACCTTGTATTCTACTTACATGCTAAAAATATATTTTGTAAATAATTAATAAATTCTGATGAAAATATATCAATGACAAAAATTTCAAATTACTAAAAAAATTTATGTTACTTTTAATTATATTAATCATAAAATAATTAGTTGAAATATTGCTATAATATCTATCATTGCTTTTAGTTTTAATTAAGACAACCTTAACCATATTACTTACTCTTTAATGTAATTTTAGATTTAAAATCCAGTAACAACACAGACTAATCACTAATCAGGCCAAAATCCACCTAAAATCGGTGTGTTTTCAGGGCCCGGCTGATGAAAGGCTCCCTGGGGCGCGCCCGGATCACTCACTCACTCGCCAGAAAGGTGGGATAAACTTGACAGAAATACTGCCTTCGGTAGATCTACCTTTGTAATCGTAAATACTAGAAGGTAAGGTAAGGTGTAGCTAGTGTGGTCTATTATTATTGACGTGATAATGTTTGTCAAATCGATGATCACCGGCTGCAGGCACGAAACACCATGACTCATTGTCTCGTTCCGCACTAGCCGAGCGTGCAAGCGAGAGCGCGGGAGAAACTATAAAGAGGCACGTTCGGCCTGTTTTTTATATTATGTCTTTTATTGTTTTTGTATCCGATTTGATGTTTTTTTTATTCAGATCGTAACGTTTCTCTACCATATTGGTAGACGTGTTAAACTGCGCTTGCTGATGCGTGATCACCATGTGAGAACTGCAAATCCACTGTAAATAGAGAACAAATGTTCTCTATTTACAGTATTTACACCAATAATTAATTTTCTTAAAAAAAATTAAAATTGCCTTCCACACAAGATTATTTTTTGCAAAAATTAGCATGACCGACTTCACCCGTGTACAGAATTCGCGAATATTTCGCACGGATCGATGTAGCATTTTTCACATTATTGTTGATTTATCAAAAATGGATCCGCCGATTTCGATAAAATTTAAATGAGTCCAATTTCGAAGTATATTCTTTCCAATAAAAAAAGAATTATTGAAATCGGACCACTGTGAAAAAAGTTATGCGTGGTTATACATAAAAAAAATATACGCGTCGAATTGTATACCTCCTCCGGTGGTTTGTCGGTCAAAAATTTGAATATTCCGCTCGAATCGTTTAAATTATTGATTTTTCAAAAACGTCTAGGCCGATTTATGTAAAATTTAATCCGGACTACCTCGAGAGCATTTCGAACTAAAAAAGATTTTTACGAGTCTGTTCACAATTGGCGAAATTATCGATGAACATATATTATTACAAAAAAAGAACACACAGACAAACATAGAACTTCCTCCTTTTTGGAAGTCGGTTACAAAAAATTTCATGTAAAATGTTGTCAAGATGAGACCATGTGGCTTGTAGGTACTGTCAAAAACTTTACGGATCTCATGTAGAGCCGAGCTTTTAACTCTACACGCCCTAAAGAGTTAGGGCATGTACAGTTAAAAGCTTGGCTCTGGTCTGTATTTGGCTTGTAGAGACAAGCTCTAACTTCACAAACTTAGCGCTTTAGTAAAAATGAAGTTACGCTACTATGGTCTTACTCTAATAAAGAATATGATAGTTACAAAATCAGTTTTTTCGATACTTACCAACGATTGGTATGCCACTACGTACGTAAAAGTACACATTATTCCCAAGGAATTGAACAGACTGAGAGGAAATAAATAACTGTCTCTTTTTATTTGTTACAGTTAAGTATCTACTAGAGATAGCCTCGGGCCTGGAGACGTGATCTTCAGCCTGATGCATGTCTCGCCCTGAGCAAAAAGAGGAAGTAAAGTTTCCTCAGTCCGCCTCAAGTAAAGGCTGCTCGGCCTGAGGCTGCTCAAATGTATACATACCTATACACTTACAGTATAGAAAAAAAAAAAAACACCTGTCAGTTTGACAGGTTAGTCAATCGCAATATGAAGTAATGCACGTTACACACGGCTCCAGCGCTAAAACTTCTCGTGCTGCGGACTTATAAATTGACGTAGAGTATAGAGAGGCTTTGGGCAGGGCACATGGACCAGGTGGACCGACGATATTATTATAATAGCAGAAACGCGCTGGATGCAGGCCACTTCCAACCAGGCTTATTGGAAATTCATAATCTTAATTTATTTAATAAATACTATTTACACGTCCATAGGGGAGGCTTATGTCCAGCAGTGGACGTCCTACCGCTGACAATGATGACGATTGGGAAAAAAACGGCTCCTGTCAGTTTGACAGGTCAGTCGATAGCAATATGAAGTAATGCACGTTACACACGGCTCCAGCGCTAAACCCTCTCGTGATGCGAATAAATAAATTGTCTATGGACGATATTGGCTACTTGCTATGAAGACGATGGCTATGATGCTCTACTTGCTCTCGAATAAAAAAAAACAACGGGTTGCACTCCAGGAGTGCCGGCAGAAGTGAAAACTTGAACATATAAATTACTATCGTTTAAGTGGTAAAATACATTCTACACACGCACACTCGCGCAACCGCCCTGCGCTATCTTACAAATTGTACAACGCTGCTAATTAAGTTTTCACATCAATTTATTATTTTATTTATTTATTTTAGCCTTTATTTAACAATCTTATAAACAAAATAAATTTAGATTATGTCACCGGCATTATGATTGTCTTGCTTATTCGCAAAGGCCTCCCCAAGAGCTTGCCATTCACTCCGATTTTGAGTCATTCTTCTCCACGTAACAACTGCATTTTTCCGGATATCGTCTTCCCATCTGATGCGTTGCCTCCCTTTCTTTCTTTTATTTTGTCTTGGACACCATTCCGTTACGTCTTTAGCTCATTTTTCTTTCTTATCTCTGATCATATGGCCTGCTCACCTCCACTTTAATTTCTTTATGCAGTTTCACATCAATATTAGGTAATAATACATCGACGTGCAGCAGCGGCGGTGGCTATGCACCAAATTCGACTTTCAATTCCGCACCTGAAATCCACATGGAGAGAAATGATTACAAACCTATTCTAACATTATTTACCTAATATCACAACAGTAAAGACAATGGAACAACATTAAAGATAATATCGTATTTTGCTTTGCTTGCTACGGCCATAACCAATGTGGCGGAAGATATTTACTTCTTTTAAAAGATGTGCTCATGACGAGTATTTTACTTGTGTAGGTTTTTAGCCTTGGCCAAAAGTATTTTCTCTCTATCTTCTAAACTAATTTCAATCCTTTTTGGCATTTTTAACAAAAACTGAGGTGTCAATATACTCACAACAACATAAATGTAAGCTTGTTTACTTGTTAGAGTCCAGAACACAAGTGACCAAAAATTGACTGATACGACCGAAAGAAAACCGAATCCTTTGTTTTCAGTCACCAGGTGTTTTATGACCTTAACAAAGAGCCGCTTGATATTCTAAGAAGTTATTTATGACCCCGGTAAGTCATTTAAGATAAGCACTCTGTTATTGGTTAAGAAGTAAACATGCATTTTGATTTTTTAAAGGTGCCTTGTACTTTTGGCCAAGGCTGTATGTACGTATATTTAAAATGAACAAGTAGGTACCATCAAAATAAGCTTGTCACATCTTTAGGCCTCGTTGATCCTAAATGTATACTTTTACATGGAAGTACCTACGTAAAGTTACATGCCTGCCACACCAACATCAATTAACATCAGAGGTGATGAAGTTAAACGCGAATCTATCTCGTTCTATGTAAATAAACTTATGACTTGATAAACGTATAAGGTGTTTAACAATTTCAGTGTCTAACAAAGATAAATAAAATATAAAAGTTATCAATTGATATTTCTTTTACTTTTTTCAGGTTATTTCTGAAGCAGAGCACCATTCTCTCCGTACCCGCGGCTACTCCAGAGCTAAGCCCCGATAATTTCCAAGTAGACTGAAATATAGGAGCGATCACTACATCACGCAGATATTGATCGCTGACGGCCCATCTCTGATTTATGCCCTGAAAAATGTTATGTGCACAAGAATTAGCTGAGATTGGTTGCTGGCAAAGAAGCTCGCTTTATGGAATATGTTCAGTCGCTCCAGGAAGGTTTTACCAGCTGACTTCTAGAAAGAAGCTTTTTCGTACGTACCTACACACTACACAATATAAAATCTATACAGGGTTATTTCTAATCAATTAGCATCCTTCTAGGGGTTTATTCTGTACATCAAAACTAACAACTTTTGTTCTACGACTTTCGTCAAAAATCAAAAAAAAAATTTTTGTTGCTCCATAGTAAAATATAGTTCTACTGCGACAAAATGTATGTTTATTGTTTATGTAATAGTTTTTGTGTGTAATTTTTTTTTATGGTTCCAGTTATCAGACATCAATTGCTGAAGGTTAGACTTTCTTATAGGTATCATATGAGACTAGTCAGGAACGGTTGCATCCATTGCGTGATTCTGCGCATTCTCATGACATTAGCACGTTTTAGCTAGTTTTAATGAAGTAATTAGCACTGTTCTCCTAATACTTAGTTGCACAAAAAAAATTAAAATATTTTGGGTTAGTAGTTTTGATGCAGCTTTACATGGCAAGAAAGCAAAATAAAGGAGCAATCACTGTAGCGCAGATATTGACGGCTCATCTCTAATTTATGTCCTGAAAAATGTTATGTGCACAAAAATTAGCTGAGATTAGTTCGTAGTAGAAAAGATCGATTTATGAAATACCTAGACCAATTCACTGAAGTGTTTTTAACCGATTTTCGGTACGAAGGTTTTCTGCATAATACATACGCGTATACACAAAGAACTAAAATATATAACATACATGTTTTTTGTGTGTATTTTACGCATATTTTGCGTTACTTAGGATGTTTTATTTTTTGGATTCAAATAAGTATTTTTTTACGGAAATGTCACGAAATTATAATTCATATTATATTATTTTTTATCATTCCAGATTAATAAGTCGATTGCTGGAAATAGGCCTCCTTTATAGATATCTACATTGGGTGGTCCAACATTTTTATTATTTTTAATAATATTCGATAAGATTATATTAAGGTGTATGATAAGAACTTGGATGGACGCGCTTTGCGCGTCTAGATGATATAATGTTGAAAGATGAATAAAAATAGGTTATGTCGAATTAAATAGAAAAGCAAAATAATATGAAAAGCAAGATAATATGTGTAATAATTTAAATTATACAAAGAAAAGTCTGGATGACAATGCATTTCAAGTAAGATGTGCATGTGCATTAAAAAATATCAAAAAAACAAAACAGATCAAGTCCTCAATTTTCTTCTTTACATAATCTTTAATAGTAAAATAAAACAGATAACCTCTAAAAATAATCCAAAACATCCCGTCCGAAAATAAATCTAGCATTATAAATACTATTTTCACCTTACTACGTTACAAATCAGGTAAAAAGATAAACAATATCTAAATCAAATCGGAAAACACTCTTTCCCTCGCACGCCAAACACTAACACAGTACCGCCATCTGTCAATCACCGGCGTACATTACACCTTGGCGTTGCCTGCCCCGTTTGATAGATGGCAGCACACGCTGACAGATATATCGACCCGATGATCGTTTTATACGCCACTTGATGTTTGTAATAACATTATACCGAATTTTCTCACGTGAACGTAGTAGTCCAAGAGCCAGTGTACGAGATATCTACTATGTTATTTTAACCGATTGTTTTAACCGATTGATTGTTTTTTTTAACTGATAACGATGAAAATTAGATGTTAAATAGGTCGAGTAATAAATATCATACGTGTTGATTAGCTAAATGTGTAACTTAGGCTATTATATAGATACATACCTAGTTTTAGTTCATTAAACAGACTTTGTAAATGTATTCTCATCAGGTTTTTAAAACAAAGCTTATGTCACCCCCCATTTGGTGACATTAGATTGACCTTGAAATAATTTTTCGTATAATTGCTTCATTTTAAATAAAGTGTCTATTTTAAGTAAAGATATGTAAAAGATATCCCAACATCATTAAATAGACAATAGATGATTACCTTTATAAAATCAAATTCAAATCAAATTTGATTGATAAGGTAAAAACGACCTGAGTCACTTACATTTGCATTAAAAATAATGAATAAATGAACTGAAAGGAATATTTAAGATTGAAAATTTACCGTCTTACCACAAAAGTTTTACGCATGCTTTAGACAATGTTTAACGGTACAAATTGAACGGTTAGACAGTTTTTAAGGCGTGTTTAAGTCTTTTGTAGTAAGGCGGTTATAGTTTATTGATTAACAGAGCAGTGTAGATATTGCGTAGCCGGGATCGTCAACTACACATGTTTGTTTTAGTTTTTAGATGCAGTGAATTATTTTGATCGTAATCAATGGGTCGTGGCTAGTTTCTGGCGAGGAAGTTTTGGTATGTTCGCGTCACGTCGTAAAGTGTAAGGCAATTAGTCAACTCTGTGAAGTGTTAGGAAGTTTGTTCGAAGCTAGAAAATTCCGAAGGTTTTTTATGGGCGGAGAAAATCGATTAGCAGATGCATCGAGTAGTAAATCGAGTAGTAATACTTAGTGACTATTCAATGTTGAAAAATCTACTACAGATATTTCTTTTTACATAACATCTAAATTTTTGACCGACGAAACGGAGAAGGTACTCAATTTGACGCGTTTTTTAGGGTTCCGTGCCTCAATCGGAAAAAACGGAATCCTTATAGGATCACTTTGTTGTCGGTCTGTCCGTCTGTGTGTATGTCAAGACTCTTTATCTCGGGAACGCGTAAAGATATCGAGTTGAAATTTAAGCTGTATATGTATACGTACACATATATCTATGATCTCTTGCAATTGTGTAAAATAAAAACTTCTTATTGTTTAAAAAAGTTAGAGCCGTTTATGTCGTAAAAAACGGCATATTTTGCACGCACAAAAATCAAAACCTACAGGGTACTTCCCGTTGAAATAGAACTATGAAATTTGGCGAGAAACATCGTCTCAGAGTACACATATAGGAATAAATCTGAAAACTGTACATTTTTATTTAAATCACAAAAATTAGGGCCTCGAAATTTACAAATATGGGTTCAAAATTCAAAGTGAGTAAATCGTATCATATAAGGTATCATTTAAAAGAACTTCATTAGCACATGCTAAAACAGGTTTTTAATTATTTTAACAACGTGTTTGTACGGAACCCTCGATGTGCGATCCTGACTCGCACTTGTCCGGTTTTTTTTATGTGTCATTTTTCACATTATTGTTGATTTATCAAAAATGGCTCAGCCGATTTCGATAAATTTTTAATGGGACCAATTTATTAGTAGGTATATTCTTTCCAATAAAAAAAGAATTATTGAAATCAGACTACTACGTAAAAAGTTATGAGTGCTATAACACTGTCGCTGAATTTTCCGGATTTTATGACCGAATTTTCACTTCTTGTACACCATGGGCACTGGCTTAGTGGTAAATAAGTAAGTTCGTAAAGGCACGGTGGCTAGCCCTGGTGTCGGAGTTTTTAGACCACCTGAAGGCCTCTGAGATGACTACACGATTAAAACAACGGGGACTTTCAATTTAAGGTGACTCGGATGGTGAAGTAGGTATAACACTCATAACTTTTTACGTAGTAGTCTGATTTCAATAATTCTTTTTTTATTGGAAAGAATATACCTACTCCTAAATTAGTACCATTAAAAATGTATCGAAATCGGCTGAGCCATTTTTGATAAATCAACAATAATGTGAAAAATGACACATGGATCCGTGCGAAATATTCGCGAATTCTGTACATGGTCGAAGTAGGTCACGACATTTTTTGCTTAAAATAATTATCGAATTGTGTATTTAAATCAAATCAAAGATATTTATTATGGACAACACAATACACAAAACTACGTTATACAAATAGATAATATTTTTGAAAGCTTTTATTTATGTAGTAAATTCTTAATAGGTAAAATATTTCTGATGGTAAAAGGTCATCCATCATAATCCATCCATCAGCCGAAGGACGTCCACTGCTGGACATAGGCCTCCCCAATGGATCTCCAATAAGACCGGTTGGGAGCGGCTTACATCCAGCGCGATCCTGCGGTCTTAATGAGGTCATCCGTCCACCTTGTGGGTGGACGTCCTACGCTGCGCTTGCCGGTACGTGGTCTCCACTCAAGAACTTATCGACCCCATCGGTCATCAGCCCTCCGCGCTATGCCCTGCCCATTGCCATTTCAACTTGCCAAGCCGTTGGGCTATGTCGGTAACTTTGGATCGTCTACGGATCTCCTCATTTCTGATTCTATCTCGCAGAGAGACTCCGAGCATAGCCTCTCCATAGCTCGTTGGGCTACTTGGAGCTTACTAATAAGAACCATAGTGAGAGACCACGTTTCTATGCCCACGGTAAAAGGTCACCACGTCAAAATACAAATTCAATTTCAAAATACATTTATTGACTTATTAAAATAACATATTATTATGATGACAATGAGCTTCAGATCTCCAAACTAAGCATAGCTTGTATTTCGGAGATCTGTGCTCCCTTAACAAGTCATCGATGGATAAAGAAATGCAACAGTGGAATAGTTACCAGTGCGCTGAATTCTTTTAAATGGTTTTATTTATGAATGTGACGTACTTAATTAAAATTGTGGAGTATTTTAAGTCAGTCTAGGAAAATGCCATAATTAATCAAAACGGCAAGTAACATACAAACCAAAGTTAACGACATAGCCCAGCGGATTAGCAAGTTAACGTGGCAGTAGGCAGGGCACATAGTTTGGAGAACAGATAGCTGTTGGGGCAGTCAAGTTCTCGAATGGTGACTACGGACCAGCATGCCCAGCGTAGGACGTCCACTGACTAGGTGGACAGATGATATAGTAAGGATCGCAGGAACGGGTTGGATGCAAGCCGCTTCCAACCAGCCTTATTGGAAATCCATAAGGGAGGCCTATGTCCAGCAGTGGACGCCTTACGGCTGACGGATCGATGGATGGAAGTAGCCTATATAGGTATGTTTCGACCTTAAAAGTGTCAAAATATGCTGTAAGTATGACTTTTTCTACGATAACTGATAAGTTAGATCTTTTAAACTTAAATAGTATTAGAAATGTGTACAACGGACGACGTGATCCTATAAGAGTTTCGTTATTCTCTTATCAGGTATGGTAAGTCAAAAAACAGTCTAAAAATGGTCTAAGTTGATAAAACATGTGTCAACTTTTTCACAAGACTAAAAATGTATCACAAAGAAATGATTAAAAAAATAATTAAGTCCCTGTCGAAAGCTTTACTTTCTGCGCAGCACAAACATCACCCAAAGAGGTCATCAGTCATAATTCACCGCAGTCATAATCGATCTGCAACACTTTGGAGTAAAGAAGCGATGATTTACGTATATACAAAGTAAGTAAATTGTTTTTTTTTTCGTATAATAAACGAATCATAGTAAATATATTTGTATAAACCAAGTGATTCGCTATAATATTAAGATTCTGATAAGTGTCACTGTTTAAACAACCAGAGTTTATGAATAAACTTCCATGATTAGTTTTTTTATAGCCAAGCGCAAACGCAGTCAATTATGTGGTTGGAAACTAACCGTACTGAATGCAGAGAGAAAGATAAAAAGAAATTGAGTTCCGTGGGCAAGCTGCACTATGGGCTGTATCAAATGAAAAATATCATAAGTCCATATAGGTAACGCGATTCACATCATCATCCAACATTAAAAAAATATTAGGTGTCTACAATTCCTTGATTTCCTGCAAAACAGCACAAACATCACCTAAAGCGGTCATCAGCCATAATTCACCGCAATCATAATCGATCTGCAGCTCTCTGGAGTTAAGAAGCGATGATTTACGCAGTTCCGCTCCGGTATCGCCCTGATTGCGCGTGATGGCGACGCCAGGGATGAATTTTAGACGTTTATGTTTATAGTCAACCAATTTTGAGTGAGCCATGGCAGCTAGGTAAGAAAACGTTCACATCAGAAACGTAATTGCTGAAATCCCGGCTCGTGTCGCTGAGTTTTTTGGATTTTATGGACGAATTTTCGCTTCTTGTACACCATGGGCACTGGCTTAGTTGTAAATAAGTAAGTTCGTAAAGGGTGGCTAGCCCTGGTCTCGGAGTTTTTAGACCGCCTGAAGTCCTCTGAGATGACTAAACGATTAAAACAACGAGGCCCTTCAATTTAGCTTGGCTCGGATGGTGAAGTAGGTAGGTATAACAACGTGAAAAAACCTGTTAATCCAAAAAAGACGATAGGTACATAGTGTGCAAATTCACCAATATGCAACTAGGTTCATCTAAAGCGGTCATCAGCCATAATTCACCGCAATCATAATCGATCTGCAGCTTTTTGGAGTTAAGAAGCGATGATTTACGCAGTACCGCTCTGGTATCGCCCTGATTGCGCGTGATGGCGACGTCAGGGAGGACTCCTAGAATTTTGTTGCGTATACAATGTATTAATTTGCAAAACGCAGAAACTTTCAGGGGTGTATCTATGTAGGTATATGTCAGAAATTGAAAAAAAATCTGCTAATCCATTTTTTCGATTCGGGTTTTTGCACTTTTTTCTGAGTTGGAGTCTGGTACCAGTTGAGGTGACCCTTCTTACTGGGGCTGGAGGCTCTGATTCACTGATCAGGGGACGATTCTGAAGGGTGAATTTTTCGACACCTTCATACCAAGGCGGCTTTCTGGCCGTCTTGACGTGTTTGGACTACGGCGGTCAACTTAGCTTAGGTGGCCTCTCGTGGCTTGGTGGTGCCTTCTTTGGGCATCATCATTGGTGGCTGTCTAGCTGCTGCTCCATATAAAATCTTAAAAGGCTTCTTATTAAATGCCTAACGGCTGGCCGGCTATGCTGCAGACCACATTATGGAAAGTGGGCGTGCAATTACAAGGCATAACCTAATGAATCCCAGAATTACGCTGGGTGCAAGCTACTACCTAGATTCAGCTCTATTGGAAGCAACAAGGAAGTGATCGCTTGATCAGCGCGAGTAAATAAATAGATCACGCAAGTATGTATCAGCTCATCTCTCGTCAAGGAAATCAATCAACTAAGGCCATAGACCACCCCTTCTGGGGCGCCTAGAAAAATCTGATACCCCACCACAGGCAACCGACGGCCCAAATCGAGAACACACCTTCGAGGACACACCATCAAGAACCGCACTTTCGAGGTGCCCAAAACTGCTAACAAACCAAAAATAAGTCACTTGTTAGGACACTGCTCATGTCACTATAGCTGCTATAGCAACTGACGCTACTTGTCCGGTAATATCGGATTTGCGTTAATATTGGCTTGGAAGTAAGTATTTAGGTAAATATTTCTGACAGCGTATTTTGAGTGGAAATGGCTTAGTAAAAGTTCTAAGTAACATGCTATAGTAACATTTAGTGGCCTAGATCCAGTCCTGGGCTATGGGTCGGTATCGAGTCGGCGGGTATCGGAAGGGCCGTTATCGGCGCGATCGCACGTCGGATCGCAACTCGTTAATTTGTGCGGATGTCAGAGGCGCGGTGTGGTTGCCGAAACGCTGCGGCACACTGAGACCTGGCATTCTGTGGAACCACAAAGTATATAGGCCTACCCATTAAAAGCAACGGCGCGGACGCGAGGTACTGCCGTGATGCGCAATCTAGACGCGCGGAAGCGTGTCCAGCCATGTGTTCAAAGAATACTGGCGACGCAGCGGCCGTGTATAATATATTACACGAACCATTTGGAGCTACTTTTGACTTCATCACAACTTGAAAAGTAATTAACCTACAGACATGAAATTTGGCATTTTAATTAAAACCTCTTAGCTTATCAATATTACAATTTATAATATCGAGCTTGAATTACTCAGGTAAATCCTTTTAGAATGTTGTGTGTGTTCTTGTGGCTAACATTTTAGGATTTCCTACAGAGAACATGGCCCCTATGTAGATCTTAATTCTTTTGTTGGGAAGTTGGCAACGACGCATATTATAATTCTTAAATTGAACGCATGGCTCGTATTTCACATTTATGTTTTTGATGAGATGTATTTTATCATACCTAAGATTGCAAAAATAATTGTTATTATTTAAAAGGTCGGTATAGGCCGCGCCACGAACGATCTCCGCGAACGCTGCGCAAAATGCAGAATATAGATATGCGCGGGAGCCAGAGAGACGAGACGCCGAGGCGCACCCGCCCGTCAACCTCATGCCACCCGCGCGCTCCCTACGCCCGTGTTCACCACCACATCACTTGCATCGGTATTGTTCACACATGCGCATTGCGCAGTTATTAGTGAATTACGGCGAAGTGTCATCTGTGGCTAACTTTTCATCCGCCGACTTGTGTGGCGTGGATTATACAGGATAGTACCTACCGTGTAATTTACAGTGTTTACCGTAACATGGCTATGCAAGAAAATATATATAAAAAGAAAATGCACCCTGCGAGTACAAGTCCAACTTGCATACCTACATAAATTTTTTTTCGAGGAATTATTTTGTAAGTTAGTATTTCGCTGAAAAATAGCAAAGCTTCGTTCTTAGGACTTAAAATTAAAAGTGAACTTTGAGTCTCACTAAATTTATTATTTGCCGCACATTTTCGGAGCAACGCCAGTTTTAAACAGAACTAGAATTATATTAGAAATTCCATTTAATTATTCCCAAAAACCAGCGCTCAGTATGACCCGTTCCGCAGCCTCCTCGAAGTTAATGTCCCAAAGTTAGCGACCAAATTTTAATAATAATATATCTTCGTAATTTATTCGATCTGCGCCGGTGACAAACGTTTGTTCGTATTTCAGCATTTTATCGTAATCGAATAATATAATCGATGAATCTGAGGTATTATAGAGAATCGATACTAACGTAATTTAGCTGGGGGCTCATGGTGTGCGATTAAATCGATGATTTATTTAGGGACTATTATATAATTGCTTTATTATAAATAACTCATCAGTGTTTTAGGGAATATCCTCAGTTTTTTGCTGAAATATGTCATAGCTACTGATAGACGCAACTTTTCATGATAGGTACAAATCTGTATACTTAAAAGAAAGTGGATTATGTCCAAGTTTATCTATCGTAAGGATTCTGATGATTTTATGGTAGCCACTACTGCGACTTGGATCAATTGCCCACCTTACAAAGTGGCAGTGGTGGACGTGGTCTCCATTCAAGAGAAACTTTCTTTTTGTGATAAACATTTCAAAAATTGACGCGTTCGTAGGATTTGAACCTGCATCCTCTGGGACACCGGCCCAGATGCTTTGTCCAATTAAGCTAAATCGCACTCTGCGAAGGCGCCGAATTAGTGATCCATTCAAGAGCTATAAAGTCCCATCGCCGTATTTTATTAACTATTACATCCACTAATCCACCACGATCCACCAATATTAAAGTGATTTCTTATTTAAATTTAAGTTTTAGTTAAAAGTTACAATTTCATAACATTTTCAATTTAACAGAAACTATTTACGAATACCATTAAACATCCAAAATATGTCCAACATGCACAACAGCACCTGCTACATTAGCTGCACCCCACCATGGGGAAAAAGCTCCTATCAGCCCCGGGGCGGGCTTCGACCCATAAATAATAAATACTACACTGCGTCTGTAGATAATGGTAATTTACGCGGCCATGACGTCAAATCTTTGGCAGCGGATGGCAGATCGACCAGCCGCGGGGGAACGTACCATCTATTAGCTGCTGTCGGTTCAACTCACTGGATGGGACGATACTGATATCTCAAAATATACTTTATCAGAATGGTGTTCATCTTAATTTTGCATATTGTCTCATACATTGTATCTAATCAAATCATACAAAAAATACCGAAGTTTATCATAAATACACCGATACGCAACTGTTAGTAGGTACGCGTCAAACTTATAAAATACTCTTTTTTGTGAGGAAACGCTAAAAAAACATAAATTATTATTTTGAAAAACTTTGTTTCTGTTCAATTAAAACAATCAACTCGGCACAAGACGTCTTGATATCTCGATTTTTAATCACTAAAACTCGATCATTGACCAGAATCACACCACTCAATATTTAATTTTGTTGTAAAACTGTGTAACAAAAACTATGAGCGTCATTAAACTGTCAGCGAAATGAGGCAGTGAGTATGAAAAAAAAAATATGACAAGTTAATCAAGTATATCGAAATCTTACGACTATCACAAAAGGTAAATCTCATAACTCAATCACGAAAAAACCCGAACATTGAAATTTGTATTTCCAAAATCTCTATATAATTAAACTTAAGATGTAATATAGTATACATAATATCTTCGGGGTACCTATAAACCGCACGTCTATCGTGAATTACAGATATCCCAACCAATAAGAGCAATACAAAAAATTAATGGTCGCCATTGCGACTCAATCGTCAAAAAGACGACCATTGCTACTCAATCGCCAAAACACGACCATTAAAAGCCGTACCTCCATCACTAATTAATACAACTTTAGCTATAAATATTATGAAGCGATGGAGGTGGCAGTTAGCAGAAACTTCAATCGTCAAAGCTGTCAGCAGGATGAGGCAGTGAGTATGTAATAAATATTATATTGACAAGTATATCAAGAATTTTGTAATGTTATGAAATAGTTTATTTATTTTACAGGCAATATATCCAATATTACATTTGAAAATCACAAAAGACCAGTCTCATTACTCAATTGCCAAAAATACGACCGTTCCTACTCAATTGCCAAAGGATAGTTGTTGCTACGCAATTGCCAAAAAGACGACCATTACTACTCAACCATCAAAAAACAGTCGTTGCGAATCAATCGCCAAAATGACGACCATTGCTACTCAACCATCAAAAAACAGTCGTTGCGAATCAATCGCCAAAATGACGACCATTGCTACTCAACCATCAAAAAACAGTCGTTGCGAATCAATCGCCAAAATGACGACCATTACTACTCAACCATCAAAAAACAGTCGTTGCGAATCAATCGCCAAAATGACGACCATTGCTACTCAATCACCAAAAAACAGTCGTTGCGAATCAATGGCCAAAATGACGACCATTGCTACTCAATCACCAAAAAACAGTCGTTGCGAATCAATGGCCAAAATGACGACCATTGCTACTCAATCACCAAAAAACAGTCGTTGCGAATCAATCGCCAAAATGACGACCATTGCTACTCAATCACCAAAAAACAGTCGTTGCGAATCAATGGCCAAAATGACGACCATTGCTACTCAATCACCAAAAAACAGTCGTTGCGAATCAATCGCCAAAATAACGACCATTGCTACTCAATCACCAAAACACGACCATTCAAAGCCGTACCTCCAAAATCACTAATTAATAAAACTTAAGCTATAAATATTGTGAAGCGATGGAGGTGGCTGTTAGCAAAAACTGTGAGCGTCATAAAGCTGTCAGCGGGATGAGGCAGTGCCTTTGTTGGCTCCTCCGATAAATCTAATAACAGAACAATTTCGGTCTTGCTGCGAGGCGGATCTCTGCTGGCGATTATGGCGTTTGTTGTTAAAGTGTGTGATGGAAATTGATAAGGAAACGCAAAGAAAGATAAATCGGCCATACCTCCATTTAGCTCTTTTTTTCTAATTACCGAACCCGTAATTTTTTTCATTTATTTGACTCAAACAGAGAGCTTTAATTCGATAATATTACTGATTATGCAAGCCTGGGATACTTAAAATCTTGCATATCGGAGAATGGATGTTAATTGAAAGCAATGAAAAATAATTTAGAATACAGTAATTAGACAAGGGGCTGAATTGAACAATGACCTAAATATGCTCTGGAATGTAGGATATTTCATTTTATTTATTTATTAAATACTAGTTTTTACCCGCGGCTTTGCCCGCATACGCAATATATCATTATAATTTATAGCCTATGTGTTATTCTGATATATTAGCTATATTATTGCAAAGTTTCATCTCAATCTGTTCAGTAGTTTTTGCGTGAAAGAGTAACAAACATCCATACATCCATCCATCCATCCATCCACCCATCCTTGCAAACTTTCGCGTTTATAATATTAGTAGGATTTGATGAATTTGGTCAAAACAGGGACCACTCATAGCGTAGTTCGTGAGCGATCATCGAAGTTAAGCAACGTTCAGCACGGTCAGTCTTCGGATGGGTGACCGCGGGTGGCATTCACAACTGAGCGCCAAAGTGGCTCGGATGACACATTAATTGTAGACACCGGTTATTTTAACCGTTTAGTCCTGTCAGAGGTCTCCAGGCGGCTTAAAAACTCTGACACCAGGGCTGGCCACCCGTCCTGTATGAAAGGTTTACTAAACGACGTAGTTATTAAAATACGTAGATATACAGGGTTATTTCTAATCAATTAGCATCTTTTTAGGCTCTTGTCTGTACATCAAAACTAACAACTTTTGTTCTGCGACTTTTGTCAAAACTTAAAAAAAGGACTTGTTTGTTTTAATGTACAGAATAAACCACTAATAGGATGCTAATTGGTTAGAAATAACCCTGTATAGTGTAGGTATACCTGCTTACTCATACGTCGTTTCGACTAATTGTATGCAACAGCATTGCAATTTGTAGGTTTGTTCCAAAATAAGAATTGGTCATAGAGTCCAAAAAATCTAAATTAATTGAAAATTAACCGCTGTTCCTCACTTTTTACATCGATGAGTTGATTTTTTTTCATGATTTCGGCTTTTTAGATAAGAATTGTTGGTAATGAAACAATTGTAATACTAAAATGTGTACTTCCATTAGTAATTTTACTGAATGATGAAGAGGTATTGGATTTTGTTGTCAATCTTGTTATTTCTCGTTATTGAATAACAACACTAAAATTACTTAGTATTAAGTACCTAGTCCTAAATAAACAGGTAGGTATATTGTAGTTTTATTTGTGTAAATAATATATTCTGCATATAAAAGTCTGATGTTGCTTTCAATAAAGTTATTTTCGTTATGTAACATATCATTTTTGGATTATTTATGACGTAATATTTTAATTTAATTTTAATTACAACATACACATAATTTTAATTTTCTGCAGCAAAATGGTCGTTGGCTATACCCCTAGAGCCATCTGTAATATTTGCTGTGAGACTTTATGTGAGGTACCTGACGAAACGTAAGTGAAAGGTTGCTCGGTTGCGCACGCGCAAGGTTCGATATGGTCGATGACCATGTGAGTAGCGACATCTAATTATTTTTCTTTGAACTTTTATGATCTTGTGGAAGCTCAAATTCTAAATACGTTTACCAAATCTTACAAACCATAAGCAAGTATTCGTTTTGTTTTCTTGCTTTCAATTATTTCGTGTCTGTAACAAAAAGCTTTTATTTTTATCGTTTTGCGATGTTTCATTTTCATAGATTATAATTTGGTATTTCTAGTTTAGTAAAACTCCTATTTATTAGTCTTATTAAATATGTTATATCGCAATTAAATATATTAAAAATTCTTTGCAGATTCAAAAGCTTTTCACTCGATGATATTTTACGCTTTTCACTGATAAACAAAAACTTAAAATTACACAGAGCAATGAAGCAACAGAGAATGATATACGCCACTACTCCGGGCGGCCGCTAGATGGCACTGGCCGCTAAGTGGCGCCATTTTCGCCTCTACTTAAAGCGTGTTGGCGTTGTGACCGCGTTATTTATCGCGCCATTACTGGGCGGGCCCTTAAATCATCACGTGACGTCGCCCTACGTGCGCTCTAATGAATGGAGAGGACGGTCTGCCCAAAACTTCTTTTTTTCTTCATAAAATTGTTCAGAGAGCACTTAGCAAGAATCTATTAGAGGGCGGGAATAAATATGATGTCTGTGCTGCTTGATTTACAATGTTGTGTTCTATTGTTTAAGTTTAAATTTAGTGGCTTGTTTTTTAGGTTTCTTGTGTGTTCCATGCTTTTTTTGTCTAAACCAAAACTATCCGAGTAACTCCGACCATACATTTGTAACATTTGGTGTTATGTTTTAGGTACTTATTTTGTTCAAACCTTACAAATAAGTAATTAGATATAAAACTGGCTCATGTAGCTTATATAAGCTTATCCAGTATTTTAGATTTAAATTTTACTTCTCTTAGGTTTAGGTACAAGATATTAACGATATCGATAAGTAATAAAAAGTCCCATTATTTTAAACAATGTTTGCATTTGACCACATCCTATCTCATGCTAAGCAGAGTTACAAGTCATCTCTCCTTCCAGAGTACTGTACTGTACTGTGCCAGCCTTTTTAATAGTCCACTGCCGGACGTAGGCCTACCTACGAAGGGTGATTGGGCCATATCCACCACGCTGGCCCAGTGCGGGTTGGTGGATTCACATACGCCTTCGATTTTCTTCTACGGACGTATGCAGGTTGGCTCACGATGTTTTTCTTCACCGAAAAGCCAATGATGTGAAATAAGTTCCAAAGAAACTCATTGGCTCGGGATCGGGATTTGAACCCACGACCTCACGATTGCAGGTCGGGTGTTACTACCACTATACCATCACGGCTTTTTCCTTCCAGAGTGTCCATCTTTTATTCCTTCTACAGCATATCCTTTTAAGTTAAAAGATAACTACTTACAATAAATAGATTATATTATAACAATATATAGAAGTACATATATTTACATCGGATCCATCATAATCTATTCCAAATTTATTCTTAATTTAATTCCCCAAAACCCCATTTCCTTACCTGATAAAATTCCTCAAAGGCCTCCGAGTCCGATAAATTTAACCCCCTAAATAAAGGGCGCCATAAATTAAATTTCAAAGATCAAACATAAATATGACAAACGCAAAAATGTCCCAACAAAGCGCATACATCAGGGACATTATCGCGTCTTTGGCCACAAAAGGTTGAAAAGTCGCGTTTCGCACGTATCTCCCTATCGTCTGTTCAAACCCTTACGTCGGAGAGAATTATGGCGGCGGCTGAAACGTAGGAACGGAGCGTGGAAGCACATTATAAAATTATCGTGGTTTTAGCTCATGGAATAAGAACAGTGAATAAGTTAAAAGTATAATACCACTTAATAGAAACGCGAAAGAAAAAAGCATCGATAGATGAACTTAAAATGATATCAATAGCGATGTACTTGTAACATTTCTCATAAAAAAATGTACAATATAGGACACATTTTAAGCGAGTTCCACTATCTAGGACAAAAAGCAAAGATTTAGATCTAAACCTTCTTTGTAGATTAATTTGAGTGTCCTAAATACAAATTACTGTGTCTTCAGCTATATGTATGTATTGTAGAATAGACCGCATATTATATACAACTCATAAAATAAGATTTGAATCTTAGAATGCGTTGAAAAGTTTTAGTTTATCTTCTCCACCTTTTGTTTTCTGAATAATTTGATTGTTTTAAATTGTACCTATTATTTCAATTCTTTTTTGTCATTTCACTAAGCCATAATATCTAATGTTCTTATTTTTATTTGTCATGAGTCTGTCTTTCCGCTAAAGCACAGCATAGCTGTCTTCAAATCTCGAGTAACTAGGTATCTTCTAGCGTGTCTTATATTAACTGATACACCTTAGACAGCTTAACATCAGGCAATATGTAGTCAAACGCCCAAGCGTCTGCTGTAAATTGCTTACCGATGCTTTCAAACACTATGGGACCCGAATTAGCAAAATGTAATTACCTACAATCGTCTTCAATCGCTCCTTACTCGTACCAAGCGACGCTTCTCGGTCGAATTATCAGGAGTCGTTCAAATGATTTATATACACAATTATTGGGTTACTCAGGTACGGTGTTTTGTGCGATCCGATCCGATATAAGTTCAGAGACAATGAAACTTAATTTAATGGTGTTTTGAAAGCTCTGACAAGAGTTTCGTAATATGTAGTTAAGGTGAAAGATATTGGTGATAGGGATCGTGATTTGTGGGATTTTAATGCTCGAAATTTATTCGATTTTAGATCTATTTCTTGTGATTTCATTTCGGTATAGGTAATAACCGAAGTTGTAAGCATCGTAACGTAAAGTTCCGTTAAAAATGACCGTGAAATAAGGATAAAGTATTTCAGTATTCCAGTGAATTAAATTCCTGTAATGTAAAGTCATTGTCCTATGCCAATCGTGTGAGGTTTAACCCGTGCTATTGTTCTGACAGTGTGTTTACCTTTGTAGATCTGAAAACTTGATCTCTAGCTATAGTAAAATTTAATTCTGATGTAATGATTAGATAAACAATATACATAGTGTTCTATCTATACATGGTTAGATTCAGGATGTTATCACACATTCATTCAGTCTGTCAAAACATTCACCTATATACTAATTTTGAGATATATTAATACACAGACCGTATTTTCATCGTGACCTAATGTAATACATACTTAGATCATTTACAATGGTTCGTAAATTTGAAATTGACAAATCGTGATTCAGTGGAATCTTTATAACTCGAACCTTAAGTCCTCATTATGTTAAAAAAAATATTATTTTATTTACTTTTTTTTTCGAATTATTTAAACTGTGAAACTCGAACAAAAAATGGTATATCCCTGCGTAGGCATTTTAGTACATATTCATACTCGGTAACTACAATAACATTAGCAAGACAAAAAAGCATGATCGAATTTATTGTAAGAGCTTTGTTAATGTTAGTGTTACACATACGATGTGCAACATTAACAAACATTGAAATGCGATCAAATCTGCAGCAAAGCAAAACAAGCAAACCTGCATCGAATCTCGGGAGACCGACATTTCCACACCTCCGCTTGAATCTATCACTGTCGCCATTGCTTACCGAACTAGTCTGCATAAATCCCACAAGTATAACACGATTTTGACATATCATTGATCTATCCCAGGCCAGGATAACCTCAGCACCTAGCTTCGCTCCCTTGGGACGTCAAACCCTACCTGTATTACTTTTACTATAAGATCTTCGTTCACTACATCGCTAAATTTTTCAACCATTGCTGCGTCAATACTGCATTTTCATTTTACTTTCTCAATTCGAGCAGCAATGTATGTGTTATATTTGGAGATATACAAATTACAGAAGCGTGTATCGTGAGCTTTTGTTGATATTAAAATCGCAAACGTCACAACACTAGTTCTCTCTGCAAACAATTTTGAGTCTTAAAACTACAGAATAGAGTGCAGATTTCAATGGTAGATTTTGACAGTTATGAAAGGTACTGCGGACGAACGGAGTAGATAGTTTGAAAGACAGCTCCTATCAACCAGTGACACCTACATATTGTTTAGACGCGTGTTTTATTCGGTAGGTGAGATCTCTGTTTAGAATCGCGCCCTGAAAATTGTCTTCAGGTAGATCGAATACATTACTCAAGTGTCGGCTTGTATGTGAATGGCGCTCGGTGACAATTGTCCCGATGTCAGGTGTAAAATGGGTTCAAAATATACTTACAGCGTTCGTTTCATTTTGTGATAAACTCAAATTGTCAATGAGATGTTTAATAAAATATCAAAATACCGATATTATATAAAAAATACCGGACATGTGCGAGTCAGGCTCGCGCACCGAGGGTTCCGTACACATCCAAAAAATTTCACAAAATTGGGAAATAAGTTGTTAAAATCTGTATACTATAGAACAAGAAGAGATTCATTCAGATTCATCGAGAAATAAGTTTTTTTTTTCACTTTTCTCATCATACATTAAAAATTACACATTGTTAAAATAATTAAAAATCTGTTTTAGCATGTGCCAATGAAGCTCTTTTATATAATAACTTACATGATACGATTTACTCACTTTGAATTTTCCCTATTTTTTTGTGATTTTAACAAAAATGTACAGTTTTCAGATTTATTCCTATATGTGTACTCTGAGGCAATGCTTTTCGCCAAATTTCATAGTTCTATGTCAACGGGAAGTACCCTGTAGGTTTTGATTTTTGTGAGTGTCGAGATATGCGATTTTTACGACATAAACGGCTCTAACTTTTTTATACTATAATTGAGAAGTTTTTCTTTTACAAAACTGCAAGAGAACATAGATATAGGTATATAGTTTTAATTTTAGCTCGATATTTTTACGCGTTACCGAGATAAAGGGTCTTGACATACACACAGACGGACAGACGGACAGACGGAAAACAAAGTAATCCTATAAGGGTTCCATTTTTTCCGTTCGAGGTACGGAACCCTAAAAATACAGAACCCACGTAATCTCATGCTTTTATCGTAGGTATCTTGTAAAAAATATTATTTTCTTTTACATATCACACGTTTATTATGAACTTGTTTTCTTAAACTAAAATTAAGTTTTAAACCAAATCATGCAAATCGGCAGATGTGAAGTTGACTGAGGCTGCGCGAAAGCCAATCCACGCGCAGCTTCAGTCAGGATTAGATATTTCTCCACTCGTAGTTGCATGATAATATGCCAGATCGATGTGTAGTTGACTTCAAATCCGCCGATTTGTATGAATCTGTCTTTAGCATTCGATCGTATATTTTTTCTAACGATCAAGTCAGATTCTGTTTGCTAAGATAAGTATATGCCATACATGTTTACCACGTTTACTTAGCCAGTACCGGTTTGCTCTAGATTTAAAGACATCTACAATGCATTTAACGGAAACATAAGCACAGGAAGCGAGTTTCTCATTCTCGAGAGTAACTAAGTCTAAAAGATGTATTGATAAAAATGTAGTTGTTAAGAATTGTAATCTTGCGGTGTACAACAGTAAATAACTTTTACAATGTGTTGTTGAGGATCAATAAGACAACAAGCAACTAAGAATCAACGTAATGCACAGTTATTTTTTGCTTCATTGTACTTAGTTCTTAGTTGTTCTCATAGTAAAAGTATACCTACATACGACTATACTATACTACGTTATTTGTTTGAAAACATACAGGGTTATTTCAAATCAATAAGCATCCTTCCAGGGGCTTATACTGTACTCGTACATAAAAACTAACAACTTTTGTTCTACAACTTTCGTCAAAACTCAAAAAATAATCAGCTGTTCCATACATGTTGTCGCGGGTGAACTAAATTTTTCTATGGAACAACAATTTTTTTTTTGAGTTTTGACGAAAGTTGTAGAACAAAAGTTGTTAGTTTTTATGTACAGTATATGCCCCTGGAAGGATGCTAATTGATTTGAAATAACCCTTTATGATGTACAGAATAAGCCCCTAGAAGGATGCTAATTGATTAGAAATAACCCTTTATGATGTACAGAATAAGCCCCTAGAAGGATGCTAATTGATTAGAAATAACCCTTTATGATGTACAGAATAAGCCCCTAGAAGGATGCTAATTGATTAGAAATAACCCTTTATGATGTACAGAATAAGCCCCTAGAAGGATGCTAATTGATTAGAAATAACCCTGTATACACGGTTTGTTATTTTGAATACATTGAAAGTAAATACCTAAGTAAGTTCGTTGTAGTGGTTAGCCCTGATGACAGACTTTTTAGCCGCCTGAAAACCTTTGACATAGTTAAGCGGCTAATGAAACTGAGGCCTACACTTTAAAAAGCCACCCGAGCCACGGTAGCGCTCAGTTGTAAATGCGACCTGCGGTCACCCATCTGATGACTGACCGTTCCGAACGTCTGCTTAACTCTGGTGATCTTTGACAGACACCTAGTCAAACTATGCTATAAGGCTACGCTTTTTATATTTGTAGTTATATTTTTAATACATTGTGTAGATGTATATTTTTGTTCCAGAGAAATTAAAAGTTAAAAATAACAATGCACATTGTTACATAAATTAAACCACTACAGCTTGATTTACAACCAATCTTGATACTAGCACGTCTACATTCAAAGTAGGGCCGAGTTTAAAACAGCTGACAATCAAAAAAGTTAAAAGAAATAGCAATAAATATGATGTTATCAGATCAAACCCGGTGTATATGTATAAATATAACTCGTTCGGCTTTTTTATGATAAAAGTTAATAATAATGTGGAATAAATCAATGGAAGAATGGAATTGTCGGTGAGACGGCGGTGAATGATTTGTTGTAATGTGAGCTTTCGGTCTGTTATGAGCAGTGAGTGCCACGGAACGGTATGGTTTGATACTTGATGTTAGTTGAAGTCTTAAAGAGATAATTGTAGTGTTTTTTTTTATTAACTTTCAAGGATTGGTTACGGACATACATTCAACTGAACAAATAAAACTAAAAATTAAAGCTTGTAGAAAGTGATTATTTTTTTTATGAAAAAGCCATATATTTGATCAATTGAATTGGAAAAATGTAGGTAATGATACAAAAGTGTCACACATTGAAACTATTTCTTATAACGTAACGTGAAAATAATCTTTTTTGGTTTAATTTCAATTAGTAATATGTTTGTTTTCTATTTAGCATTATTTATCAAGAATGAATTTTGGCAGTTCATTCTTGATTCAAATTTCATTGATTTTAAATGAAAAATTTAAACATATATTATGCATGTTTTTTGTGTTTTATGGCACCAGAAGTGATTTTCTAACCTAGTCAATTATTTATGAGTATGTAACGTTATTTATCACTTATTTCTTATTTTTATGAAATAACTAGTGAATTAATTATTCAAGTATCAAATCAGCTAGTCCTATAGCAGTAAATCATTACACAAGGTTCTTATATCGATTAGTCTCTAGATCGGCACTACTCTGCACCGCAGGCCAACGGATGGGTGTTGCCATAGGTAGGGTATTAGGTAATTACTCTTCTTGTATTTATTAATATCATTTATTCTAGGTTTTATAGGGTTTTGTTTTAGATTGGCATGAATAACTAGTGTGTCATCCTTTCTTCCAAGGATCAAATCTGCTAGTCCTACAGCAAAGGTTTTCATATCGCGTGGTCTCTAGATCTCCACAACTCTATACGAACCGACTGTTGGGTAGAGCATCGGTAAGGCATTAATTACTATTATGAGTTTAACATTAATTACTTACTTTCTTTATACAAAGATTAGTATTTTGGGTGGTGCGCGGGCTGCATGCGGCACGTGAGGGAGTTCCCTACACATTTGAATCTGCATAGGAATCGTCAAAGTCAGTGGGTCTGGGAGCAGGTGATGTACTGAAAAAGAACCAATGTATGGCGGCCATACTAAAAAAAAAACTTTTCAACAATTTTTTTTCGCCAATGAAATAGGGGTAAAATCCCAAAAACCCCCGGGCGCAAAAAATCAACCCCCTCGGACCATTTTATAATTTAGCCGCCATCTTGAATTTTCATTGACTCCACCAGGTAGCTCTCCCGATTCCCTATGACATTTGGTCAAACACTTTCCATCCAAGTTGTATCGTTTCGTGTATGTTTGTTGTTTTATGTTATGTTTTTTTGTTCGGGAGCCATCTTTTTTTCAATTCTCCCCAGGGTTTCTTCAATTATTAAATCAACTACTTTGGTAAAATTATTTACCATTTTCGAGATACCAGGGCATCTCATCATCAGGGTACGACTTTCTTCCGATTTCGGATTTTTCCCGGAGGTTGTGGACCACCCTATATTCACTTTTTCCCTCACATCCCCCCTTATACCCTAAACATTTCTCTATGTCAGTCAGTCAGTTAGTGGCAATAGTGTATACCTTACTCATCATGTCGATGATCCAAATAAATCTACTATTTTTCTTTTTATGACTATTTTGAAGGTAAATCGACAGTGACGTTTTATAGGGTCTTAGCTAGTCTTACAGCGCGGTCTCTATATCGCTCCTACTCTATACGGGCCGACGGATGGGTGCATTGGTGGTGCATATCGGTAAGGCATTTATTACTATTATTTCTTATTCCTTGACCGCATCAACTTGGCATTTTTTCTGTATTGATGCTTGACCGCCTCGATGGCCCAGTAGTTAAGGAATCAGAATTTCTTGTCCGGGTGCTAACACATCTTTGTATAGGTAGGTATATTTCATGTATTTTGGTGTCAATAAAGATTATTAATTTCTACCTGGGCCAAAGAGTAGTGGGTTTGTGAGCAAGCATTGCTCTGTGCCTGGATATTATTGTCTATATAAGTATGTATTTAGAAGTATGCTTAGCTATGCTTAGTTTGGGGTCAGAGACCGTGTGTAACTCCCCTAATATTTATTTATTTACTTTTAATTACTATTCTTATACTTATTACATCTTGTATTTGTTATTTTTCTTTTTAATTTATTTCAAAGAATAACCTGTGCGAATAACCATTGCATTGAGTTACTATAAAAGCGTGAACCACTAGGTAGTAATTTTTTCAAGTATCAAATCAGCTAGTCTTACAGCGCGGTCTCTGGATCACCCCTACTCTACGGACGGATGGGTGGTGCTATCGGTAGAGCATTAATTACTATTCTCGTATTTATTTATAGATAACATTTTGTGTTTTGCCGACCTGGAAATGTAGACCTTAGTCAAATATCAATGGTCTGACATTCAAGTCAGAAATTGAAAAGAAGCCAATGAGCTAAGAAAAGGGCTACGGTCGGAGTCTCTCTGTAAGATTGAATGAGAAATGAAGAGATCCGATGATGAACAAAAATTACTTACATACCCATAAAGCAGGAAAGAAAAACATTATCTACATATCTTTGGCTGTAACCGGTTTAGGTTGGCAAGTTGAAATAGCAGTGATTAGGGTAGGTAAGTAAATAGCACCACCGGTCACCACGTAAAATTGTAGGGCAGCACAGTTCTCAATTGTGTACTATCAAACGCGTCGTAAGACATTAGTCGACAAGGTAGACAGACAATAGCAACATAATGGATGCAAGCCGCTTCCAACCGGATTTATTGGATGTGTAAGGGAGCCCAATGTTCAGCTGTTAACGTTTTGTTACAATGATGTCATGGAACCCAAGATTAGGTACGCATTAGGCTTTGTCAGCGATCACCGAGGTTAAGCAACGTTCGATACGGTCAGTCTTCGAATGGGCCGCGGTCGGCATTTACAACTAAGCGCTACCGCGGCTCGAACGACACGTTAAATTGTAGGTAACTTCATTAAAACTCGCGTGAGAAATCATTATGCTAAATAAAACACCGGTTTTTACTCCCGTATGATATCGCGGCCGGATCGCGCTGGGAACCCGACCGGTTTTGGAGTAATCAGTACTCCTTCATCAGGGAATACGCGCGCTTCCGTCGACTCGTCCTGGCACACGCGTATTCGCTGATGATGGAGTACTGATTACTCCGAAACCGGTCGGTTTCCCAGCGGCCCGGCCGCGATATTATACGTGAGTAAAAACCGGTGTTTTATTTAGTATAAATTGTAGGTAGGTTGTTTTAACCGTATAAACATGTCAAATGCCTTCAGGCGGCTTAAAAACTCTGACACTAGCTAGCCACTAGGCTTATCCGAACTTTCGGTACTTACAGGGGCTTTACCTCTTCAAACTTATGTGACTAGGTCATTACATCAACTATTTCCTACCAAACATCATCCTACCACTTCTATATCCTGCTACATATTTCGAACAGGAAAATCAATGGAAAATCCCTAATCTTGTATCCACTCAACCTTTCCTAGAAACATAGATATAAAATCGTCGAGTGAGGTAGATCCAGCAGGTTGCGATGACATACGGACGGAAGCCCCCGGCCCGACTTGTTTGAATTTTGATGAGGCCACATCTTGTACTGACGTTTTATGTCTTTGGTGATTTATTTAATTTCTATACAGTCGGTTATTTATGTGAGTTTTTGTTGTGTTTTGTGACGAAATTGACCTTTGGAGTGTACCTATGCGATGTGCGTTATGTTTGATTAATTTCTTTATCTTATTTTGAAATGTGCGTAGGTAGTGACTATAGGCAATTTTTTCCATAAAATAAATCCATTAATAAGCCATCATATTTTATTTAACGCTAAATTCAAATTTTGAGGATTATACATTAAATATAACATACCAAAAAAACTTCAAGCACTTACAGAAAGTACCTTTCCCTCAATTTCCAAATCACTCGAGTGAAGCTACGGGTAGCACAGTTTATTTTAAGATTTAAAATTCAGTGCTACCATGGCTTGGATGACATTCTAAATTATGGACTACGCTTGTTTCAATCCTGTTATCTTTTTATGTGAGATGGATTAGAATATTAAGAAAATGAAATGGTTCATGTATTTTTATTTCATTTATAAATATTTTAATTTAAATTATAGAAATCAGAAACTATCAAGTGGCTGTATAATTCTGACACCAGGCTTTACATTTGGCCTCTGCAAACTTATTTGACCTACTTTTTTGTATGTTTGTCAGATATTTCTCTGATATAGGAATATATAATATAATTCGAATACTATTTATCCATATTTTCCAATAATAGGTTTGAATTAAAGTTAAAGTTTGTTTAGAAAGTTCCATTACCTAGCTTTATGAAAGCGGTTTCACAGAGTAATATAAAATATCAATCACAAATCACCACTGACACGTCCCAGCCCAATGCGAATGAACAAATGAACGACCGATACTTAATTGTCGGTCCGCATTATGATTATCGTGCGCGGGCGCAGTGGTTTTGTTGCACCCTTAGATATTATCGAGGAATAACACCGGCTGCTGCCTACGTATTCACTTCAAAATAAAAGTTTTGTTTGATATGTTGTAAAATTTTGAATTTCGAACTGCATATAATAATACAACATAATATATAAACATAAATTGCACCAATTGCATCCACCTTGGCATACAGCCCTAGTATGGACTAGGGCTCTTGCGTAGTTTACTTAAACTTTCTCGTTCGCGTGTGGCTCCATACATTTTGGTTAGTTGTTCTTAGTTTCCGCCAGGGGCTCTGTACAAAAATGTAAAGAACCATACGGAAACAGCTGTAGTTTCAACTTCTGTACAAATTCCTCTTATCCAAGTGTGTCCAAGTTACGTTAGTATGTTGCTGAGATTAAAGAAAAATTATAAAATTGGATTATGACAATATCAACCACATATAAGAACATTTAATTTTGCGCATAGATAGGCTTTCCTAATAGTTTTCCAATATACATAATTATAGGATTGGTTGCAAGCGGGTTGCATAGAGTATCTCTGCGAGATCGAATCAGAAATGAAGAGGTCCGTAGAAGGACCAACGTTACAGACATAGCCTAGTGGATTGGCAAGTTGAAATAGCAGGGCACATAGCACGGAGGACTGATGAAAGGTTCTCGAGTGGAGACCACGTATCGGCAAGCGTAGCGTAGGATGTCCACCCCCAAGGTGGACGAATGACCTCATTAAGACAGCAGGATCGCGGTGGATGCAGGCCGCTGAAACATCGTAACCACTAAGAATTTTGATTCAACTTTTGCCATACTGTCGCCAGCCTTTGGCTTAATTTTAATAACTTATAAGACCTCTTGTTTCTCGTTGGAGGTTTAAGACATTTTTTTAGATAAATTTTTCTGGTCAAATCTTCAAACAGACAAACTAACACCATCTACCACAGAGTGCTACACACGCGATCTACAGATTATAAATATTTTAGCTACAGATTATAAATTAGTAGGATGGGAGGGGCGGATAGACGAGCGTCCTGGATTTATGACGAGGCATGGACTCGATGGTCAGGGCAGGGCGGCAGGCGGGTACTTTTTGTTCCTTTATATATTTATTGGTAAAAAAGGTAGGTATTAATTGAGTGTAAATTTTGATATTTTAATAACAGATTTTTCAAAAAATGAGGCTCTCAATTCGACTGTACGTTTTTGTAGGCGATTTTTATGACTTTTTTAAGTTTGATTTTCCGAAAATTTGGTGGAGAGCATCGATGTAAATGTCTGTACCAGCCTTTTTAGTTGTCCACTGCAGGACGTAGGCCTACCCACGAAGGGTGATTGGGCCATATCCACCACGCGGGCCCAGTGCGGGTTGGTGGATTCACATACGCCATCGAATTTCTTCTACGGACGTATGCAGGTTGCCTCACGATGTTTTCCTTCACCGGAAAGCCTGTGGTGTGAAATTCCGTACAAAAATTCTAAAGAACTCATTGGTACGGGACCGGGGATTCGAACCCACGACCTCACGATTGTAAGGCGGGTGTCACTACCTCTTGACCACCACGGCTCCATGTAAATGTACATCTAACAAAAACATTTTCATGTGAAATACAGCCGAGACCACAGTTCGCACTTTCAAAAAATTGTCAGATCATATGTACAGCCAAGCTTCTAACTCTACACGCCTTAACTCTACAAGTCCTTACTCCAGAAGCTCTACAGCTTAGTCAATATATGTGACTTGGCCGTAACGATTTTAAATTCTAGACTAGCTAAACTAAATAAATAAAATAAATGAATAAATAAATAAACTACTTTTATAAATAGACTAAATTTCAAATATTTAGGTTAAATTGTTTTCGAGTTATGAAGGGCTCATAAGTGGCTCGAAATGGTTTATGTAATATTACACACGTCGCGTCGCCAGTTTCTCTTTCTTTTCTTTTGCTGGACACGCTCACGCGTATCTAGATACGTTTAGTTCTTTTATACGATGGTTGAGATTTTTTTTTAAATCGACATTAATTTTAACTGTTTGACTTGTTTTTTTTTCAGGGGATTAGGAAGCTCAGGAACAAGAACAGGTCATATAAAACTAATAACCGATACAGTAGAATAGTTCTCGATTAGAGATTATGTGCCAGCAAGTGCAGCTTAGGACCTTTTCCCTCAAGGCAGAAACATGATCTTAATAAGACCGCAGAATCGCGCTGGATGCAAGCAGCTTCCAATTGGTCTCATTGGAAATATATAGAAGAAGCCTATATCCTACAGTGGACGTCTTGCGACTGTTACTATGACGATGATAATTGTGCCAATGTCACTAGTGTGAGAAAGGTATGGCGAAATAAAAAATTTGGTTTTGTTTGACCTGAAGCAAGGTAACGCCTGATTCAATCAATTACTTATGGCAAAATAAACTGAAAATTTTACAAAGTCGTTATGATTGACTCGGCATTTTATTGCATTAAATCAGGTCATTTCCCAAATCTATAAAATAAATAATTCGTATTATGACTGTTCAATTAAGGTGGGGCCTAATGCCAAAATCAAGCAAAAGGTGTATTTTTAAAGACGTGGTGTAAAGGTAACGAACATAAATATCCATATTAAAAAAATACTATAGGAAAGGAAAAATCCTATAGTAGCAAAGTAATCGAGTAGAATTTTGGAAAATAATGTGGTTACTTTAGAAAAAAAATAAAACTTTGCATCATAAAATAAAAACATTTTATTTCAAATGCTCGAAATTATCAGCGACAACACCACATTATTTTTGACAAATTACGTAGCCAGACTAATGTTCTAGTCAAGTAATCAATTAGTTTTTTTATTACATGCTTAAATTTTGTATAAATAATTAAAATCCCACCTAAAAATATAAGCTGGAGCACAAAGCCAACATCATCATAAACTGTGTCATGCGATTTTCGACTCTAAACGTAGCGTTATAGATAAAAAAATAGATCACGGGCTCCTGGTCAGTCGTCGGGCAGCGCTCGACGTGGAAGGTCGTTCCCGGACGCTCTAGCCGACGATCTGCGCATGATTTGTTTTTGATACTATGGGGTAAATAAATATTGTAAATAAGACTGTATTGAGTGAGTGACGTTTATGTAGGTACAAACATGTAATTAAAGTAGTTTAATGAATATTATCTGATTCTAAATATTATAATAGAATTCGAAAGGGAAGTGTGTGGATGTCTAGCTTAGGACATATTAGGTTTTGACAATGGGAAGAAAGATAAAAAAGAAGGAAATACTTTTTTGCAAAAAAGAAAAACTACACGTAGGAAACATGAAGTAAGTTCATGAATGTTCAAGTAAGTTGGTTTTGATTTGTACAAAATAATTATAATAATATTCATTATATGGTCGCGATGAGAACAGCATGGAACTTTGTAAGTAAATAAAAAATGTCAGTAAATTTATATTGACAAGATTCCATAATTACGGGATGGAACTTTGTCGAAGTAAATCTACTGTTATTTTCGATTTACTTGGACAAGATTCAGTCCAATTGTCATATTATGCTAAATAATTACACACGCACGCGGCACGCGGATTATGCTAAATAAGTAAGTAATATAATAATGTAAGAACGAAATAGAAAATGGCTCGTAACGTGGAAATCATCGGTGAGGTAGCACCCAAACGCGCTATAAATAGTCTAAATTTGGTGAAAGTAAGTGCATTGTGTACTGTTACGGTAATGGTATCTAGCATATTACACTGTCCTTGAAATAAATACTTACAGCCCTGCGTGGCCACGCAGTACGTAACTACACGCGGGGGCTGCTCGCCTACAGTATCTGGATGCACGGCAGGGTATCCAAACAAGTCGAGCAAAAATCACAGCCGTAACTCTTTTCGAATTTATGTTATTTTATTGTCATTTATTTAGTGCTTATCTATGATAGCATCAAAGTTGGACAAATGCGCCCCGATAATGCCCCCATAGACAATACTGAATAAAAAATTCGAGACGGTTTACATTAATCGATTTTACAACGTTTTACTGAAGAACTGTTGCTCGAGTTGTTGTACTTTTCAGATGCCATGTTTTTGTTGGGATTTTAATTTCATCTACTCTTACTCTTTACTTACCTACTTGAGTTTTACTACGCGGCGCGCCGCAACTGTTGCTTACTGAGCGTAACTCCGAGGCGCGTAGATATAATTCGCATTCTGGCCGTTTCTACGAAGACCGAATACTATTAGATACCATTACCGTGGTACTGCTATTATATGCGATTCTTTTTGAAAATCACTGTGTACCTACTCGCTTATTGCATTTCGATATTATACTTAAAGACGATAATATAGTTACCTACATTTTTATAACTTTTGTAATTTTTATTGTAAAAATTTTACAAGTAACTCACTATGTACTTTATTATTTACCTACATTTTACTTTCTTGTAGATCAAAGAAACCAAAAGTGAATGCCAAATCGGGGAAACCTGCTACCTCAGCAGAGGCAATGAGTGGAGAGTAAGTGTATCTGTCATTCAAGACCGTGTTATAATTTTACTATGTATGGAGCTACGGTGCGACAGACAGACACACATACACACAGATACGTCAAACTTATATCACCCCGCCGTGTTAGCTTTGGGGGCTAAAAATAATTGTTAACTTCAATAATTGGTTTCAGATATCTGGCGTCAGACTCCGAACTGACAGTTTTAGAAAATGTCACGAGTTTAACATTAGTCACTCAACATGAACAGTCTGATCTTCATACCTTGAGTAATACCGGATCAGTAGCTCACGCAAGGTAAGTATCGTCAAAAATTCGAAATTCAGATGTGATAGTAGATTTACACAACAAAATGTTTAAATTGTGATATCTTTCTTTTCAGCAATGAATTACTAGAAAAACATTTCGATTCTATTAGCAGAGATAACGATGCGGAGCAGATGGTTTAATCGAAAATGACACGATTGTCGAAATCAAATGCCCAAGTTCTGCATTTAACATGCCTATTGAAGAAGCCCTTGAAAAAAAAAGTTAAGTTTTGGACTTAATGTAGAAGGAAAATTAATAATCAACAAGATTCATCCTTGGTTTTACCAAGTACAAGGACATCTTCATATAAGCAAAAGAAAAATGTGCATATTCGGGGTGTGGTCCGAGGAAAATCAAAATGAAACCGTAGAAAAAATATTTTGAGATGATGACTTTTGGAAAAAGAAAATTATTGACAAACTAACCAAATTTTATATGAAACATTTATTGCCTGAATTAGTAGATCCACGCCAAACAAGAAACATGCCACTGAGACAACCAACATGTTCAAGTAAACGCCATAAACGCCAACTCATAAAACCACCCGACGCCGGACACTCTAAAATGGCATGCGTGCAATTCTGTCCAGATTTGATTTCGACAGTTTTAGCTACTGCTGGATCATCAAAGAAAGACCTTGTTGACGATTGCTGAATTCTGATAAAATGATTATTACATAACTAACTAGCTATTACGTCCACTTTGGCCGCGTTGCAAGTGTAAAATAAATAAAATTTCATTTTTATAGAATCAAAAAGAGTAGCCTTTGTGTTGAATTATAGCATTAGTTAACTCAAGTTGGTTTATTTATTCAGTACTTGTCAAAGCAGCATCAAGAGAGTATTAAAGTTGGACATATGCGCCCAGATAATACCCCCATAGACAAGTACTGAATAACTAAGACGAGTTGTGTGTACATTTAATCACACAACTTTTTACGGATGACTGTTGGTCGAGTTGTTGTACTTTCATGCTATGTTTTTGTTGGGATCTCACTTCTTTTTGTTAGTAACAGTCTATCACAAACTACCCTAAATCCGAAGTCAAAATCGCAAAGTAATCTTGGTAGGTAATCATATACATTTCACGTACCTAGTACAAAACTAATGCTATTTTTCAAACTTTCGCAATTTGAACACATTACTTTTATTATTTTATACTACGGGACTAATTGTGCACTGAAATTACTAGATAAATAAACACCTTATTATTCCGAAGAATGTGTTTTGTTATTTTTGTTATGTTGTAGTATTTAGTATTCTTTAAATATCTTCTCTCGCACCCCATTCCTATTCGTACTGTTGCCTGGAAGAAATCGCTTCCATCGATAAGGTCGCCGTTTGTTTTTACCTTGGTTAAGTGAAAATTGTATTGTTTTAATGTTCTGTTATGGTGTGAAACAATAAAGAATTGTTTAATTTATTATTTTATTTTTATTAAGGTATTTATTTATCTCGTTTACCTCTAAGAGTAATGTAGGAAAAGTAGACCAAAATTGAAGTTTGCTTGATTTTTCGCTTGATATTTAGGCTAAATGACAATGATCATAAAAATAACAAACTTGTAAGTTTGCTAGAAGAACCTTAGAATTATGATGATTGTTGAGTGTATATATTATAATAATGCTCGATTTACTTGGGCCACCGTGCACCCAAATAAATGGCTCTGGGTAAAGCAAGCTAGCAAAAGAAAGCTTTTTTTGCTCGACTTGTTTAGGTGCACTACCGTGCACCCAAATTATCCAGATATTTTATCCATTTCAATTTAAATTAAAATCTGTTTAGAATTCAAAGAAATAACATTCGCATTTTATATTTTGCTACCTACCTAATTGATATCTTTATCAAATCGTAGAGAAAATAATATTTTATATAAGTATCAGACATCTACTGCGCTCTGCACGATGCCGTAAGTATGACCTTGAGTGAGGGAACGTGTTGCTTGCGATCGAGGCGCGGCCGCGAGTTGTGGTAGCTTTCCGAACTAGAGCGGGCGATGCAAGACGCGCGGGTGAAATCTGATTTTTTCGTGGCATTAGGCATGTAATCTATACCACACACAAATTTATTTACTATATAAATCGCTACTCTAGTCCCAATAGAAGTCAGATGTACCCCGAGGCGCCACTTTTTATTTAAATTTATTCTTGTTATAGATGTTTAATCGGCTAGATTTGTTAGTTATTAATAGTCGGTTGGGACTGTGGGTGATTAGACCTGGAATTATAGTTTGGAGGCGTGATGATGAAATATTAGACGTAGGTTAGGTATAGAATTTAAATTATTATTTTTATTTTCTTTTACTGCGAATAGGACCTTTAATACTCTCAAATACTCGTTAAATTGCGTGTCCCGGTCGTTTTAACCAGTAAGCCATATCAAAGGGTTAGATACCGTACCAGGGTTAACTATCTAGAGTATACAAACTTACTTTGTTATATTTTTATTATTAATTTATTATAATTTTTAGTCCGAGTTTAACCACCATCAATAAATGGCAAAATCAAAAGAACAATGTAAGCGTCAATGGCGGGAGTATTTTGACGAGCGGTCGTTGTGCAGTGGCATTTGGTACAAAACACTTCAGTGTGAGCCTCCTCATCGGCTATGGTTTGAAATGGTGCCTATGTGCAGGAAACAGGTTGTGACTTTAATGAGACTTCGTTCTGGACATATCCCATCAAACGCATTCAAATTCATGATGGGCTAACACCTAATTGTGCAGACTGTGACAAAGTTGAGGATGTCTACCATGTCCTGACTGAATGTGTCCGGAACGAAGCTATTCGCCAAAATCTTTTAGATATTAGTGACAGTAACGTAGGAGCCTGTAACAGTTTCTTGGCTTCACCATCATCGGAGGGAGCCAAGAGGCTGGTACGAATATACCTGTTTCTCTATGGAGGAGCAGGCACCTAGTTTATATATGTACATATTGTTAATTATGGGAGTGACATGGTCGAAAATCGACAAAACTCCTCAAACAAAAAAGATTAAAAAAAAATAAAAAAAAATGGCAAACATGTTGTGGAAGAAGATGACGCCGCACGCAAGACGATGTTACTTATCCATTCAGAATGACTTTGAATAGTTTCAGATTATATACCCTTGCTTGGAGATATAACGGGAAAGCTGCCAGTCTTATTCCCTGGCCATACGTACCTACAGATCAGAAACTTTTATTAATAGGTACATAATAAGGCTCCATTTGGCCATCGACTCGCCTGACGGAAACCGATGTCGATTGAAACAGTAAAGCTAAATATTGAGCGTGGGTTTCAGCACTTTTATCAACCAGAACGTAAATAGTAAACATCACATTAAATACAATACTTTATTTAATGTGGATTTGAATTTTAAATAAGTCGACTTTGAATTTTTCGTATATTTTTCAAACTTTGAATGAAAAAACCGGACAAGTGCAAGTCAGGCTCGCACACCGAGGGTTCCATACAAATGCAGAAAATTTCACAAAATTGGGAAGTACGTTGTTAAAATCTTTATACTCATCATCATCATCGATAAAAGTTTTTTACTTTTCTCATCATTCATCGAAAATTGTTAAATTAACTAAAATCTGTTTTAGCATGTGCTAATGAAGCTTTTTTATATGATACCTTACATGATACGATTTACGCTCTTTGAATTTTAAACCTATATTTTATGAATTTCTAAGCCCTATTTTTTGTGATTTAAATAAAAATGTACAGTTTTCAGAGTTATTCCTATATGTGTACTCTGAGAGAATGCTTCTCGCCAAATTTCATAGTTCTATGTTAATGGGAAGTATCCTGTAGGTTTTGATTTTTGTAAGTGTCGAAATATGCGGTTTTTTACGACAATAACGGCTCTAACTTCTTTATATGATAACTGAGAAGTTTTTGCTTTACACAACTCTAAGAAATCATAGATTTACGTATACGGTTTAAATTTCAACTTGATATCTTTACGCGTTTCCGAGATAATGAGTCTTGACATATACACAGACGGACAGCAAAGTGATCCTATAAGCGTTTCGTTTTTTTCTTTTTGAGGTACGGAACCCTAAAAATTATTAGCATTTGTTGTAAGGGACAGCAAATACCGATGAGAAATAAGTCATAAAATAAATAAATTATTTTTCACTACATCTGTCCGATTTTCATAAAAGTTGTCTGAATGGAAATAAAGGCAGGAGAACACCGGAGTTTCGTCTCGTGGCGTCGTGTGTTCGGCCATCGAAACTTGTTAATTACGAGAACGATAAATAACCTTACTTTAAGGCGTGACTGGGTTAGGCTAGGTTCAGAACAATCACATTATTTTCATGAAAATGCATATGCCTACGCAAAACATTTGTCTATAAAAATTGAGTCAAAGGTGATGTCCACAAGTGGTATATTATTCAGAGAATAATCGAACCAAGATGATGTATACATCATTTGAAAGCTTGATTTATGGGCTTCTCAAAAATATTTAACATAATTTTTTTTATCCCTACATTTGTTTAATGAGAAAAATAAATTGTATGAAAAATATTTTTTCTAGTTTAGCAATATTTAGCGCTTATATTGTTATTTTACTTGCATTCATATCTGATTCTTCCACATTCTCTTAATTTGATAAAATTAAAAATTATAAGCTACCAGTGTGACCAGTTAGTAGGTACAATGTGACAAAAAACAATTAAAAACTGTGTCTATTTGGTAAAAATGCTTTCATTTAACAATAATGGAGGTTACTTAACCAGGGTTGCTAGAGATAAACTACCTATTGAGCCAAATATATTTATTTATCCTAAAAGATATCAAAATAATTTAAAAAAAAGGAGGGCTCTTTTTTGGTTTTAACGAATGTAATAGACTCAGAAAAATATGAACTTTCTCGAAATGTAACGAGTTTTGTGGTTAGATTTTTTTATTATTATTATTCCAGCCTCCATACATTTTGTGGACATGTCCTTTACTACAACATATCGTGGATTAAATTATAACCTTCCACATAGGTACCTAAAAACGTGTCCGAACTTTGTTTGGAAATTCTCAAAATACAAGATAATTCTAGCTAATGCTAGAGTAATCTCAAAATAAGTTGGTAAGTTGATGATGGTGATAATTTAGACTTTATTAACCATACCAACCTGGCGTATAGGAAGTAGCAACTGCAAAGATGATTGCTAATGAAAAATGTTCCAAAGGGGGAAATGGTCAGAACTTCAGATACTTAGTACATGGTCATATACTTATACACCTCTATATTTTTGTATCTATTAATTTACAGGATTAAAATATCAATTTTCATTTTACACCAATATTGCTATGTGATCGAGCCACAGGTATATTTGTGGTGATTTTCGTTTTAGAAATAGCGATTATATTGAACGAAAAAAGTACATATTGAGCGAGGAGTTGATATAATACCGTACTTTATCAGAGAAATCAAGAGGTATAAATTAGAAGCCTTTTTTCCTATAAGTTTGCGTTTGACTACACACTGCCTCATGTTAAGCAGATTTGTGGTCTAGTTCTGGCTTTTCGTGTGAAGAATGTGGATTCGATACGCATGATTCTCTAACATGCGGAATGTCCAGGATAAAAGGGTGGCGCTTTGATTACATATTCCTAGCCTTACGATAAAAGAAAGGGGCGGGTGAGACCAGATTGTGCAACTCCTGGACGCACTCTCCGAAGCGTATCCGATGGAAGGCTGATAGACACGCCACCTTACGTCGATGCTGGAGACTTTGCAGCTGCGACTTAGGCAATGTTTTGTTGTCCATGAGCCTTTGATATTATATAATTTGCTTTCCTGTGCTTGAGTTGATGATTAATGAAGATTCTATAACTTATCCAATGTACACGCAGCTTGAGTCGTGAATCATATCGAGCGAGTGACACTCGCTCCGTTAATTGCTATAAACATAGAAATTTTCGGGCGCTGAAGATTTATGTCGTTTTGTTGTATAACAATGAGACGTTAGCCGTCCGTAACTATGGATGGCCGACCGCATTGAGTTGGTACTTTTGGAAATTGTAGCTTTCAGATCTGATTAGTGTATCTATTACATTTTTTTACACTTACATTAGTACTCCACAGACCCCAGGGTCTGTGCCTTTTGTCACATCTATTATTACAATTGTTAATTAAAGACTATAGAAAGTATATAAGAAAATAAACTTTATCTTTGCCTAGATTAGTTTAAATTAGTTTAATAGATTTGATGCATTGCGCGAACGCCACGAGCAAGCCCGCAAGCAGCACCAGATTACGAATTGTACGCATGCGCTATCACTCTGCTCAACCATATGTTAGGGAAGAGAACGACCCGACGCACGATGCCGCTGCAAGAAGGAGCCTTCAATGAACGATTCGTCATTGTGCACGATACCTATTACATTTGGTATATAAGCTTTTACACTTCTCGGTGAAAGAAAACATTGTAAGGTGAACTGCACTCGTCCGAAACAGACCTTTATATGTAGTATACCCACAAGGTGGACTGATGATCTCATTAAATCCGCAGGATCGCGCTGGAGGCAAGCCCCTTCCAATTGATCTTATAGAAGATCCATAGGAGAGGCCTATGGCCAGCAGTGGACATCATATGACTGATGAACGGATGTGAATGTTTGACCCGTCATGGGGCCAGTGTGATATAATTGGCTCAATCGTTTCGTGAATAAGTCTATATTCAACAACAAAGTATATTAAAAACCGGTACTGCGTTTAAATTGAAATGATTTTTATCGTGCTTCACACACTAGGTGTATAGAAACTTTCTTTTTGTGATAAACATTTCAAAAATTGACGCGTTTGCAGGATTTGAACCTACATCTCTCTGGGAATCCGGCCCAGATGCTTTGTCCAATTAAGTTAAAACGCTCTCTGCGAAGGCGCCGAATTAGTGAAAGTGTTTATCATTTTTACCAATTGCTACATTGTTGAAACTGCGTCAATTTTTGAAATGTTTATCACAAAAAAATGCGTTTAAATTGTTATAATACGTCAATAAGCTATAATACAAGTCGGCAGATGTGAAGTTAGCTACAAGCTATCTAGATTCTAAATGGATTCGTTAAAGTATCAAGAAGACTTGAGCCTCATTACAAAGATGACTACTGCATGATGTATGGAAAATGAAAGTTCGGGGTGATAGGATAGACTATTGTTACCATAGATTTGATCTGTTACGCTAAAATATTGGGAAATTGAAATCTATGCATCTGTGAAAATGTACTTTCTTGCTAGCATTTTACAACTTTTCTAAATGAATATCATTAAAAAACAAACAAATAACTCTTTATTGTACACACGAAATAAAAACTTACAATAAAAACATTTGTGAAATACTTAAGATAGTGCGACACTAGGCGGCCTTATCTTCCAGGCAACCCATCCTTTATACCATTTATATATAAATGTTGGTATTGGAAAAGTTTGTGCACTTCTTCCATTCAAAAATAAAAAAATCAAAATCAAAGTTTATTACTAGCGAGTTAGTTATCGTTACCAATATAGTTATTGAGCAAAAAACAGCAAAAAAACAGGTTTGTTGTAAGGGACCTCTTTATAAATATTTATTTTATTCTGTTATTAGTATTTGTTGTTAGCAGCACAAATACATCATCAGTGTAAATTTCAGCTTTCTAACTGTCATGGTTTATGAGATACAGCCCGGTGACAGACAGACGGACAGTCGGACAGACAGCGGAGTCTTAGTAATAGGGTCCCGTTTTTTACATTTTGGGTACGGAACCCTAAAAATGCTAAGTCGATGCTACTAGTAAACAACTTACGAGTACAGCTGATACGATAATGATAAAAATTGTATAAAATGTTTAACTACACGGCTACTGAAACTAGCGTTTAATTACCAAAAATAAAAGGTTTTATTTGCCCAAAGTCAACAATTACCAGGAATGTTTTTAAGAAACAATATCGTTTTATGATACACTTTTAAAAGTGTACTAATGTAATGTTCTCAAAGACGCGAATCCTCTCACCGGTTTCACATTAAAACGTTGAATCGTTCGCCTTTCACGCTGGCGCTGCGCAGTCGTAAACCGATGCGGTAGTGGCGCAATCGATGAGTTTGATGCGCTTGCGCCGACACTTTGCAACGGCGTGTTTTCATTGAAACTTTTTATTTTGAAAGGCTTTCAATTTATTTAATTATGCTTGGTGTTGACAAATCGATATCCAACTAAATGAAAACTAATATATTCATAACTGTTCATATTATGAGAAAAAAATAAAACTACATCTCAGTACGGTATTCAGAGGGGTGCCATGGAACACACAGAAACTAGAAAAAATTACAACGAATACTTACTTAACTTCCAAGACAAAATAAGGCAAACTATTTTAAACTATCTAGATTCTAGAGTATACTCGTACATCTGAAAAAAAAATAGTCTGGTCTCTTATAACACCACTATCTTCTACTTGTAACAGGCAATACCAAAATTGGTGTACGAACGCTAGAGATAAAATTTATAAATTAATAAAATTTAGAGCATAAAATTTACACGAATATTTCAGCTAATTCGACCTTTATCAATAGTTGTTTAATAAAAAGATACAATCGAACAAACTAAATAAATCCCTAAATAAATATGACTTGTCATCACACATCTGATATTTTAACAGGATGTTAATTCAGTGTTTTTATATTCCTATATTTTTATATACCTACATACATGGTTATCTTCTTGCCTTATACTTTGTCGAAAGGGGGCTAATTAAGACTATGCATTAAGAAAATTTTAATAACAATCCAATTGATAATTTAAGAAAAAAATATAATTTCATATACTCGTAATATTGCAATTCGGAATCGACAAAATAACAGTTGATTTTTTTCTCAAATTCCTAGTTGGACCGAACTAACTTGGTACCGTGGACACGCGCCCCAATCAGGTCACATTCGAACGTGTCAAAAGTTCGGATCGATTCGGCCGCTCAAGAATCAATATAAAAATCGTTAAACTTTTATTATAACAAAAACGATGACCATTCCAAAATCGATATCGCAATGCGAGCTAACTACTTCAGTGTTAATCGAGATATTATTATCGATATTGGTGATATTGATATGCCACTGAAATGATTCGATTTCAACATCGTAGTTAAAAATCGAGCGTGAATTGTTATTAAATTAATAAGCTACGGTGCATTGGTGATAAAATGAATGCTTACTGTATTGCGAAACTTGAAGTGTATCAAGCGAGAGAACCACAGACTTCACGAGATGGGCTATGACACCTCGATCTAGCGGGACCCGCAACAGCGTATTCAAGTCTGGAGTTTTAACTGTATATGTACAGTTTTTCCGATAGCAACAGCTTCAGCTTATCCCTCAACAAAGATAAACTGTAGATCTGCTGTAGATGTAACTAAGAATTTGTTTTTTTAAATTGGACTCTTCGATCAGGTGTGATCGAAGGTTGGACTTATCGGGATTTTCGATATCGGACTTAGCTTTTTAACTATTCTTACGGTTTTTGTATAGTTTGTGGTTGGTTACACTGCCAGCAATGCCCTACGAAATTTTCCTCTTAAAATATCTGGACTGGATCAGCCTTTTCTTTAATAGTCCACTGCAGTACGTAGGCCTACCCACGAAGGGTGATTGGGCCATATCCACCACGCTGGCCCGGTGCGGGTTGGTGGATTCATATACGCCATCGAATTTCTTCTACGGACATATGCAGGTTGCCTCATGATGTTTTCCTTCACCGAAAAGCCAGTGGTGTGAAATTCCGTACATAAATTCCAAAGAACTCATTGGTACGGGACCTCTAAGCCACCACGGCTTCCTCTTAAAATATCAACTGTGAGTAATTGCCCAAACCTGTATCGGTATTTTGATAGAACATAACTAACAAAGGCAAAAAGGCAAATATACAACAATACTCTTCGTTGGTAGTCGAAAATTTACTCATGTACCTAGCCTAGATACCTACCTCTTGTTATTAAACACTCCCATTAAAATGAATTCTGCAATGTGTACGTCGTAGTATCTTATTTCGTAGCTGTGGACGTTATACGAATAATACGTTAATCATGATTATGAGATTATGACGCGTATGAGTATCAGAAGCATATATCGTAGCATCTTGCGCTCTGTCGCTTTTCTCTATGGAGAGAACCAAAAAACCGTTACTTTTAAGAATAAATTTGTAAATTTTGATGCGTACATTAAAGAGAATGTGGCAGATGGGTTCTCAAAATCTTGTACAAATTTTCCCACCCAGAATTTTATTGGATCAAAATCACATCAAAAAGTTCATAAAATACAGTGAAAAGATCGAAAAGCAGCGAATAAGGTACTACGGTTGATGCGATGGCGTTGTAGGAATCAGTTTTTGGAAGTACAGTAGGTAGATACTTAAGTAAAAAATATTGCAAACTTTACAGAATTATGTTACTTTATATTTTTTTTTTGTATCTCAAACGGTAAATAAAAGCGCGATAAATTTTAAGGTCTCTAGAATCACCAATGTCGCGCATTCCAAAGAATAATCTTTTGATTTTTTTTTCTTAATAACTAGTCGCTACGGCGCAAAATCAACGACTGTCTACACTAAGTGTTTCTGATGATCATCATCATGATCACATCTGAGTGTTTCTACTGAAAGTCCTTACTGCATAAAATAAATAATATTATTATATACCTAGTCAATATAAGAACCACTTTTGTTTAAATATTAAGAAAAGCTCCAATGCAGTAACTTTTCTACCGCAGCTAATAAAAAAGCCGATAATTTTGTAAAAGCTGAACCGATTTTGATGGAAAATATTTAAGAACACACAGAAAGAGAGAGACGTCAAACTTATAAACCATGTTTTTTTGCATCAAGGGTTAAATGTATTTTGAGTATTCATTATGAGTAAACATGGAGTGAAGTAAAGTAAAGTAATTTTTTATGCTTCAAACTGTGTCGGTACATAGGTGTAAATGGTTGGTCTCAACAGTTTGTCCTAGGGGACATGCAATAGTATAATTAAGTTATATCACTACCCAACGACTTAATTACAAAGGTAACGGGATTTATACAATTTGCGTTTCCTACATCTATTAATAATAATACGTCAATGAACGTCTTACGTTGTGCGAGTCGGCACGTGTTCTCCATTCGAAAACTTAAGAGTGCGCCTAATGCCATGAAAATAACAAATTTCACCCGCGCTTCTTGCATCGCCCGCTAGCATCTATGCTGCTTTGTTTAGAGTCGAATCTCGCATGACACAGTTTACGATGATTTTTGGCTTCAAGCTCCAGCTTACATTTTTAGGTGACATTTTATTTATTTATTCAAAATTTAAGGATATATTCAAAAAACTAATCGATTACTCTACTAGAACAATAGTCTGGCTACGTAATTTGTCAAAAATAATGAGGTGTTGTCGCTGATAATTTCGAGCATTCGATTTTTTTTATGATGCGAAGTTTTAATTTTTTTCTAAAGTAACCATATTATTTTCCAAAATTCTACCCCATTGCCCATCAGTCATGTTATGCATGTGTGTTATGTGCAACAAAATATGCAATGCGCCTTGCCGTTCGACATTTTGATTTACGATGGAATAGGTACTCGTAATTAAACAATATTTTTTTTGCAAAAAATGACATGACCGCCTTCAGCCGTGTACAGAATTTGCGAATATTTCGGACGGATGGTTGTAGCATTTTTCACGTTATTGTCGATTTATCTAAAATGGCTAAGCCGATTTCGATAAAATTTAAATGGGACCATCTTCGAAGTATACTCTTTCGAACAAAAAGAATTATCGATATCGGATTAATAGGTACAAAAAAAGCGTGGTTATATGTACATAAATAATATGAGAAATTATACTTTTTAGGAATTCAATATTATGGGAATTCAACTTTTAGTACCTAAAGGGTTTCGTCGGGCAAAAAATAAAAACAAGTATGTTTTAAGTCAATTGGCATCACTTACACTTACTTAAGTAAATAGTAGACGAAAATGAAGTTGACTCTAAGTAGTAAAACGCATCTACTGAGTATTTTAGTTTAGATAGGATAGTTTATTTAAGTTTTGATGTTTTATAAGAAAAACTAGTAGGTAAAGTATGAATAATACCTGTGTTAAATTTACTTAATATGTGTAAAAACCACGCTAGTTTCCATAATCAAATAAGTATGTCTCTACCAAGAGTAGGTACAAATGAGATTGTGGTTTCTCTCGAAAATTGTAGGTAAATTCGTAAGAATTGCGTCAATACCTTGTGAACAAAATCCTGGTACATATCTGGCACATCCTAGTGGAGGATGACTCATAAATAATAATGCACTTAACGGTATTTTTGCTTCCTAGTCTTTAGCAATATTAATTGTTTTAACTTACGCAAAAAACGTGCAAAAAAACAAGTTAATTTTTAGTGTGATAACTGTACTGTACCAGATTTTTAATAACACTGCAGGACGTAGGCCTACCCACGAAGGGTGATTGGGCCATATCCACCACGCTGGCCCAGATCTGCCCCCCTACCGCCTAAGCAATAGCAATCGTTTATGACTTCATTTTAGTTATTTGGCACCGCCTATGTGACGTTAGCCATATTGCTTTGCGCGGATTGTGAAAGCAATCGTTGAATGAACAACTTTGATGGCTAACGTCACATAGGCGGTGCCAAATGACTAAAATGAAGTCATAAACGATTCCTATTACGATTGCTATTGCTTTAGGCGGCAGGGTAGGGCAGGGTTGGTGGATTCACGTACGCCAACGAAATTCTACCACGGACGTATGCGAACGAACTTTTCAATGAAGGAAAACATCGTGAGGCAACCTCACGATGTTTTCCTTCATTGAAAAGCCCGTAGTGTGAAATTCCGTCCATAAATTCCAAAGAAATCATTGGCACGGGACCGGGATTTGAACCCACGACCTCACAATTGTAAGGCGGGTGTTACTACCTCTAGACCACCACGGCTTCTATATTCTATAGGGTTATAAAGATATCAGTTAAAGAGAAGTGGTGAGATTACGTCTCGGCTACTAGTCCTTAGAGACACAAATTACACAATCTATCATAAACAAATCTCACTATAATCCCACCGCACACTATCCTAGATGAAAAGTGATAGTGATACAGTGATAAGCGGAGTGACGGGTGACAGCGTTGATTGGAGCCGCGGCTTAAGGTGGGTTTATGGTGTGTGCGATTAGACACACTTGATGGATTTATTTATAGCTACTGTTTGGATGACGGTGAGACAGGATTAAGAATATTGGTGCTTCGTATAAATTATGCCGTGTCCACGGCTTGGCTGTTTTAGGGTATACAGTTATATTTCTATTTTTTTTACTTTTAAGTACCAACATTTGGCTAGACACTATACAGAACAGTTATAAATATATTAAAAAAATACATAATGTCGTGCTCGCGTAAAAGCACAAGATCGCAAGAACGAGCTGTGATTTTTTACTGAAAATAATTTAATAAATTTAATAACTTTCTGATTTTAGGATTGAACCCATAGAAAAAGTTAATTATAGGTTCGGGGTTATGCGAATTGAGTGTGGGTTCTTCCTAATTCCTAAAGCAAAATTTTCGGATTTGAAAAAATGTTGTGCACAACTGATTTCCTTTTTGACCGACGAACCACCGGAGGAAGTATACAATTCGACGCGTATATTTTTTTTTAAGTATAACCACGCATAACTTTTTTCGTAGTAGTCTGATTTCAATTATTCTTTTTTTATTGGAAAGAATATACTTCGAAATTGGTCCCATTTAAATTTTATCGAAATTGGATGTGCCATTTTTGATAAATCAACAATAATGTGAAAAATGTTACATCGATCCGTGCATAATATTTGCGGTCTAGCGATGCGCTCCGGCTTCGCACAGGTGTATTGTATAAATGAACATTTCTCTTGAATTACTCTATTTAAACAAACTGCATCAAAATCCGTTGCGTAGTTTTAAAGATATAAGCATACATGGGGACAGACAGCGGAAAGCGACTCTGTTTTATACTATGTAATAATGTATCTATACACGGGTGAAGTCGGGCCTGCTAGTTTTTGCAAAAAATAATTATGATATACCTAATGCCGGGCTCTATAGTAAAAGTTATTGATAAAGATTGTCTACATAAATCTGTATCATTCGTATTGGTTTAGTTTACACACCTCTTGGGAATAACACAGTATTATAGTAAGAAAATCTGATAAAAAAATATTATCGCTAAAAATGGCAAAAATGAATACTTATTTCGAATAGTTCGCTCGAACTGATGTAGGTAAACAATTTTACATTATTGTTGAAATTTTATCAAAATCAACAACGACTCAGTTGATTTTGATAAAATTTACATGGGACCCTTTCGAACTAAAAAAAAATTGTTTTGTTTCGTTTCACAATTGGTGAAAATGTCGATGAACATACACAAAAAATACATACAGATAAGCATAGAACCCCTTCCTTTTTGCAAGTCGGTTAAAAATAATTCAATATTATTATAATACTAGTTTTTACCCGCGGCTTCGCCCGCAAGATATTTTGATTTTTGACGCAATATCATTATAATTTATAGCCTATGTGTTATTCTGATATATAAGCTATATTATTGCAAAGTTTCATCTCAATCCGTTCAGTAGTTTTTGCGTGAAAGAGTAACAAACATCCATACATCCATCCATCCATCCATCCTCACAAACTTTCGCGTTTATAATATTAGTAGGATACTACGGGACTAATCGCGCACTAAAATTACGAGATAAATAAATACCTCATCGTCCGACGTTTCGGCCGACTAGTCTACCCGTGACCACGGTCGATGCAACTCGGCCGAATTTTAGTGCGCGATTAGTCCCGTAGTATATTATAATAATGTGTTCAAATCGCGATAGTTTAAAAACAAAATAATTCAATATGTTAAAAATAGGTCCGTATCAGCCATTCAGTAAAGCTATAAAATTACTCCCGAGAAACGTAAGAGCGTTCATTGAATGAAATATGCCCGTTTTAGTCAATACCTTGTTTTCCAAAAGCTTAGCAAATAAGACGCGAACTTTATTCATTGAGATCTCAATGTGGACATGTTATTATTATTTATAAGTGACAACATTTTATGACTTCTCCGACATGTTGTAAAAATGTCGTAAATCGCAATTTGGGCAGGGTTTCATTTGAAACGGTAGGCAACTAAATCAGTTTTCGTTAAAAAAATCTTGGCTTGCAGAATGTTTTTTTAGTTTCTTACCTGGAAATAATTGCATAAAATCAACCAAAATGCAAGTAATTGATTGTAATGGCAAAAATAAAAATAAATGTATATAAGATACCTAATTCTGATAGTTAATATTGATCTATTATAATCTTATGTAATCCCATCTCAAAACTTCTGCATAGTCAATTCTGAAATATTTTTTTTTTGGTAACATGGTTTATGTCTCATAGCATATACAACGTGTAACGGAAAGGCTGTATAGTATACATAAAAAGTGGGTTTATACCTTATATAGATGCTGTATTCGAAATTCCGAGCCAAAATAACAACATTCACTTTAAAAAAAAATTAAATATGACTGACTAAAAAAAAAAAGACAGCAGTTCAAGGAGTTGTGGTCTGATTTTGATGGGCAAGGTCGTGTTATTGACCTCACAGCTGTTTAGTGTGATAGTGCTGTGCAAATGTGAATTAGTCATAAAAATGACTAGTTTTTCAAAAAAAGACTAAAAATCAGCAAACGAGCTTACACGGCTAAACATGCCCCATCCAGTTTCCCCCATCCCCCCCATCCCCCATCTAGTTTGTTACCGTTTCTGATTTGGTACTTTCAGTATGTATACAGTCTTTCCGTCACACGTTGTATACATAAATATTACTATTATTTAATGTATCTACTTACATAATTTATTTATAGGAATGTCACGTTGTATATCATAAAGCTAAACCAATCTACTCCTCTAAAATATTTTGAATTCAGTAGATTTTTAAAGAACCTAGTCGCTAAGTTAGCTTAGTATTTTTATATTTTTGTTCATTAAATTGATACGACAATAATTTTTGTAACAATGTAGGTGACAGGCTACAATTTATTTTACTGAGGCCAAGTTGCTGACCGATGCAAATTTACAGCAAACCATTTAAACAATTCCCGTTTAGGAGTAATGTGCGTCCCGTTCCGATCAGTCGTGCATTTATAAGGATTGTTTACGATTAATAAAAGTTCAATCGTTTCTGGTGCAGCCTTCGTGCTTTCTTTCCCGCTGTGCAAAATGTGAATAAACTTTTATTGGGTTACTTACTGAAATCAATATAAACTGATGGGTTGCGATTAATGTTATATTGGAATCAACGAACATGAAAGAAACCAGGAGGACTCTCTAGATGCAGTTGAATAAAATTGCACTGCCCGTAATTGAAATAACACATTTTACGTCGCTTTGAAAGACAGAGGTAGAGCGCATTTAAAAACTAGTCTATTTCAGAATAGTTTTTGTAGCTTCACTTTTTTAGCTCAATTTTCCTTCGGAATTATTCCGTGTTCAAAGATTGGGACTGACTCAGAATCAGAAATGATCAAGAAAAGAAATTCCTAAAGAGTTTCTCAGTTGCGTTACAGATGTTTTCATGTTTGTTATATCAGATCTCATCATTCATTAACCATTTTGTTTTTTCTTTGGGAAATACAATATACACGATATATATTTTTAAGATTGAAATCATAGACAGAATCAATTTCAATATATTGGTTTTTAAATACAAATACGTAGGTACCCAAATAAATTTAAAAAAAAAAAACCTCGTTCAAATTCTACTAATATTAAAAATGCGAAAGTTTGTGAGGATAGATGAATGGATGGATGTTTGTTACTCTTTCACGCAAAAACTACTGAACGGATTGAGATAAAACTTTGCAATAATATAGCTTATATATCAGAATAACACATAGGCTATAAATTATAATGATATATTGCGTATGCGGGCGAGGCCGCGGATAAAAACTAGTTGTTACATAATTTTATCCTGGGCGTCTCGTCTAACTTAACCTGCTCACGAAGACTCAGCCTGTTATTAAACATTTTAAGATCACAGGAGAGGGCTGTTTAATTTTATTTTTACACTTGCTTACATGGTACTAGATTTTGTTGAATATTTACCTTTTTATTTCATTTAATACAACTCCAAATTTAATTTTGCTAATACAACGCTCAAAATTATGGATTCTACATTTATTTAATCTTTATAAATATAGTAAGTAGTAACTAGCTACCTACGAAAACTTCCCAATACAGTACAAACAAACACAATCTAGTTGAATGAATTTATATATCTCCGTCGTTCCATGTTACATTGACTCGCCTGAAAGTCAGCAATTCGAGAAATGTCCACCATTGACGGACGCACTTGTCGTAAAGTTTTATTCGTACACAATTTATTAGGGTTCCGCGACGCGACGAAATAGGTTTCACTTCGTAGTTATTTCAAATGAAGTGACTCAGTCGAATACAAAGTTGCGAAGACGAAGATTGTCGCTGATTCAGGTTTTTGCATATTTATTACTAGTCGAGGTTGGGAGGTTAATAAGGTATTTTATGAAATGTGATCTATAGGGCTTTTAGTTTCCTTGGAAACTAGAGATCTGTTAAGGGCTTTTAGAACCGCGCATTACGTGGCTGATTGAAAGAAAATATAAGAAAGGCATAACATAAGTAAGTTCTTATCTTCCTTGCTGTCGTTCATTACAAGCATGTTCTGTAGACTGTGAAATCCCTGATTATTGTGTTTTGGACAGTGCGAGGTAGAAAAAACTAAATATTTACTACGAACCCATAATGTTTATTAGAATCAAAAATTTCAAGTACCTATATCTACATAAAATAATAGGTACATATGTATTTTAGGTGCAAAAAATATAAGATTTGAGTAATTAATTGAGTAAATAATTAATCGAATGAGTGTTGCCAGTGATGACTTATGGCACAGAAACGTGGTATCTCACTATGGGCCTTATTAGTAAGCTCCAAGTAGCTCAACGAGCTAAGGAGAGGGCTATGCTCGGAGTCTCTCAGCGAGATCGAATCAGAAATGAGGAGATCCGTAGAAAAACCAATGTTACCGACATAGCCCAACGGATTGGCAAGTTGAAATGGCAATGCACAGGGCACATAGCGCCGAAGACAGATGACCAATGGGTTCATCAGGCAGGATCGCGCTGGATGCAAGCCTCTATCAATCGGTCTTATTTAGATCGGCCGGTCGGCCTTAGATCCATAGGATCCATGTCTGATGGATGAATGGGTGGAATTAATTGACAGAAATTTAATTTTGCAATAAATGTATTTCTATAAATTCTTGTGCATATGCCGATTTAATTTTGTTTTGTTATTATACAACAATTCGCCTTAATTATAGATTACGGGCAAAAGTGCATTTATTAACTACAACAAAATACAATGCTACTTTATATGCAAAAACTACTTACACTACTATTACTAAATAAAAAGCAATTAGATCATCCACAGACCATTGAAAATAGTGAAAATTCACTCTAATACATTTAACTTAAATATAAAAAAAAAAAAAAAATTGCCAAAAATTTACGGAACCCCCCAAAACTTTCCCAACTTTCTTTACCAACACTTATAGTCAATAAAAATTCGAGCTCGCTTCCCAACGAGCCAGCGTCTGAAATTATAGTGTTTTTATTGTGATAATATATGTTTTTATTATAATAATATATGCGTTTATTGCGCTTGAAGTGGTCATCAGCAGGAAGAAAGTTGATGAGGCGCAATGAGGAACTTCGGGAGCTCATCGTTGGAAATACAGGAATCGGTAAGTAGGTACTTTGTTATTTTTTGAACATAGCTATTGAAAAAGGGTGTACCTAAGTACCACGTACTAAGCCGAAAGACCGTAATTCAAATCATCATTATTAATAACTTTTTGAACGACAAACCACCGGTGGAGGTACACAATTGGACGCGTATATTTTTTTTTATGTATATACCACGCATATCGTTTTTCATAGAAGTCCGATTTCAATATTCTTTTTTTATTGGAAAGAGTATACTTCGAAATTGGTCCCATTTAAACTTTATCGAAATTGGCTGAGCTATTTTTGATAAATCAACAAAAATGTGAAAAATGTTACATCGATCCGTGCATAATATTTGCGTTCTAGCGATGCGCCCCGGCTTCGCACAGGTGTATTATACATATAAACATTTCTCTTGAATTACTCTATCTATTAAAACAAACTGCATCAAAATCAGTTGCGTAGTTTAAAAGATATAAGCATACATGGGGAAAGCGACTTTGTTTTATACTATGTAATGATTCTGTACAGGGGTGAAGTCGGTCATGCTATTTTTTGCAAAAAATAATAATACTTCATAAAATTGTAACTCAGAATCGACAAGATGTATGAAATGGCTAATTTTTTTCACGAAATTTAGGTTGACTTCATAATAAAAGTGGTTCTCACTGATGATCTGAATCACCCTTTTTACGAACACCCGTGCACAGAAGCATATACAATTATATGAACGAACATACCTACGTGTCAAACTTACTACAATAGGTAATTAATAATTATACGGTTTGACTCAAGTTTTCTGATCGGTACGTCCAGGGAATGGAACAGACTGCCAATTTTCTTGTTTCCGCAGCGATATAATCTGAACCTTATAAAAGTCCGATTAAATAGCAATTGTCATGTTCAAACACTAAGTAGCTTATCATCAGTGAGTTTGTTGTCAAAGACTTATTCGCGATAAAAAATACCATCCCATAATCACAATTACTTTGCGTTAAAAACTTGGTAAATAGTAATATTTTTGGGCAAAACAGTATCTATCAGGGTATCGTCCGCGGCTGATGTATTGCTGGTCCTGATATTTCCCGGCCAGTGGATGTTCACGTAAGACGTTATTTATAGGCAAGAGGCGGCCGTGTCCAAAAAGCTTAGTTGTGTCAAAAGTTGCGCGTTAAATCATACGCCACTATCTGGGCGGCGCAGGCCGGACACTGCCCACTAGTGTTGGCCACGGCTCCATTGTCCGACGTACTACATAAAAATATACACGGTATTGGTATTGCTTTGAAAAGTGCAGATACTTTCACAGGTATACAATGTGTTTGTCTATCGGTGTCGAAACCTTAAGCGGTGATATATATGGCAAATTTTGAATAACTTTTACTATGAGATCAACTCTGAAAACGCAAAAAAAAAACAGCTATTCCATACTTTTTGTCGAAAGTCTATAAAAATCGTATGAGACCGCAGTTTTTTTTACGTTTTCAGAGTTGGTCTCATAGTAAAAGTTGTTCAAAATTTGCCATAGATGTCACCGCTTCAGGCTCCGACGCCGGTAGACAAACACTTTGACTATAAACTTTTTGACAATATTCTTGCTTAATTATTAAGCTTGAAAAACTGGCTGTCGCCCATACTAGTAATTAAACTGTATTACAGGCGCCAGAGCCCTCCGACGATATTTGACAACATAAACAAAAGTATACATTAGAATCAGAGAATTACAATTATTACATTTATTAATTTTGAAAACAAATAATAACATTAACAATTTTTGTTTAAAAAGAAAGATTTGATTTAGTTAATTATATTAGGTACATAAAGCCAATTTTAAGCATTTAAATCGATAAACCTTACAGATACACTTATTACACACAGTTTTTACTCATGCACAGTAAGAGGGGGTCAAATTAATATCAATTCAATAATAATGAATAATTCAACGCAAGACGGTTCCGTGTGTGTGTGCGTGTGTTTGTGTGTGTGTCTGTGTGGGTGTATGTGTGTAACACTGCAATGAAATGAGCTATTCCGTACAAAAAGCTTAGTTGTATAAAAAGTGGTGTGTTAAATCAACAAAAGTTGCTAGTTCGATCATACGTCAATATATGAGCACTGCCCACAAGTGTTGGGTTGGGTCCATTGTCGGACGACGGATTTTGGAGATTAAAAATTCTCAGATGATAAAAAAGCCACACGCAACACTTATTACATTAGACATCAAATCCGTTTGCTTTAAACTAGGCACCCGATCTATTGAGTAGAAATTTAGTAAAAAGACTACACTGAAACAATTTTTGCAAAAAGATTGTGCTTTACAGTTTATCGCTACTCTATTTATTTTTTGTGAAAAAAATCGCGCAATGACACCGAAACAAAAACTGCTGACCAATGGAAACAGTGGCAAGCTAAGTGATCCGGCACAAAATGAAATATGATGACACTTTCACACATTACAATACGAATTTTTCGTGTAAATGAAAAAAATAAGTATATTTTCGCGGCAGAAAGCTGCAGACGAGAGGCTGAAAGCTTTACTTTCTGTTGGGTTGTTTTGGCTATCACATTCACTGATGTCCTTTTTTGTAATAAATATGCATATGTTTAATTCATAGATCCCGGAATATAAAAGCTATTTAGTAATTATTTCAGTCATGGTATATCCTATTCTGACAAAAACATCCACCCGTCTCCTTATCATCCATCCATCCATCAGCCACAGGACGTCCACTGCTGGACATAGGCCTCCCCTATGGATCTCCAATAAGACCGGTTGATAGCGGCTTGCATCCAGCGCGATTCTGCGGTCTTAATGAGGTCATCTGTCCACCTTGTGGGTGGACGTCCTACGCTGCGCTTGCCGGTACGTGGTCTCCACTCGAGAACTTTTCGACTTCTCCTTATAATACTTTCCAAAAGCAACATGCACCCTCAGACTAAATAATGAAATATAGACAGAATGTTGTGAGCAAACTAGTGAGGCCGACCATAACTACGCCTCGCCGTGTACAGACAATCACACACACATCCAACGTACAATGAAACTACGCCTTGGCTTGTCAGTCGAACTATGGCGGCGCAATTCAGACACACTCACACATGTATTAAAAACCGGCCTCACTTAACTGTTCAACGACGTTCTCTCTTGATTTTTTTATTTGCTCTGAGCATGCACCCAATAGTTTTTCTATCTATAGGTATATTAAAGTTTTATTGCTCAAATAATTATTTTTCCTAAAAAAAGGCAACACCGACTTCCACCGCATACAGAATTCGAATATTTTACACGAATCGATGTGAATCATGTACATTTTTGTTGATTTATCAAAACCGGCTCATCCGATTTCGATAAAATTTATATGGGACCATGTCGGGTGTATAACACTCTTTCGAACAAAAAAGAATTAAATCGGTTCCCAATTGGCGAAAATATCGATGAATATACTCAAAAAAAATATATAGTGACGAACATAGCAACCTCTTCCTTTTTGGAAGGCCGTAAAAAGTAGTACCTATGTAAGTAAAAGATTTGCACAGAATGTTAATATATGTATGTGTATTTAAATTTAATACTTACTATTCTTAACATGTCAAAATAGAACTGCAAAACTGTAATAAGTTACACGGATTAAGGAAAAAACTCGATAAAATCTCAGCGTTTTGCATCAAACATTAATACTTATTGCAAAGAAAACTGGTTGATAATAACCCTGTTTAAAAAATTAGCAGTTCCTTTAAAACCAACGTGCAACGATGTAACTTGTGATTAAATCAGGAGAAACATTTCTAATTTACCTGCCTATCGCAAATTAACAGTAAGGAGACTGTTAGTATTTTAATAATACTAGCTGCCCGTCCTGGCTTCGTCTGGTTACGGATGAGTTAAAGCTATAAACCATCTAGAAGAAATATCCTAAAAGATAGCGAAAACCGTATTGCGATCTGTTGTCTAGTTGGGAATATATGTGCGGATACACCGACCAATACACAAAAATAGCGGTGTTGCTTTATACTATGTAATGATGTGTATTGATACATGCTTCTCCGCGAGATCGAATCAGAAATGAGGAGATCCGTAGAAGAACCAAATTTACTGACATAGCCCAACGGATTGGCTAGTTGAAATGGCAGTGGGCAGGGCACATAACGCGGAGGACTGATGACCCATGGGTCGGAATCGAAAAGTTCTCGAGTGGAGAACACGTGCCGGCAAGCGCAGTAGGACGTAGGACGTCCACCTACAAGGTAAACGGATGACCTCATTAACACCGCAGGATTGCGCTGGATGCAAGCCGCTGCCAACCGATCATATTAAAGCTCCTAACCCAGATAATCCCTTAAATACCTATCTAATGGGCATCCATCTAATAGTAGATTATACACAACATACAGAACACGACAAAACACGACTTTTTTTTGTTCGTTTGTTCTGTTTTGCTTGACACAAGTGTCAAGCCGGGGCACACATTGGCTATGTTGGCTTCAAAATATTACAGTCTTGATTCCATTCCAACACACCAATGCGTGGATCGGTCTCGGATTGATATTGGAAAGTCAATATCAGTCCAAGACTGATCCACATATTGGAGTGTTGGAACCAAGACTATAATTGTAGCCAACATAGGTAACCAACGTGTGGCCCCGGCATTTTAAGGGTGATATTGGTTGGATATATTGGACCCTGTACGTACCGAGCTACTTTAGTGAGTAAAGAGAGTATAACAGTTTTTACTTTATAGAGTTAATTAAACTGTCATATAAAATTGCAACTCAGAATTGACAAAACGTAAAAACCTGCTTTTTTCCTCGAGTTCCGGGTTGGCTCCATAGTGAAAGAGATTCATGTTATTGGTTTGAATTATGCCCTTTCGGTTTAGTGCTTATCTGAATAACTTTGGTATTGAAAAAACACTCCTTTGGTTATTTATTACCCGACTGTCAAGAAAGGGTATGTTTTGATGAGTTTGATTTTCAATACTATTATTAAGTAAGTAGGTACGTAGATGTTATAGCGTAGTTTAACTAGGTGTTCGTTAACGACCATCGAAGTTAAGCAACTTTCAGCACGGTCAGTCTTAAGATAGGTGAACAATGGTGGCATTTACGACAGAACGCTACCGTGGCTCGGATGACACGTTCAATTGTAAGTCCCGGTTGTTTTAGCCATGTCAGAGGCCTCCAGGCGGCTTAAAATCTCTGACACTAGAGCTAGCCACCTGGGGCACCTGGCCTATACGAACTTAGTTAACACTGTTATTGAAACCGCCCATACTGTTTCAACCCCTCCCACCACACCGGAGGGCTGTACCTAATTTCATAAAACACCATCAAATAACTCTCGTTCATTAATGGGAATCGATCCAATCGGCTTCAAGTTAATTGTACATCTGTTGTTTACGATCACAATTAACAATAAATAATATTGTATTCTCATTAACCTAGCTCGACTGATGTAGTTTTAATTGAATTATTGGCAGCAGGGCTAGTTACGGTCTCTTTATATCAAATAATTTTGAATGGAACAATGTTAAAAATACATAAGTTAAACTTTTTGCACGGTGTGACTGTGGTGATCGCAAACTTACGGTAAGTTTGCGTTATGACGTGGTGACTGCAAATTTATTAGCTCTACGATGTGATACCTTTTTTACGAGGGGGAAATTGTCCAAAGATCCGCTTTGGAGTGCAGTCGGGTTATGTGGGATTATACCCACTAAACTTCGGTGGCCAGCCTTTGTGCCTTTTGGAAGCTCCGGGATCTCCAAAAGGAACGCACCGGTGCTCCCGGCACTTTGTGTGTCTACTCGCTGGTGGTAGACCAGGCTTGTACGGTCCTGTACGATAGCGTTGCCACACATGCTGCCATTCTCCTTGGGCCCGCTTGTGTGGATGGCCAGAGCTCCAACTCTGACCACCCACGAGCCCAGGGGTCCCCTTTTAGTAGGCTCTTACTACAGGCAGGGGACACCGATGCCGTATTCTAGTGCCCCTGCATCAGGGCAAACGATGTGATACCTAGCTGTTGTGGTGACGCTCAGAAGAATGACAAGTAATAGAAACATTTTTAATTTTCTTTTTTCAAATAAAAGCTACGTTACAGCTGTCTTGTTCATATCTGGTTATACAAAATACACGAGAGTGAGTGGAAAGAAAAAACCGAACACGTGCGAGTCAGGCTCGCACACTGAGGGTTCCGTACAAATCAAGAAAATTTCACAAAATTGGGAAGTAAGTTGATAAAATACAAAAAAGTTTATTTTTTCACTTATCTCGTCATACATCGAAAATTACACATCGTTAAAATAATTAAAAACCTGTTTTAGCATGTGCTAATGAAGCTCTTTTATGTTATTATGATATCTTACATGATACGATTTACTCACTTTGAATTTTTAACCCTTCCATGTTTTGTGAATCTAGGCCTTATTATTTTTGTGATTTAAATTAAAATGTACAGTTTTCAGATTTATTCCTATATGTGTACTAATGTACTTTGAGACAATGCTTCTCGCCAAATTTCATAGATCTATACGGAAGTATCCTGTAGGTTTTGATTTTTGTGAGTGTCGAAATATGCGGTTTTTTACGACATAAACGGCTCTAACTTTTTTATACGATAACTGAGAAGTTTTTCTTGTACACAACTGCAAGAAACCATAGATATACGTATATAGTTTAAATTTTAACTCGATATGTTTACGCGTTTCCGACAAAAAGAGTCTTGACATACAGACAGACGGACAGACGGACAACAAAGTGATCCTATAGGGGTTCCGTTTTTTTCTTTTGAGGTACGGAACCTTAAAAAACGCATTTTCTGTCGGCATATGTCAAAATCACAAGTTGGAACGACAAAATGGTTAAAATTTGGTTCCACTTTGTCTTTTGCAATGTGATCGGAAATTTGAACCCTCTAGTTCCAGCAGAAGGTTCAAATCTCTGATCATTTTACTTTCCTACTTTTTACTTACCTTTTTGAATTTGGACAGTCGAGATAGCTCAATACTAGTTTGCGAAACTCTTCGAAATTACGTAAGTTCGGGTGTATGTGCATCTTTTTCTAACACCTTTTAAATTTCAGATTTAAAGTGGAACAAAGTGATGTATATCTCTTGCTATTTTAGTACGGTTTCTATTACTTGTCATTCTTCTGAGTATTGACGTAATGGTCAAATTTTATAATGTGGCCAACTCCGAAATTGCGATGATTAAATCAGTTGTTAGTTACATTTCCTCAAGTTTCGATGAACTTTTTGTTGGGAAAAGCTGATTGTTTGCGATTTCGGGTATAGTCCCATAGTGAAAGTTGATTATGACGAACTAAATTTTACATTCCAAAGTATTGCTAATGATTAAGCTAAATGTTAAGCATAATGACCATCTAAGGTTAAGATCTATGGTTAAGAATTGATGATAAGAGGATACCGATTCAAAAACGCAATAGTCAATAATATGTTACGGCAAAAAAATTGTAAGTAAAAGTTACGGTAGCGTTATTTTGAACTAATTTAGTCCAGACTAAATTAACCAGATCTAAATTCAGACTAATCTATCATCTGCTATCTTTTGTCGCTTCAAAATGAATCCAATTACATCTCAAAAGAGTTGATTATTTGTTGTTTGTCACCTGTCTCAACTACATCAAAGACCAGTCTGTCTGTCCGTCAGTGCTTCCTTGTTACAACGGGTCGTTTAATGTGAGTAATTAGGTATGTTTGTCTTAACTCTAATTAAGAAATGTAGCAATTACACTACGTTAAGCTAAATATCTGTTTTATGTGTGTAATTGAATAGCTATTTTACTATATTTAGGTATTTATAGGAGTATATACATATATACTGAAAAGCATGGTTACTCTCTTGCCGGGCTAGCATGCGCACGACACAATATTTCTTTCGACGTGTAAAAACGAGACAGAATTATGGCGAAGAATAAATTTGCCACATTTTCAGACGTTGAAAAGATTTCTTATCGTGGCTTTTCGTGGTCGCATGCTTGGCCTACTGGTGTTTTGCTTATTTTCTGCAATAAGCAGATTAAGATCATTTTAGTTTTTTTATTGTTTCACACCATAACAGAAAATTAAAACAATACAATTTTCACTTAACCTAGGTAAAAACAAACGGCGACCTTATCGCTGGAAGCGATTTCTTCCAGACAAACTCAGTACGGAAAATATACCGCAAAAAAAAATGGGGAATGAGTACAACAAATAACCAAAATGTTGGTGTTTATTTGGCTCAATGTATGTTTTGCCATTCAGCGTGGCATTTAAACTTAGTATATGCTGCCAGCTAATAAGCCGTGGTGGTCTAGTGGTAGTAACACCCGACCTGCAATCTCGAGGACGTGGGTTCAAATCCCGATCCCGTACCAATGAGTTTCTTTGGAACTTATGTACGGAATTTCACATCATTGGCTTTTCGGTGAAGGAAAACATCGTGAGGCAACCTGCATACGTCTGTAGAAAAAATTCGATGGCGTCTGTGAATCCACCAAGCCGCATTGGGCCAGCGTGGTGGATATGGCCCAATCACCCTTCGTGGGTAGGCCTACGTCCTGCAGTGGACTATTAAACAGGCTGGTACAGGTATATGCTGCCAGAATGCCAACTGCCAGAATGCACGCTGCCAACTGGCAGTTGGCTTAAGCATTTGGATTATCCTTATACATTCTGTGGATGATCCAATTGCTTTTAGCAGTACTTAGTTTAAGTATGTATGTAGATTAAGCTTAAGTTGGTTTCAGAGATATGTGCTAGGTATTATGTTGGTTCCGTCTCCACCCACCCCATCTTCGATAACACCGTACCCCCTTGCAATGGCAACAGAAAATTAGTGGTGAAAAGCCTAGGAAAACGTAGAAATTTTTTTGGAAAGAAACAGTATCATTTTTAGCTTTCTTTCTTTTTAACGTGAATAAGTCCGCGCTTGACCACTAATTCACCTGATGGTAAGCGAGCGACGATCTAAGCTAAAGTTCTATTAAAATATTATTAAAAGCGCGTATTATATATTATTATGCATTTATATTTGTATTAACTCTATAAATAAATAATATTTAAAAAAAATGCGATACATTTTGTTAGTCAGAAAGCAATTGGACTTGTTTAGGAGAAAGCTCCTAAACAAGTCCAATTGCTAGCATAGAAATGAAGTATTAAGAATTTCTAGAACCAATAAAGCCAAGTATTTCTAAATACCTCAATGATAAGGTCAATGTAAAATCATTTGGATCAATTGACTCCGATCGCCTCGATCGAGATTGATTGATTGATGAATCATCGCTTCATCGCCGATCGAGTCAGATCCTTCTTGTGCATTAGAGTATTACGTAGATACCTAAAACATATATTCGGAATAGAAGAAACACAGAAAAAGATTTGACAGACAAACGGACAGACGAGCAACAAAGTGATCTAAAGTCCCAAAGAAAAAAAAAGACACCCTAAAAGATTATTTTGAACTTGGAAAAATTAAAAATTAACCTTTGAAAAGTGTAGCTGTTGTTGTTATTGCATTATCTATTTATTATTGAGTGTATATACTCACCTTCGGTTTGCCGACGATATACTCGTAGTAGTCATGGCAAAATCGATGGAAGAGCTCAGCACGATGCTCGAAGGCCTCAATCGGGTTTCTCAACAGGTGAGTCTTAAGATGAACATGGACAAGACGAAAGTCATGTCTAATTCCCATGTTTTACCCACCCCGATTTCTGTTGGAAACTCGGTTCTTGAAGTCGTTGACTCGTACGTCTACCTAGGACAAGTAGTCCAGTTAGGTAGGTCCGACTTCAACAAAGAGGCCAATCGCCGAATCCAACTCGGCTGGGCAGCGTTCGGAAAATTGCGTAGTGTCTTCTCGTCCGACATACCTCAGTGCCTCAAGTCGAAAGTTTTCGACCAGTGTGTGTTGCCAGTGATGACTTATGGCACAGAAACGTGGTCTCTCACTATGGGCCTTATTAGTAAGCTCCAAGTAGCCCAACGAGCTATGGAGAGGGCTATGCTCGGAGTCTCTCTGCGTGATCGAATCAGAAATGAGGAGATCCGTAGAAGAACCAAAGTTACCGACATAGCCCAACGGATTAGCAAGTTGAAATGGCAATGGGCAGGGCACATAGCGCGGAGGACTGATGACCGGTGGAGTCGAAAAGTTCTCGAGTGGAGACCACATACCGGCAAGCGCAGCGTAGGACGTCCACCCACAAGATGGACAGATGACCTCATTAAGGCCGCAGGATCGCGCTGGATGCAAGCCGCTATCAACCGGTCTTATTGGAGATCCATAGGGGAGGCCTATGTCCAGCAGTGGACGTCTTTTGGCTGATGGATGGATGATTGAGTGTTATTAATAGATATTATTTACTTTAGTACCTAATACCATACCCTACAAATTAAATTAGGTATCTTCAACATTATTATCAGTCTGTATTGACCCACTGATGCACCTTGTTTATGTTTATTGTGGTTGAGAATGCGTGGTGCGAACTATTCGAATTCTGTACACGTTTGAAGTTGGTCACCTTTGCCATTTTTAACAAAAAATAAATATTCAAGTGTAAATTGTGAATGACTGAGAACAGATGAACTAGAAAATCGTACGAAATAGTCACGGCATCTACTGTTCAGAAAATTACAAGTTTATATTACATTTAGTCATTTATAAAATAGGCTAGATTCGTTTTGAAATAAGAAATTAAAAAGTCGTAAAGTCATAATTCAGCATAAGGCTAATTAAATCAAATTTTATGAGTCGAATAAGTATGATTGGGGTCTTACGCGGTAATTGTACAAGAAATGTCGTAAAACGTATGCAATAAAACGATAAGTGTAAATTTAAGGGTTATTTATGTGAAAGGTAGCGCTGGACGCACTGGTTTGGCCGGGCTCTTATCAAAGGGATGGGTTAGCTTGATATGGAGTAGGACTAGAGTTTTTTTTTTTGGAGAATATCTGTCTGTTCATGGTTGCATGAAAAAAATTGCTTTAGGTGATAAGGGGCAATTTAGAAAGGTTTTTGTATTCAATCAATCAATCAATCAATCAATCGTTTATTGCATCATATGTAGTATAATTTACATGCAGGTCTTAAGAAACATGTTTAGTATCTATATTCTATAAGTTATACATATGACCCTATTAGGGTATAGCAATATTGTGCGGAGCGATTTATTTGTTTCAATTTGCTATTTTGCTATTTTATGGCTGTCCAATAGGTACTCGTTTAATGTATAATAGCATTTCGTGATAAGTAGGTTCTTTAATACTTTTGCAAATTCGATTTCGTCGTCAATTTTCTTAATTTCGACCGGAAGTTTATTAAATATTTTAACAGCCATCGAGCATGGCCCGGAGCTGTGTATCGATAATTTTGATTTCGGTAACATTAAGTTATGCTGATATTGGGATCTGGCAGGATGGACACGTGCACTTGATAGTTTTGTGAAAAACTGTGGGTATTTTTTTACGAATTTGCACGCTTCAAAGATATATATTGACACCACAGTTAATATCTTTAATTTAATGAAGTAGGGTTTGTGGAATTGTTGTCTATTTGTATTTGGAAGCTTGATATTGGCCAATATCCGTTTTATTTTATTGTTTTGATCTTGTAATTAGTTTTTTTGTGATGTAGGTGTCTTATGATTTTATTGATTGATGGTTATTAATATTTATGTTTCGTTTATTTAATCGAATTAAATAATTTTCTAATAAAAAATATTATTTTGGGATTCAATATTAATTGTGTAATAAATATGAATTTTCAAGTTTGGTACTAGTTAGTAATCACTATGATACGTATTTTTTTTTGCTAACTTCAATAAATAGAATTGTCTTTGGTTTACAAGTTTCAAAGTGGTATTTATTTTTATTTATTGTTATTTATTTTATTTTCTCTTTTGATTTCGTTACGAATAAAATCATTGTTTTTTTTTGTATAGTGCCTATACGGTTTTATTAAGTTTAAGTATATTTATGTATATTGTATTTATATGTGTAGTTTGTTTATAATAATTTTACATACTCGTATTATTGATTGACTATAGATCTTTTTGTTATTGCTTTTATAATTTTTTTATTGATGTTTTTTGATATCTAAGCGCTTTGTCACGGGTTAGTTATTTTTGTCTGTTTAGTATTTATATGTTTTATAGTTACACATACCCTTCAATAAGGGGATCATCAGAATACCAGCGTTGAGTGTTGGGTCCTTCCAGCACTCAACATTTTATAGCTGAGGTGAGTCCCTTTCGACACTTTTGTTTTTTTTCTTTAGTTATATAAGTTTTTTCTGTACGTGTTATGCATGTGTCGAATAAAGATATTTCATTTCATTTCATTTTCATTTCAATAAATAACTACAGAATATAGAAGAAAAGTATGAAAGGAACTTTTGCGCAGTAATATCAAGCTACGTATAATATTATTTTTTTAAAACAATCCATAATTATTTATTTAAAAATAAACACTTTTTAGTGGGTAATCTGCTCATATCATAGTCACGCAAGAGCTTGTTGGTGTAACAATAAGCCTCTTCCATTATAATTTTATTTCATTACGGATTTTGAGAATAAGACGGATTATTTGGATTAGCCTCATTATTTAGACGCGTAATACGTCGATATTATTAGCAATACCCTGCGATTTCTAAAGCTTAAAATCATCACAATACCAACAAAAACCTCATTTGGCATGGACTTAACGTCATTATGTGTCTTTGTTAAAATAATAAAAAAGTCGTAAAACCCTCCTCCATACTTCCATGGCACCATATAAAACCTTATAAAAGCTACTAAATAGCCATGTTTATACGACACTAAACGTCACAAGCTTTCAAAAAATGCCAATAAATATATCAAACGCGAGGTTTTTTTGATCTCATCATTTTAAGAGGTAGATTAATGGACATAGAGTATAGAAAATATTTACATTTTTTTTTATTTTTAGTCGTAAAATGGAAAATGTCGATCAGAAATTGAATGTTTTTGAAATGAGTGGTAAGAAGGGATCGGGTTGGCATTAATCCAAATAGATATTGTCGTAAAAATTTAATGAGGGTAGATTAACTTTTATTTGAAATGTACACTTAAAATACCGCTAGAAAGTCCAGCAGGCAGTTAATATGGTAGATAAGCGCAGTCTGAAGGTGAAATGATATAAATTTGCATTATTTTATAATTTACTTTAGTCTTATGATCAAAATATTTATGGTTCAATAATTAGATTAGGGTTTTATTAACCTTTCAATAGCAAATATTTATTGGTGTATGATAAAATTTATGATTAAAGGTGTATTGAACCGGGCAAACTTTAGGTACTTATGTACTTATTTTTTCCGGTCATTTCACTGTTCCAAATTGGTCTCCTCCATAGATCTCTAATAAGGCCTATTGGATGCGGCTTGCATCCAGCGCAATCCTACAACCTTTTTTCTATTAAACAAATGTCTTATTTTAAAAATCCATTTACATTCAGATATCTTAACACTTACCGCCTTACCACAAAATATTTAAACACGCTTTAAACCATGTTTAACCGTGAAATTTGTACTGCTAAAATATGTCTAAAGCGTGCAGCGTGCGTAAAACTTTTGTAGTAAGTAGGTTAGTAGACAGTTTTGACTTTACAGTTTTAATATAAGAAAGGCGCAAACGCACAAAAGACTGGTGAAGCGGTTCTATTGGTGCAGTTTTCCTCACACATCGCGTCTATATAATTATTATATTATGTGATAACCAAAGTTATTGCTTACAACTACTACTTACACCAGGAATAAATAAATATTAGGGAGTTATCTTAGGTACAAACTAACCCCAAACTTTTTTCCCAAACTAAGCAAAGCTTGTGATATGGATGCCAGAGACTGATCTACTACTTATACATATTTTTTAAATACATACTTATATAACTAGTAACTAAATAACACCCAGACACAGAGCAAAAATTTATGTTAATCACATAAATATTTGCTCTGGTTGGGATCGAACCCACGCTTCTTTGATCCAGAAGTTAGGGTCACTAACCACTGAGCCACCGAGGCAGTCAACTAAGCTAAGCTTGAGATATGGCTACCAGAAATTCATCCATCCATCATAAGCAGTCCACTGCTCGACATAGGCCTCCCCTATGGATCTCCAATAAGACCGGTTGGAAGCGGCTTGCATCCAGCGCGATCCTGAGGTCATCCGTCCAGACCAGAAATACTACCAGAAATGGCCAACCCAAAAGAAAAAAAGGAGTTATTTTATAGGTAGATTTCATCCATACATTTTGTCGATTCCGAGTTGCAGTTATGTATGGAACAGCAGATTTTTTTTCTCGAATTTTGAGTTGGCCCCATAGTGAAAGTTGTTCGTAATGATGGTCTTAATCACCCCTTTCGACTTAATACAGGGTAAGCAGATAACCCTGTATACATATTTGAAATACCTCCTTTTATAGATAGTACTTAAATAACACCCAGACACAGAGCAATCATCACATAAATGTTTGCCCTGGGTGGGGATCGAACTCACGCCTCTTTGATCCATAACTTCCATAACTGAGGGTCAGTAGCTACTGAGCCACCGAGGCAGTCACAATTATAAGAATGAGACGCAAACTGCCGCACCGAGCTAAGACTATTTCAAAACATTTTTAAATTTAAATTCCTTATAAAAATATAATACTAAGTCACAACTATCACTCAATCAGCAAAAGAAAGGCGCTATGCAACGAATTGCTGAAAAAAAAAATTATCGCAAAAAATGGCACAGCTGACTTCAATCGTGCACTAATTTTGAATACTGTTCACTCGAATCGATGTATGTAGGTCCTGTAGAATTTTTACATTATTGTTGATTTAAACAAGTGTCAAACGAGAGAGAATATCCTTTCGAAATAATAAATATTTTTTACATAGGTTTTAAATAACTGGGGAAACATTAATAAACATATACAAAAACATACAATTGAGCATAGTACTCTCTCCTCTTTGGGAGTCGGTGAAAATTAAACCCTCTCGTGAATTTTTTCACTTTTTCTTGCAATTGATTTGTAGGCCTTGGCAATAACGTGTTTGTAACCGGTTACAAAGCACGGTTACAAACGCGACCGAAAGGGTGTTAACACCATTGTAAAGGGATACCTAATTAGCAGTTCTTAACAAAATTTCGTACAAATCATGTTGATACCGTAGTATCCTATCCTACTAATATTATAAACGCGAAAGTTTGTGAGGATGGATGGATAGATGTATGAATGTTTGTTACTATTTCACGCAAAAACCACTAAACGGATTGAGATGAAACTTTGCAATAATATAGCTTATATATCAGAATAACACATAGACTATAAATTATAATTATATATTGCGTATGCGGGCGAAGCCGCGGGTAAAAACTAGTAAATTGTAATGAAAGCTGAATATCTAGCTGCTTTGTATAGGAAGCTTCTAAATGTAGCGCATAAATTCGGCAAGGAAAAAGTCGTCAACTTCGCGCCGCGGTCGGATAGTATGGACACGCCATTATTGTAAAAATAAAAAAAAAACATTCGACACAATTTTGGTCTAATAAAAATTTGCTGTTAGCTTAAAAATTAGCTTTCCTCTCGTAAATATATGACTCACGAAAATATCTATCTACAGATAAAAAAAATGAAATCGGCCCAATAGTTTCAGATAGAGCCTTTTCGAATCGAATGTTGAGTCATTGTTACCTGAAAAAATATAGGTATATAATTAATTTAATTTTCACATCCATCCATCCATCAGCCAAAGGACGTCCACTGCTGGACATAGGCCTCCTCTATGGATCTCCAATAAGACCAGCTGGAAGCGGCTTGCATCCAGCGCAATCCTGCGGTCTTAATGAGGTCATCCGTCCACCTTGTGGGTGGACGTCCTACGCTGCGCTTGCCGGTACGTGGTCTCCACTCGAGAACTTTTCGACCCCGTCGGTCATCAGCCCTCCGCGCTATGTGCCCTGCCCATTGCCTTTTCAACTTGCCAATCAGTTGGACTATGTCGGTAACTTTGGTTCGTCTACGAATCTCCTCATTTCGATCTCGCAGAGAGACTCTGAGCATAGCCCTCTCCATAGCTCGTTGGGCTACTTGGAGCTTACTAATAGGGCCCATAGTGAGAGACCACGTTTCTGTGCCATAAGTCATCACTGCCTATACACACTAGTCAAAACCTTTCGACTTGAGGCACTGAGGTATGTCGGACGAGAGGACACTACGCAATTTTTCGAACTTTAATTTTCACAACATAGAAAAATACCTACTACGTACTAAAAAAAAAGTTTTTAGTTTAAAAATCTCGTCATAAAGATACACGTTTCAGATTTGAATGTACTTTTTTTGAAGTTGGCGATTTTTGGTTCAGGGCGTAATATCTTGCTATTGCTGTCGCGTTATTTATCAGCCTATTTCGATACTAGGTACATATTTGTCAAAATTGTTAAGTATTTAAATTCTAAGAAGAATCGTAAGTATGAACCAATAAATCGGTCAAGATCGAGTCGTGATATAAGCATAATGAAGATTCGGTTAAAGAGATTTTTCGCGAAGGCTACTTTTCGGAGAACTATAGTCCGACCGCTCAACTCAATCCTCGCCTGAGAGGATACAGGGGCGCGGGGTAGACGACAAAGGGGGACTGAGACAGGTGACACCTATCTCAGTACCCCCGCGCCCCTATTCCGCGCAGGCGAAAACTAAGTTAAGCGGTCGGATTATAATAATGTAATCTTTACCTAACGCAAAACATTTTTATTACTTAACTATACTTATTTTTCTGCTACGTCATAGCAGATTATTTTATACTGACAATATTTTTATCTAAAGGAAATGAGGGATAATTGTTATCTATCATGTTTTAAAGACAGGAAGAGATTAATGACGTAAAAATTGTTTTTTTATCTATTTTCTAAAAATAAACTTTATTAGCGGTTGTAAATTTCTCAAACATTTATCATTTTAATCTATTTTTACATTCATTCATTCATGTCTTATCAATACCTAGAATCATTTGTAGAGAAACACTTACATCAGCCAAGATACACTAATTTAATTTAAAAAAAATTGTAGGTACATAAATCTTGTTTACAAAAAAATCGAACAAGAACTGTCCTAACAACTATCTATATGGAATCCTCCTCATTAATTAGAACTAGTTTAAAATATTTTTAAAGAATGCTTTTTCTCGGTTTCTAGGTTACCCCAAAAAATTAAATACAAACTATTAAACAAAAACGTTCTCATTAAAGTTCACGTTCTCATCAAAGACGTATTAAAATAAATAAAATTAAAAATTAAATCCTAAAACTTCGCGAAACAAATAGCCCTCAATAATAACAACCTACAAAAATGAATTTAAATGATTCAACTAATGCCACATCCACACTATCCTCTCCCGCCTCCATTAAACAATATATAAAAAATACATTTTATTTTAAATATCGTAGTAAATAATTCAAAGCAATGAAAAATAATGTAAAGGATGGTAATTAGGCAAAAAGCGCCAAATTAGAGAATGGCTGATTTTTCTACGCGACACCAAATATCATTGAATCAATAACTAACTACCTATAAAAATAAATTTAAATTATTCAAGTATTTGCCGTATCCATACTACCCACCCGGTCATCATTAATCGAAATAAAAAAATACATTTAATTTTGAAAAAAATATTTGTAAAGTCTCTGTACTTGTCACAAAACATACTGCAATTTTCAATACATACAATTTAATAAAAAACTTGAAACAATCGTACTAGGTATACCTAAGGTACACAAAACATTCTAAAAAGTAAATCCTATAAATTTAAACCTATATTTTACCACGCGATACACAAACATACTTAATCAATAAATATCAAAAATAAATTAAAATTATTCAAGTAATGCCGCATCCACACTACCCCACCCCGTCGCCATTAAACACAATAGTTACGGCTACAAAATTTATTGTTTTTCATCTTTGAAATCTTAGCGGAGTCAAGTTGTATAAATCATACGTTAATGCCCGGGCATTATACAAATTCAAATTTATAACCCGATAAAATTACGGAATGGCCAGGGGTGGGGGTGGGTGGGGTGGCGCCGCCTCGCGGGCGGCGTGATTACTAACTAGCTAAATGATGCTAGCTGTATTGAGCTTTTTGGTAATTATTTTTACTATTTCAATGATTTCAGAGAGAAAAGAAAATATGTTTGACTATCTGATGATAAAACAATTGCAAACTAAATATACACAAAAGCAGTTAAAGCCGAAAACCTCAAACGGCACAAATACGAGTATGAGTCGTTGGACAGAATATACCTCTTTGTGCCGTTTGGGGTTGAAACTTTAGGTCCATGGGGGCCGGACGCCCTATCACTCTATAAAGACTTGGCCAGGCGGTTAGTAGAAGTGACGCGTGACCAGAATGCTGGCGTCTACTTTGGTCAAAAGCTCAGCATTGCCATTCAGCGAGGCAATGCTGCCAGCATTCTGGCCACGTTTCCTTCTACAAAGGGGCTTTTAGATTAAGTTTTATATGTTATAAATTTAGTTTTGTATATATATATTAGTTTTAGTGATATTTGTATAAGTTTATTTTTAATTATGTAGATAGCTGTAAATAGTACGTTCTCCAATGTTATTTAAGTTTGTTGCAATAAAGTTTAAAGCTACACAAAATATAAAGAAACAGTAAAAGAAAAGAGAAAGGTCATAAATATCATTTTAGGGGACAAGGAAAATGACAGGTGTGTAGATACAGTAAGAATAAGGTAGATGATTAAATATATATATTTTATCCGCCAATCACATCATATGACAAAACATTCGACACGCATTTTTTCTTTTGCAAATTAAACTAAACATGATGAGATTAGGCGGTTTAAAATTTGCGTGATAACACGTCTACGCTACATTTTCTAGTATATTAAGCAAATAAATCAATTCAATACATAGGTAAGTGACGTCATGAGCCTTCACTCCCAAGCTCTGACTACTTTTATCTTTCTCATATTTCATTTAGTTGACAAAATAAAAAGTATATAACTCCAAATATTTTTGATAATCTAACTAATGGATAAATTATATCTACCTATTACTAATTTTTTACCATTGAGAATATCTAATAAATTATTTATTTATTTATTAATTACTTAAGAATACCCTTGTTGGTAGCGGTGTTTGATTGTCTTTACAGCTCAAAGACCGTGACTATAGGCAAAAACAATAATATGATGTAATATTACGCCAATATTAAAATAATGGCGTAATATTACATCATATTGATTATACATAAAACATCTGAAGAATGAATAAGTAATAATAAGATAATAAAAAAAAATTGGGGTACATCTTACACACGGTCTCTGACCAAGCTTGACTGAAGCAAAGCTTGTGATATGGCTGTCAGAGACAGATATACTACATATACATATTTTAAATACACACTTATATAGATAGTACCTAAATAACACCCAGACGCAGAGCAAACACCTATGTTCATCACATAAAATGCTTGCCCTGGGTGGGGATCGAACCCACGCCTCTTTGATCCAGAAGTCAGGTTCACTATCCACTGAGCCGCCGAGGCAGTCTATCTAATAATGATAAAATAATAAGAATGAATAATAATAACCCATGTATACCTACTAATCCGATTCCTTAATTTTCAGTAGGTCTAAGGAACTCAAAATATTTTCAATAAAAAAAGCCTTAAGATATTCTTAACTGCGCATATCAGTACTGCGTTTCAACCATTTTCATATCAATGTACGCAAAATTTACGGTGCATCAATTCACTCATATCCAACTAAGCACATAGCTTAACATGATACGTAATATTTAATCACGAATAGTTAAAGACCTGATAAGTCTATTTATAGAAAATACTCACCTACTATCTAATAAATTATCAACTATTTATCAATGAGTTTATCACCTGTCGGCTTACAAATACCTCAAAATAATTATTTATCGGAACAAAAATAGAACTAATATATGCGCAATAAGCCACTCAAAGTAAAAAGTCTTCATAATAGGTAATTAAATCGGAAGATTTGATTTGTGGTGGTAGAGAGTAAGTACTAGAAAATAAACTTAGGGAAACGAAGTCTGTGCATTCGTGAGTTATGCGAATAAGAACACGATGTTCAACAACTGAATTACTTGATTTTGTTAGATTGTTGTGAAAACAAAGTTAATCCATAAAAAGTAAACTAAATAATAATGAAAATCCTTAAAGATTTCATTGTAATATTCATCGCAATTAATCAATGTTTAGCCAAAAAAACCGTTTTTAAATTTATATGCAATGTGATTATTATTACCTACACAAAAACGCACACGGAAAATGTGTTGTCTTTTAATGTTTCTGCTGGGTGTTCTCCAGGAGTAAAAAATCCAATATATTACTATTAGAATAAGAATTCAAGTCTCAACATTTTTGCCGAAAATAACAATGAATCGTTATATAATAGGTATTTAATATCAAACATGCAAGTATTATACGATTTATAAGATTTACCGTTATCATTTTAGGCGTAGGATTTCCGGTGCTAGACATTCTTTGTCATTATATTGGACTGTCGCCCTTCATGGGCAGGCCTACGTCCTGCTGTGGACTATTAAAAAGGCTGGTACGAATACGGATACATGGCGCTAAAATTTGTAGGTACACGCAAAGCTCTTCTAACAGTTGACTGCTGAACATAGGCCAACCTTCGAAGGTTGATTAGGACATAAATGTAGCACGACGCCGGCCCAGTGCGTGTTTGGTAGATTCACATGTGCTTTCGACCTTTATTTACAAACGTATTTATGTTCCCTCACGATGTTTTGCTTCACCAAAAAACTAGTGATACGAAAATCCGTGCGTAAATTTAATAAAAGGTTACCAGGTTGATCCCACGATCTACCGAATGTAAGGCAAATGTAAGTGATCACTGCATCACCACGGTTAGGTTAGGTTAGGTTAAGGTTTAGGTTAAGGTTAAGGTTAAGGAAAGCCGTATACAACTTAAATAAATCTGAAATAAGTAAAGAAATTACTAGATTAAATGGAAAACATCCAAAAATCAAAACATGGCGGCATACTTATACCTACTACCATAGCCTATACTATACCTACTAATAACGTTGTTTTGTTTTACTCAAATGTGATGATGTAAAATGACTCGGTATTTCACGCCACGCGGTAAGTTCGTGCGCTTCTATATGTTTCTTATCTCTGAGTGGACCTCTTTTCTTTCATTCACGTCGAATGAGTTTGAATTTGGAACGGTTTTCGCGCCATTGTCTTTGGATGAAGAACAATGGGAATCAATCGCCTTGCGGTGCTTAGTCGAGTGATTAGTTTTTTACGTGAAATTGAAAGACTTTTATCGGAGTTTTGTGGTCTTTTCAATCAGAAAATTAGTAGAAACACTAATGATTTAAGTGGAGTACGAGTGTTTATATATGTCGTAAGGTAATTTAGTTATTTCAAGCTGAAAACCAGTTAGGTAGGTCCGACTTCAACAAAGAGGCCAATCGCCGAATCCAACTCGGCTGGGCAGCGTTCGGAAAATTGCGTAGTGTCTTCTCGTCCGACATACCTCAGTGCCTCAAGTCGAAAGTTTTCGACCAGTGTGTGTTGCCAGTGATGACTTATGGCACAGAAACGTGGTCTCTCACTATGGGCCTTATTAGTAAGCTCCAAGTAGCCCAACGAGCTATGGAGAGGGCTATGCTCGGAGTCTCTCTGCGTGATCGAATCAGAAATGAGGAGATCCGTAGAAGAACCAAAGTTACCGACATAGCCCAACGGATTAGCAAGTTGAAATGACAATAGGCAGGGCACATAGCGCGGAGGACTGATGACCGGTGGAGTCGAAAAGTTCTCGAGTGGAGACCACGTACCGGCAAGCGCAGCGTAGGACGTCCACCCACAAGGTGGACAGATGACCTCATTAAGGCCGCAGGATCGCGCTGGATGCAAGCTGCTATCAACCGGTCTTATTGGAGATCCATAGGGGAGGCCTATGTCCAGCAGTGGACGTCTTTTGGCTGATGGATGGATGGATGGATGAAGCTGAAAACAGCCACCACAGGATGTACACACCTAATCATAATGAAGAGCAAATTTTCAATAATTTTCATAATTACCTAGATACTTATCGTTATGCATACCTTAACCGTTTTTTAATCCGTAATTAAATATCTGTAATACTTTTGTAGGTGTCATATCCTGTTCTATTTTTGTAATTCTATGGAAGTGATTTTTTACGCAATGTTCTTTTTCATCACATCGATTCGAAAAGGACTACTTGGTTCGCCTTTAAGTGCGCCCAAAGTTGGTGTTTTCTACGAGGAAGTTTATAAGTGCGCCGGAATTATCTTTGCCGCGCACTTTTTGAATTTGGAACAAATAAGTGCGACGGAATAAACTTTGCCGCGCACTTTTTGAATTTGGAACAAATAAGTGCGACGGAATGATCTTTGAATTTGGAAGTATTTGTAATGTTAGTGTTCAGCGCCAAGAAAATGAATGTAAATATACTTAAGTTTTTATTTGTTTTATTATTAGATACCATTTAATTTCAATTTAGTTGTTACTCTACGTTTTATTAAATAATAATAAATATGAGGCGCCTTTTGTTTTCTCATAGAGGTGATAAAAAGTGGAGTGTACCACTCGGGCGCAAAATATATTTTTGGCTCGGGCGACGTACTTTGAAACCCTCGCTACGTTCAGGATTCATCTCTCTAGATCTCATCTCTAGATTCAAAAAAGCGCCCTCGCCGTAAAAATATTATTTTGCTCCCTTATGATACAATCTACTATTTCATTGTTTTATAATTTACAATTTTACTCATCTACTTGTTTTCGAATTTGTGTAGATGCTATGGAACCATACCTGTCAGATTCTGATATTATATACGTTCGGATAGTTGACTCTCAGATCTGTTGTTTTAACATCCATTGCTTTTTTTTTTTAATTTATTTGGTCTCTTGGTATTATGCATACATATCACACAGATTTTCTTCACCCCTAGCTAGCGTCCAATTCATAACATTATGCATATAATTTACCACCATCGGAGGGCAGTGGTCACCCGCATCGCCGTCTAGGGATGTATTCGTTACTCGTTCGGATATTCCGCTAATGATTAGTTATGCGAGAAGTTTATATACTGATTGATGGTAATTTTGCCTGTAAATGTACCTCCGATGCGGTTTGAAATTCGGAAACTGTGTTGAGCCGTTTTGGTGCTTAATTGAATGGGGAAGTGTTTTATAAAAAAAAATATAAATTAATTATGAATAATTTATTTGAGTAATGGACCAATTTTGCACGTTGTCAACTTATAACCTTGTATGGGAAATAAATTTTACTGGGTAAGTATGAGAAATAAAAAACCTTGTAAAAAAGAAGTAAATTTTACCAGGTATGGGATGGTAGATTGTATCATATGGGAGCAAAATAATATTTTTACGGCGAGGGCGCTTTTTTGATTCCAGAGCGAAGTGAGGGATTCTTTAGTAGAAACCTGAACGTAGCGAGGGATTCAAAGTACGTCGCCCGAGCCAAAAATATATTTTGCACCCGAGTGGTACACTCTACTTTTCATCACCTCTATGAGAAACCAAAAGGCGCCTCATATTTTAATATCATTCATCATCATCATCATCATTTCAGCCATAGGACGTCCACTGCTGGACATAGGCCTCCCCTAATGATTTCCAATAAGGCCGGTTGAAAGCGGTTTGCATCCAGCGCGATCCTGCGGTCCTAATAAGGTCATCCGTCCACCTTGTGGGTGGACGTCCTACGCTGCGCTTGCCGGTACGTGGTCTCCACTCGAGAACTTTTCGACCCCATCGGTCATCAGTTCTCCGCGCTATGTGCCCTGCCCATTGCCACTTCAACTTGCCAATCCGCTGGGCTTTGTCGGTAACCTTGGTTCTTCTACGGATCTCCTCATTCCTGATTCGATCTCGCAGAGAGACTCCGAGCATAGCCCTCTCCATGGCTCGTTGGGCTACTTGGAGCTTACTAATAAGGCCCATAGTGAGAGACCACGTTTCTGTGCCATAAGTCATCACTGGCAACACACACTGGTCGAAAACTTTCGACTTGAGGCACTGAGGTATGTCGGACGAGAAGACGTTACGCAATTTTCCAAACGCTGCCCAACCGAGTTGGATTCGGCGATTGGCCTCTTTCTTGAAGTCGGACCTACCTAACTGGACTACTTGTCCTAGGTAGACATACGAGTCAACGACTTCAAGAACCGAGTTCCCAACTGAAATAGGGGTGGGTACAACATGAGAATTACACATGACCTTTGTCTTATCCATGTTCATTTTAAGACCCACCTGTTGAGAGACTCGATTAAGGCCTTCTAGCATCGTGCTGAGTTCTTCCATCGACTTTGCCATGACCACGATATCGTCGGCAAATCGAAGGTGAGTGATGTATTCGCCATTGATGTTGATGCCGAGTCCTTTCCATTCCAGGAGCTTAAAGGCGTTCTCCAGAGTAGTAGTAAACAGTTTCGGAGATATTACGTCTCCCTGTCTTACGCCTCTCTTCAAAGGGATCGCCTTGGAGCTCTCTTCCTGTACTCGAACCGACATAGTGGCGTTATTATACAAACACTTCAGCACTTCAATGTACCGATGGTCAATACGGCATCGTTGAAGAGACTCAAGCACAGCCCATGTCTCAACCGAATCAAAGGCTTTCTCATAGTCCACAAACGCCAAGCAAAGTGGCAGGTTATACTCCTCGGTCTTCTGTATAATCTGCCGCAGCGTATGTATGTGGTCCATGGTGCCAAAGCCCTTCCGGAAACCGGCTTGTTCGGGAGGCTGGAAGTCATCAAGCCTGCGTTCGAGACGATTCGTAATGACCCTTGAAAACAACTTATAAACATGGCTCAGAAGCGAGATGGGTCTGTAGTTTTTTAATAAGGTGTTGTCACCTTTTTTGAAGAACAACACCACCACGCCTCTGTTCCACGCTTCTGGCGTTATGCCCTCGAGGACGACAGTGTTAAAAAGCTTCTGAAGGACTTTTAGTACCGGCGTTCCACCCGCTTTCAGAAGCTCTGAAGTGATTCCGTCGTCACCCGGCGCCTTATTATTCTTAAGTTGGTTCAGGGCCATCCTAATCTCGTATAGGCTAATGTCAGGGATGTCTTCGGTGAAATGTCGGGTCAGCTTGGCTCTTGGGTCTTTGGCCGCGCTGTTTACAGGCTTTGCTACCGAGGCGTATAATTGTCCGTAAAACCTTTCGATCTCCTGCAATACCTCTGCCTTGGTTGACGCTATACTGCCATCTTCTGTCTTCAGCTTTGTCAACTGGCTTTGCCCAATAGAAAAATGCCTCGCGAACACTTTGGAGCCTTTATTTCGCTCTATTGTCGCTTTAACATGTTTAGTATTAAAGAGACGAATGTCGCACCGCACCGATTTTGAAATCTGTCTATTGAGCCGCCTGTATGACTTTCCATCATCGGAAGACTGCAGTCTTAGCGAGCGTCGTTCGGCCATGAGATTTAGAGTATGATCGGAGAATTTCTTAGGTCTATCTGAACGGCGGGGTCTAAAGAACTTAGAACCCACCGTTTGGACAGTTTCTACGAGCCCGTTATTGATCTCGTCCACCGACGCAAAGTTCTCCAGGCAAGCAAAGCGATTTGAGAGCTCGAGCTGAAAGTTCTCGGGGTTTTGTATGTGGGCACGAGTAGGTCGGAGCGTAGACTTCATCAGGCGGGACCTTTCGAGTTTAACGTTGATATTCAGTTTGCCTCGCACGATTCTGTGATCACTGCCGGTTTTTACCTTGTGAATCACGGAGACGTCGTTGAATATCCGTTTCTCGCTAGTCATGATGAAGTCTATCTCATTTCTCGTGGTACCGTCGGGACTCATCCAGGTCCATTTCCTGCGAGGTGGCTTCTGGAAGAAAGAGTTCATCATGAAGAGTTTCTCTTTCTCCAGAAAGTCTGCCAGCATGTGGCCCCTAGGGTTCCGTTGCCCACATCCAAATTGCCCCACTCTCAACTCATCATCGCTTTTCTTGCCCAACTTTGCGTTGAAGTCTCCCATAACAACCGTGAAGCGGGTCTTAGACGTATGTATGGCCCGACTTACGTCCTCATACATAGCCTCCACTTCATCATCTGGGTGTGACGAGGTCGGTGCGTATACCTGGATGACCTTCAACGAATATCGTTTGGATATTCTGAGTATCAGGTATACAACCCTGCTCGACACACTTTCGATGGTAATGATGTTGTTAACGAGAGACCTGTGAACGAGAAAGCCGACACCACCTTGGGACCGTTGGTCACCTTCCCGGTAGTACAGTAGGTTGCCGGATTTCAGGGTTATCGTGTCCTCGCCCTCTCTACGAACTTCAGATAACCCCATAATACCCCATCGCAACCTACCCAACTCTTCTTCCAGTTCCGCAATCTTCTCATCAGTCCTCATAGTGCGCACGTTATATGTTGCCAGGGCCAGTCGTCGTCTGTTGGGGTGGCAGCCGGATCTCTGCCGGGGATTCTTAGCACCCCTTGCTCCGCCGTTACCGTGGTCGCTGCCGGAACCAGGACTAGCGGAGCTGCCGGGGACTGGGGGCCTGGTTTTATTTTGTGCACTCATAAGGGGGATTTGCCCATAATTGCCGCGCTGGGCAAGCGTGTTGGCAATCGCAGGGCGTAGCTCTCGCGACGGGGATGCTGCTGCCCATCCCCGCCCTGTTGCACTTGAGCTACGCTGTTCTGGATGGGTATACCGCCACCTGTCGGTTCCGTAGTACCTCAGTCGGCTCTTACGACACCTGGTACAAGAGGGGGGTGCTATTCTACTCTGCCGGCAACCCACGGCCTATTTTAATATAGGTAATATTATTATTTAATAAAACGTAGAGTAACAACTAAATTGAAATTAAATGGTGTCTAATAATAAAACAAATGAAAACTTATATTTACATTCTTTTCATTCATTTTCTTGGCGCTGAACACTAACATTACAAATACTTCCAAATTCAAAAAGTGCGCGGCAAAGATCATTCCGTCGCACTTATTTGTTCCAAATTCAAAAAGTAATGTTAGTGTTCAGCGCCAAGAAAATGAATGTAAATATACTTAAGTTTTATTTGTTTCATTAGATACCATTTAATTTAAATTTAGTTGTTACTATACATTTTATTTAATAATAATAAATATGAGGCGCCTTTTATTTTCTCATAGAGGTGATGAAAAGTAGAGTGTACCACTTCGACTAGAATCCCTTACTTCGCTCTGGATTAAAAAAAGCGCCCTAGCCTTAAAAATATTATTTTACTCCCTTATGATACAATCTACTATTAACTTTGATCGAATTATTTCTTTTTCTTTTGGTAGATTTTCAGCCTTTCACTGATGGAGCCGAAAAATTCTGAAACGATATACCGAAATGCACTGTAGGACATCCACCCTTTAGTTGGAAAGGATTTTGATAAAAACTGCTACACGCACTGGATACAAGCTTCTATTCAATCAATAAAGAAAATTCATCCCTACATAGTCGACATACCACCTGCTCGCACAAAGCGATTCGCTTCATCCTTCATAATGCGGACCGCCAGGGATTGGAATGCCCTGCCTCCGTCATTGTTTCCTGACAATTACAATTTGGATAGTCACAGTCATTTATTGATAACACCACTGTTACAAGTCAACATTTAAATATCATTAGCAATAATCTATTTCAATACTTACAAAACAACAAAACACTTCAAATACATCGTATATGAAATTAATGATTATAATTATGATGTCAATGAGTATAGATTGAATGTCACAATAAATAATAAAACATATTATATCAAATAACAAATTAATCAATTAAACATGTTATTCAATATTCCATACAATAATTAGTGAATGTATAATAATCATGATATGTATATGATATCTTCGAGTCAAAGAGTGAATAGGTATTTTCTAGGTCTACATACTCCTTGCCCTGATGCCGGAGCACTAGAATACGGCATCGGTATCCCCTGCATGTAGTAAGAGCCTACTAACAGGGGACCCCTGGGCTCGTGGGTGGTCAGAGTTGGGTCTCTGGCCATCCACTCAAGTGGGCCCGAGAAGGACGGCAGCGTGTGTGGCAACGCTATCGTACATGACCGTACAAGCCTGGTCTACTACCAGGCGAGTAGACACACGAAGTGCCGGGAGCACCGGTGCGTTCCTTTTGGAGATCCCGGAGCTCCCAAGAAGGCACATAGGCTGGCCACCGAGGGGGTTTTAGTGGGTACAATCCCACATAACACATCACCCTAGTAAAAAAAAAAGAAATGGTCTACATACCTACTCCTTCATACATAGGTCTACATCTTTGACTATCTGGTACAACTTCGCTCAGGCGAATTGGTGGCCAAATGTAGCCCTATTCTAAATAAAAAAAAAAGATCTTTCTTTTAAGTTTCCTATTAGATCGATTAGAAGCGCCTTTGCTTGTTGCAGTTTCTATCAGGATTCTCTATTCTCATTTTTTACAATGCACTCGTCTATTGAATTCTCACGACCAGTAATTATTTTGATAATAAGTTCCTACCTATCTAAAATTTTGGACAACATCAATTAACCCTTTTAAAGTAACATATCTGAAAAAGGCACAACTTGTTTTTTTTAACTTTTTTGGAACAATAAACGTTTTATCTATTTATTTATATTTAGAAATGAAGGTTGATTAGTCAGACCCAAATGAAAATGCTCATTGTGGGATACATTTGTGATCATATCCCAGATTATATTTTTTACCATATTTTACTGGAACTAGAGTTTCGACACCTCCGATAGCCACAACAAAGCAAACGGTAAGAAACCATTGAAATAAACGTGTAGAGACGGTGAAATGTTACATTAATATATGTTCCTCAGTTTTTAAAATAGTAAGTTTCAAAATGATTAGTATAACTAGTATAATCGTATCATAAGATAACAAACATAATTGCATCTATAATTCGATTGAATGCAATTTTACTTGATATATTAGGTATTTTTGACCGATGAACTACCGGAGGAGTTATTCAATTCGACGCGTATATTTTTTTTATGTACTACGCATAGCTTTTTTTATAGCAGTCCGATATCAATAATTCTTTTTTTATTGGAAAGAGTATATATACTTCGAAATGGCCCCATTTAAATTTTATCGAAATCAGCGGAGACATTTTTGATAAAACAACAATAATATGAAAAATGCTACATCGATCCGTGCGAAATATTCGCAAATTCTGTACACGGGTGAAGTTGGTCATGCTATTTTTTGCAAAAAATAATCTTGTTTGTTATAATTGACTCTTTAAAATATTACAGCGTATTCTAAACTTCTCTTCCCCGCTCTTGTAAGAAAACTAACCTTTTCCTACGTTTTCGATAAAAACCTCATTTAGTGATTTATTATTGGTTCAAGATTTGTATTACAAATCTAAATCTTTCAATTGGTAATCCTAATTGTTCTGATTGACATGATCAGTCTAGAGCTATCCTTAGTCCAATATGGATTTTTTTGTTTGATATAGGTTTTTTCTTGTTCAGGGGAAGTTCTTACTCTGGCCACCCTCAGGACCTTCAAAGTCTGGATGGTCCAAAGACGCCGACCTGTTTACGCAGGAATAATTTTCACGTCTAAATTTTCGTGTAAAATATACCTTTTTCAGATTTTTGACGCGATTCTAACAAATAATATAAGTCAAAGCGGAGTTCACACAAGCGTAGCACTTGTCTAGATAACACTTGGCTACACACTCGCCGCGGAGATAAGTGAGCCACTTAGCACACAAACTGCCGTACTGCTTTTTGATACGCCGCGCTGTACCTAGGCACCTACTCGTGAATATACCAGTACAGATAGGGAAAAGGCAGAAAAATATAACTATGTAGGTAATAGGTCGAATAACACATTAGCGTTAGCGGATGTGAAGTTAGCTGCGATAAACCCTATCAACGTGCAGTTTTATGTGAGCTTCAGTCAGGATTAGATATTGTGTAGCTTGTAACTTCACACCCGCTGATTTGTATGGTTCGGCCGATTCTCTGATCTGTGTCCTTATACCCTTTGGTTTATATTGCTTGCAGTTATTTAGGTATGAGTCTGTGTCTATCTATCAGCCAAGTGACGTTCACTACCAATTTCTAATATGAATGGTGGAAGGTATATAACATTCTCCACGTTATAGCGGTCTTGATTATAATTATCATTTGTAGCCGGTGAATGTTTTTCACCATAGTAGCGAAAAGCTCGCTTTCATGTTTTCCATTTGAGAACTTTATATATCCTATCTATTAATAGGCAAATTAAGACTCAGACTCAGACTCATTTAATAACAATAGAGTTAGTTACACGTCAAAGAAAATTTTCAAAAAAGTAAAATTACAGCATAAAAAGAAAATAACTTAGGGACAAATCAGATTGTCATAATTATAAAACAATAATTAAAAGTCACAGATTAAATAAATAAATAAAGAATTACATTATTCACATACGATTGTATATTTATTCTACCTGAGGTTGAAAGTCTTGCACTTTGTAGAATGCTTGCTGGACAAGCCAATTCTTTGCTTTGTTTTTAAATGTCTGCCGTGAGGCGCATCTTTTATGAAGTCCGGTAGATTATTGTAGACCTCCGTTGCCATTATGTGAATTTGGTAATTTAATAAAACTAAGTTCGTATAGGCCGAGCGGCTAGCTCTGGTGTCAGAATTTTTAGGCCTCTGACATGGCTAAATGGTAAAAACAACCGGGACCTACAATTTAATGACTTCATAACTATACTTTTTCAGCATGTCTAAACTTTGGCGTATTATACCTACTAGTAGTTCTCCGAACAGTCGCGCGGCACATTTTTTTAATGGAATTTTCATAAGCCATTAGGTATATAAGCCTCGTTCATAAACGCAAAAATTGTTAGAATTTAGATACTAACCAATCTTGTCAAATATTATCGAAATCGGTTGATAAATAACGTGACAGTAAATTTCCCCTTTTTTGAGGGAAGTATCCAACCAAAAATCACCGTCGACAAAAAAAAACTTTCCAAGTTTCGTCAAGCTTCGTTAATAAATGCGATATGTAGAGGAACATCAAAATTATGGAGTTAAAGCACAGTCTAATCGACGATTTTGCTTTCGCTTCGGTCAATAAGAAGTAAGTAATATTCAGCTGAGATTCTGACGATGATCATTTCCACACGAAACTTGTGTTGTGAACTGTACTTTCACATACTCTTATAAAGTTTTTGGTTTGCCATGCACGGGCTATCCTATAGTTATCTTCTCTGATTAAGTCAATAGGTGGCGCTCGACTGAATATCGATTAGACTGTATCAAAAGATCATACATGCAATGCAGAATTGGGAAAAAAACCGTACAATTACGAGTCAGGCTCGCATATCGAGTGTTCCGTACAAATCCAGAAAATTTCACAAAATTGAGAAGTAAGTTGTTAAAATCTCTGTACGATTTACTCACTTTGAATTTTGAACCCATATTTTGTGAATTTCGAAGCCCTATTTTTTGTGATTTGAATAAAAATGTAAATTTTTCAGATTTATTCCTATATGTGTACTTTGAGATAATGCTTCTTGCCAAATTTCATAGTTCTATGTCAACGGGAAGTACCCTGTAGGTTTTGATTTTTGTGAGTGTCGAAATATGCGTTTTTTTACGACCTAAACGGCTCTAATTTTTTTTAAACGATAACTGAGAAGTTTTTCTTTTACACAACTGCAAGAGATCATAGATACAGTTTAAATTTCAACTCGATATCTTTACGCGTTCTCGAGATAAAGAGTCTTGACATACACACAGACGGACAGACGGACAACAAAGTGATCCTATAAGGGTTCCGTTTTTTCCGTTTGAGGTACCCTAAAAATCAGCAGTTATGAAAGCTTATTTAACAGTGGCTAGCAAATCGAGGAATGGTAAATGGGTACTAGCTTATAAGCTTGCTAAATACTTAGTCATATGATCCGTAAAAGCTCCACTGATGGGCATTGATTTTACTCATTAGATTTCCAATAAAACCAATTAGAAATGGTTTACATCCAGCGTGAACATCCGATTCATTACGATTCTAACTATCGGTCATTGATTCCACGTGCTATGTAATGGCAGTGGCCTACTGCCATTTTAACTGGTTAATTTGCTAAGATATGTGTAGGAATGGTTTGTGTCTAGCAGTAGACGTCCTATACGACTGATATGATCATCATATAATAAGTCATTTATCTCGTGTCTATGGCTAGACATGTTTTTTATATATTAAATTAAACTATTGTAGTCCAAAGGAGCTCTTAACTAGGTATTTAATTCAAAGTGAATTATTCCCGAAATATGTTCACCAAATTGCCTAACCTATTAGCAATTAAATTTAATTACGACAAAAATTCAATTTGTTGAACATGTGATCTTGTCACACATGTAAGGCAGGGTACACACCAACCGTCGCCGCGCACGCGACGTTTTTCGCGTTAACGACGTGATTTATCGCTTCCTGCACGCAGGATTAACACGCACCCGCGAATGTGATGTGACGTCAAACGGTGACAGTGGGCATGAGGCTTTATAATGAGGTCGATAATGTGTAGATAATGTTTGGGGAAATGAAAAGGTATCTAAATAATAATGCCGATTAAATGGTATCAGTATTTTTTATACGTGTTGTTTGAAAGTGCCTTATGTAATTAAAATAAGCTGTGACATGACAGACTTTTTATCTTGATTGTTATTTTTATATACTGTACTAAACTAAGTGACATGTGTGTGATAAACAGTTAACGTCACATACTTAAATTAGGACAACTATGAAAATTTGTTATTTATAGATTGTCATTTGTGTGGCATCTAAATACTTAGGTACTGGTATCTTCAACTCTCGTTTGTGCTTGCGATATAATACATCATTTAATGGTTGTCACAAGAAATGACAAGTAATAATTATTGTAAAGTTAAATAATTATTTATGGAATCTAAGGTAGGTATGGTAATTAATTAATTTGAATAAAATAATAATAGCCAACGGCTCTTATCAGAGCCAACTAAGAACGGTAACAGCAAATAACAAAATATAAATTTAATGATCGAACCACTGACTCGAAAAGAAGAAGAATAAAAATAATTAATATAGAGTTGAGCTATATTTTATTATACCAACATGCTTTTGAAAACTTTACATTTCAACAATATAATTTTAAGGTAAGAGCTCTATTTTATTTCTTTATATTAGATTCTGTAATATCAATGTGTAATTTAATAATGCGGAAAAAACTTAACAACCTCTCTCAAATATGTTTTTCAAAACTTTTTCGAATACAACTTAAATTACACCTAACTATATTTCTAAAAAAACATATTTGCACGTGCTAATAAAAAAAAATCAACAGTTTTTGTGTCACTTTTTTAGTCTCATAGATAACACACGTAATAATGGCCCAACGTCCCAAAAATAAGCAATTTTAGTCGTCAAAAATGAATGATAAACGTCTTCCTCCACGCCGGATTAACCACAAATAATGTAATAATGCACGCCAAATGTGACATACTTCGTGTGTGACAGACTCCGTGTGTGACAGACTCGCGCGACACTCGGTGTGCGCGCAGCTTTATAATTGGTACGAGCTAACATGGATGTAAGAAAGAAGAAAATTAGAAATATGTTTGAAAATATGAACCTAAGATGTTTCCTAAAATGGCACCAACTTCACCAGTAACGCATAGGAAATACAATGTGAAATTCTTACTAATATTATAAATTCGTAGGTACTTATATTTGTTGGGTTATTGATTTGTTTCTTTCACTCAGCAACGAAGCAACTAATTGATTTGATTTTTGGCATGGACATAGTTTGAAAGACGGCTACTTTTATTCAAGAAAAAAAAATGTTCCCATCCCATGGGATAGCACAAAAATTAAAATACCACGCGGACGAAGTTGCGGACAAAAGCTAGTCAAATATAAAATTTGATTTAGGTGGCGTCTCTCGTGTTCTCTCCGTACTTTCAAAATGTTACAATAATGTGATATTTTCAGTTAAATTAATAAATTTCATTTTAATTTTATTATTCAATACCTAAAACAGCGGCTATCTTCACAGGGAAGTTTATTTTTTGAAGAGTTGTGACATTGGGTAAGTAGGTTTTCTAATCAACTATTAAATTGTAGGTATTGTAATTGTAGAAGATTTCTGGCTTCCGCAGAACTAATATATCTATTACAGGTAACTCTAGACCAACCTTGAAATGGCTTACAACAGCTATTCTAAAATTATTATTTACTATTATCACAGTTTTCATCCTGTATTTAAACATCCATTGATGAGCATAGGCTTTTTTCTTGTACGCCACTTATCATGGTCTTATGTTGTGCCAATGTAATAATTATTTTATCATACAACAGGCTCAACATTGGACGAAATGTATGGAACAACTATTTTTTGACATTTCACATTTAGTGTAAATAATAAATCTATAGGTAAGCGCGATTTTAGAGACTTTTTGATAGGTATAAATATAATTTCAAAGTGTTGCTCTCCTTGTCTAATAGACCGCAACAAAAAAGGCTGATATATTTTTAAGTACCTTAAGTCTGTCAAGTTCAGCCTTCAAACTAGAGCACATATTATCACTTTTGACGAAATTTATGAAATGTTTTGTGATTTCTGTTTTAGCCCCCTTAATCTATATGTACAGTGTACATCTATTATCACTTTTGACGAAATTTATGAAATATTTTGTGATTTCTGTTTTAGCACCCTTAATCTATATGTACAGTGTACACCTATTATCACTTTAGACGAAATTTATGACATATTTTGTGATATCTGTTTTAGCCCCCTTAATCTATAAATACTAATTTCACCCTTAAGAACTCATGAATACGATACCAGTGACATGTATAATTTATATTGTGCACATCCATGGTGTGCACGCAGCTTTATAATTGGTACGAGAAAAATAAGTCCTTGTTACGCGGCCCATAAATCTGTCAAATAGGCATGATTTTGACAGATATATGACTGTTCTTAAGCTCCTGTTAATGGCAGTTATTTTTTATTCTTTTGTTTCGGTACGGGAATCGAATCTGCGTTGGGTATTATGGATTTGTATGGATTATGGATAGTGATGCTATGTCAGATAAAAAAATATTCTACGTATTGATTACATACTTAAAATTTTGTAATATGCGTTATCTCTCACTCTTATCCAAATTGTTTAGGTGGGGTCGGTGAAGTATGTACCTAATTAGTAATCAATAAAATTGTAAGAAAATATTTTCATTTACGTTGTATTTTTCATGTTTATTAATCGACCAGGTAAGTCTAGGTTTAAACGTAAATTGAAAATACAGCGGTTTCCGGATGTCTCTATACATCTTTGTACAGCTCTCTTGGCGAAAACGAGGCGGAACTAACCAAAATGTATGAAGCCTAAACTATGCGAAATCCATTTATTTCTTGCATTTTGCAAAGCGATTATAAAAAAAAGCTTATAAACTAAAAGTATAACTAGGTTTTGTATAGTTTACTTAAATTTGCGTATGGCTTCATGCATTTTTGTTCATTCTTCTTTGTTTTCGCCATGGGCGCTGTACAAAAATGTATAGACATACGAAAACTACTGTTGTATTTTCTTGTTTTAAGGCACTTGCCATGTAGGTATGTTCAGCAGTGGTTAACCATATAGCTGAAAGGGATAAATATTAGTATTCAGGGTACGTCAACTAAAAGCAATCTTCTTCTTTCTCAAACACCAAATCTACATTTCAAATATCTGTAAGCAAAAAAAGAAACATATATCTTGAGTGCTTAAATTCAGTATATGTAAAGCACAAAAAGCATAGCTCACACGATACCGCCCCGAACCTTCAAATCTGTATCCACTTCAGAGGAGCCATCCATCCGCGTCACAAATCAACAAGACGCATGCTTTCCGGCCAGACTCGAACCCGCTACGCGATTTATGTGCCCCGCTACACGGCTACGTCGTTAGCGTGACGAGAGCGGAAAAAATACGTTGTGCACTCAGCCTTAGGGTGAATTAAGATTTTTCCAAGTAATGCAAATATTATGGTACCCATTTTGACAAAATTCTAAATTAATTAATTAAAGTCAAATAATTTCAACTAAGACGGAGCTTTCGGTGGCATTTATAGTACAACTTGAAGTGATAAATAAACACCCCCAAATTCAATTGAATTTGGGTGCTTTAGCAAAAACTATATTCTACTTACTATATCAACAAACTACCGCTCTTTGGTTTCAAATTTAATTTAAATAACAATATTTACTGTTGATAAAACATCTTATTTGATTTAGTAAGTAATATCAATAAAACACATGTTTTCCGGCCAGACTCGAATCCGCTACGCGATTTATGTGCCCCACTACACGGTTAGCGTGACGAGAGCGGAAAAAATAAATTGTGCACTTAGCCTTAAGGTGAATTAAGATTTTTTCCAATAAATACAAAAACGATGATTCTTATGAATTTCTAATTTTTTTCTCATGACAAAATCAGTATTTAAATTAATTTACCTAATAATACTTACACAGCGTAATAATTTACAATACGTAGTAGGTACAGTTCGCGTCAAATAATTGTATCCAAGATGGCGTTTACCGTGACATTTGTAGTACAATTCGAAATGAAGACTAAAAATCATTTTTTCTGCTTGTTTTACTTTTGTTGAAAGTTTTCAGTTAATAGGTACTAATCGTGGTTTTACTTGTCGCGGCAGAGACAAACCCGCTACTCGATTTGTGTGCCCTGCTACACGGTTACTCGTTAGCGTGACGAGAGCGAAAAAAATAGGTTGTGCACTCAGCTTTAGGGCGAAATATCTTTCTTTCAAGTAGTTTAATTTTGTTTACTCGTTTTTTATTAACTTTCGAAATCTTACATACTTAACATTTTGCCAGGAAATCATCTTAATCATATTTTCAATACAAGAAACTAATATGATTGTTCTAAAATCTGACACACGCATAAAATACATGTTTAACTACCTCTTTTGTACATGAAATATAGTTTTTCATCCCCCCCATCTCGGAAAAACTATTTTTGCTCTTCGGTTTCTGAGTGCAAAAGCCGTTTTTTATCCGCTAGAAGGTAAAGTAAATTTGAATTTAGAATATCGTGTGCACTAAGTTTGTGAACACAAAACATTATTAAACCTATTTACTTCTACCTCCATGGTGCCGAATTTATCATACAACCTTTTTTAATTTGTTCAAAACTCAGACACAAAACCTTCTTGCTGTACTTTTTTTTAATTTGCTTTGCACGCGCCATTTCCTTATCATGCATGTCGTATTGTTAAAATTTTTAAAAATAAGAAACTTGAAAACATGTGAAAAACCTAAAATGAGTGATTTTAGCGACGGGGAAGTTTATTTGATGCCAACAGAATTGACTGAAACTGTTGATAGTGCGCAAATGAGCTTTCTCCCTTTAACAATCAAACGAGAAGAAGGTATTCGAAACAGTGCGGTATGTATGACGACTTTAGTCATTTCCTCGCAGAGGTGGGATGAAAAGTTACGTGTTGCACTCGAGTGCAAAGATTTTTTACCTTGTGCTCTTTTGATTCCCTCGCTAACGCTCAGGATTCTAATTGTTGAATCACTCTCTGCGCTCGTGATTCAATTTTAGAATCCTTCCCTTACTCGGTCATCAAAATTGAGCACGCGGTTAAAAATCAACTTTGCACTCTTGTATAACAAATAACTATTGTATGTATATTTTGCATTGGGTTATCCTTTTATTCTGAAATCTAGGTACAGTTTTCACGTAAATAGTAGTAGACACTTGAAGTAAAAAAAGTCAAGTTAGAGTTTTACTTTTCTTACTCTAGTACTCTTATTATGTTACTTTGTACTTTTTTTTTACAATTTAGTTCTTTATGAATAAGCATCTTTTAATCTACAGTACCTAAAGGGAAATAACATCACACGATACGCAACGTCACGTCGACGTTTTTAATCATGACATACGAGTAAATGTTTGTTGCAAAAATATCTGCATTATGTATTATCAATCAAAATTCGAAATCCTGTTCTTATCTTTGGCATTAACTTAAACAAATACGTTACGTACACAAGTACTTCAATCAATAAACAACATTATCGATAGAAAATCTGATTGGATAACGAAATAATTATCTAATTGAACTTTGTAGTGAATCATGACTAGTCTGACTGATATTCATTAGGTACTTATAAATTATGAATGAGGAAAAGTTTACGACTTATTATTAAGTTTATTTAGAAAAGTTCCACTACAAAACAAATTTTATGATTAATATGTAATTTTATTTTTGTGATTTCCTATGACGTATCGCTGATGTATAATTTGACTTTTGTTATTATTTTATTTACTATTGATTATTAATGTTTATGATTAAGAATTTTTAAATTACATAGTTTCTATGTTTTATTTTTGTAAACTGACTTGCCTTGTATGACTGACATGTTATAAATGGCCAATAAATGATCTAAATCTGAATATATAATTGACTGAAGCGAAACGACGTCAGTGCTTCGACACGATTAGGTACCTATTTTGCTTTCGTCTGTGCGGGTGCTGACTTTTGTCTACAGGTAACATTTTTCAACAAATCGTGACAAAATTGGTATACAGGTTTTATAATTTTAAATTTAATTATATAGGAGATTTTTGAAGTGGAAACTTCTTTATCAGCGTTGTGTTTTTGGGATGGGTGAAAAATGTTAAGCTCGCATTAAGATAGACGCGTAAACTGATTGAAAATTCGTAGGACGGAGCGAGAGTGGACCGCCGGTGCGGCGTAGAGAGGAAGTTATATACCCCTCTCTTTCTACCGCGAGTCGAAAATGTATGCCTGCTCCTGCTGTTTCGTTTAAGCGACGCGGGGCGCTTGCGCGAGTTGTGTGATTTTGTAAATTACATAACTTATAGTACTTTGTATGTTCAAGTTTTCACTTCTGCCGGCACTCCCGGAGTGCAACAAGTTGCTTTTTTTTGCTGTCGCGCTTATTCATCGAAATCGAAACGAAATCTAAACCTGTAATTAAATCTTAACAAGATTTGCGAGTATATCAAGAACGATTCGCGCAAGTAGCATAGATGATAGCGGGCGATGCAAGAAGCGCGGGTGAAATCTGTTTTTTTCGTGACATTAGGCGCACTCTTAACCTCTCTACAATTAACATCGCAGAAACGTGCTGGATGCAAGCCCCTACCAGCCGGTCTTATTAGAAATCTATAGAGGAGGCCTATGTCCAACAGTGGACGTTTTACGGCTAATGGATGGATGGATGAATTGGGTAGAGATGATAGAGACGCGTAATTCAACATAGCGCGTTTACCTAATAGGAAGATAACAAATTACCGCAAGTAAATCCCCACACATCACCTAGTTACAGAATAATGATACATGTTGAAACTCCATAAACTAGCCGTGATGTGGCAAACAGATGGTGGCCAGTAAATCATAGCGACGCGACTAGAGCGTTACCCTGACGTACTCCACGTACGACGACGTACGACGTGACGTGTTGCTGCCATTATATTACAACATGACATTATCATTAACGTATGGTGTTAAAATTATGACCATGTAAGGATATGGATAGATATTGAAATAAGTTAACTAAAAAATCATATTGAGTTTTTTGTGAAAGAAAACATGGTTAGGATTTTTATACTCTAAACAGCGAGAAAATGCGATCCTGAAGAGTCATGATTGAACGAACGACATAACTTTGTAGTGGGGTGAATTGAATATTTCAATAAATTATTATAAAAATAAAAGCTTTTAAGGTCCTGGATCAGTTCAGCAGAGTTCTAGCCAAGACAGAGCCATCATGAGATCAGCTCCATGGTATCATATTCATGCAATATACAAATGCATGCAAAATTTCGGCTCAATCGGAAACCGGGAAGTTAACTTACATACATACGTAGGTAGAACATCCATTATAAGTTAAATAAAACCTTGTAAAATATGTCACAATTTAGCAGATACCTTATAGTTTTTAATGTTTTTCGCATTGATTAAGGAAATGAGGTTTTTGGATAGATTCCAATAAAATGGTTTAAAACTGATTCTAATAAGAACGCCTGTCATCCAGTGCCTCTACCAGTCTTTTTAACCAGATCAAAATAGATAGATGTACTTGACGGTGGATGTTCTTAGCATCGCTTGCCGGTGAGTGATCTCTATTGGAGAACTCCACACTTCCATTGGCCTCAGTTACAACAGCTAACTACATTATATGTATTGCTGTTTTAATTATTTTTCGCAAAAAAATCACATGACCGACTTCAAACGTGTATAGAATTTGCGGATATTTCGCACGGATCGATGTAGCATTGTTGATTTATGGCTGAGCCGATTTCGATAAAATTTTAATGGGACCAATTTCTTTCCAATAAAAAAATAATCATTTAAATCGGACTACTATGTAAAAATGTATGCATAGTTTCGTCGGTTAAAAATTAAAATCGTCAACATTATATCGTACTAGTGTACGAGGCCAAAACCCACCAATAGAACCATGCTACGCCAGACATGAGGTAATTTCATTGGTGCATTTTTGTCATCTACAGATCATCATCTACTCATCTCTAAAGGAACCGACTTAATCCCACGACAAGGCCAGAACAAGGTTACTACAACATTACCACGCAACCAAAATTCACTTTTACCCGATCCCTTATTTCTGTTCAATTAACAAGCCCAAAAAGCCGGTCGAAAATCTACTCGAGAGCTCCTCAAACAAAGCTTACTCGAACTAGACAGAGTAAACAACACTGGTAAAGAAGACTTGCGCTTGTCGGCGCACGCGCAAGTGGGGCTAAGATCAAAATCAACATGGCGGCGCCTTGGAACTTGAAGTAAACAGGTTTGTTTTGATGTCTAAGAGTTTTTGTGACGAAATAGAGACTTCTGTTTTTAAGTTTTTTCAGATAAATGGCAATGTTTGAGGTTGTGTGGCAATGGCGGTGCTTTTGTGGTACTTTTCAAAATGTGGTGTTGAAAGATTTGCTTGGATTACGTTGAACAGACTTTGAAAACGCCGCGCATGTTTATAATAGTTATTATATTTGTTGTTAGTTCAGTGGAACAGAGGTTGGAATCAAATAGTACTGGAAGAAATTATCACTTTGTGTTTGAGTGACTGATAATTATCAAGTCAGTCACCTAATATCAACAATAATCATCGTCATCTAGGATTACTTTTCAAGGCGTTTTGGCAAAGAAAAACATCGTGAGGAAAGCTGCAACACCTGCCTGTAGAAGAAATTCTACGGCTAAAGTCAATCTATAACCAATGGGGCTGCGTGGAAGATATGGCGTAGTCACTGTTCAGTACCTATTATATCAAATCAGTAAAAAATATGACGATTTGATACAACCCTCCACAATATCTACTAACATATAAAATCGACAAAACTGACATATATCACACGTAGCCATGTACACAAGATTGACACCCAACGTGGGACTAAATTACTACCGACTATATTGACCAACTTATGACATAAAGGTCCTAATAAATTTTTGAGCGTGAAAAATGCAGCCTTACACAATAATTACTCAGACAATCTACAAAACTGCCTTAATTATATCACACACTTACACAAAATTGGCGCTAAGCGTAAGACTAAAACAAACAGTGGAGCATGATTCACAGAATTATTTTAATTATAATATAAACATAATTAAAGTCATAACGCACTCAATTTTTAAGACTTAATTTGACAGATTTAAACTAACCAAAAATATAGCTGTCTCTTTAATTTTATTAGACAAGAAGAGCAACACTTTAAAATTACATTTAGAGCCCTCAAAGAGGGTATAAAATTGACTCCAATAAATGTTTAGGGTGTAAAAATGCAGTCTTGCAATACACTAATATAAACAATCCACAAAACTGCCATATATTACACACATTCGCAAGATTGGCGCCCAACGTGGGACTAAAATAAACAGAGCAGCCTTCAACCGAATTTTAGAATTAAGCCCAAACTTGCGTCGCAATGAGCCTAATAAATTCACTTTATTCCTTCCCCGATCGAGAAAGTATTTGATTCACCCCGCTGGAGTGATCCGCTGTTTTTTTTTTATTTTGTTTCTCTGTTCACTGCCATTCTTCGCCGGAGTTGGTTAAGGAATAGGCTATAAATTTTTTGAGTGTCTCCCTTTAAGTAGGTATGTGTGTACTCAGTTATTTATTGCTTATAATTACGTTGTTTGTAAGTATAAATTTCGTTTTGATGGTAGGGTGGAAATTTTTGTTTGTATTTTCTGAATGCTTTGTTTTAATGTTTTATACACATCTTTACTTACGCTTTACGTACTAGCTTTACGCGTGGCTTTATACACTATTGTTTGTTTTTTTCTGAGTGTAAAGTAGCCTATGGCATTTTCCGACTTTTGAACTACATCCATACCAAAAATAAACTTGAGTCGTTGCTTTTTGCTGCGTGAAAGGGTAAGCGCCAAATAAACCAATAAATCATCAAACACGCTCTCAGATTTAACGTTTAAGTTCATCATCATTTTGTTGTTATTTATAATTACAAATTTTACATAGATATTATCATACGTGGTTCAGAGACCAGAATCTAGCAACCTTGACGGCGTCTTCGGTGGTCAGATTATAGGTACGTAAGAATTTACACGAGAAAAAATCATTTTTTTTATTTTATTCATATTAATCTGCTGACATATAATTAGGCATTATGACATTAAGTTAATTCTAACAAAGCAATGTTACAGCAGTTAATTTCCAGCCAGCTACTAAATTCAGCAAAAATATTTCATTCTCTTCAGGCAGACCAAGAATTCGGATAGGGCTCCAACCCTCGGACCCTGTCGGGCAATGTCGGCCAACGTCGAGTGATGTCGGCATCTGTCGGCGTCTGTCGGCCGACGTCGGGGTCGCCGCGACCCGCGATCCCATAAATTCTTCGGCGACGCAGTGACGAAGTGTGGCGCTCATCAGTTGCTGGGTAAACACTTTTATTCAATTAGGGTGCTGCAGATTAGTACTCTGTTATCTACCTATACATATTAATTTCGTAGCATCTTTTAGGAACATTATTAGACACCGAAAAAAAAGGAAATTTATTTTTAAACTATTAAAACCGCAAAAACTTAGTGGTATCATCAATGTCGGCTTTCTTTCACCAATATCGGCCAGTGTCTAGTGATGTCGGCATAAATTCTTCGGCGATGCAGTGACGAAGTTTAGAGCTACAAGAGTTTACCGAGCATCTGTGCTCGGTAAACTCTTGTATTCAATTAGGATGCTGCAGGTTTGTATTCTGTTGTCTACATTCTACAAAAGATAACGTTTAGTTTGGTCAAAAATTGTGATGGGATTTCTTTGAAACTTTATTGGACACTGAAAAATGAAGGATACTTAAACCTACAAAATCAAACATTATTAATATAGAAAAAGAAACGAAGTCAAAGCTTATTTGATAGCTGTTGAATAAAAGTTTATTTTTTTATCTATATCTTTAGCATTATTTTTTAAAACTTTTAATATTTAAAATTCTGCACCATCGGTATCAGGGTCCATACTCTTTGCTAAAGAAACTTTACTAACAATTTAATCTGCTTATAAAGATGCGTTTCTTTAGATTATATAAACTTAAACCTAATAAACCCTTTAAAGATTATCCGGTAGAGTTAGCTTTACCTATCACTTACAGCTATCTTCCAAGCAGATTTTTTTGTTTAGCTCAGTCTAGTATCAGTAGAGAGTAGATTGAGCTAAATTACTAGAGTCAGGTCTTTCTCAGCACGAATCTTTCAGACATCTCAATCCATATAGTTTCCCCATTTGATTTCAGGTGCACACTCTTCATTTAAAACCCTTATAAGTGTCCATCGAAGTCTAACCCAGAAACCCCATTAAATATTCGTCGCGCCGCAGACGCAGCGACAATCCAATCTCCCGAATCACTCCGCGCTAGTTCCATCCCCGCAACTCGTCCCAAGCCAACACTTCTCATCCAGAAACGGCAAAAAACTTTCCTTTACCCACTCTCATATTCGTCAATGGGTGATTCATAAATATGCAGACGCCCGCCCCCCTGATTACACTTAAATAATAAATTCAATTTGCCTTCGCAGCCATCAAATATTTTCTCGGCGATAACGTTTCTGTATTTGGACGGGTGGATCTTGGATATAATGGCGTTATTTAGGGCCTTGCAATATGCTAAGATAGTAGGCTGGCGGCATTAACAAGTCAGGAGATGGTTGTGCCCGGGTGCGGACAGCGAGAGCCGTGGAGTAGAGACGTTTGAAATTATTCCGGTCTACATTATCACTAAGTACATTCACACTAACTATGACGTCCTATATTTTTAAACAAATACATTTTTAAACGTCAAGCTGAGAACCTCATTTTTTGAAATTGGTTTGATAGTTTAGTGTTAATTACTACTGTAGAAAATTTGATTGATATGGTAACGCCACAGAGCTAATGCAACCAGAGAGATAGCGCTGTTGTCGCTTGAGGCAATTTTCAACCACAAAAATGTATGGATAATCTTCAAACAGCTTTTGAATATCTGAATCTGTCTCTTTCTAACTCATGTCATATTCAATCAATCTTTTAAATTTTCTCGATAGCTCTGTGGGTAGCGCATTTATCATTACCTTATTAATATTACTATAAATTAAAAATTATGTTTAAACCAAGAAAAATATCAATGTTAAAGCATGAATAAAGTTCTAACACCCATATCTAACACTCGCGTCATAAGAGTAATATTTTTAATCCAAAAATAATATATATGGCTAAATTTTTGCTACTCCACGGCTCGCACCCACAATTTTTAAGGCGTAGCTGACGTGCTAATTTCTCGAAGCCTTCTGACTCGAACGCCACAAACCCAATGAACACAAAATTAAATAATAGAAGTCAATTAAATTACTAATACCCTAAACCTGTCACGAAACAATAACTTTTAGAATTATATCCAAAACCAAAATATTCAGTTACATTTTTGCTACTCCATGCCTCTGGCGCACAATTTTTACGGCATAGCTGAGGCGTAACGCGCTAGTGACTTCTTACAATTTTTCGCGACCTTCTAGTTTGGATGCCACAACCTGTGCCACCCTTTTTAACAGTCCAATGCAGAACGTAGGACTACACACGTAGGGTGCTGAAACACAAAGTTAAATATATAATAGAAAAGTCCTATTCCCTAAACCTGCTATTAAAGAATAACGTTTAGAATTCTAATCCAAAACCAAAATGTTTAGTTAAATTTTGGCTACTCCACGGCTCTCGCGCACAATTTTTACGACATAGCTGAGGCGCAGCGCGCTAGTGGGCTCTTACAATTTCTCGCGGCCTTCTGGCGCGGGTGTTAAAAACACAATGAATAATTATTGACTGCGTAGACCCCTGGTAGACCCCTGCTCGGCTTCTTTTGTGGAGCAAAACTGACTTTTACTTTTCAGAGAGGGGTGTTGATGGCACGCGTGTTTGTTTGGAAAGAGGTAATTCGGGTAAGTCCATTGTTTCTTAGTCATTTTCATTTCAGTCATACGTCCGCTGCTGGACATGTCTCCCTTATAGATTTCCAGCCTGTTTTTGCGCTATTCAGCACATAACACTAAAGACTGATAGGGTCGAAAAGTTCTCGAGTGGAGACTACGTACCAGCAAGCGCAGTGTAGGACAATATACTTACCCAAAAAGTGGACAAACAACCTCCAAATATAGGATCACGTTGCATGCTTTTCCAAACAGTCTTATTGGAAATCTATACACGACAGGATTATTTCTAGCAGTAGACATCTTCAATCAATCAATATTAAATCGAAAATTAAGTTTTAGACATTTGAAAACAATGATGTTTAGTGTATTATACTTCAATGTTTGAAATGGTTAAAATGAGCGAATGAATATTGCATCGGAAAACTGCCAAAGTAGAGGTTGTCGCTTTTTGACGTGATGATGTCATATACTCGTAATTCGATGAACACCGGCTGTACGCACAAAAAAGTGTCACGTTTCCCTTGAGCCGAGCTTGCCAGTGAGAGCGCGGAATAAACGATAGAGTGCCGAACGGCTTGTTGCAGTTGTTGATTCAACAATGTTTTTTTAAGACATTATCACGTAAAATTACCGCCCGTAAAGCGAATTTACAGACAACCAATTGTTTTTCCTGATCGGTCACCTAATTTTCCGTATGAGAATTTTCACTTAACTCAAGTCCAAAGTCTCTACAACAGGCATAAAATAAGTACCTATAAGCCTCCATATGGCGTACACGTCTACTTTTCCTTGAAGGAGGCATATTTGACAACCGATGCAGGGGACTTTATTTACCTTTACCATTTGTTGTACGTAATTTTTTCAAATTTCGGAAACGGCTCTAACAGTTTTGATGAGCATGTAAGATGTACATGGTGGGTTTCTGTATAACTTTGTTTGTGTTGTTTTTATACTTTCGCGATTTAAACACATAATTATTTTATACTACGGGACTAATCAGTCTACCCGTGACCACAGTCGATGCAACTCGCCCGAAACGTCGGGATGAGGAGGTATTTATTTATCTCGTAATTTTAGTGCGCGATTAGTCCCGTAGTATAAAATAATAACTTTGTTTGTGTAAGCGGTTTTCCCTAACTATTTTTTTGTTTTTGCTTCGAGGACTGCACGGTCACCTACTAGTTTCTTTTTTAAATAAATAACGACTATGGTTATTGTAAGTATACCAACTTTACCTAGTTTGGACTAGTCCTGAAATAAGCTTTATTTTTATATGAAAATAAATTGAAAATCTGCTTTTTTCTATCAGAATATATCGTTTTGGATGCTGCGCTGTGTGAATCCTACGTTATGTACTCGTACCTACACAATAACCTAACACAATCGACACATTTTTACTAGCTCTACATTATTTCTATAACTCCATTCACAAGAATATTATTTTCCACCCCATTTGTTCCATAAAGGACAATGTCCTCACATAAAAATAAATCAGCGACATATATCACTCAAAACTCAGCGCCGTAGAAAATCTTTAATCTCAAGTTGCAGTCAAACCCTAAACCGGGCATAACAGGAAACGTCCAAAATAAATCAATGGCAACACCGCCGGGCGCTAGACAAATAAAACATGTGACAAAACAAAAAAAGTTGCACAAAATTCGCAAAAAGAATTACAAGCTATAACATGCAGTAGTGTTAATATTGCCCAAGGTGGTGGTTGGGTTTGTTTGCAATTTAGACTCTATGTGATTGTTTTAAGGTTGTTGTCAGCTGCAGATGGTGCTTGGCAGTGATTTAGTCCCTATCGGCCGTCAACCTGATTAATGTCGCTAGTAAATCAGCGGATTACGACAATGCGAGAAATGACGAGTCGCGGCCGGATCGCAAACGATGCCTGGATGCGGTGTAAGGGTAAGACTAAAACGGTATTGAGAGCTTCAGGCTAAAATATGTTTTCTGTTTTCTTTTGTACTTAGAATTGCCTGTAAAGCTGTTCTTGTTTTTTTTACCTAGCTAAAATAAGTACATAAATTTTTACTTATTTCATTGTCACATATGTATTGCATCTCGTATTAATTAATTGTTTTTTGAAACTTTTCAAAGATTTTTTTTTGTTCGGAATAGGTTTAATTATAATTAAAATATTAGATCTATTATATTATTATATAAGATTATATTATATCTTAGCTTAGATTTGAAATAGTAGCACTAATAATGTGACTTAGTTGTTTAATTGGAGTAGTTAAACCACAAAATATGTGTGATTACTTGAAAAAAAAAACAAACATGGTTTTCACTAATTTAATTATTTTTTAAGGTTATCGAGAGTAAGCCTTTGTTTAGCAGTGGAAATCAGCAGGCTAAAACAACAACAACAACTTTTGTAGAAAATCAAGCGCGTTTTGGCAACGCACGGTCGATTCATTTCAAATGAAAAATAATAATGATATCGCAATCTTATATACCTCATCAAATATACAGAAATACAGAAAATTTTATTCGGGACAAAACAATTAGGTACAGAGAAACAAAACACGAAAAACAACAAAAAACAGAACAATTCATACCCAATGCTTTGCCACGAAACTGATCCCAACTCAGTATATAGATAATATAGATAACTAGCTGCGCCCCGCAGTGTTACCTACGTTAGCCCGAGATAAAAACTATGTGTTAATTTAAAGTCTATACTGCCTTGATACCGAATTTCATCCAAATCGGTTCAGTAGTTTGTGCGTGAAAGAATAACAAACATCCATATACTCAAAAACTGTCGCGTTAATAATATTAAGTAGGATTGAGGTTTGACAATAAGCGTATGAACTCAAAAACTTCATATGGCGTTAATTATTCGTAAGTTACAGCCGTGGTGGTCTAGAGGTAGTGACACCCGCCTTACAATCGTGAGGTCGTGGGTTCAAATCCCCGGTCCCGTACCAATGAGTTCTTTAGAATTTATGTACGGAATTTCACACCACTGGCTTTTCGGTGAAGGAAAACAACGTGAGGTCACCTGCATACGTCCGTAGTAGAAATTCGATGGCGTATGTGAATCCACCAACCCGCACTGGGCCAGCGTGGTGGATATGGCCCAAACACCCTTCGTGGGTAGGCCTACGTTCTGCAGTGGACTATTAAAAAGGCTGGTACAGTACAGATATTATCGTATTGTGAAATCTGAATAATTCTCAACATTTCTCGCTAACACTTATGACTCGTACCAAGAAATCCCTCGTATCGAATTATTGAGTAAACACGCAGCGTAATCGCGCGATCGTTTCATTTAGAATGCGAACGTAAGGGTATCGGAGAAATATCGCCAAGAATATTTCTAATACACACTGTCGATTGCAAGCTATAGGATTTACGGGAAAAAATGGCTTTCATTGTCGTGACAACTGCTGTTTTACCTACCTTGCTGTAATTTATTAGCCGTGGCAAAAGTTTGCATCTGCTATGAATTATAGTTTTTATAATTGGAATATTATGATAATCTTCAAAAATATAGGTACCTACACATTATTATTTATAGTTTATATTACAACACATTATTATGTATAGTATAGTTTATAAGAGAAACCAAGCCGTGCAAACAATTTCTTTGAAATTTATGTACGGATTTTCACATCTCTAGATTTTGGGTGAAGAAAAGCATTGTGAAGAAACCTGCATAAGTTTTTAGAAGAAATTCGATGACGTATTTACGTCATTCGATGACGTATATTTACCAACTCACACTAGAGCTATACGCTGATAAGGTCCAATTTGCTTATCCTGAGTAGGCCTATGTGAGTTTAAAAATATTAATAGCAAAACAGTGATAGTATTTTGCCTACCTTGAATAACCAAGCTTACTACCTTATTTTGAAATAGCTTATATTCTGTATTGGAGAGAACATAGAGGTTTTTATAGTAGTTTATAGATTACCAAAACGTGAAATATACAAACGATACAATATTAGGTACTTAAGTTAATAAGTAATTGTCGAATAATAAAACTTACAGACAATTACATCATTTTCATCAATCGTTGTCATCAATTCTTTGAGCATAGATCTCTAATAATTAAGAGCTATCGGAAGTGGCTTACATCCAGTGAAATCTCGCAGTCTTAATAAGGGCATCTATCTACCTCGTTAGAGGATGACCTACGCTGCGCTTGCTGGTATGTAGCCTCTATCCGAGAACTTTGTGTCCGTTGGTTAGCCCTGTCTTATGAGCTACTACTATTTTAGCTTGCCAATCCGCTGGACCATGTCGGTCATTTTGGTGACCCTAAACACCTCTACATTGCTTACACGTTTTCGAAAATATTCTTAGGTTGATGGTTCAAGTAAAATGTCAAGTGTTTCATGACTCTAAAATATCACTTTACCCACCAAAAGACAATTATGAAATTTATGAAGTTCTGGGAATAATTTTCAAATGGAAATGAAATGCAAAAAACATTATAAAACACCTAATTAGCAACTGCGCTGTCCATTATCAGATTATACTTACAAGAACAAGTGCAGCTAGACTACCCAATCAGAAACATATAACACTTGGCAACGTCTTGTTATCAGCTCAGTTGATTGATGATTATATTTATTAAAAATCAATAAATCACCTGAATTGTGTAATCATAATTAATTTGAAAAAATTGTAGTAATCTCACCAATAAATGATTGGGTATACTTGTACCAAGATACTTGTTCAAGGTTACAAAATTTTATATTTTTGTAATAAAAATGATATGATATGAAATAAAATATAAATTTAATGCATATGGCAGCGGAGATTCGGCTATTATAATATGGATTTACCAATTTTTCTACTTTATAGATTCAATAGTGAACAAAATTTAGCAACACGCTAAACTGTACTAAACTACGTATAACACTGTAAGACATAAGTTTTCTGACAATATTGTCCTATACCAAAAACCTTTTGGTGTGAGAATCATAAACTATAAAGAACATATTCAATAATTTTTGTATTTCTGGTACGGTACCTGGATTAGAACCCACAATCTGGCGATTCCAAGGTGCACGTTTTACCGATAGGTTGTCACGCGTAGAAAATCTTACACAAAGAAAATTTAACCAAAATGCAACTTTCTTAGATTTTTGTCGGTGTGTGAGCTTTATTATAGTACTGATAGGTAAGTAGTTAAAATTAAAACCTATAGCACTGTTGTGTATCGTGTATTTTTACTAACCAGTCTTTCCTTTCAATACCTAGATACCTACCAAGATCAAGCCTAATTCTGAAAAAAAAAACCTTTTTTAGGGTTCCGTGCCACAAAAGGAAAAATCGGAACCCTTATAGGATCACTTTGTTGTCCGTCTGTCTGTATGTTCGTCTATCCGTCTGTTCGTCTGTCTGTCTGTGTGTATGTCCGTCTGTGTATGTGGCAAGACTCTTTATCTCGGAAACGCGTAAAGATATCGAGTTGAAATTTAAACTGAATATGTACTTAAATCTGTTTTCTTGCAATTTAGCAAAAGAAAAACTTCTCAGTTATCGTTTAAAAAAGTTAGAGCCGTTTATGACGTAAATAACCGCATATTTCGACACTCACAAAAACCAAAACCTACAGAGTACTACTAGTAGTACTTCCCGTTGCCATAGAACTAAGAAATTGCAAGAATGGCAAGAAGCATTGTTTCAGAGTACACATATAAGAATAAATCTGAAAACTGTATATTTTTATATAAATCACAAAAAATAGGGCCTCAAAATTCACAAAATATGGGTTCAAAATTCCAAGTGAGTAAATCGTATCAAGTTAGGTATCATATAAAAGATTTTCATTAGCACATGCTAAAATGTGTAATTTTCGATGTTTGACAAGAAAAGTGAAAAAAAAAACTTTTTGTCGATGGTTATAGTATTGAGACTTTAACAACTTAAGAGTACTTCCCAATTTTGTGAAATTTTCTGGATTTGTAAGGAACCTTTGGTGTGCGAGCCTGACTCGCACTTGTCCGGTTTTTTTAATTCATGGAAGCATGACTTTAATTTAAAGCACTTAAGTACAGATACGAGTATCAATATCGATTATATATGTATTATTAATCACAACTTACATTAATTTCACAAAGTATTGCACAATTTATAAACGTAGCTACTTACGATACATAGATAAATTTGATAGATATGATGGATTGTATTTTAATCATTCTTTCGACGCAGTTCTCAGGGAAAGTATTATCCGATAAAATAATTATTTAGGTATGGTATGGGTAACTGGGAAAAAAATGGCAACTGGGAAATTTTAAAACGCAATTTAAGCACAGACCTATTTGATATTAAATTTCTTTTACACTAAATCGACTGGACTGACTTGGGGCAAACGAGCATAATGATTTCGAATAAAATGGAAAAGGCCTAGCAAAAGAATATGATAGGTTAAGAAAAAAAAACCATTGATTAAAGCTCATCCTAGGTATCATTGTTGAAATCCCATCAATCAAATTTTACTAGGAATACGAACTTTATGAAAGCTTATTCACAACAAAATGGCACAAAGATTATGTCAACAATAACCCAACTACCTAATAAATAATAATTACAACGACTCTCGGCAAACTCCAATAAATTCACAATAAAATACACTCAATCAATAAATCAGCTAAAAAATAAAATGGCGCGTTAAAAAGCAAAGAAAGTAGCAAGTTGTGCGTGAGCCGGTCGCGCCAACGTCACGTCGGACTGACAAATTGATTTATGCGACAGGGGAGGCCACTCGCGACGTTAGCAACTTCACGAAATGTCCCACTGTTCACGCGTCATGTTACGTGCACTGGAGAAACTTTGAACTAAACTTGAATTTCATTACTATCAAATTAGTGAGCTTAGAAATCAGAAATAAAGTCGTTTCATTACGCAGTAGCGTAAATTATTATCAAAATTTTCAAGTATTTGTAATATTCAACAATTTTAAAGTACTAAGTTCAGATTTTTGTCTTTGGACTGACAAATTGATATGCGACAGGACAGGGGCCGCTACTTGCGACGATAGCAACTTCACGAAACGTCGCACTGTTTACGCGCCATGCTACGTGCACTGGTAGAACTTTGAGCTTACATTTGATTACAGTCTAATTACCTATATATAATATAGGTATTGAAATTATAATACGGTAGCGGTTTAACACGTAATAATAGTACGCGAAAAATAGACTGGAAAAATCTAAATATTTCTCGAATTATGTAAATGTCAAATATCAGGGTAAGAGAGTGATGATAGCAGTACGCTTTTTGAGCGATAAAATTAGCGTATCCTCGAACAACAGCTCTGTACAAAATCTGTTAAGCATATCCGCGACCAAACATCGCATATTGTCTCTAATGTACCTGAATATATTAACATCTCAAATGACAAAAATAGTAGACCTCCTTTCCACACGAACATCAATCTCCAGGATCAAAAACCACTTAAATAATAAAATTTAGGAAGTAATAAAATTGTTTTCTCATGTAAACACACTTTCAAAATAGATCCACATTAAATTTTAACTGCATCTCAACCTGGCCGACAAAGCGTCCTACATGCCACCTAATTTGTGGTGGGGTAATTTTTTTTAGAGCAATTGTCACCTAAGATTTTTATGGGGTCATAAAGTCCAGAGACAATAAAATGGTGGATTTAAAGCGGTGTCTCCAATCAGGTGACACCTGGTTTATGGTCTTGTCTCTAGAGAGTTGCGTCACCAATCCGAACTGATGTAAGTCGTAAAGTAGATAAATAATGTCCGGGGATTTTATTGACGAAGATGCATTTGTCGATGCAGTTTCGGATTCTTTTGTATATAGCTCTGGGTCATAAATTAAGGTTTTTGTGTTGCTTTTAATAAAAGTTCAAGTTGGAGTTTTGATAAGAGGTGAATTTTTAATGGATATTGATGCTGGGAATTACTAAAACATAAATATTAAAAACAGTACCTAGGTTTATGTTTATGAGCCTTGGTGGTCTAGAGGTAGTGACACCCGCCTTACAATCGTGAGTTCGTAGGTTCAAATCCCCGGTCCCATACCAATGAGTTCTTTGGAATTTATGTACGGAATTTCACACCACTGGCTTTTCGGTGAAGGAAAACATCGTGAGGCAACGTGCATACGTCCGTAGAAGAAATTCGATGGTGTATGTGAATCCACCAACCCGCACTGGGCCAGCGTGGTGGATATGGCCCAAACACCCTTCGTGGGTAGGCCTACGTCCTGCAGTGGACTATTAAAAGGCTGGTACAGTACAGTGCAGTACCTAGGTTCTTTTTTAGGGTACCGCACCTCAAAAGGAAAAAAAAGGAAACCTTATAGGATTACTTTGTTGTCCGTCTGTCTGTATGCCAAGACCTTTTATCTTAAGAACGCGTAAAGTTAACAAGTTGAAATTTAAACCATATACGTATATCTATCCCAGGTAGCATTTATACGTTATTATGACGTCCGTTTACGGTACTGCTCGACGTAAGAGACGTCATTATCATGACGTCGGTAGTTTCTTCAGATGACGACAATTTGTCACAGCCTCATGACGTCATATGCTGACGTTGGCGTGACGCCATATACTGACGTTGGAGTGACGTCATATACTGACGTTGGAGTGACGTCATATGCTGACGTTGGCGTGACGCCATATACTGACGTTGGAGTGACGTCATATACTGACGTTGGAGTGACGTCATATGCTGACGTTGGCGTGACGCCAAGACGTCATTATCATGACGTCGGTAGTTTCTTCAGATGACGACAATTTGTCACAGCCTCATGACGTAAGTTGGAGGACGTTGGAGTGACGCCATATACTGACGTTGGAGTGACGTCATATACTGACGTTGGAGTGACGTCATATGCTGACGTTGGCGTGACGCCATATACTGACGTTGGAGTGACGTCATATACTGACGTTGGAGTGACGTCATATGCTGACGTTGGCGTGACGCCATATACTGACGTTGGAGTGACGTCATATGCTGACGTTAGAGTGACGTCATATACTGACGTCGGAGTGACGTCATATGCTGACGTTGGAGTGACGCCATATACTGACGTTGGAGTGACGTCATATACTGACGTTGGAGTGACGCCATATACTGACATTAGAGTGACGTCATATACTGACGTTGGAGTGACGTCATATGCTGACGTTGGAGTGACGCCATATACTGACGTTGGAGTGACGTCATATGCTGACGTTGGAGTGACGTCATATAAGGGCAGCCACTGACGTTGGAGTGACGTCATATACTGTATTCATAAGGACGTCCCTAGGCCGTACATATAAGGGCAGCCACTGACGTTGGAGCGACGTCATTCACTATATTCATAAGGACGTCACTAGGCCGTAAATATTAGGGCAGCCACTGACGTTAGAGCGACGTTATTCACTGTATTCATAAGGACGTCACTAGGCCGTACATATTAGAGCAGCCACTGACGTTGGAGCGACGTCATTTACTGTACTCATAGGGACGTTACTGGGTCGTACATATTAAGGTAGACACTAACGTTGGAGTGACGTCATATACAGTATTCATAGTGACGTTACTGTGAATCCTGTGTATGACGTCACTACTATGTCGTCGGCTGCCTTTGTATGTATGGCCCAGTCACTTCCCTGTGAACTAAGTAAATGACGATACTCCAACGACGATGGCTGCCCAAATATGTACAGCCCAGTCACTTCCCTGTGAACTAAGTAAATGACGATACTCCAACGACGATGGCTGCCCAAATATGTACAGCCCAGTCACTTCCCTGTGAACTAAGTAAATGACGATACTCCAACGACGATGGCTGCCCAAATATGTACAGCCCAGTCACTTTCCTGTGAACAAAGTAAATGACGAATAGAATTTAGAATTTAGTTTGCGATAGCAGGCATCCTATAATATCCACATACCCTGAACAGACTCTTAGGACTATGGATGAAACCAAACAAAACAATGTAAGTAGCATAATAGATTTATATTCAAGAATTAACAGGTAGAACTTAGACTAATCTTAAAACTTAAGTTAAACTTAAAATAGTAGGTGAATAACATTTAAGAATGAATGCTCAAACCATAAATCTAATAAATTTCTTTTGACTTATTATCAAACTGCGCGACGCAAGGTATAGTGGTATTGTAGTCTATGTATGTATGTCTGTTCCTTTGTTGCACTCTAGCATACATACATACATACATAGACTGTTATAGACAATCAATAATTGTTATCAATCTTTAAAATTACAATGTCGATCCCATACCAATTTTAAGACCATGGCACATTTAGATTAGCTATGTTGCACTCTAGCATACATACATACATAGACTGTTATAGACAATCAATAATTGTTATCAATCTTTAAAATTACAATGTCGATCCCATACCAATTTTAAGACCATGGCACATTTAGATTAGCTATTTATTTTTGTAGTCTATGTATGTATGTCTGTTCCTTTGTTGCACTCTAGCATACATACATACATACATAGACTGTTATAGACAATCAATAATTGTTATCAATCTTTAAAATTACAATGTCGATCCCATACCAATTTTAAGACCATGGCACATTTAGTGAATAAAGTTTTACATGTACCCTGTAGTTAAGGAAGTAAGGCGTAGCTATTTAACAGGTAGAACTTAGACTAGTCTTAAAACTTAAGTTAAACTTAAAATAGTAGGTGAATAACATTTAAGAATGAATGCTCAAACCATAAATCTAATAAATTTCTTTTGACTTATTATCAAACTGCGCGACGCAAGGTATAGTGGTATTGTAGTCTATGTATGTATGTCTGTTCCTTTGTTGCACTCTAGCATACATACATACATACATAGACTGTTATAGACAATCAATAATTGTTATCAATCTTTAAAATTACAATGTCGATCCCATACCAATTTTAAGACCATGGCACATTTAGATTAGCTATTTATTTTTGTAGTCTATGTATGTATGTCTGTTCCTTTGTTGCACTCTAGCATACATACATACATACATAGACTGTTACAGACAATCAATAATTGTTATCAATCTTTAAAATTACAATGTCGATCCCATACCAATTTTAAGACCATGGCACATTTAGTGAATAAAGTTTTACATGTACCCTGTAGTTAAGGAAGTAAGGCGTAGCTATTTAACAGGTAGAACTTAGACTAGTCTTAAAACTTAAGTTAAACTTAAAATAGTAGGTGAATAACATTTAAGAATGAATGCTCAAACCATAAATCTAATAAATTTCTTTTGACTTATTATCAAACTGCGCGACGCAAGGTATAGTGGTATTGTAGTCTATGTATGTATGTCTGTTCCTTTGTTGCACTCTAGCATACATACATACATACATAGACTGTTATAGACAATCAATAATTGTTATCAATCTTTAAAATTACAATGTCGATCCCATACCAATTTTAAGACCATGGCACATTTAGATTAGCTATTTATTTTACAGCATAAATTCAAATTCTTTATTAATAGCAGACCCCACTAATAGGCAATGTTTATTATTTTTTAGGTTACAAAAAATAAGGAATATCATTATTGCCGTGCATTAAGGTGCAAAATGAACAAATCATAAGCCTATTAACAAATACCAGCACTTTGAAAGGCACTCTTAAACCGGAATTAAAGTTCCCATTACATGATTCCGATGAATTAAACACAATTAAAGAAATACTACAGGAAAAAGAAAATAAGGACAATTTGGTACACTCTGCCCCCGATAGTTAAAAAGGCGCATCTAACATCTCCCACTTTGAAATCAAGATGATTATACTAGCAGATATATATTTTATCTTATATGAAATAGAACAAGATTTAAACAAATAATAAATGTATAATATATTATACATCGCGAGACTCGAAAAAAAAGCCCATCTGCCAGTATATGCATCTTAATCTCGAAATAAGAGATGTCAGATGCACCCTTTTAACTATCGGGGGCAGCACTGTTTGCTATTAATAAAGATTATTGAATAAAGTTTTACATGTACCCTGTAGTTAAGGAAGTAAGGCGTAGCTATTTAACAGGTAGAACTTAGACTAATCTTAAAACTTAAGTTAAACTTAAAATAGTAGGTGAATAACATTTAAGAATGAATGCTCAAACCATAAATCTAATAAATTTCTTTTGACTTATTATCAAACTGCGCGCCATATTTTAATGTAATCTTCCACTTCTTTGATTGTTGCAGACCCTGCTGTGGCGGTAACAACCCCTTCTATAAAGAAATAACAAATTTGTAATAATAAAGCAAATAAAAAATTTGTAATAATAAAGCAAATAACAAAGTACCGGACCGATTTTAATAATTCTTTCACTATTGGAAAGCTACGTTCACCTTGAGTAACATAGGCTATATAAAATTTTCACCCGTGCGAAGCCGGGACGGGCCGCTAGTATATTATAACTATGAATAATTAAAACTTTAAACTTCATATCCAGGGTATTGGCACTGCTGAATTCCTGCCAACTCTCAAATTTATAGGGCTTTGGGCTAGGGTGAAACTTCCTACGTGGGTCCTGTGGGGATTTAAACTTCACATAAAAATAGTTACATGTTTAGTTTAACTTACCTACGATACAATCTCGCAGACGCAGTTGGCAGAAAGCCTTTTTGTTAGATCTTTTCCCATAGAAGTTGAACTGTCCAGCAACTTGGTCAGTTAGGCAAAATTTCAATATTCGCGACACTCTGCTTGATACATCCCTGCCTCCGAGAGTTTTCATGTAAGAAACCTGTAACAAAAAAGTATGTATTATATAACTTATTAACTTAAAAAAAACCCCGACATCGTATTGAATTACATGAGTGAATATTAAATAACCAGCCAAGTTGTGAATCGGGTGCGAGCCCGACTCACAACTTGAACGTAACATATATAACATATAACAGGGTTCCGTACCATTTCAAATTTGGCCAACCTGATGCAGAGACTTTGCTCGGTCGGTCAATTATCTGTGATAGTTTCACCTATCTGGCTATCACAGTTTATGAGATGCAGACAAAAAAATGTAAAAACTCACGTTTGTTATATAGGAGCACCATACAACAAACGTACGGGTATATTGTTTTTAGTATTGTTGTTATAGTGGCAACAAAAATACATCATCTGTAATAATTTCAGCTTTCTAGCTATTATATGGTTCATGAGAAACAGCAGATGGGAGTTTTTTTTAAAGGAAACTAGCTGACCCCGTGAACTGCATCTCACCATCTGTCAACTGGCAATGACAACTTTTACATGCAGGAACATTTTGTATGGGAAAATTAAATTCATGTTTTTATTATTTTACTCACTACATTTTTATATTTTCGCGCGGTATAAACCATCCTTGGACTTCAACGAAAAAGAATTGGCTAAATTGGTCCAGGCGTTCTTGGCGCTTACCAACACATTTTGCGATTCATTTTTATATTATAGATGGTACGGAACCCTTCGTGCGCGAGTTCAACTCGCACTTGGCCAGTTATTTATGTAATTTGCCTGGAAGAGATTGGTTTAAAGCTAATGTTGCAAGTTTTTCACTATTTATGTTTTTCAGTAATGTAGGACGAACTAGGTACCTACTATGTGTATTGTAACTTACCAAATTGTCCTTATTTTCTTTTTCCTGTAGTAATTCTTCAATTGCATTTAATTCATCGGAATCATGTAATGGGAACTTTAATTCCGGTTTAAGAGTGCCTTTCAAAGTGCTGGTATTTGTTAATAGGCTTATGATTTGTTCATTTTGCACCTTAATGCACGACAATAATGATATTACTTTTTTTTGGTAACCTAAAAAATAATAAACATTGCCTATTAGTGGGGTCAGAATCAGACAATATTGTAGCAACGAAAGTGAAGTGGTCAAATATATTGGAACAAGACTTTGGTGTCAAGGATTTCAGAGCAGGTATATTTGACCACTATATTGTATACTAGAAGAGGCCCCGTGGTTTCACTCACGGAAAAAAATACTACTACCTATCCAACTACACGTAAAATTTTATTGTAAAGATAGAATAGATAAACATAATGTGACAATGTGTGTATGGGGTGTAAGGGGTCCTAAATAACATCTTTCAGGACTCAAGCCAACCTCACCTGCTCGTGGTGCATCCTGCTGATAAACAAACGAGGCTCTGGCAACCCGCCAACACGCACTGGACCAGCGCGGCGGGTTATGGTCCAAACCCCCCATTTAAAGACAACAATGGAAAGCAACAACAAAGTAAGGCCCCAAGTGCCCGGCGACACCAGCGGTAGTGCTGGTGAAGACGGACACCAGCACAACCCTGGGGTCAGGGGTGCTAAGAATCCCCGGGCGAGGAATTTCGAATCGGTCAAAGACTAAAGTCATGACAAACAGCACAAAACGTAAGGTCGAGGTTGACGGGCAGATAATACAATATGTCAATGAGTACACTTATCTTGGACAGATAGTCTCCTTCGAAAACCGACAAGACAAAGTAATTGAGCGCAGAGTCGAAAATGCTTGGAAAAGTTACTGGTCGATCAAAGAATGGATGAAGGGTGACTTGCCGATATCACTGAAGCGCAGACTCATCGATATGTGTATCTTGCCCGTCCTGACCTACGGTGCTCAAACTTGGTCATTGACTGATACTCAGAGGTTCAAGCTTGGGGTTTGCCAAAGGGCAATGGAGCGCAGTATGATAGGCATCAAACGGACGGACAGAGTTCGAAACACAACACTGCGTTCCATTACAGGTGTAGTTGACGTAGGCCAAAAAGCTGCTAAACTAAAATGGGATTGGGCGGGTCATGTGGTTCGTATGCACCCCGAGAGATGGGCTAGGATCGTCACACAATGGGTACCGGAAGGCAGACGAAGGCAGGGAAGGCCTAGAAAACGTTGGTGTGACGATCTTGACACTTTCCGGGAAGGTTGGCGGGATTTGGCCACAGAACGCGATGAATGGAAGGAAATGGGGGAGACCTTTGCCCAGAAGTGGGACAGCATAGGTTGAGAAAAAAAAAAAAAAAAAAAAAATGTGACAATGAAGCAAAGATCATCTAATAAAACCATCTACCACAGAAACGATGTCCATGACTAAAGTGACATCACTTACAGACAGGTAATTATACAAACATACATTTACAAAATTTTGCACATGTGTTTGGAATAGAAAGAAGTCATCACACAATCTAAACTTTAGCAGGTAAGAATACTATTTCATTAAGTATGTATTAATTATAATATACTTACTTTCTGGCACTGAGGGAGTTTCTAGGCAAATGTTTGACTGAGATCCATGAGTATCTGCACAAACAAAACATATTTATGAGATTACTTTAGAAATGTTCTACAATTACATGTCAAAAAAAGTAAAATTAGATGAAAATCACCTTCATAATAGGAATCTAAGCATGAGTTGCTAGCAATTTGAATTTTTTGTAAGGTCTTCTTTTTTAAGGGTGGTGGCCTTATGTTGTTGTCATTAAGAGGGTCTTCGTCACTGCTGGAAAAAGATCTTTTTGTTCTTTTTCGTTTACCACTTGGTTCTGCCTCCGCTTCTGCCTCCGCTTCTGCCTCTGATTGTATGTCAGAGGTAACTTCAACTAGTTTAAGTTTTTTTTTTGCTTTCTCTATGTTATCTATACATGCAAATGAAATAAAATATAAGCAACAGAAAATAATAAATAAACACAACATGCACCTCCATTCATATATACAAGGTTACTGGTTTAGTATATCTATAAACTGTAAAGCTTGTGGACATTATGTGGACTGTTTTAAATAAAATTTCAACACAGTGTGTTATAGGCAATAGGCATATCAACATAATGATGCTCGCCTATAATTCAAATTGATTAAATTGATTGAAATTAAAAAACATTGTTGATACATAGATGTACTAAAGCTACCTTTAAACAATTTTGCGTTGAATTATGTTATTATAACAAAGTGAAATATATACATAAATAACATTGCTGAAAAATATAATTAGTAAGATATATGTATTATACTCTGTAATGTAGTCACCATCTGGAATACACCTATATACTATTACATTAGCATACTGTAAAAGCCTGAAGTATGGGGACTTTAAAGATTTACCATCTCAACCTGGTAAATCTAATCATACTTAAATGTCAGGAGCAAAAAAGGAAACTTTTTTGGGCTTGGCGCCTAATAAATTTTGGTTTAGGGAATAAAAATATGAGTTATTCTTTATTAATCAAGCCAGTGAAGCATCTTTGCATCTACAGTTAGGGCAAATCCAACTCGGATAGGTTAGGTTAGAAGGCTAGCTAGCCTAGAGTTTGTGGCTTTTTTTGTAACAACCCAAAAACTACCCCTGCTCAATACACGTTACCAGATAGACGGATCCAAATTACTCTGATTCTCTAGTAACTTCCTATGTGACGTGGTGCTGAACATGTTCTAATATATGTATGTAATTATGTAATTAGTTTTCAACATTTGTCATGCCTTGTGAGTAAATTTTAGATTAAATTAACAGCACAATTTACAATTTAGATTGGTTAGGTTTAGATTGTCTTAGGATTCACTGGTAAATTTTAATACTCATGGTACTTCGAGCTTTTACAACACCATATAGCCACAGAAAACTTTTAGCAGCATTAGTAAGCTCACGGTAAATCAGGAAAGATTGCACCCAGAAGTATAGTAAGTACCTATACTTCTAATTCCAAGCCAGGAAACGAGCCAAAACCAAGCGGTTCGTAAGAAAATATGTAATAAATTATACGTACCAGTCTCACCGAACACTCTCTGGACGGTATATATTCTCCACTTGGTGTCCGGTGTGTTGGCATCAGCTAATAATTTCTCAAAAGCTTTTGTTCCCTTCACCGGCGGCCAATACACTTCACACCGCCTAGGCGTAAACCATTTATTGTTTACGATTGACACGCTCCCTCCGTGTTCCTCGCTAAATTGTATAATGGAATACATAATTATACAATAGGATCTGCAACACAACACGGAATAAAAATTCGCTCGGCCGGCACTAACTAAATTCGTTAAGTCCGTTATAAAAAGGTGGGAAAAAACTCGAGCAACAGACGCTTCAACAGTGTTGCCACCTTAGTTTTAGTAATTGGGGCTATTGAAGAAGCTAAAAAGGGCTAAATCGAGCAAAAAAAAGCTAGATGGAGCACAAAATTACCAAGAAATGACTTGCGGTAAAAAAAACACCTGTGCTAATGATTTCAATCATGTATTTATTTTTATTTTTACAAACATTTTTCTAAATCAAACTGAACGTAATGACCACAAAAGAGAGTTCATCTGTTCTGTAGTATGACAATTGGCACATCAAATAATGAAATAATAGAGTTTTGATACACTTACTCGGTTTTATAATAAGAAGAACATTAATCACATAACCATAAATAAATCAATAGTCTATGATACAAAATGCGAAAGTTCGATGTTATCGCAATGTTAGTAAGGCACACATTTTAGTTTCTGGTGCAATATTTCTAAGAAAATGAATAGGGCAGAAAAGGGCTAGATAGCCCTTTCCGGGCTAAATCATTAAACAACGAGTTCACCTACAGTAAAAATTGCTAGATCTAGCCCCAAAAGATCTAAGGAGGCAACACTGCGCTTCAATCGAAACGAGATGTCAGAATTACGTTCCGTTCGTAGGTTCTGTTCCTACTTCTGATGTTTTTAAAAATCACATTTTGATGTTAATAATTTAAATACCTGTACAAAATAATTACTTTAGGTATTATAACTTTAGAAGTACCAACAAATACGGAAGGTTTTTATTAATAGCTTATAGATATTTTACCTCAAACGAATGGAAAATTGAATGGTTGAAATGAAACGTAGGTACAATTTTAAATTTTAAGTCGATTCCACGTTACTGACGTCAATAAAACGTCCTCTTTGAGACTAATTTGCTACCGTGTCCTGATATAGTCTAAGATCCCGTTAAGAACCACCTTCACCGAGCTGGTTATTGGATGAAACATGTTTTTTTATGAAATTTAATATGGCTTAGGTTTAAGCACAAACCAGATATAATGAAATATAACGCCCAAAAAATCGTAAGTACTTATAATATTATAAGTACCAGAGTTTAATCCCCATTTTAATATGAAATTATCACCAATAAACGTAAAGTCTGCTAACCTAAACAAGCAGCAATTTTAAAAATTATCCCGACTTCTTTTAGTGACCATATAAAACTGTACGAATTAATTTGAGACTTCCTACCCATACGAATTACAACGTGCGATTCGCTTCCTGACTCCGCACGGCCGCGTTCCATGCGTGCATCGCACGTTCACCACTCATACCCATATTTTTTTATTTTATTTATTTATAATTATACACAAAAAACATAATAACAAAAAATAACACTATTAAACCTAGATAAGGTTTGGCATAGTGCCAGCGTCCTCAATTAAAGTTGGTTGTCTGGTAACTAGCTTCTTAAAAATTATATCTAATATTAATAATTAATAATACAACAATAAACTAAATAAAAACCGAGCGACCACAAAGCGCGGTGTGCGCCGCCGCCGGAGTCTCATATTGCGTCACATGTTGCTACCAATCAAGCAAGGCACTACAACGGCCCACACCCACTCGGCCAGTCGCCGCCCGCCGTTGCATATACATTTCGACAATATTACATACATTCGAATTGATTACCTCCTTTTTTAAGAAGTCGGTAAAAAGGGTAGTATCTTCAGAATAATCGCTGAGCTACCCAAAAAGGCCACGGATGCACCAAATATGTACTCGCATTTTATTTAAAAATTTCATCCAAACATGTTATACAATCCTAATAATAAAGTAATTTAATATACAAAAATCATGTCAGATCTTGGTTTGACTTTAGTAACTAAAGTAGGCTCCTGGCTCATGATTAGAATATCGGCAAGTGAATTTTGGGGGAAAGGGGGCTCCTCCTCGCTTCGCTCGTCGTCGCATGTGCGTAATACATAGCAACCAAACACTCCTCTCGCTTCGCTCGTCGTCGTACCTACTGGCACAGGCAAGTGACTTGGAGTCCATATACATACTTGGTTATATGTATACATTTTATGGCAATATGGGCAGTGTTGACACAAAACTTTGCTACTCAAAATGTGGTGAACCCGTGGCCTTTTTGGGTTATGAAAAGTTTTTTCATCACATCTATTCGAAAAGGACTACTTGGTTCGCCTTTAAGTGCGACCAAAGGTGGTGTTTTCTACGAGTATATGGAACTTAATAAGTGCGCCGGAAAGTTCTTTGCTGCGCCCTTTTTGAATTTGGAACAAATAAGTGCGCCAGAAAGTTCTTTGCCGCGCACTTTTTGAATTAAAAATGAAAAGTATTTGTTCAGCGCCAAAAAAATGAATGAAAAGAATGTAAATATGAGTTTTGGCGGGAACGCGGAAAAGTCATGTCGCCTATCTTTGTTTTATTTTGTTAAGCTTGTGTTTTTATCAGTGATAATTAGTGAAAAATTGTGGTACTTCTCTGATTATGAGCTGATTTACGTACATGAGTGTAGGCAAGTGATATAATGTGACGTATCATGTCGTTCCGTGTTGTTACCATACTCCATAGACGCCTCTAGGAAAGTCTCCACTGCTTTACTGAGGTATGACTTGGACTAGGTTTGGACTTGACCGCGACTAAACGCAGTTTTAGTTGTTACTCTACGTTTTATCAAATAATAATATTACAATAAAATATGAGTAGGAGGAATAGGCGCCTTTTATTTTCTCATAGAGGTGATGAAAAGTAGAGCGCAAAATATATTTTTGGCTCGGGCGACGTACTTTGAATCCCTCGCTACGTTCAGGATTCTACTAAAGAATTCCTCGCTACGCTCGGGATTCTACTCTAGAATCCCTCACTTTGCTCTGGATTGCCCTCGCCGTAAAAATATTATTTTGCTCCCATGTAATACAATCTACTATTGTAGTGCAGGCATGACTTAAATAGCCCGAAAGATTTTGGTACAGGTTTCATATAGGTACTCGTATTTGTACATATTATATTTATGCTAGGTATGTTGTATCCTCTTCTAACGCATGGGATGGTTGGTAGGCAACCAGTATTCAGGACTGATTTTTCGCAGGCAACCCTATAATATCACCGTGTTTGCAATGAAATAAACTTTATTTTTATTTAAGTTTCATCCAATAACCAGACTGGTGCAAGTTGCCTTGATCGTCGATTTACCTGTTCATACCTGGCAACCCATGAGTTGTCCCAACAGGAAAAAAATAGCCAACCTAACTTTTGCATATACCTACTATGGACTGTATACTTGCGATTGGTACCTATAGAATTTGTCCAATAAACAAGCAGGTGAAATATTTTTTTTTTAATTAAATATGAATCATAATTATATCCTGGACTAAAATTTGCTAGGCGACCCATATTCAATATATTTATTGAGATATTAAATTTCATAAAAAACATGTTTCATCCAATAACCAGCTTGGTGAAGGTCGTTCTTAACGGGATCCTATACTACACGAATAGACGTCAATACAAAGTCTACTTTGTGGCGAATATGGTACGTCCAATATTGACCCTAAATAGAGGTCAATAAAACGTCCCCTTTGTGGCGAATATGGTACGTCCTGATATTGACCCTAAATGGACGTCAGTAAATTATCCATTTTGTGGCGAATATGGTACGTCCTAATGTTGACCCTAAATAGTGGTCAATAAAACGTCCCCTTTGTGGCGAATATGGTACGTCCTGATATTGACCCTAAATGGACGTCAGTAAAACGTCCACCAGAGACGAATATGATACGTCCTAATAATGACCCTGAATAGACGTCAGTAAATCATCCACTTTGTGGGGAATATGGTACGTTCTAATATTGACCCTAAATAGAGGTCAACAAAACGTCCACTTTGTGGCGAATATGGTACGTCCTGATATTGACCCTAAATGGACGTCAGTAAAACGTCCACCAGAGACGAATATGATACGTCCTAATAATGACCCTGAAGAGACGTCAGTAAATCTTCCACTTTGTGGCGAATATGGTACGTCCTAATATTGACCCTAAATAGAGGTTAATAAAACGTCCCCTTTGTGGCGCATATGGCACGTCCTGATATTGACCCTAAATGGACGTCAGTAAAACGTCCACTAGAGACGAATATGATACGTCCTAATAATGACCCTAAATAGACGTCAGTAAATCATCCATTTTGTGGCGAATATGGTACGTCCTAATGTTGACCCTAAATAGAGGTCAATAAAACGTCCCCTTTGTGGCGAATATGGTACGTCCTGATATTGACCCTAAATGGACGTCAGTAAAACGTCCACTTTGTGGTGAATATGGTACGTCCTGACTTTGACTCTAAATTGACGTCAGTAAAACGCGTCCACTTTGTGACGAATATGGTACGTCCTGATATTGACCCTAGATGGACGTCAGTAAAACGTACACTTTGTGGCGAATATGGTACGTCCTGATATTGACCCTAAATGGACGTCAGTAAAACGTCCACCAGAGACGAATATGATACGTCCTAATAATGACCCTGAATAGACGTCAGTAAATCGTCCACTTTGTGGTGAATATGGTACGTCCTGACTTTGACTCTAAATTGACGTCAGTAAAACGCGTCCACTTTGTGACGAATATGGTACGTCCTGATATTGACCCTAGATGGACGTCAGTAAAACGTACACTTTGTGGCGAATATGGTACGTCCTGATATTGACCCTAAATGGACGTCAGTAAAACGTCCACCAGAGACGAATATGATACGTCCTAATAATGACCCTGAATAGACGTCAGTAAATCGTCCACTTTGTGGTGAATATGGTACGTCCTGACTTTGACTCTAAATTGACGTCAGTAAAACGCGTCCACTTTGTGACGAATATGGTACGTCCTGATATTGACCCTAGATGGACGTCAGTAAAACGTACACTTTGTGGCGAATATGGTACGTCCTGATATTGACCCTAAATGGACGTCAGTAAAACGTCCACCAGAGACGAATATGATACGTCCTAATAATGACCCTGAATAGACGTCAGTAAATCGTCCACTTTGTGGTGAATATGGTACGTCCTGACTTTGACTCTAAATTGACGTCAGTAAAACGTCCACTTTGTGACGAATATGGTACGTCCTGATATTGACCCTAGATGGACGTCAGTAAAACGTACACTTTGTGGCGAATATGGTACGTCCTGATATTGACCCTAAATGGACGTCAGTAAAACGTCCACCAGAGACGAATATGATACGTCCTAATAATGACCCTGAATAGACGTCAGTAAATCGTCCACTTTGTGACGAATATGGTACGTCCTGATATTGACCCTAGATGGACGTCAGTAAAACGTACACTTTGTGGCGAATATGGTACGTCCTGATATTGACCCTACATGGACGTCAGTAAAACGTCTACTTTGTGGCGAATATAGTACGTCCTGATATTGACCCTAAATGGACGTCAATAAAACGTCAATTTTATGGTGAATATGAGTCGTCGAAATAATGACTTTTAATTGACGTACATTATGACGTCATCGACGACGCATTAACGACCGACCCTATTATGACCTAAGAGTGACGTCGTTTATGCGTCACTGACGTCACTTTGCTACCTGGGATGGTCTCTTATAGTTGTGAAAAAATCAAATTTCTCAGTTACCATAGAAAAGTTAAAGCCGTTTATGTCGTAAAAACCGTATATTTAGATACTCAAGGGAATCATAGCCTACAGGGTAATTCTAGTTGACCTAGAACTATGAAATTCGACAAGAAGCATTGTCTTAGCGTACACCATAGAGGGATATCTGTAAATACATTTTTTATTAAATTACAAAAAAAAATAGGGTCTAAATACAAAAAATATAGGCCCAAAATTCAAAGTAAATCGTATTATGTGGGGTATCATATGAAAGAGCTTCATTAGCACATGCTAAAACAAAATTACAATATGGAGTTTTTGATGTATGACGTGAAAAGTAAAAAAAAACTTTTCTCAATGATTATTCATTTCTCCTATAGAGATTCAACATTACAATTTTGTGATATTTAAAGATTTGTACGGAACCCTTTGCCACGTGTCCGGTTATATTTTAAATAACATCTATTAAATATAGGTTTCACTTCTTTCAAGGGTGTTAAAAAAAACTTCGGACTTGGGCGCAAGATAGAATGAACTAACAAAAAGTATTGATTCTTGTTTATCGTTGTATTAGTTACCTAACTGATATGTTTATCAAAAAATTATAATTATTTCCTGCTAGATTCAGCAATCAATGCAGCTGCTAACGCAACACTTGAAACATTTTACTGATTAAACGTCAGTAGTACCATTGATTTATATTATAGGTATTGTCGGTATATATTATAATGAATTTAGTATTATTGCTCCACTAACGAAATACCCCATCTAGACTCTTCACAAGGCTACATGAGGAAACGCAAGTACGAGAGAGAGGTCGGTGTGTTCGTGTGGCCTCGTCTTCCCTCGGCTCGCCTTCTGTCGCTTAGTGTGGTTAACTACCAATCGTGTCGCGTCCGCTCGTGCGGAAAGCCTCGCGGAGGTGCCTCGCGAGTCGCAAGAGTCTGAAGCGTACATAATAAGTAAATTGTTAAGGGTATAATAAGTGAAGGTTGGCTAAAAATTTACTCAATTTAATAGAATATGTACATTGACTTTGAATCTGCTATTTTCAAGCAAAAAGTTAAGTAAATATTAAAAATATATTTTTCTTTTCTAGCGATTTCACGATTGGTCCTATACCTATACCAAATTATTTATGTTGATATAGATCTTCCAGTCACCTCTTTGTAATTAACTAACTCGAAATTGTTAGCATTTACGTTACAGTGTTAATAAAATTTTAACAAAATTTCAGAATTTTAATCTCCCCGGAAGCTTATTTCCCAAATTTTAACAAATTTTGTAAATAAACATCCGCAGCCATCAGTTGCCCGCCAATCTAGATCGCAATCGCGATACAATAACAACATCGCCCTCATAATATCGCACTGCTGTCATCTAACTTAACGAAACATATTATACCCAAGTACAGAGCCATAAAATAGTCGAAATTACAGGACCGATATCCAAAAACAATGCTCTGATCATCCAACAAACTTAAATAACTTTCAACCGTAAGTACCCGTTGATAAAACTCATTTTGTATATTTTTGAACACGTATGCAACTACACGAGTGAATAAGTTTTTTCAATTAAAAAAGACTTAATTTGTTTTCTCTATCGCTATCAATTTTCGACTCTACAATTTTGCTATTAAGGTTGGAATTCCGCGCAGTTGAAGTTCGACTTACAACGTTGCAAAATCAAAAAGGTTATCCACGAAAATGTTAATATAATAGTTGCTTCAGTACTACGGGTTTGTTGGCGTGAAGGCATAAATCAATTTTATAGCCCCATCTAAATCAAAAGCGTTTTAATGGGAGGCCCGCGTCATATCATAGCGTAGTACGATAATTTACTGCTACTATGTGACGAATGTTAGAAATAAAGGTCCCTCCTTGTCCCCCCGGGCCTCGGGGCCCCGGATGGCCCCTCATCGTCGCAGGGATTAGTTTTATGTCCTAAACCGGCGTCGTAAATATGTCACCCGTATCTGGAAGGGAGTGTGTCATATGAGATAATTTTTGGATTTATTAAGTGTATGGTCTTCGTGTTCGGGTCTTTGCATATTTTGTAATTAGAGAAAGTTTGTGTTGAGTTGTGAAGGTGCTGATGTAAAAGACAGTAAAAGTGGTTCTACCGAAATTGCTGCGTTCCACTGCTGTTTCGGTAGAACCGCGCTGTGTGCACACTAATGAGTACAAATGTTTCTTTTGGTGACGATAAGTAGGTAAACAAAATAACTAAATACCTATATTTTACACACTAAGTAATATACAAAAAACATTTCTAGCCTGAATTCATGCATTGTTGTACCTACCTAGTTTATGCAAAATTTAATAAATACACAATAAACGTTAATCATAATTATTTTTCGCAAAAAATGGTAAAACCGCCTTCCATCATGTACGAAATTCAAATCTTTCGCTCGAATTGTTTAAATTATTGTTGATTTTCAAAAACGGCTCAGGCTATTTCTGTAAAATTTAAATGTAACAACAGCGGGACCATAACCTTTCAAACTAAAAAATATTTTTTCTATTCGGTTCACAATTGGCGAAATTATCGATGAACATTATTTAATTATACAAAAAAAATACATACAGACGAACATAGAAATTCCTCCTTTTTGGAAGTCCGTTAAAAATGCAATAGTCCTAGATTTTTGTTAATCTGTGAGTTTTATAGTAATACCGGTAAGTACTCGGTTAAAATTAGAATCTATAGTTATGTTGTGCAGTATTAAATCAAAAACAATATGTTATTAGAGAAAATTTGAGTTGAGACGATGATGATGTAAAGGCGTGGTTCCACCGCATCCGCATGACACAAGGAATCGAACCACTAGATGCGTTTACTGTCTGTAAACTTGTTATGATATACAGGGTTATTTCTTATCAATTAGCATCCTTTTGGGGGCTTATTCTGTGCATCAAAACTAATAACTTTTGTTCTACGATTTTTGCCAAAAATCAAAAAAAATATTTGTTGTTCCATAGAAAAATATCGTTCACCCGCGACAAAATGTATGGAACAGCTGTTTTTTTTTTAATTCTGACAAAAGTCGTAGAACATAAGTTGTTAGTTTTGACGTACAGAATAAGCCCCAAAAAGGATGCTAATTGATTAGAAATAACCCTGTATATACGGGGTGACTGCAGATTCATTAGCCATTAGGTACTACAAAACTGCAACTCGAACACAAAAATGTATGAAATAGCTGTTGTTATACCTGTAATTTCGGTTTGACCCCTTAGTAAAAGTTGTTCATAATGATGTTCTAAATTACCTTCTTTCAGCTTAGTACACCAGTTCTGGATAATCCTGTATACACAAGCCACTGCCATTTCAACTTGCCAATTCGCTATGTCAGTTTCGTTGGTTCTTCTACGGATCACCTCATTTCTAATTCTTGTAGAGTCTCCGAGAGGTCCGACTTCAGAGCATAGCCCTCTCAACTCATAGTGCTATTTTGAGTTTATTCATAAGGCCCAAAGTAAACGATCACGTTTCCGAACACACACGGAAACATAATTTTAAAAAAACAAATTACTTTCGACTAGACTTCCTTTCAAAGTTCAGAACGAAGCGTACAACCAGATGACCTCATCGTGGCTTCATGTATAACACAATATAAACAACATAAAATTTATGTTAACACATAAATTTCATTAATTACATTCACCTCGTGATTAATGGCGACTACTATGTAACGAAAATATTATATTTAATAAATAATGGCGTGTCTTTCAATATGATAACCAATTTGGTTTGGAGGAATTTTGGGCAATTTATACGTTGGTAGGTGAGATGTTAACTAATATAGATACATAACAAAGTTGTTAGGATAAAGAGAATTATTGTCAGCTATTTTAATTATTTTTAGCCTGTAAGGGCTTATTGTATAAATATAATTATTCAAATTTTAACTGACTTAAAAAAAGAGGTTCTAATGCTTGTATGTTTTTTTTTCTGTATGTTACGCGACTACCAATTAAGAACCGATTTTGACGTTATTTTTGTTTGGTAGATCGTAGTTTAGAAATGGCCCCATTGCTGCATTGAAATATTATTGTTATCGGTACAGCTGTTATTGAAAAATCAAGATTTTTTTTTGTTTAGGGAACGCAACACTTTTCTTATTGTCTCTATTAGGGCGAAGGCACTTCGTTATTGTGTTCTTTATACGCGGCACTAGCACTATAACACTATGACTACGAGTTTAACTTTTACACTAACTCGAACGGTTTTGTTCGTTTAAGTCTTCTCACTGTGTCCGTTTGATCGAGGAGCTGGATTGCCTCAGCATTCACATTGTGGTGAAGTCTATGGTCGTGAGCTTCTGCGTATCTTTGTATAATAGGTTTTACGGATTCCACTTGAAGGTCCCGGCGGAGATCATCATTTCTTACGTACCAAGGGGCATAGGGGCAAAATCAAGAAAATAAAAATTAAAAGTAAAAATGACTACATCGATTCGTGCGAACTATTCAAATACTGTACAACTACGGTTTAAGTCGGTTGTACCATTTTTGGCGAAAAACAATTATTATACCGATTTTAGTGACTAATTTTTAGCCAAACCTTGATCAGGGAAGTTAAGTAAAGGTGTACTTCTGTAGTATTTTTTTTTTTTAATATTTCGAATAGGTTCGTGTTTGACTACACACTGCCTGATGTTAAGCAGATATGCGGTCTAGGGTGTAGCACGCTTACCTAGAAGATACCTATTTACTTTATTTTTATTATGTAGTACCTAAGTAGTGACTAAGCAAAAAAAATCAAGACTATGGTTTTAATCGCTAAGCGAAAACAAACAAACATCTTCAATGTCTTTAAAATACATATACAGGGTTATTGGTAATGAATTAGCATACTTTTAAGGGCTTACTTATTATGCACATCAAACCTTCTCTACATCAAAACTAACAACTTCTGATCAACGACTTTTATCAAATTTAAAAAAAATGCTGTTTCATAGAAAAATATCGCTTACCCGCGACAAAATGAATGGAACAGCTGTATTTTTTTAGTTTTGACAAAAATTGTTAGTTTTGATGTAAGTATAAGCCCCTAAAGGGATGCTAATTGATTATTTACCACTAACTGTATACGCCAAATCCGCTACTCAACTTATAAGTTACAACAAAAAGTATACATATCTACATAATATACTGAAAAGAAAAGATCCCAGTAAAAAAAAAACCTTCCAATCTAGGCCAACGCTCGCATTCCCGAAAAACTTCGCTCCATAAACTCCCAACAGCCGGTTAGAACCGCTCCGAACCGGTTTCCGTCCTAATCTACCATATTTGGCCTATTACTACCCCCGCGCCATTGATTTATCGGTTATGAATCAACCCCCTGATGTATCGCCCTGATAATGAATCTGGCTGTATTTTTGCCGGCGTGTGATGGAAACACCCCCCAGCACCCCCCGACTCCCCTAAGGCACGGTAATGGAGTCTAACAGTATTCCGTCTTCACACAGACGGTCGGATCGCGAATCATGCCTACGCTTTCGGTACGCTACAGTTGCAGATGTGCCGTAGCGGCAAATGAACGTATGGTTTTGTAACCAGTAAGCATGCGATTTACCTATCACGCGGGCAGCCCTAGCGCGTATTACGTACTGCGTAGCCACGCAAAACTGTACGTGTTTTTAGGGTTCCGTGCCTCAAAAGGAAAAAAACGGAACACTTTGTTGTTATGATGTTTATTTTAAGTGCTTTCCACACTAGATTTTTATCTCAAAGAGTTATCTTTGTGATAAGCATTTCAAAAATCTGAAGCGAACGCAGGATTTGAACCTTGCCCCTTCGGATCACTTTGTTGTCCGTCTGTCCGTCTGTGAGTAGGTATGTCAAGACTCTTTATCTCGAGAACGCGTAAAGATATCGAGTTGAAATTTAAACTGTATACGTATATCTATGGTTTCTTGCAGTTGTGTAAAAGAAAAACATCTCAGTAATTGTTTAAAAAAGTTAGAGCCGTTTATGTCGTAAAAAACCGCATATTTTGACACTCACAAAAATCAAAACCTACAGGGTACTTCCCGTTGACAAAAAACTATGAAATTTGGCGATAAGCATTGTCTCAGAGTACACATATAGGAATAAATCTGAAAACTGTACATTTTAATTTAAATCACAAAAATAGGGCCTCAAAATTCACAAAATATGGGTTCAAAATTCAAAGTGAGTAAATCGTATCATGTAAGGTATCATATAAAAGAACTTCATTAGCACATGCTAAAACAGGTTTTTAATTACTTTAACAATGTAATTGCACGGAACCTTCGATGTGGCAGCCTGACTCGCACTTGTCCGGTTTTTATTTCAAAGACAGGGCAGAGTCACAATACTGTAAGATACCATTACTGTGCCCAGGGTGGGGGTAAGTTATGGTGCTTGGTGATGGCGGACGTTATTTAGTGTTTCTTGGGTGTAGGGTGTGTGTTGTAAGCTGAGTGATGAGTGAGACTAGGGTTGGAATGTAGCGCTCATAGCGTAGCTGGACTAGGTGTTTGTTAGCGATCATCGAAGTTAAGCAATGTTCGTTACGGTTGGTCATCGTATGGATATTAATCGAATAGCAGAGCCTTTCAGGCGGCTTAAGAACTCTGACACCAGGGCTAGGCACCTAGCCTATACGAACTTACTTACATTATCAAAGTAAAGCAACGTTCTGCGCGGCCAATCTTCGGATAGGTGACCGTAGGTGGCATTTATAACTGAGCACTCCCGTGGCTCGGATAACACCTTAAATTGTAGGTCCCAGTTGTTTTAACCGTTTAGCTGTATCAGAGGCTTCAGGCGGCTTTAAAATTCTGACACCAGGACTGGCCACCCGGCGTATACGAACTTAATAACTTTTATATTTTAAAGTTGGAAAGAAAATACGTCCAGAATATTTTTCTTCGTGTAAAATCATGTCTCAGTTAAAAACACATTTTTCTATAAACTTGGATTACTTAGATATTATTGATTAATAAGTATAGAGTTACTTTGGGGTAGTTATTCACTATTTTGTCTTCTACAAGTGAATTAAAATTAAATTATAAGATCAGCCAAGGTCGAGTCCGACTGGCGCATGTAGGGTCCGAACCGCGTGGGAGCCTCTTTAATTATTGAAGACGTAGTTGTTGTGGCCAGGTGTTTGTCAGCGACCATCGAAATTAAGCAACGTTCTGCACGGTTAGTATTTGGATGGGTTGCCGCGGGTGGCATTTTCCAACTGACCGCTGCCGTGGTTTGAATGATACGCTTAATTGTAGGTCCCCGTTGTTTAAGCCGTTATACCATGTCAGAGGGATTCAGGCGGCCTAAAAACTCTAACACCAGGGCTAGCCACCCTGCCTATACGAACTTACTTAGGTATTATTTATTTTTGACTAGCGACCCGCCCTGGCTTCTCACAGATGTATTATAAACCTTATACATTATAAACCTTCCTCTTGAATCACTCTGTCTGTTAAAAAAAAACAACCGTATCAATATTCGTTGCGTATTTTTTAAGATAAAAGCATATGTTACAGTCAAAGTGATTAGTCCGTTATTATGCATAATAACTGGTTATTATATATAATAACTAATCTGCTTAGTAAATGTGATAAATTAATCACATTCACTAGTTATTATTCATAATATCTGGTCAGGGTTAGTAAAAGTAATAACTTTTCAAAATGGCCACATTCAAGTAGCAGAATGTTTTAGTTATGCCTATATTTGCCTAATATTCATTTAGTTATTTATTGTTTACCAATTGTTATATCAACTAGAGTTTCATTTTGTAAGTTTTTTTTATAAAGCGATTCTCTTTTGCGTTGTTTGTCGTGTTCTAACCTAACCTATTTTTGTTTCACACCTAATATATCAAGATGGTTCGCTTCTAGCACTTCGCCGGCCGCTGCCGCGGCACGCTTGCTTCGCTCGCTCGGCTCGTGCGTTGTTTGTCATGTTCTAACCTAACCTAACCTATTTTTTGTTTCACAACTAATCTATCAAGGCGGCACTTTATTAGAAATATATGATAACGTTGAATATAACTTTTTGAAAATTTATTGTAAATATGATTATTATTACTTAAAGTAACGTCAAACAAAACTTTTTAATCTTAGGTTAAAAAGATTATCACATTAATTAAGTCGTCTCAGATATTATGTATAATAACTAGTTAAAGTGATTAATTCTGTGTCATTTATCACTTTTACTCAATCAAATAGTACCTAATTATACATAATTTCTAGTTAGTATACATAATAACTAGATTAATCACTTTGACTGTAACACATATATAGGGACAGACAGACAGGAAAGCGACTATGTTTTATACTATGTAGGGAAGTTAAATATTTTGAAAATACTTCAAGCGTTTACCCATTGTCATTATTAAAATCGAGCAAAAAAGTCATGTTTGTGGTATGGGAAACCACGTTAAATATTTATTTTATTGTTTTTAGAATGTAGCAACAAATATACATTATTTATGAAAAGTTCAACTGCATAGCTATCACTGTTCATGAAATGTATACAGCCTGGTGACAGACAGACAGACAGCCTTTAGCTATGGAACCCTAAATAGAATTAATAAATTAATAAATTAATGGTTGATAACGATTATTCAGCAAGCCATGTTTTAATGTCACTTAGCCATAGATACTATGATATCAATTAGACAGGGACTTACTAAGATTGCGCTTTGTCAAATAATTATGACTGGCATATTAAAAAATACGAGTAGGTATATTGTTAAATAATTACACCATGCAGCAAATTATTACAAAAACATGTTTCTGGTAAGGATCTCTTCCAAAGAATTATCTACCGAAACCTATTTACCTACATTATTTTCAAATCTAGTACGACATTTTTATATGAAAATGAGTTTCATCCTAGACCGTATCAACGTGGTATATAGGGGCACGCTAGTGCCCCCGCCAAGACAAGCCAAGCGAAGCGAAGCGCTTACTTACCTCTTCTAAAAAGTGATGGTCGATTTTGAACACTCATTACTTGGGTTTGGCATATACTAGATACAGGAAATTCTCGGAATATCATATCCATAATAGACATAATAAACATAAAATATAAAGTTTCAATTGCATAACACTTACGTACGTACGTACTTTTGATTTTATTGATATTTAAAAACCCTCGATTTCGTCACTGACTCACTGACTGACACACTGATGATCATCAAAACCTATAGGGTACTTCCTGAAGTGTGGTGCAGTTATAAACCACCCGAATAACGCGGCTTTATTGGCAAATTAATAGTGATCATAGTTACAGTCATCAAGTTACCGAAATAGCCCAACGGATTGGCAAGTTGAAATGGTAATGGGCAGGGCACATTGCGCAGAGGACTGATGGGATCGAAAAGTCCTCGAGTGGAGATCACGTACCGGCGAGCAACGTAGGATTCGTCTACCCACAAGGTCGACGAATGATCTCATTAAGAAAGCAGGATCGCGCTGGATGCAGGCCGCTTCCAACCATTCTTATTGGAGATCCATAGGGGCAGCCTATATCCAGCAATGGACGCCCATTGGCTGATGGATGGCTGGCCTTATCATCACCAACCCGCACTGGGCCAGAGCGTGGTGGATATGGCCCAATCAGCCTTCGTGGGTAGGTCTACGTCCAGCAGTGAACTTTTAAAAAAAGACTGGTACAGTACAGTACAGCCTTATCATAGGCCTTCAAACAATTAAAAAAACCTGACACCAGGGCTAGCAGCTCGACCAATACCACATAGATACCAGAGGGATAATGTGGTCGATCGAGAAAACCTAAAAGAGATATTGAATGGCATGGCATGCGTTAGAAAGAGACAAACAATATCTCGATTCAGTGTCGATTACCGGATTTTTCTCTCAGGAACGTCAAATTCTTGTCAAATTTCAATGCAAATTAGGCAGTGACAACCTCAGGGCGATACTTTCCATAGATTTTTGCGGTTTAGAATTGCCTCAATTGATAACATTGTTATCAATCTGTTATTTAGATATATGTGACCTATACGAACCTGAACTTGTATTCCTGATCGAAGTTACCACGAAGCTAAGCCAGGAAGTTACAGCTGTGAACCACTCTGCTCAGCGTTGACAGTTAACAAATGCCACGGTGACGCACCCCGGACAAATGTTGCCCTGTAGGGGTGAAAAATTACCCGAATAACGCGGCTTTATTGGTAAATTAATAGTCATCATTGTGCCGGCTTTTGATCGGGACGTTATTGAAAGCGAGACCGGCGGTGACAAATTATGTGCAAGATTTTGTGTTGTAAGTTAAAGATTTTTTTCACGAATGAGTTTATTATTTGACCAGTCTATATATATCGCGAGATGGTCTAAGTGATAATACGGTCGAAGATGAAGTTGGTGATGTCGATCTAAAATCTATTCACTAGGCCCAATTTTAAAGGCGCCGTCGTAAATTTAATAGCAAATTAAAATAGTGTTCTCTATCAAATGCATAATAGTGAAAAAGAAACAGGGCTACTCTAAATTGCTAGTTTAGTTGCGATGGCGCCTCTAAAAATGGGCCTACTGTGACGTTAAAAGAACCAAAATCAAGCTAAGTTTCTAATTGAAAAGATGTACCTAGTTAGATTTTTTTTACATCCTCCTCCACTGACTTAAAGGTCCGCGTTCTTCATTACAATAGGTTTTACAATTCTATTAAATAAAAATATATAAGAAGAGTGACGATGTCATACGCAGGGCTTTTGTCACCGCCAATTTCGCAGACGTACTCGAACCGAGTGACGGCATGACGCTGGTCCTTCAAGCAAATATAAATAGAATCGTGCGAAAAAGTGTCCGTGTCAAAACTCTGCCCAAACTATGTAGTGGGCAGGGTTTTTTAGTTAGTCGTAAGGCAATTGCAAGCCGACTACAACGTTGCGCGATGCCAAAGTCGGTTACAAGCACTAATTAGGTGACGTAACGTCGAGAGTCGAGAAAACTGGTCATTGTGAATTATTTGTATTTAATGTAAATAACGTGAGACGTGGTGGTCAAGAGGTAGTGACACCCGCCTTACAATCGTGAGGTGGTGGGTTCGAATCCTTTGTAATTCCATTGTGAATTATTTGTATTTAATGTAAATAACGTGAGCCGTGGTGGTCAAGAGGTAGTGACACCCGCCTTACAATCCTGAGGTGGTGGGTTCGAATCCTCGGTCCCGTACCAATGAGTTCTTTGGAATTAATGTACGGAATTTCACACCACTGGCTTTTCGGTGAAGGAAAACATCGTGAGGCAACCTGCATACGTCCGTAGAAGAAATTCGATGGCGTATGTGAATCCACCAACCCGCACTGGGCCAGCGTGGTGGATATGGCCCAATCACCCTTCGTGAGTAGGCCTACGTCCTGCAGTGGACTATTAAAAAGGCTGGTACAGTACAGTACAGTACAGTACAATGTAAATAACTAAGTTGGTATGTATGACGGCGCTCGGACATTTTTTTTTACTTTTACTTAGGGACTGTGGCTCTGTAGATATTTGCTCGAAGTGCTGGTCTTAAGGAAGTGTGGACGGCCCCTTAGTATGGGACGCAACTTGCGTCGATACTTTGGCACCGTCGCATCTTTCTGAGACTCAGAGTAGGGCGGCGGCCAATTCGGCGGAGCAGCACAAGCGGCGCAAATATACTAACCTCGGTAGTGATTACATATCTGAGCCATTTGGAGTTGAGACTTTGGGTCCGTGGGGGCCGGGAGCTCATCTTGATTTCAAAAGTATTTTTGAGCGTCTGGTGGACGCGACGCGTGACCAAAATGCTGGTGTTTATTTGGCTCAACGTATAAGTATTGCCATTCAGCGTGGCAATGCTGCCAGCATGCTGGGCACGCTGCCAACTGGCAGTGGGCTTGAGCATTTGGATTGTCTAGTTAAAAAAGGCACTTTTTCCCGTTTAAAAAAAAAATAAGAATGTGAATCTTATGTTAGCCTACAGATATACATGAATTACAACTACATTATGTAATGTTTACCTGTAGGCGCCGGATTCATTAACCGTTGAGCCATGCCAGAAGACACCAGGGCTAGCCACTCGGCCTATTCGAACTTACTTATTGCATCGCCTTAAACCGCAAATTGATTACAAAACATCTCAAAAACCAAATGCACCAGCCTTCAATAAAGAAAAAAAAAGCAAATTGAAACATCAGGGTGATCAGTTCACCCTACAGGCACATAACTCCCATTATTTAGGGTTCCGTACGAAGTTATTAAAACCATAAAATAACATTTTTATAGTTGTGTACGAAACTCGGTTTGACTGGCACACGGGCTATAATAAAATGAAATGAAACAATCCTATGATTTATTTTATACCTGTGGTCCGCTTTATGCAACGCCGCGCGGGATTAATTAACTTTTTTTCTTGTAGTTTATGACAATTTATGAGAGTTTTTGACGGTTCGTCTTGTTTATGAGATGTTGCTTTTTTGGGGGTACGTTTCCTTAATTTTGAGGTTTGTTAGTATTTTTGGTCTATTGGATAAATAATGATTAAAAGTTATGGAATTGTATGTTTTGAGAATTGCAGCAAAAACCAGGATTTTTTTCTGAGTAACAAATATTAAAATTTGTTACTCAGTGTAAGTTTATTATTCACAATCATCTTATTTGTATTATTCTGCAGAATTTAGTAAAATATGCCTACTTATTTAAAAGCAAAAATTTCTAACACGGTATTAACAATTATTTTACATTAATTAATTTTAATTGTATATTATAATTTTATTATATTGTATGTGTTTTAAGTGCTTAAACTACTGTACAATGGTCAACCGTAATTTTACACATCAAATCAATCAATTTAGGTATATAAAATAAAAATAAAAACATAACTTTTTGATGACCATTCTTCAATTTATAATATATTTTTAGATCTTCAAGGGTCTGTTCAATTGGATGATCCAATTGCTTGTTATGTAGTAGTAGTTTATGAAGTTTTAGATGATGTAAGTCTTGTATTTAGTGGTAGTTAATAAAGGCACATGCCCTATATTTTTTCGTCAACAAAACAACAGCATATTTTTTGTGTCTTGGCTCATGCTAGCTGAAGACATCCCGCCAATCGACAGGCGACATTATTTATTTCAGCTGAGTGTACACAATGATGAAACAGATCTATATCTCCTGAACTGGACTACACGGTTTGTGATCAAACTTTTATGATGCCAATCAAGGGTAAAATGAGATCGGACTGGTAAGTAATTAATAGATACATCAAGAGTAATGTATTATTGGTAGAAGAGTTACTGATAAACTGGAATTGTCATCCATCCATCCATCAGCCATATGACGTCTACTTTCGGACATAGGCCTACCCTATGGATCTCCAATAAGACCGGTTGGAATCGGTTTGCATCCAGCGTGATTCTGCGGTTTTGCTGAGATCATCTGTCTACCCGCTACGCTTGCCGGTACGTGTTTTCCACTCAAGAACTTTTCGACCCCGTCGGTCATTAGTTCTCCGAGCTATGTGCCCCGCTCACTGTCATTTTAACTTGCCAAGTCGCTGGGATATGTCGGTAACTTTGGTTCTTCTACGGATTTCCTCATTCCTGAATCGATCTAGCATACTCCAAGCATAGCCCTCTCCATAGTTGGGCTACTTGGAGCTTACTAATAACTGTCAGCACACCAGGGCTATCCACCCGGCCTATACAAACTTACATTGGCAATGCAAATCTGTATCTGTACCCATACCCGCGTCTTTAATAGTTCACAGGCTTTCCCACGAAAGCCAATTGGGCCATATCCCTTATATTGGCCCAGTGCGGGTTGGAGGATTCACATACCTACGCCATTAAATTTCTCATACGAACGTATGAAGGTTCCCTCATCATGATATTTTTTTTTCACTGAATTCTCTGTACTCAGTAGTATGTTTGTAAATCCGTTCATAAATTCCAATGAACTCATTGGTACGGTAATGGTAGGTATCTAACTACAATATAGAGCGTAAAGAAATTACCACTTTACAGTGTTCCACTAAAAACACTTATACTTTTGTTTTTGTTATAATTACCATGATAAAGACTTTCTAAAAATAACTAAATAAATATTGTTCGCAAAAAATTGCACCACCTTCTTCCACTTTATTCAGAATTTGAATAGTTTGCATGAATCGATGTACAATATTGCTGAGTTTAGTTAGTTGTTGATAAAATTTAAATGGAAGTTTACCCTTTCGAGGTAAAAAAAAAATCTTTAAATCGGTATACAATTAACAAAAATATCGATAAACATACAGATAAACATAGTATCTTCCCTGTTTCGAAAGTCGGTTAAAACCAATAGATTTCTAAAATTAAATAAAACGTATCAGTTCCCCGTCTACCACGTCGCAGAACGCGGTATCTGCACTCGTCGATCGGTGATCCTTCGTCAATTGTCAGTTCCAACGTTATCGGTGACGCGCGTCACTCAGCCGGCTATTGAATGAAATGTCGGATTCAGACTTTTATGTTCCTTTTAAATTTAGCTTTGAAATGGTTTAGCTGCTTTAGTAAAAACTAACATATTTTTAACTGTACGTACTGTGCGGTCTTTTTAACAGTTCACTTCTGTTAGTTTTAACATTTTATATCCATTAAAAAAAAAAGCAACACCATAATATTTTGAATAAAAAATAAATTAATCAGGGTTTAGATATTTATTTACTTACATTACTTTTAAGTAGATTAATCTTAAAATATGACCACATGATTCAATGATGACGAAACCACAAAAAATTAACACATAAATATTTAGAAAAAAAAATAAGAGACTAGCTTCGACCCGCAACTTGAACTGATGCACAGTACTAATCTTTTAAAAAAAAGTTAATTTAAAAATGAAATAAAGAGATACTAATTTCAAAATAATATCTCAGTCACTCACTAAATTTGCTAAGCCAAAAATTTAAAGTAGGTATGTAGATAATGTAGATAAATATACATACCTACTCAAGTTATTGTGTTTATATAGTTATTAAGCGTGATAATATTTCATACAGCAGCTATTTTAAGTAACCTTTGAACCTGTCATAACATTATTTATTAATAAAAATAAACAAAATGAGCTATAAATCCGTTTAAGACGCTAGTCAGACTCATAAATATAAAATATACCTTATAAATCTACAACCTATCATATTTAATTACCGACATTGTTTACGTCCTAAAAAGTCTAAAAACCAAAATGACAAGTCAGTTTCGAGTATCCAACTACAACATATTCATAATCTAAAAAACTATTCCATTGTAAACGATGATAAAAACGTCAGCGAAACAGCAAGTCATTTCTCCATCATTTCGGAGAAAAAAACTACAATAACAGAAGCGAAAATGAAAGAGAGCTCTTTGAAGCCCGGTCCGTTCGTCTGACATTTGTCAATCAACCCTCCTGTCAGCTGTCTATGACAATTAATGGCGTCCCATACAGAGTTTTATGGCTTTTATTGCCCGAATTGTATGAGGAAATGATTAATGCAATCACTAATGCAAATCCTGCACCGACGAGCACGATTTCTTGTCATTGTATTTTACGTAGTTTTGTATAAAATTGATTTATTAGAGTTTTGCAGTTGCGCCGTTTTTGCTAACGACCGTGGGCGGTGTACCAAAATTAATGTGGAATGGGGATTTTTGGAAATTCCTAAATTGATGTCTATTGTGTGATTATAATTATGGCTTCGAATGTTGGCTCATGACGTGGTCACGTGTAATAAAACATATTCTGATTATTGTTATCGGTTTTTAGGGTTGCGTGACAAGGAATACTTTTTTTCAGTGCCAAACTGCACAAAACTTAGTCAAAGTGTCACACTTTTAAAAATTAAACAAGATATATATATATATATATATATATATATATATATATATATATATATATATATATATACTAGCTTTCGCCCGCGGCTCCGCCCGCGTGGTATTCTGACTTTTGTGCTATCCCACAGGAAACTTTTATTTTTTCGCGATAAAAAGTAGCCTATGTTACTTTCCGACCTTTGAATTATATCCATGCCAAAAATTAAGTCAATTGATTGCTTCGTTGCTGCGTGAAAGAGGAACAAACCAACAAATCAACAAACTTTTCGGATTTATAATATTAATATGATAGTCAAACAAGATTCTGCAGAACACTAGAAGAACTGCAAAAGCTGGTTTCCCACTAAAATTGACTATTGAACATAGGGCTTCTCGCTAAAGGCGACTGGGACATATCTACCACATTTGCCTAGCTGCTATGCCCAGCCATGGATATTGTTTGTCATCACTTATACAAGTATCTTCACAGTGTTTTGTTTCACCGAAAAACTAATTATAGATTTTTAAAAATTGTAAGTAAATTCCTAATATTATATAAATTCCTAATATTATATACCTAATATATATAATACCTCCTTTAGATTCATGAGAGTTACATCTCGTCGCCGTCGTTTCAGTCATTGGACGTCCACTGCTGGACACACAGATCTCCAATAAGACCGGTTAGAAGCGGTTCTTTTTCAATTTTTAGGGTTCCGTACCTCAAAAGGAAAAAACGGAACCCTTAAAGGATCACTTTGTTGTCCGTCTGTGTGTATGTTAAGACTTTATCTCCAGAACGCGTAACGGCGTCGAGTTGAAATTTAAACTGTATACGAATATCGATGAACTCTTGCTGTTGTATAAACAAAAACTTCTCAGTTGTCGTTTAAAAAAGTTAGAGTCGTTTATGTCGTAAAAAACTGCATATTTAGACACTCAGAAAAATCAAAACCTACAGGGTACTTCCCGTTGACATAGAACTATGAAATTTGGCGAGAAGCATTGTCTTAGAGTAGACATATAGGAATAAATCTGATAACTGTACATTTTTATTTACATCACAAAAAAATAGGGTCTCGAAATTCACAAAACATGGGCTCAAAATTCAAAGTGAGTAAATCGTATCATGAAAGGTGTCATATAAAAGAACTTAATTAGCACATGCTAAAACAGGTTTTTAATTATTTTAATCATGTGTTTGTACGGAAACCTCGATGTGCAAGCCTGACTGTCACTTGTCCGGTTTTTTCATAGGAAACTTTGTTAAGAAAATATAATGTGTTATGTAGCATAATTAGGTGTTTGAATCAATTATCAAAACGAAGCACCATCAGTCATTGTATAGGTGCCTGCGGGTGGAACAACTGAGTTCTGCATGCATTATATACCGTGACTCGGGTGGTATATTCAATGGTAGGCATTTGTAACCATTTAGGCATGAGGTGTTCTAATACTCTGACACCAGAGCCAGCCACTCAAATGAACTTAATGTCTAGCTGTAAATGGTTAGTTTTGATTACGATGATAGTGAACATTTATTTTCTTCAAAAATCCACCGACTACCACCATGTACAGAATTTGAATAGTTTGCATGAATCGATATGATATACATGTAGGTACTTACATTGTTTTTGATTTATCAGAAACGGCTCAGCCGATTTCGTTAAATTTAAATGAAATCATTTCGAGCGCAGCTATACCTTTTTGAAAAAAACCGGACAAGTGCGAGCCAGGCATTGAGGGTTCCGTACAAATCCAGAAAATTTCACAAAATTGGGAAGTAAGTTGTTCAAATCTTTATACTATAACCATCGAGAAAAAAGATTTTTTTTCACTTTTCTTGTCATACATCGAAAATTACACATTGTTAACATAATTATTAAAAACCTGTTTTAGCATGTGCTACTGAAGTTCTTTTATATGATAGCTTACATGATACGATTTACTCACTCTGAACACATACGGACAGACGGACAACAAAGTGATCTTATAAGGGTTCCGTTTTTTTCTTTTGAGGTACGGAACCCTAAAAATAAGATGTTTTCAAATTCGGTTCGCAGTTTTTGATAATATCGATGACGAAATATGACGAAATATGACGATGACGAATAAAATCGAAACGTACAGACGAACATAGTCGCTCCTCTTTTTTGGAATTCGGTAAAAAGCGATAACTGACAAGTAATCAAAACGTTTCGGATCGCGAATGGTTCGTTCATGTTAAAAGTACTGAGTGGGCTGATAAGACGGCCGAAGCTCGGAGGCAGCCATGTGTTCATTATTAATATCGATTTCTGGATCTGACTGCGCTGTCCCATTTAATAATATAACTGGGTCCAAGTGATAAGCGACGGTTGATGCCTAGACGGGAAATTGTTCACTGACTAATCCGACTAACTCAGCAATCCTATTCAACATCTCTACATAGTATAAAACAAAGTCGCTTCCAGCTGTCTGTCCCCATGTATGCTTGTATCTTTAAAACCAGGCAACGCATTTAGATGCGTTTTTTAATAGAGAGTGATTAAAGGGGAAGGTTTATACTCGTATGCATAATACACCTATGTAAAGACGTTGCAGGTATCTAGTTAACTATAATCGTGAAGAGTGTTGTCAAGGTTATTAATTTTTAAGGTACCTAGATAGATAAAAAGCCCGATTACAGATGCGCCATCGTAATTATAATAGCTAAATAGCATAGTTCTGTTTCTTTTTCTCTATAGACATTCGATAGAGAGAACGCTTTTTACGTTGCTATTAAATTTACGCTGGCGCCTCTATATTATTATTATATACTACGGGACTAATCGCGCACTAAAATTAAGAGATAAATAAATACCTCCTCATCCCGACGTTTCGGCCGAGATGCAACTCCGAAACGTCGGGATAACCGTGGTCACGGTTAGAATGAAGAGGTATTTATTTATCTCGTAATTTTAGTGCGCGATTAGTCCCGTAGTATACAGGGTTATTTCTAATCAATTAGCACGTTATTAGGGACTTATTTTGTACATCAAAACTAACAACTTTTATTCTGCAACTTTTCTCAAAACTCAAAAAAAAATGTCTTTCTATAGAAAAATATCGTTCACTCTCAACAAAATGTATGGAACAGTTGTTTTTTTTTTGAGTTTTGACAAAAGTCACAGAACAAAAGTTGTTAGTTTTAATGTACAGAATAGGCCCCTAAAAGGACGCTAATTGATTACAAATAACCCTGTATAATAATAAAGTGTTCAAATCGCGAAAGGTTAAAAACAACATTTGTTAGTCGAGCTTAATAGTACCTATAGTCTCTATAGAACATACTTACTGTGCAAGAAGTAATTTAAAAGTGAAAAAGTTGCACAAACTTATCAATAATTATCATTTCATTAATTCATTTTCTCTTATTACTTATTCATTCTCATTTCATTTATAACATCTAGCTCTTGTGGCGTTTTTCGATCGAAATTTAAAATTAGTAACTAACAGATTTACATACGCAATTTTACTTGATTTAATAATAATTTTGTTTCACGATCTTTTTAAGACTGCGGTTTTGAAACCTTCACAAATTCGATTGTGAAATTCCTCTATGTGATAAAATTATTCCCATATATCAATATATATCTATATATATTCCCATGTAAATCCATTACTTCGATTTAATTTATAAATATTTAATGTGTTTGAAATTGTTGTAGTAATAGCCAGCTTGTCGCATGCCTTGGCGTACGCTGTAAATGCGGCAAGAAATGGATAAATAAATAACAGTACCTACATTATGTTTTGTATCTTAGAGAAATGACTATGTTTCTATATCTGAAGTATTTATACTGCATAAAAGATAGCTTGATCTCTGCGACAGTGACTTTGACATAGAAGATTGACATTTTTAGAGTTGGGATAGTGGTGGAAAAATCGATTGTCAAACAATGTTGCAATAAAATCGAATGAGTAGTTGTAGGTGAGAAATTGAATTTTATTTACTTACTATTAATTAAGATCAAGTATGTACACATGTCAATAATGTTATGATATTAATTAAATAAATTATAATAAAATATAATAATGTTACGATAGTATTTATCGACGTTTTTCACTATTATCGATGCTAATGTAACAATTAAACCCAATTATGGGTTTAATTTAATTACACATGTAAATAATGTTATGATATTAAAAAATACAATAAAATTAATGATAAATTAAGTTCTATTTAAAATATCGTTAGTATATAAACTATTGATATTTTAAATAAAACTCTATCTAAAACTATGTGGTCACGATCATTCGTCGCCCATCACTAATTTGCATGCCCATAAAGTATGACATTGACAGGTACTGTCTGTACTATTAAGAAGTTCAGGACTTCATAGGTGTGATTTTTCTGACAGCTGTCGCAGAGATCAAGCTATATTTTATAGAGTATAATAGCATAGTTAAACATCAAAAATCACTAAAAAATAAACAGTTTAGTTTTATCCAACGGTTTGTAAATAGTATTTCAATCAAAACGCTATTTGCCTAGCGTTTACGCCGCTCAATGTCACAATTTCATTACGGAGAGATCGTTGGCGCCCGTCACGTCACGTCAACGTCACGTCATGTCACTGTCACTGCCACATCACTGTCACGTCGCTGTCATTTACCTGCCACCGGCGGGAGTGACAGTTTGTTAATTAGACTGTAACGTAACGCTATTATTGTATCTGCAGTTATTCTGTTTATTTCTGAAGATATTTTCGGTGGAAAAGGTTTTGTGTGATAATTCTGTAGTTACTTTAATATGTCCTGATGTTTTTTCAGTGATGCTTTTGTTGAGTAGTGTTATAATGAGGATCTAAGTAATGCTCATCACTATTATGACTTAGAGATATGAGTCTTTAGGTCATTCTATGAGACAACACAACAAAGTAACACCACTACTATAGCAGAGATTTTATTGCAACCAGATACCAAACATAATTATATATTAGTTTTGCAAAAACTGGCACAACCGACTTCTATCGTGTACAAAATTTGAATAGTTTGCTCGAATCAATGTATGATGTCACAGTCAAAGTGATTAATTTAGTTATTATGCACAATTACTACTTGATTCAGTGAAAGTTATAAATGGCACAGTATTAATCACTTTAACTTGTTATTATGTATAATACCTGGGACGACTTAGTTAATGTGAATAACACATTTTTAACTAAGTTTATAAAGTTTTATTTCAAAAAAATTTACCATACATTTTCAAAAAGTTATATTCAACGTTATCATAATGTATTTGTAATAAAGTGCCAGAAGCGAACCGCCTTGATAGATTAGGTGTGAAACAAAAATAGGTTAGGTTAGGTTAGAACATTACAAACAACGCACGAGCCGAGCGAGCAAACCGAGCGTGCCGCGGCAGCGGCCGGCGAAGTGCCAGAAGCAAACCGCCTTGATATATAGGTATATTATTAAAATAAAATAAATAAAATAAAATAGCCTTTTATTCAGATCTACTTACTAGTTACAATATTAATAGTATATGGGTATTACAATATAAACATAAAATAAACATACTGTAATAATAAAATTTAATCTAATAGTTGCTGTTTGCTTGTTTTCTGTAGATCTGTTTGCCAATCGGCAAAGGCCTCCTCCAACCTTTTCCATTCAAATCTTTCCTGAGCCACTCGATTCCACGTCACTCCTGCTACTTCTTTGATGTCATCGTCCCATCGTTTCTGTGGTCTACCCCTCTTTCTTTTTCCTTCCCTGGGGTACCAACTTGTCACTCTCTTGCTCCATTTATCGTGACCTCTGATCATGTGACCAGCCCATCTCCACTTGAGTCTTCTAATTTTCAGGGTGACATTTGTGGTTTTTGTTTTATTTCTGATGACATAGTTATTCAATCTGTCCGATTTTTTGACGTTAAGCATACTCCTCTCCATAGCGTACTGGCAAGTTGCGAGTTTTCTTATCATGTTCTGATTTAAATTCCATGATTGGCAGCCATACGTCAGGACGGGAAGTACACAGGTGTTAAATAATTTGCTTTTTATATGTATGTGGAGTTTTTTGTCTTTCATGACTTCCCTTAAGCTCCAGTATCTTTTCCAGCCATTTGTCACTCTTCTTTCTACTTCTTTACGCATAGATTCTTTTTGCGTTATGAGCTGACCCAGATAAATGTATTCATCAGTGTACTTTATTTCGGTATTGTCTAATTGTATCGGAACTTTGTATCCATTTGTCATCACTCGAGTTTTTTCTGGATTTAGTGCTAGGCCTACCTTTTCACTCTCTAGCGCAAGATCTTTTATCATTTTGTTGATGGCTTCAGGTGTTTCGGCGAATAGCACTATATCGTCGGCGAATCTTAAATGCGTCAGCGATGCACCGTTCACATTGATTCCGAAATTTTCCCAATTGAGTCGTCTAAATACTGATTCTAGTACCGCTGAGAACAATTTCGGAGATAATGGGTCTCCTTGCCTGACGCCCTTTTGAACTTCAAATGGATCACCTTTCTTTTCTAATTGGATTCTAGCTGTACTATTCCTATATACGTTTCTTATTAGTCGAATGTATTCTTGTTCAATCCCTTGTTCCACTAATGCTTCCCAGATGTTTTTATGGCATAGAGAGTCGAATGCTTTGCTGTAATCGATAAACGCAATATAGTATGTGAGCTGATATTCATGATACTTCTCTAAAACTTGACGTACTACATGAATTTGATCGATCACCGAGTAGTCTTTACGAAATCCAGCCTGTTCTATAGGTTGATGTTCATCTAGTTTCCTTTCAATCCGTTTTAAAATTATTTTGGCGAATACCTTATAAATGTTGGACATAAGGCTTATTGGGCGATAGTTTCCGATTTCGTGTTTATCTCCTTTTTTATATAAAAGGATGATGTTAGATTCTGTCCATTGCTCGGGAATGGTTTCAGTGGTTAAGATCTCATTAAATATATTTGTCAAAACTGGTACTAAAACTTCTTTGCATTGTTTCAGAATTTCATTATTTATGCCATCGGGACCTGGTGTTTTGTCTGCTTTTTGAGTGTCTATAGCTTTCTCGACTTCAGCTTGAAGAATGCTAGGAATATTTGAAATTCTTGCCAAATCAACTTCATCTATTGTTGTATCATTTTCGTATAGTTCCTTGTAATAGGATGTGGCCAATCTTAGTATGTCTGTTCTTTTATGTTTCCACTTGCTGCTATGGTTTTTCATTTTGACGATCCAATCCATTGATTTTTTTAATTCTTTGTATGCTTTTTTGACTCCTCCTTTTTTACTTATATACTTTTCTATAATTTCCATTCTATTTTGCTTCCTATCTTTCTTTATACTTTCTTTGATTTCTTTACTAAGTTTCGTTAAATGTTTTCTTCTGTTATTAGCACATTTTGTACTAATGAGGTTGTTTCTTTCTTCTAGGAGATTTATTGTTTTTGTAGTTAGCCATATTTTTGGTTCGGTTTTGGTATTTGCAATATTTTCTGTTTGGGTTTTAATAACATTCTCTACCCAGTTGTATTTTCTTTGTGTGTCTAATCCTTTTGTATTAGATTGGTAGTCTGTGAATTTGTCTTTCAGAGCAATTGTCATTTGTTCTAACTGTTGCTTTCCAAATTTCATGTTTCTTGGACTTTGCCTTGGTCTAGGTTTTTTAGGTTGTTCGGCTACCAGTTCTGCTCTAATTAGTTTATGATTAGTGTTAAAATTAAATTTATTGGTTACAGTAAAGTTGGTGAAGCAGCGTTTTCTGTTCGTCATTATAAAATCAATTTGATTTTTCGTTTTTCCGTCAGGCGAAATCCAAGTCCACATTCTTTTCTTTTTTTTCGGGAAGATTGTATTTAAGATAGTTAGATTATTTTCTAGTGCGAAGTTCACGATGAATTCTCCATTCCTACTTCTGGATTTGTTACTATAAGTAAACGGTCCTAGTACTTTGTTTTCATCTAAGCGCCTTTCACCTATTTGTCCATTGTAGTCTCCCATTACAATAAGGTTTTTATGACCGTGTTCTTGTATGGCTTTGTTGAGATCAATGTAGAATGTATTTAATATTTCTAAATTTGCTTGTTCAGTGGGTGAATATATTTGTACAATTGACCAAGGATCATTGTACCCAGGTAATTTCAAATTCATTATCGCTATACGTTCCGAGATTCCTACGAATCCTTCTATATATGTTGTTATATGTTTTTTGACAATAAATCCAACTCCATATTGGCCCGGAGTCTCTCCTATATGGTAAAGTATGTAATCTGGGTGTGAAGTAATATTTTCACCCATTCTTCTCACTTCACTCAGGCCAACGATGTCCCATTTGATGGATTTTAATGCATATGATAGTTCAGTAAGATTTTCTTCATTTTTCAAAGTGAGTACGTTAAGAGCTGCGATGTAAAATTTGGAAGTTTGATGTTTATCAACTTTGTTCTCGGTTAATGCCGGAGGGTTGTGGTCCTTTTCCCCCACGAGGACCAGTCGGCTTGGGGGATGTTGGTATTTTCCTGTTTTTTCATTACTAGTTTCTTCGATTGGTTTTGGATTCCGTTTGCCGATTGTTGGTTGCTATTGTTTTTTAACATTAGATGCATTAGAAAGAGAGTTGGATCTGGAGCGCATCATATCAAAAGCGTTAGTTCTGTTTGTCTTGGTTGAGGAAATAGTGAGTTGCTTTTTAGGCTGGTTGTTATTAGCAGAAGGTGATGCAGACGGTTCTCTTTTCCTTTTCTCTTGGCTGAAGTTGTTCTCTATTACTACTAGTTTGTCATACTTCAGATATGCTATATTGCCATTTTTCTTTGCTTCAGCTAAATCTGCTTGCAGTGATTTCCTTTTTTCCAATACATCCTTTGTGTAATCTTCAGAAATATGAATCTTCTTTAGGTTCTTTTTATTTTTAATAATTTCGAACTTTTTCCAGTTGTTTATGAATGAACATAATACCGGCCTCGGTTTATTATTTTCTCTGTTTTTCTTACCTAAACGATGAATTTTGTTGATTTCGTACTCAGGTATATTATTAGGTGTGAAACAAAAATTTGGTTAGGTTAGAACATGACAGCAGCGGCCGGCGAAATCCTAGAAGCGAATCGTTTTGTAAAAAAAACTTACATAACAAAACCCTAGTTCATACAACAATTGGTAAACAATAAACAACTAAATGAATATTACGCTAACTAAAACATTCTGCTACTTGAAAGTTGCCATTTTGAAAAGTTATTACTTTCACTATCCCTGACCGGTTATTATGAATAATAACAAGTTAATGTGATAAATTTATCAAATTTACTAAGTAAATTAGTTATTATGTATAATTACCAGTTATTATACATAATAACGGGCTAATCACTTTGACTATAACATATGTATATGTTACATTCAAAGTGATTGTATACAATTTTTACATTAATGTTGATTTTTCAAAAACAGTCCCGCCGATTGCGATAAAATTTGATAACAAATATATACCTATATTTTTTTTATTTCATGTTTACATTTAACTACACGCTGTCTGATGTTAAGCAAATATGTGGTCTAGGATGTAATACGCTTATCTAGAAGATACCTTTTTACTCGGGATTTGAAGACACCTACAATACCTACATGTACTTTAGCGGGAAGACAGACTCAGGCAAAGCTTTCCACATTCTGGCAGTTCATATGAGGAATGTGGACTCAAAACGCTTGGTTCTAACTCACGGGATGTCCACCATACAAGGATGGCACTTTGGTCGAGTCTGTCCACATAGCCTTGAGTTTTCGCGGCATTAAACTTGACCAGGTTAGCAGCACTCCAGTCAGATACCGCCTCCAGGCTCAAGTTGAGCTGTTGTATTTGAGTATAATAATAATAATTATATACCCTTTCAAACAAAAAATAAATATTTTTGAAATCAGTTGATATCATCATTGAACTAATACACACTATCATTGATGAACATACACAAAAAATACATACATCGAACATAGATAGAACTTCCTCCGTTTTGGAAGTCGGTTAATAATATTTTTTTCAACGATTTCGATTACAATTTGGCGTTTTTTTGAAACACGATTTAAGAGCCTTCCCTCCGCTTTAGTAGACTTAGACAATTTTCTAACTCTTCCATATCTATAAGAAAACACTCTTTGATCTCAGACCAAGCAAGAAGTCTTGATATGATACGGAGAAACTTAATACCTACTGGCTCTTATTGTTATTTGGTGTGGAGATCATAAGTCCTGCACTGACGTCCCACATGGATTGTTTTATAATGGTTGTTTACCGTGTATTTTTAACTTTGATGACTTGTTTCACGTAAAATTTTGTAATCCCTACGTAAGTTTGTTAAAAAGAATATTAATGTTTATAAGTAAATAGGTTCGCAAAGACCAGGTGGCTATAACAGTCCTGTTGTTAGAGTTTTTTGATACAATTTATTGACCAGAGTTGTAAAAACACCTCAGAAGTAGAGCGAAATTAAACGAATTAAGTCTATTTACCATTTTAATCCCATTTCACTATAATCACAATAATTTTAAATAATATCGAAAATTACCAACCTTAATCCACAAAGTCCGACTCAGAATGACTTAATAACATATTGTCATAATAGTTCTGTGATTGTCACCAAAAAGTATAATAACATAGAGAGGTTGTAACCATATTTTATGCCGTGAAGTAAGGTGTGTGTAACGTGTGTGTAACAGTTTGGTCAATAAATTGTATCAAAAAACTCTAACAACAGGACTGTTATAGCCACCTGGTCTTTGCGAACCTATTTACTTATAAACATTAATATTCTTTTTTTCTTCTTTTTTTAGGTTTTGTTGTTTATATAGTAAGATCGGTAATTAATGTTACTTAGTGTAGGTTAAATTTGCATGCTTGCTTATACATAATAGTTTTATTAATGATACAAAATTCTATATATATTTATACTTGAATTATTTATAAAAGCACGATCTATATTTTACTTGTAATCTAAATTCAAAATATTTTTTTTATGCTAGAAGTAAATGCAATAAGGGAGGGCGCTGTAAGCCGAAACACAGGTCACTGGCCTAGTTCGGCAAGAGATATATAAATAAATTTTATCTTATTTTTAATATTAGAAATTTGAAATAAAGAATTATTTATTTATTTATTGTTCGAGCGTCAGCAAAGATTCCCGTTTAAGCTTTCGTCTGTCCATAGTTTGGTTTTCGTCTACAGGTTGCATTTCTCAACGGATCTCTACAAAACTTGGTAGGTTTTATAAATTAACAGGTCAAGAGCTAGTCCAAATATAGGGTTATGAAGATTCAGTTATAGGTTATAGTTATGTGTCCCGAGATCTTTTCGGAGAGCAACTAGTACAGGGTTATTACTAAGCAATTAGCATCATTGTGGGGGCTTATTATGTACATCAAAACTAACAACTTTTATTCTGCGACTTCTGTCAAAACAAAAAAAAAATCTGTTCCATAGAAATCGATCATACTTAATAGAAAGTAGAAAAGTAGAAAATATCCATACATTATTATTGCGGGATTATTATTACTGCTACGGGACTAACCGCGCACTAAAATTACGAGATAAATAAATACCTCATCATCCCGACGTTTCGGCCGAGTCGCATCGACCGTGGTCACGGGTAGACTGAACTGACTCAAGTAAAATTAGTTCTAATTTTTTCATGCCCATACATTTTGTCGCGAGTGAACGATTTCTACGGAACAGCAATTTTTTTCGAATTTTGACTGAAGTCGCAGAACAAAAGTTGTTAGTTTTGATGTACATAAAATAATGCTAACTGATTAGGAATAACCCTGTATAGAAGACTCTAAAATACTACACGTTGACATCACTTGGCCTATACTATATGGACTTCTTCAATCCCGCACTGCACCATCTGGTGTAGAAGTGCACCGGCGGACCTATCCCAATGAGCATTATCATCCACTCGAGCTGCCTTTGAACTCTCCGCTGACCTTGACACGACATGACATCATCATCGCCGCGGACTAACTGCGTCAAGGACATGGATGTCGATATATTTTACTCCAGGTGCTCTAGTGTTCAGTTGGTTTATTGAAAATAAGTTGGCTTTATTAGTCCTATGTGCGTCTGTCTGCATCGTATTTGTCAAACGAAATAATCGAGTTTGACGCCCTCTTTTGTTTGAAAACGAATGTAGGTAATTAGAGTGATTTTTGTTTTGTTTATTTTTATATCTAATATCATAATTGTTAGAAATGTTAGAACAAAGCGATATAGAATCAAAGTATTATCCGTTCTATTTCTATATTTGGTTTCGTTACGCCACATTAACATTGACATTTATTTACACCATTTAGATAATATATTGATCATCATTTCAAGAAAAGAAAAACTTACATTTTCCTTTTTTTCCAAATGAGATAATTTTTTGAAGACTATAGGATGAAAAAAGAAATTAACAATTGTAATATTGTCATGCACTTCACTTCTTCGTCTACGCACCTGATTTCTGATGGATGTACACATCAGAAATAAGTTGCTTAGGTAGTCAGCACTTGGTACCTCGGTCGGAGTCGCATCCCAAAGGTAGATCTTCCGAGGTTCACTTGCAACTAGACTCGAGTTAGAAACTAATTTTACTCGAGCTAGTAATTTTACGCGAGTTACCAATTTATCACAGCTAACATCCCCAAGCCCTCTAGCTAGAGTCACATCCCAAGGTAGATCGTCCAAGGTTCACTTGCAACTAGACTCGAGTTAGAACCAATCGCTCCCACGACGTGGTAAGGTTGCTGTAACTGCTACTCACACTGCGGTGTGTATGTTTTTGTCGTCGGCACCACTTGTGCTTGTTAAGCGCCCTTCGACTCGGTTGGAACTATGTGGATACGCCCGCCCTGGAGTAGACAAAATTAAATAGTGAAACCTAAGTATTCATTGGCTGCCAAATTTTTTATGTATTTTTCTTTGAAGATACGTTTTTATCGAAATTCTATATCGTAAAAAAGTCTTAAGGACCTACCTACTGTAGAAAAAGTTAGGTGACATAAGACTCACATACGTTAAGCCATGTACATATTCACTGAGCAACGATTGTTTATAAACTCTGTATCAAAAATAAAATCTCACGTAGATTTTCCGAAAGAAAAAAACAACTTAAAACTAGTGCAACAAAAGGCGGCCTTATTGCTTATAGCAATCTCTTCCTATTATTAGAATTTTGTGATAAATAAATTCCTAAAGGAAGGAATTTCCTTCCTTCTTTCTTTCTTTTTTTCTTTCCTGAAGTCCCTGAAGATACACACCTGTATCGTATATCAGCTTGTATAAAGAGTAAGTGCAAGAAGAGAGAAAATAAAGTTATAGATAGAAGATTAAGCCACTTGGCTGTTTTGTATCCGAGCGATCGGTCACCTAACATTATATTCTCCATTGAACCAAAATTGAATTGTATTTAAAATATGAAATAGTATTTAAAAACTCATCATTTATAGTTTATAAGTTTTGTTAACACCATGAATTACGTGGTCATAGTAAAAACATTTGATATGATTTTTATTTGATAAATAAAAAGACGTATCCACAACATCGAAACGGCCTCCATTACTCCAGCAAGTTCACCGCTTGTTTCTGACAATTGATTTATGTCAGTCAAGTCTCGTCACAGAGGCGACTGCGCGCGCGCATCTGCGCCAACGCCTGAGCAAACATAGAGCGGAGTGTAGAAGCGACTTTGATATTATATTTATTGATAAACTTAGTACCTGCTGGGTGATTCTCTACTCGTACCTACTAAGCGATCCTCTATAAAATCACGCGTATTACGTGCCCTAAATTTGTTTTCAAGAATTTCACTGGAAATATGATTTGAATTTCAAGGCCAGACATAGCCCAGCGGATTGACAAGTTGAAATGGCAGTGGGCAAGGCACATATCACAGAGGACTAATGACCAATGGGGTCGAAAAGTTATCAAGTGGAAACCACGAAACGGCAAGTCTAGCGTGGTACGCCCACCCACAAGATGGTCGAATGACCTCTTTAAGACCGCAGGATCGCGCTGGATGCAAGCCAGTACAAACCGGTTTTATTGGAGATCTTCAGGAGAAGCCTATGTTCAGCGGTAGACGTCTTCTGGCTGAGAGATTGATGATAATTTAAAGGTGACGTCCACGAGTGGTATATTATTCAGAGAAAAATCGAACCAAGATGATATATATATCATTTGAAAGCTTGTTATATGGGCTTCTTAAAAATATTTAATTTAGATTTTTTCACCTCTCCGATTTTTTTCAACGATTTTTTTTAAATGCTAAAAATAAATTGTATGAAAAATAACAATACAGCTTATTATTTTTTTTAGTTTAGCAGTAATATTGTGCTTCTATAGTTATTTTATTTGCATTCGTAGCTGATTCTTCCATATTCATCTCTTAGTTTGCTAAAATTAAAAATTATAACCTACCAGTGTGACCAGTTAGTAGGTACAATGTGACAAAAAATCACTTAAAACTGTGTCTAATTGGTAACAATGTTTTTAATTAACAATTTGGAGGTTACTTAATCAGGACTGCTAGAGATAAACTTCCTATTGAGCCAAATAAAATTATTATATCTAATAAATTCAAAATTAATTTAAAAAAAATCGGAGGGCTCTTTTTTGTTTTTACTGTTGTGATAAACTATTCAGACTCAGAAAAATATTATGAAATGTAACGAGTGTTGTGGATAGAATTTATGATTACTATTATACCAGCCTCCATACATTTTGTGGACATGTCCTTTAACGTCATAATTGATAGCAAAATCATGATTCTAAGCTAAATACGAGTAATTGTAATGTTGATAGGGAATTAGGGCTCTGCCGTCTTATTTAGCAAGTTTGATATTCTCCTCCTCTTTTTTGGGGGGAGAGGATTAATTTTGAAGGACAAAGGAAGTATTTGTGCTTCAAGGTCAAAAAAACTACAAATTCACTATCAAATATCTCGTTGAACCACTCGGCTGCTCGTACGTACCTATCTGATAAAATTGATTACTGCTATCTGTGATAAATGTTTTCTACTGCCAAATTAAAGTTTTAATTGATTACTTGATTGATCATTACATTTGAAGGATTACTGTGATAAGAATTGTTAAAATACCTCCGGATGTGTTTTCGTAAAAATAAATTTGCTGAAATACCAGTACACGGTTTGTGTGTGTGTTTTTTTTTAAATTTTAGTTTTAGATCGTACCGTAACTTACAGTTGTATATCCTTATATGTAATATGCGTAGGCTGAAACATACAAGTCGGAGAAAGTGAAGTTAGCTACAAGCTGCATAGCCTCCCCCTTAAATATCTACTTTAATCTGTTTTTAGGTATTTGTTGTCTAATATTTCTGGGACATCTTACACACGTTCTCTGACCCCAAACTAAGCAAAGCTTGTGATATGGCTGCCAGAGACTGATATACTACATATACTTATTTTTAAATACATACTTATATAGATAGTACCTAATAACACCCAGACACAGAGCAAACACTTATGTTCATCACATAAATATTTGCCCTGGGTGGGGATCGAACCCACACCTCTTTGATCCAGAAGTTAGGGTCACTAACCACTAAGCCGCCGAGGCAGGCACAATACATCATCTGTGAAAATTTAAACTTTGTAGCTATAACAGACAGACAAGCAGACGGGCTGACGGACGGACAGCAGAGTATTAGTAATAAGGTCCCGTTTTTACCCTTTCGGTCATCATCATCATCATAATTTAAGCGCAAGGCTCTTGTCGGTGGAGCAACTTCCATGTTTCGCGGTCTTCTGCTAGGGTTTTCTCTGGAAATGTTCTGCGTGGTCTTCCTCTTCCTCGTTTTCCTTCTATCTTTCCTTCTATTATGCTCAGAGCAAATAAAAAATCAAGAGAGAACGTCGTTGAACAGTCAAGTGAGGCCGGTTTTTTATACATGTGTGAGTGCGTCGGTGTTGCGCCGCCAATCACCATAGTTCGACTGACAAGCCTAGGCGTAGTTTCGTTGTTGTGCGGATGGCGGATGGCGGATGTTTGTGTAATTGTCTGTACACGACGAGGCGTAGTTTTGGTTGGCTTCACTTGTTTGTTCATAACACTCTCTCTTGTTTTTTTTATTTGCTCTGAGCTATTATGATTTTCATTAGATTGTCATGTCGTACAAGGTGACCAAACAACTTTCCTCTTCTGTTTTCAATTAATGATATAAGCTTCTTTTTTTCCTTGACAATGTCTAGCACTTCTTGGTTTGTTTTCTTTACGAAACCCTAAAAAAATATCCTAAAAGTTTGTATTTACACTAAAATAACCCATCTTTTTGTTCATTTTCCTCTTGCAATTAACTCCGCGTTTAATTACCACTATAATGGCAATCGACGACATGGTTGAAGATTAGACTTAAGTAGAAGATACTCATTTTTGAACATTTTGAACATTCAGGCTTAGAAGGTACCTATTTTTGCACATTATTTAATTAATTAGAATCGCGAAATGCACTCGAAACTATATTTAGAAGAGTAATAAAAGTAACGCTTAAGTAACACCGCTACTAAAAATCTAGAAGATTGACTTCGACCTTAAAAAACTATTGTCGTTATCTATAATTTAGGTAAAAATACAAAACAGGCATCCCATGCCCTATCTCTACTTAATACCAACTCTTTGACCCAAAACTCTATAATCCCGGGAAAGAAAGCGATTTGTCAAGGATCAAAAATAGTACGTCCATGTTTGCGGGAGTGCTTTGGCAAAAAAATAAACTTTGAGAACCTCTCGACTTTATTTTTTCAGTTAATTGTTCACATCTGTCTACTGAACTCTACTGTACGCTCGTAAAGTGAAGATTATTCTTGATTTATGACCTTGTGATAACGCTGAAATGTTCGTGAGAACTGGTGTCATTTGACGAGTCGGTTGCGGCTTTCAAACTCTGAAAAAACTATTGAAAATACTAATACGACGGCAACGACCTTGTGATTGCTAATGTTGTACTGTGTTTACTCGTAACTGTTGAGTATTTTCGTAAAGTTTTTTTTTAAACTTAAACTTTAGACCATATCAAAACATAAATGGGATATTTCAGGGGATGGGATCTGGCGGGAAAAGTGCACATCTTAAAAAAATATCTGTTACATACATAATTGCAACTCGAAATCGATAATTTGTATGAGACAGATGTTTTTCGAATTCCGGGTTGTCCCTATAGTAAAAGATGTGTTTTTTTCCTAATTTTCTAGCAAATACACTGATGTCTAAGACCTTAGATAAAGAAAGAACTTATTGATACAGGATCGGGTTTGAACCAACGACTCATACTTGTAAGGCGAGTTTTCACTCACGAGGTTATCACGGTCACCAGCACATCACCTCATTATCACGGCAATATAATATCATTATGAACAACTTTTAGTACAGGGCTAACTCAGATTTCAAGAAAAAAATGTCATCTGTTCCCATTGACAGTCTCAAAAAAAGGAGACTGTCAATAATAAATAAATACCTATGTTCCGTACAAAATTGCAACTCGAAATCAATGAAAAAGCTGTTTTTTTCGGATTCCGGGTTGGTCCTATAGTAAAAGTTGTTAATAAGTATGATGCGAATTACCTTCTGGCTTAGTGCACCAGATCTGGATAACCTTCTATAACGAAGAGTAGTATATTGGCGTATAGAGCCCATTAAAATTTATCACCACTGACACAAATATTTCTAGAGATGTCAAGCAAAATCGAACGACATCGCGCGACAAATTCAAGTACATCGTGCGACTTGTTTCTTGGCTCATAGTCGCATATCTAGTGAGGGATGAATGTCAACGTGTGCTTCGCAACAATGTAGACAAACGACATGGAGCTGAAATGTTCTTTATCGGTTTAAGAAATGTTTGAGATGCTTTGAAATCTTACCAACGTTATTCGATATCGCCTAACATTCCTAGAGACTTATGTTAATAAATTCTAAGGCAAATTTTATTTTAAGCGAAGTGTCGCTTAAAATAAATTACAGTCCTTGTACAGATTCCATATTCACACATGAGTAAGTGAATGTATATACTCACTTGCATAGTATATAATAATACACTCTCTTGAAATGTATCCAACAAATAATTAAACGAAAAATTGCGAACACCTGGTTACGAGTATGTTCATTACTCAAAACTTTCAGAACTTTTCACTGGATGGGATATCAAATAGTGTTTTTGGCTTGTTGGAATACCATAAGGGAAACCTATGTCCAGCAGTAAACGTTCTAAGGTTCATAAAGTTAAGATGATGTTTAGATACAAATTTTTAGATATTCATTATCGATCTACCTACTTAATTACTCTGCTCTAACTACATGCTAGATTCAAGACTCTTAAAACTTGTCTTTTTAGAAATCTGTATCAAATGCATAATTAAATATAAAATCATACCAAAAAAATCTTGTTGATGATGCCATTTCTAGGCGGTTCTGTATGAAAACGTGGGTTCCGTGCCCTAAGCTAAGTTTTTTTTAAAGAGATTCTCGTGAAATGTATCACATTCCCAATTTCATAACTTGAACTCGGTTTGATTGTTTTTCATTAACATTAGAAAACCGATTTAAAAAAATTGTTTAGTTCAAAAGAGTTTAGAGTTTAGTTCGAAATCGGCTGAGCCATTTTTGATAAATCAACAAAAATGTATCTGGATGTCACATTGATTTGTGCAAATTATTCGAATTCTGTACAAAGTGGAAGTCGGTGTAGCGCTTTTTAATTGGTTAATAAAGCTGCAATAAAAAATACTTAAGCGCGTGACGCTACATTCCGTCGATGGGAAATCAGCTAGTCAAGCATGCGACCACGAATAGCCACGAAAAGAACTTATTTTGAGGTGTGAAAAGTGAGAGATATATAAATTGCCATAACACTGCCTCGTTCTGGCACTACGAACGAAATAATTCGTGGCGCGCATTCTAGCCCGGCAGTGCCCTAAACGTCTTACTTCTGATGTGATGATGATGAATATCGATGTAGTAAAGGAGGTAAGTAGACACAACCGTCCCGTAATCGATACCGGTTGGAAATTGAAACTAAAAGAGTTGAGAGTCACCACTATAATGGCCCCGTGCTTACTTTCCTACAAAACAAACCTCCAACTTTACTGGCGCAAGTCACGAGCGATTTGTTGAAATATCAATTATGTAATAATATAGAAAAGCCAATCATATTTACTAAAATTTATTATTAAAAAAAACCAGACAAGTGCGAGTCAGGCTCGCACATCGAGGGTTCCGTACAAATACGTTGTTAAAATAATTAAAAGCCTGTTTTAGCATGTGCTAATGAAGTTCTTTTACATGATATCTTACATTATACGATTTACTCACTTTGAATTTTGAACCCATATTTTGAGAATTTGGAGGCCCTTTTTTGTGATTTAAATAAAAATGTATAGTTTTTAGATTTATTCCTATACGTGTACTCTGAGACAATGCTTCTCGCCAAATTTCATAGTTCCACGTCAACGGGAAATGCCCTGTAGGTTTTGATTTTTTGAGTGCAAAATATGCGGTTCATTACGACATAAACGGCTCTAACTTTTTTAAACGATAACTGAGAAGTTTTTCTTTTACACAACTGCAAGAAATCATAGATATACGTATACAGTTTAAATTTCAACTCGATATTACGCGTTCCCGAGATAAAGAGTCTTGACATACACACAGACGGACAGACGGACAACAAAGTGATTCTACAAGGGTTCCGTTTTTGCCGTTTGTGGTACGGAACCCTAAAACAGGTAAATTATATTTTGCCATTTTAAATCATCATACCTAGAACTTCAAAACATCAGAGTTATAATGTCAACTTTGGCGAAAAACAATCGAACAGCCACATTATTTATGGAGGTACATCATCTTACGAAACATAAGATTACGAATTTAGAAAGAAAAAACGTTTATTTCGTGATATACATGAACACTTACAGCTAATAACAAAAAAAAGAACATTTTAATAACATTCCTAGAGACTGATTAATATTTTCGACTGTTTAAGGAACAGAAAAATCTGAGATAAGTATCAAAAATAAGCGTATGTGAGTCAAAGTGCTTTGTCAATTTTTACGCGTGATTTTTTTTATCCACACAGTTTCTTCTATATACGAATTTTGTGTTATTATAATATAACTTAACTCTATCTTTGATACAAATTCTATTTCATATATTATTTTACTTTTTAAATTTTGTTTGTCTTATGAACCACAAAAAAAAGGATATTATTATGATGTCGTGTGTACATTATAGGTACGAGTACGTGTGTACATAACCCGCTACCTCTTATGTTTCAGACAACCCAAAACCCACCCCGCTTTCGTGCACACGTCAGTCACGACCCATCAATCACTGTTCAAAGCGACTGTACCACTCATATTTCAGGACCACCCTCCACCGACCCTCGCCCTTAACCCCTTGGCCCAAGGTTCCAAATCGCGCCGAAATGAGGGTACTTTTTCAATCGATTAAGTGCTGTACCGGCTAATGAGTTGAACGGTCATGACGTCACGAGGTATGGTTATGAAAGGTACGGGAAATTAAACTTGCGTTGAGGAATGGGGTTGTATTGTTGAGCATCATCATCTTACCAGCCGTGAACAGTATTATGACTCGGCCCTGTGCTTGAAATAAATAGCTACAGCCCTACGTGGTCACGCAGTACGCATCACGCGCTAGGGCTGCCCGCCGGGTAGGTTAATCGCACGCTTACTGATTACAAATCCACAGGTTCGTTCATCACTAGGGCACATCCTTGACTGTTGGTGCACCGAGTGTATACTGTATACCGAACTCCGAGGCGCGTAGGTATGATTTGCGTCCGGACCGTTTGTATGAATACGGAATATTATTATAATCATTACCGTGACAGCAGGAAATTGGTCTCCCTTTTACAAAGTGTCATTTTGCAAAAGTGCAAGGTGGTTTAAACATGTGTTAACTAATACAGGTAGTTGTTATTAAACGTTCGCGATTTGAACACATTATTATTATATGCTACGGGACTAATCGCGCACTAAAATTTTACCTTTATCTTTACCTTTATCAGCCCTTTTTTTTTAATAGTCCACTGCAGAACGTAGGCCTACCCACGAAGGGTGATTGGGCCATATATCCACCACGCTGGCCCAGTGCGGGTTGATGGATTCACATACGCCATAGAGTTTCTTCTACGAACGTATGCAGGTTGCCTCACGATGTTTTCCTTCACCGAAAAGCCAGTGGTGTGAAATTCCGTACTTAAATTCCAAAGAACTCATTGGTACGGGACCGGGATTCGAACCCACGACCTCACGATTGTAAGGTGGGTCTTACTACCTCTAGGCCACCACGGCTTATTCAATTTACCTTTAATTATTTTGTTATTTGAGTCTACCCGTGACCACGGTCGATGCAACTCGGTCGAAACGTCGGGACGATGAGGTATTTATTTATCTCGTAATTTTAGAGCGCGATTAGTCCCGTAGTACCTATGTAATAATAATAATGCAGGTAGGTACTAGCGAGGTGTTTACTATGGTGGAATCGGGAATAGCGTGAAACTATGAGTTGCTCTATACAGCGCGGTAGATTTTAGGTATGGACTATTCTACTTTGGAAACTAACGTGGTTTTGGCACAATTTGATATTACTTTATACAAGGTTATTCCTAATCAATTAGCATCCTTTTTGACCGACTAACCACCGGAGGAGGTATACAATTCAACGCGTATATTTTTTTATGTATAACCACGCATAACTTTTTTTATAGTAGTCCGATTTCAATAACTATTTTTTTATTGAAAAGAGTATACTTTGAAATTGGTCCCATTTAAATTTTATCGAAATCGGCTGAGCCATTTTTGATAAATCAACAATAATGTGAAAAATGCTACATCGATCCGTGCGAAATATTCGCGGATTCTGTACACGGGTGAAGTGGGTCATGCTAATTTTTGCAAAAAATAATCTTGTAGGGACTTATTCTGTAAATCAAAACTAACAACTTTTGTTCTGCGACATATGTCAAAACTCAAAAAAATAATCAGCTGTTCCATACTACCCATAAGTTTTTAACAAATTCGACCTTACGAACCTTAAGAGCGAAATGTTCTACAGTACAACTAATAGTAGTTCTACTAGAACTTTAGTAGAACTTTCGGGAACGACCGATTTAGTCGCGGGTGAACGATATTTTTCTATGGAACAACAATTTTTTTTTGAGTTTTGACAAGTCACAGAACAAAAGTTGTTAACTTTGATGTACAGCATAAGCCCCTAAAAGGATGCTAATTGATTAGGAATAACCCTGTATAACGCGGTTGATCTCACGTGTACAGATGGTCATCACGACTATAGTTTAATAATTTATATAACATTGGCTCAGGTAGGTTATGAACTTTCTTACAAATTAAGTGATAAAATCACGGTGCGGTGTGTTCCGTATATTATTTTGTTTAAGAAAATTATATTGCTACTGTTTAAATGAAATTAATTATATTAAATAAAAGTATTGTTTTCTTGGTTATACTTTGTTATATTCTACTGTACCTATAAATAAAATAAATCCTATTAAATTACAGTAACTTATGTCACGCGCAAGCGTCACAGTTTGACGTTGATTGGCACTCGATTGACAGCTCTGTATTTCTATAACAATATTTTGTTACTTTTTTTGTTGGAAAGAATAGTTTCAATATTGTTAGTATTAATAAATTGATTGTTACTTTTTATGGAGTGTTTTCTTTAAGAATTTTGCGCGGGACAATTATACAGGGCTATCAGATTACCTTGTACTAAGCCAAAAGGAGGCGATTAAGACTATAATTATTGATAACTTTTACTACGTAAAAAATTAATTGTTACACAAAAATTGCACTTGAAATCGACAAAATTTATAGAACAGCAGCTGGGTTTTTTCTCGAATTAGGCTAGCCCCATAGAAAAAAATGTTTTTAATAATGGCCTGAAACACCTCCATTCGGCTTAGTAGACTGGATAAATCTGTATTTAAATTTTTAATTTTAAAACATAGAATCTTTTTTATTTGTTGTTTTAGAACTTTCGCAATTTGAACATTTTATTATTATATACTACGGGACTAATCGCGCACTAAAATGACGAGATAAATAAATATCTCCTCATCGCGACGTTTCGACCCAGTTGCATCGACCGTGGTCACGGGACTCAAGCTACCCGTCTACCCGTGTATTACCCGTCGGGTATTTATTTATCTTTTTTATTTAATTTTAACAGCATTATTGACATAAAAAAATTTTCAAACGTAATTTGCAAAAGAAAAAAAATACTTCGCAAGTTATATAATGTTCAGTAGATAGAAAAACGGGACTCTGATAAAAAAAAAACTTTCAAGACCCTACACACATAGTTTTACTGAATCGATGGTATAGCTTATTCTCTGTGCCAGTAAGAAATAAATAAATTTATCTTAAAATAACCCGTCTTCTCTAATTAGCTACCATCAAACACTAACCTACCGCACTCGCAAAACGTCAAAAACGTCGGTCAGAAATACCCCCGGCATTTCATGCAACCCGTCAATGTCAGTCACCGTGCCAGCTGATTTATAGGCGCGTGTATTTATAGGTGGGTCTTGCAGACCCCAGGCGGAAGCGTTAGCGATCTGTCATCGTCACAGCCGTGGAGGGTTAAGTCTGGACGATGAATGACGAGTTTTTATTTTGAAGCGTTTTGCTGTAGAAAGTGGGTGGCGAAATTGGAGTACTTGCTTCGTTACTTAGAACTTTTACTTGAAATCAATTTTAAGCACGTTACTGATTGAATAAATATTTTTTTCTTACATCTATCAACGATTTATTAGAATTCATCATATTGTGTTTCTATTGCTGGGTAAAAGTACGTACTCTCTATTTAACTCAATATTCTCTTACAGTCTTAGTTTCAAATTTTTAAAAATTGAGACTGATAAAGAATATATAGAAATATTTGGACGAAAGGAATTTACTCGCAACCACCTTGTTAGATGACTCGCTCTTCTGTATATCTGAATATCACGCAATTGGCCTGGGTTTCAATTTCTAAATATTCCACACATAATACACAATAGGTGTTCTGTAAATATATCGTTATCTAAACCTTAAAAAGGTAAGTTCGAGTAAGCCGGGTGGCTAGCGGCCAACTGAAGGTCTCTGACATGGATTGGCGGTTAAAACAACCGGGACCTACCATTAAACGTGTCATCTGAGCCACGGTAGCGCTCAGTTAGAAAATGCCACCCGCGGTCACTCATCCAAATACTGACCGTGCGGAACGTTGCTTAATTTCGGTGATCGATGACAAACACCTAGTCAAACTACATCACGAGCGCTAAACCTATTGTTCTAGTAATTTTGTTTGTGTGCCATTATTGCTCCAAACAATAGCAATTTGTCTATCTTAACTAATATTTTCGAAATTATTTTTCATATTATTTAATTTTATATCAATCAGTATAATAGACAGCAATTAGTGTTTCTAAGCTAATCCTATAAGTTCAATTTGCAACCTCATATCCTGACTGTCAGCTTCGTCTAACCTGTCAGCTACGTCATTGCCGACGCTCTGAGGGTGATTGTAACCACGAATACTGTTTTGAGGGTTGACAAAAGGATAGTGAGCAGGTGTTTATTTTACATTTCAGTCATGAAAGTTCTTTTTTGTATTATGTGATGCTGGAAGATAAATAAAAACTATACAGTTGCTGCAAATTTACTAGCCGTCATATTATAGGATCTAAGATATGTTTGTTATTAAGAGGGCTACAACAAAATTGTGTATCCCAAAATCGATCAATTTTCACTATAGGATTTAATAGGATTGAACTGGAAAGCTAAAAAAAAACAGCTATTCCAAAGAAAACATGCGTCGAACCTCGAAAAATGTATGGAACAGACGATTTTTTCTTCACGATTTCGTAGTTGTATCCTCATAGTTAAAGTTAATCATAGAGACGAGCACAACATAGTATATACTTAGGAGAGTATTGCAATGAATTAGCAGTCACCCCGTAGAAGCAGAGAAAAAAATGTATTTATTGGAGAATTGACCAAATAACGTTTCAATGTATGTAATTTAGTCACAAAAAACATGATAAACGACACTTGATCGAAGCATTCAATAAACCCCCATAACTTCCTAACACAAATCGATATCCATTCAAAACTGCAAAATTTATCGCCGTGCAAATTTATTGCACCGAAATCGCATATAATTTGATTAATGAGAGTGTCACGCTGTCCCGTTTTTTGTCCCGTCTTTTGTCCCGCGTGCGGGCGATAATGGACACATGTCCCTCCATCCATCAGCGGGACAGATGTCGGCGTGTTTTGGAGAGCTTTCGATATCACTCGGTCGAGGTGGAGAGTGCGGGTTGTTCATTTGGGAATGCAGCTGAGTGTACTAGTTTTGATGGTGTAATGTTTTGTCAAATTGATTTTTGTTTGACTTAATACGTACTCGTATCTTGCTTCGTCGTAGTACCACAGAAGGTATAATTATCTAGATAATAGGCATATTCTAGGATCGATTTACATATAATTTGTTTGGGTAACGAATGTCACGCTGTTTCGTCTTTGCGTGCGAAAATGGACACATGTCCCTCCATCCATATCGTTAACGTGTTTGTAAAGCTTTAGATCCAGAGCTGGCTTTTGATATCACTTGGCCGAGGTTGCGAGGGCTGCGGGTTGTTCGTTTGGGAATGCAGATGAGTGTACTTGTTATGATGGAGAAAGGTTTTGTAACAAGCTCTGTAGAGGGCAATACTCTGATTTTGTCTGTGAGATCGAACCAGATCGAATCGAAAATTTAGAAGTTAAAAGAACGGTAGAAGAACCAAATTGAGTAAAGTACTCGTATACAGGATTATTTCTAATCAATTAGCATCCTTTTAGGGGCTTGTTCTGTACATCATAACTAACAACTTTAGCTCCGACATTTATTCATTCTCCAAAAAAAAATCTTTTTCCATAGAAAAATATCGTTCAATCTGGATAAAATGTATGGAACAGCTGTTTTTTTTAGTTTTGACAAAAGTCGTAGAACAAATGTTGTTAGTTTTGATGTACAGAATAAGCCCCTAAAAGGATGCTAATTAATAAGAAATAACCTTGTATAATAAGATAAAACCTGTGTCCGATAGCGGACGTCGTATGGCTAAAACCAACAAATGTTTTGGAAAATTACAATACAATACAATACAAAATTACTTTATTTTTACACCATACATTACAAAACAACTTAAACTAGAAAAATAAAACAATAATCCGGTAGAAAAATGGGCGGCCTTATCGCCTGCAGCGATTTCTTCCAGGCAACCTAAATTAATCTTTGTTTAACATAAAACAACTATAATTCATTTGATGGACTTACTGCAAGACGACTTTGGTACTTACATATTCTAAGATCTATAAGTCCAAGCAAGAGACCCAATAGTATAAATTAATATGTAAATATAAGTTTCGATGAAAACTGTTTTAGTTACCCGGCCTCTACAAAATTACGTGCTATTCATTTATTTCTAGGGCTTACAGTACGTAGTCTTGTAACAAACCTCAGGTGGTTTGTCGTTCACACCTGAGTAATTAGGCATAGAAAGAAGGCATACTTGTAGGTCAGGAGTCTCTCTTATGAATTTATCATATTTTCTTATATTATTCAAAGAAACTTTTCATTCAAATAATATTCAAACAAATAGGTAAATAAATACATATTAAAAAGCAATAAAACTACAATCTAGGTATATTAACTCTTTGCAGTACGCTTAGTAAAGAAAAAGTCATGATTTAAATAAGAAAATTAGAAAGAGAACGGCGGTTTGACGGGGGATTGTCAGTTAGGACTTCACTCGGGAAAAAATATAATTATTTTTGCAGTTTTTCAAGATATTTCAGTGATTTTGGCTTACAAAGTGATATAAAACAGCGAGGATCACGTACAGAAAAGGAAATGCGGACGATTTTGAGCTATTACGACGAAAAATCAGTTCCAGACCTTAAAATCAAAAGACGGAAGTTTTCAACCCAAAGAAGACAATGTTCTAAATGTGGTATCAATTTTCCTTTCTTTAAATTACGCGAAAAGCTATTAGAAAGTAAGTAAGTTCGTATGGGCCGAGTGGCTAGCCCTGGCGTCAGCTAGTTCAGTACTGAATTGACATCTTGGATATTTAACTGTCAAATTAAGATATACTCAAGGAGGATAAGCTTATGTTCGCCTCACAGAAACGATGTGGTATGAATGCTCATACGTATATATTATTTTACGACTATGTACGAGTACGAGTTGCTTTCGATGCAGCGCTCCACTATAGGGACAGGCAATATTGCGGGATGATGATCACACGTACTACGAGTTCCTATGTTGGTCTTGTATGGGATGACTTGCGATGATTCTTTCTCTAAGGAGGTAGAGCCATATTAATACATAGAACTAATGCGAGATATTGGAATTAAATATCACTGCAGCTGCTCTATGGATTTATGTTACAGAATCACGATGTTTTCTACAACGAAACGTTAAAGATGGGATATATTGGAAATTTATGAATTTATCTTGAGTTGATACTGTCAATACTTTTACTGTTTCAGCTCCAATTATATGTGAACATGCATCCTGTTTAAGGAAATCCACGATACTCGAGTTTAAATTCTATAGCAACATGATATTAATATCAGACTTAACAATATTGAAACTTGTGAAGGACAGAGTGTTCTTTTAGACGGAATAGAATATATTTAATTAGCCGCGTACCCACCTAGCGCACAGGCTCGCGCGGCAGCCTCGCGAGCCAAATGCCTCGGCTGGTGTGGACGTGCCTCGGGCTGCCTCGGGCGCGCGTTTGCTCGGCTGAGCACGGCTCGGCCCCGAGCCATCTGTTGTCGGTAAACTTGACGCGCTCAAAGGTGCCTCAGTGAGCGCTGTGTGTTAGGTGGGAACGGTTGTTTCGGCTCGCGCGCGAAGCTACTTCAAGTTTTGTCTATTACCGTGTTTGTCTCTCTCTATAATATTGATATCATGGGCAAACGGTCGTAAATCTTTCTAATCCTGAAGCGTCTAGGATTTTTCTTGATACTTGACTGTTTTCGTTTTTTTAAACAATAAGCAGCTAGGAAAATAGCTGCAGCTGAAAATACACGACTGTCCATTTCGAATACTCGCGGACTTATGATGGTTCAGCCAGCCTCGCGAGGCGGCCTCGTGTAAATTGAACAGAACTACTGAGGCTGCCTCGGGAGCCATCGCTCGCGATCTAGACACCGAGGCTGCCGCGCGAGCCTGTGCGCTAGGTGGGTACGCGGCTATTTTAATTTGTTATGAGGATTGCAGAGTCGTCTTATGCTATTTCTTATTATTTACTACAACACATTATTTGAATACCAGCCGTTAGAGCTACTTTATCAATGCTGTATTTTCAACAGTGTGCAGAACTCTTGAAGCCAGGTAGAGCTTGGGCCAGTGTTTCTCATTTCCGTAAAGGAGGGATAACCCGTGTCCGTATTAAAGAGTGTAAATTCCGCTCACTTTGAAATAAAGTTATTGATGAATTATTATAATATTGATTTACACATTATTTTATATGGCAAAGTCGATTCTCGAACCTTTATCTATAGTAATCTTGGAGCCTTTCTTGTGAACACTCTGGAATTCATGCAAGACTTATGATTTTCTTAACTTTATGAAATAAAATAGATAAGTGGACGAAATAACCGAGCGCAGACTGACAAGACACACGCGACTCCTGGTTTTCTTGTGTCTTCTTTTTCCAGGAATGCGTTAGTTTACGAAGACACGTAGAGTCATTTGTTTCATGGTTTTCAGCTCTCGCGAGCGCCATGACTAGGAAAATAATCAGAGATAAACATAAAATAATATAAATCTCTGACAAATAAGAATTAATAACTTTAAAATTAACTAACAGTCAGAAATAAATCAATATTATATCTTCTGACTAAACGCATATTTTATTACTCGTAGTTAGACAATTAATATTAGTTCAATGATAGAGTTTCTTTGTTATCCTAGAGTTCAAGTTTTGGAATCTCTGGAATTTCTTTCTCAGCACATATCTTATATTTTCAAAATCTAGAATCTGCATAGCTTTATAGAGCTACGAGTACATTACATTTAAAACAAAAATATTCCAATAATCTCCGTGTAAAACAAAGAAGCTCTAAAATCAGTATTTCTATATATTTCTTGAGGCATTAGTTAGATACTTCAGTTCACTTTGAGATTAGTAAAATATTCATAGGTTCATAGAAGGTAAAAGTAAGTAAAGCATAGGGTTTTCTTCCTGAACTTAGGTAATCTATATACAGATAGGTCTTTCGAATCACCTTTACCTAGGGCTTATGCGGTCTATAACGCAGGATCTACCACTAGACGAACATTGGCCAAACTAACGTACAAGCTGGTAAATAGATTAGATATTTATGATGGGAATCTCACTGCAGAATACTAGTATCAAAAAGTAGGCAGTCTCTTTTCAAGTGAACCGGAAGCAGATGGCGCTAGTAGTACCTGATTATAGTATGAACCTGGGAGGTTCACAGTTAAGTATTGGAATTTCTTATTAGTTATCAATACGATATGTAATCTGAGATCTTATTGAATAGCTATTGTTGAATTTAATGCATTCTTAATATCTTAAGATATTTCTTTCATGAGGTTCAATTTATAATTTCTTCATAATTGAGAGAAACCAGGTTGCAAAGCTAGTTTGACATAAAGCTAGGAACAATTGTAAGCAAATGAAGTTTTTTAAAATCATTTCATCTGACATTTTATTTTAGACAGGTTTCTTAAAATAGGTTCTACTCTTCTTAGGTTTACTAATTTAGGTTAATTAGGCAGGCAGGTAGGGTTCGTTACAGTCTGACATTATATTTTCAAGTGCACGGCCTTTTGCCACCTATGATACAGTCACTACTACAATACCAATGAATTTGCCTACTTTTATCACTGTTTGAATCAACATAGTTAACTCAATTTTCTTAATGAAAAATAATGGCATCAAGAGTAATAATGACTTGATTTTCCTAAGAAAAGCCCTGAAAACAATAACGCACTGAAAGGGAAAAGAAACACTTTTCGTCGTCGAATTGGCTAGACAAATGTCGGGGCGGTGAGCGACATCAATCCACTTATTACGGCACCTGTCCCACCAGCGACGATTAGCTAAAGCTAGTAAAGCTAGCGAGAAACAAGATTGCAAGCAGCAAGTTTCAACGCGGATACTCGTTACCTTACGTAGTTTTATTGCTGGGCAGAAGCGATCATGCCGCTGGCTCGAGGTCACATACAGTTAAATGAAATTCTGATTGATCTGCTCGAGTAACATTTTAACCTATACACATGCAAAATACCTATAGGTTTATAGGTAGTATAAATATGTTTGTTTATTTGTGGCTTTGCTATAAATCTACTAACAATCCAACTGTAAATAAATGAGCATGTACTTAAAGAATAGATTATCTGTTGATAAAGCAGATATTTAATTTTGGGAAATTAGAATACATACTAGATAATGTACTAAGAAGTCTCGAGACGCTCCTTTAAAATAATAGTTTAAGTAGGGACTTGATGACTATTATCCGATTTGTTTGATGAATGATACGCTTGCTTTTTGTCTGGTGTACATTTTATTGTATGAGAAAGCTGTTACTAGCATCGCATCGCTTCTTCACTACTGGTGGGACAGGTTGTCAGTGAGTTGCTGACCGACGATCGAGTTAATCATTTATTGCGATCCAAATCTAGCCGTCGTTTGCCTGACGAGAGGGTCGAGGTTCACATGAGAAGCTCTTGATTTCTTCTGGCTTTATTTGAGAAATCTCTTGCACTAGTCTCGTCGAAGACGAAATGTTACGGTGAGTCAGATTGAATAGTAAGTAAACTAGTAAACGGTGGAAATGTGACAAAAAAGTAGGTACCTAAATGTGACTTTTCCTTTTTGTCACCTTTATTTGAAAATCTTTTAAATATATCTACCTATGCTTTTCATTACGATTTTCTTAAAAGTACAGCTTGTAAAAGTGGCTGAAACACAACTTAATCTTCCAGTCTAGCTTTAAACTACGAGTATAATATAGGTACTCAACTAGCGACCCGCCCCGGCCTTGCACAGGTAGGTATACCATACATTTAAAAATTTCTCTTAAATCATTCTATATATTAAAAACACCGCATCAAAATCCGTTGCTTAGTTTTAAAGATATAAGCATACACAGGGACAGACAGCGGGAAGCGACTTTATACTATGTCGTGAAGTACTTTCTTACCATTAGTATACCGTCTTCTTCAAATCAAAGCTAGCTTCAGAAATCTGTGATCCATCTGTGTCTACGATTTTATTGAAAACACCATTTTCAATTATCTTTCTTTACCAATAGAAATCTTTATAGTAATTTTATCAATTGATAATTTTCAATTGTATTTTCAGTTGGATATTACAGCTGAACTATGAAAATTATATTTTTTGTTTATTTATTTGCCCCTTTGACGCAGTAGTTAGAGGACCCTGACTTCTGGGTCAAAGAGGCGTGGGTTGAAATCTCACCCAGAGCAAATATTTATGTGATAAACATAGATGTTTGCTCTGTTCCTGGATGTTATTATCTATTTATTTAAGTTTGTATTAAAAAAAATTGTATGTAGTATATCTGTCTCTAGCAGTAAATAATATCAGAAGCTTTACTTAGTTTAGGTTCAGAGACCATGTGTAAGATGTCCCTTAATATAATGATGATGAATTATGGTAATCATACATATACAGCCAATAATATCATCAACATGATACTTATACTCACTTTCTTGCCCTCCAAACAAAATCAATATTTTAGGCAAACTTAACAATACTATAGTCTAGATATTTATCGGCCAGACAAAGGGGTCATGGGCCACCATAACTCAAGTTATAGGTCACTGGTTCTGCAACTTTGTGACTCGTCTTGTTCTATTCGCATCTCAAATTCATAATTTAGCTCTATTCATTTCAATAACTGTCTCATATTAATGGCAGGACATCTGCTTAATTTGTTTGGTGTTGTTTATCTATTTATAATAATATATAATTTATACTTAAAAATCGTTTTGATATCGAAACCAATTTTTAACAAATAAGTTTTATATAAGTAACATACCACAATTGAAACTTTTGAAAAAAGAAGTGCTATTTTTACGCTGGAAATTTGACTGAAACTCCGAAAACACCTCCTCCTTTCCTTTGAAATAACCTTTTAATTCTAAACGCTCGCTTTTTAGGGTTCCGTACCTCAAAAGGAAAAAAACGGAACCCTTATAGGATCACTTTGTTGTCCGTCTGTCCGTCTGTGTGTATGTCAAGACTCTTTATCTCGGGATCGCGTAAAGATATCGAGATGAAACTTAAGCTATATACGTAAACCTATAAATTCTTGCAGTTGTGTAAAAGAAAAGCTTCTCAGTTACCGTATAAAAAAGTTAGAACCGTTTATGTCGTAAAAAACGCATATTTCAACGCTCACAAAAATCAAAACTTACAGGGTACTTCCCGTTGACATGGAACTATGAAATTTGGCAAAGAGCATTGTCTCAGAGTACACATACGACATTTTTATTTAAATCACATAAAAATAGGGCCTGAAAATTCACAAAATATGGTTTAAAAATTCAAAGTGAGTAAATCATATCATGTAAGGTATCATATAAAATAACTTCATTAGCATATGCTAAAACAGGTATTTAATTATTTTAACAATATGTTTGTACGGAACCCTCGATGGGTGAGCCTGACTCGCCCTTGTCCGGTTTTTTGATACAATATACACTTATATAACAACCGTTTATACCAATACAAGGACAAAATATACCTACTATTCAATTACTACGACACTACTGAATTTTCCTCCAATTCAGCCTTTCATCTAATTTCATTGGTGGTCACTAATGTCATTTAAGGTGTATATGAGTACCTACAATACTTTCCTATCTTAGTAAAGGGAAAAAAAGAACCATAGATGGCTGAAAAAAACTATGCTCTATATGAGATACTCCCCCAGGCTGGCTCTGCAAACCAGATCACATTTTTTTATTCAACCAACAACTCAACAAAAACCTTCATCAGCAATAAATCAATAAGACTCAAACCTCCTCCGATTAAAAATCGTACCAGACCGACATAAATAAACTTAAAAACAAAACTGTAATTAAACAAAAAACATACCAAACAACGATTCCCGCCATAAAAAGATGATTAACAACGATGAAATGATAAATCTAACTATCCATCTCGGCGCGCTATAAATCTTGAAAATGACGCCATTTGAATGACTCCCCCGGCATTTAATTTGATGATATAAAACAAAACGTCATTTTAATTAGGGCGTTGTGACAGAACGCGGTCCCGTAGACCCGCGCGTTTGTCTTGCAAAGTAGGCCGGGAGGGTTAAGTGGGGACATACGGGGTAGCAAGTAGAAACGCTTTAAGAACTATGCCAAATAAAACATGTCAATCGGATATGATTGAATCAGAAAAAGTGTATGAGAATAAGTCGAATCAAAATGGAAGAGATTCGTAAAAGAAACTAACTGACCTAGCTCACTGTACAAGCGGGTTGAAATGGCAGAAGGCAGTATACAAACTCAGACGAAATAAAAAAAGCAAGACAGAATGTTGAGAAACAAACAAGTGAGGCCGGCAAAACTAAGCTTCGCCGTGTACAGACACAATTACACACACAAACAAGTACAACGAAACTACGCCTTGACTCGTCAAACTGGCTGCGCAAAACCGACGCACTTAAAAACTGACCTCACTTGTCTGTTCACGACGTTCTGTCTTGATTTTTTTATTTGCTATGAGTGTAGAAAACATATAAAACTGCACACGGTTTGCAGCACAATGATATACAGGGTTATTTCTAATCAATTAGCATCCTTCTAGAGGCTTATTATGTACGTCAAAACTGACAACTTTTGTTCTACGACTGATTTTTTTTTGAGTTTTGACGAAAGTCGTAGAACTAAAGTTGTTAGTTTTGATGTACAGAATAAGCCCCTAGAAGGATGCTAATTGATTAGAAATAACCCTGTATATAAAAATTCGCAATAGGCAAGATGACTGGGTAAAAAATATCATTATTATAATTAGTAGAGCTAAATTATAAAAAAAAATTGGACACGTATTTTTTATTTCGTCAATCAAACAACAAGTGATTAAGATAAAGCTCGTCAAAGTTTGGAAGTGGGAGTCTTGACGTCACGCGGAACTTTGACGAGCCATATCTTCATCATTTTTCGTTTAATTAACAAAAGAAAAATAAGTGTTCAATCATTTTTGGTAGAAATCTATCTGATGGACTAATTATCATGTTTTTTATGATTATTGAAGAGCATGTACGTACTAATCGACAAGCGTAGCGTATGACGTCTTCCTACGAGGTAGACTGACAGATTACAAGTTCGCGTTGGATGCAAACCGCTTCCAACTGGTCTTATTGGAGATCTGCAGGGGAGGCCTACGGCCAGTAGTGGACGTTCTAAGACTGATATGATGATAATGAAATTAAAACTTGTAATAAGTTGCTAAGATTATGGTTTCTTACACTCCATAACGAGTAGGAATGTATACTACGAGTATGTTGCAGTTATCCATAAGTAGGGGATGATTTGTTACCGTAAAAAGGCCTTTATTTTTACGTAACGTAAGGATTGTATTTTTCAAAATTTTATCTTTATTTGTATTTTGGCATGCTTCTTTATATTAATATGGAGAAGCCTCTGGCTTTTAAGACACAGTATTAGAATAGTTCAGAGCCTATAGATCATGTATTACTATGTCTATTATTTCAAAATAATATTTGCTTAGTAGTATTATTTTACCATAAAATAAAAGTTATAGTCATTTTTACTTCTCATCGTCATTTCACTAGAATGACGTCACATTTGGACATGGGCTAGTGGACATAGACCTCGTCTCTACATTTGCTAAAGGACCGGTTTGAAAAGATTCGAACAGCGGCTGGTTTTATTTTGTGCTTTATGTGGACGCTTTTTAGACCTTAGTCCTGATCTGAAAACCTGAAACTCTATCGCTAATTGATAAAAATAACTGACATAAAAAAAACGGATTAGATAATTAACGTGGGCATCAATTTTTTTTTTGTGGACATCTTACACGCGGTCTTTGACCCCAAACTAAGCAAAGCTTGTGATATTGCTGCCAGAGACTGATATACTACATATACATATTTTAAATACCTACATGCTTAAATAGATAGTACCTAAATAACACCCAGACACAGAGGAAACACCTATGTTCATCACATAAATGTTTGCCCTGGGTGGGAATCGAACCAACGCATCTCTGACCCAGAAGACAGGGTCGCTAACCACTGAGCCACTGAGGCAGTCAATTTATCCATTAAAGAGTTTTCTAGTTCTGAAAAAAGTGATAAACTGAGATGTAAAAGGCGTTTTTCGGAATACAATACCCCCCCATACACTAGCTGACAGTAAATTCTATGTGTATAACGTCAATTTATAGTTACTGTTAGGTATAGTCAATTCGAATCTAACTTCTCGGCAGCTGTGAAGTTAGCTACGAGCTGCGCAAATCCCCTCTCTGGCGCTGCTTACATAAATATAAATAACAATATATATTATTGTTACTGCGAAACTACTTGCCTTGTGTTTACAGACACCAAGAAATATGATTCGGTCTTAGGTACTATACTGGCTATTATTTTATACTACGGGACTAATCGCGCACTAAAATTACGAGATAAATAAATACCTCCTCATCCCGACATTTCGGCCGAGTTGCATCGACCGTGGTCACGGGTAGACGATTAGTCCCGTAGTATAAAATAATAATGTGTTCAAATCGAGAAAGTTTAAAAACAACACTATACTGGCTGTCTAATAGTTCTGTGTGTTTAGTAGTAATGTATTCCTACCCACAATAAGTGGCTCTGCCTAGGCATTACTTAAAACTTCTCTACATTCCGTATTTCATAGTATTAGTACCTGCTTAGTTTACGATGTACCTAAAACCAACTTACCAAAACGTATCTGAAACAGCAGAAAACTTTCCCCTATATCCCCTCACCTGTAGCAACGCTCAAGGCTTTGACTGACAAGCCATCCATCTCTCCCCAACCCTTGCCGATTCACCGATACATTGCCGCTTTTCCTTCACCTTCAAAACTAATTTATCTTACAAACCAGCAATGTACAGCAAACGTCTCGATTTGTCGCGTCTCTTCAGAGGCGATGAATGACGTCATTACGATGATTAAGGTGAGGCCTCACTGGCGAGACGTGCGTTGAGTGATTCGGGGACAGATTAAGATGCGGTCGTGTGTACGCGGCTTTAAGGGCGAGTGATTAATATTTTGTTAGGTGTTCGTGTTAGGTGATGTTGGTTTAGAGGACGGATTGATAGGGCTGGTTTGTTCAACAATTACGACGTGATGTGAAATTAAACTATCTTACATTTTCTACGATAACATGACCCGCTCCACCATAATTAATTTTTGCGAAAAATAGCATGACCGACTTCACCCGTGTACAGAATCATAACATAGTATAAAACAAAGTCGCTCTCCGCTGTCTGTCCCCATGTATGCTTATATCTTTAAAACTACGCAACGGATTTTGATGCAGTTTGTTTTAATAGATAGAGTAATTCAAGAGAAATGTTTATATGTATAATAAATCTGTGCGAAGCCAGGGTGCATCGCTAGAACGCAAATATAATGCACGGGTCGATGTAGCATTTTTTCACATTATGGTATGATGACTGGGTAAAACGAAAACATTAATATAATCAGTCCGATATTGAGATTATCAAAAAATAAATCAAAAAGGATTAGGATCCTTATAGGATCACTTTGTTGTCCATCTGTCCGTCTGTGTGTATGTCAAGACTCTTTATCTCGGGAACGCGTAAAGATATCGAGTTGAAATTTAAGCTGTATAGGTATATCTATAGTTTCTTGCAGTTGTGTAAAAGAAAAAACTTCTCAGTTATCATTTAAAAAAGTTAGAGCCCTTTATGTCGTAAAAAACAGCATATTTCGACTCACAAAAATCAAAACCTACGAATTACCTAGAAATTTGGCGAAAAGCATTGTCTCAGAGTACACATGTAGGAATAAATCTGAAAATTGTACATTTTTATTTAAATCACAAAAAATAGGGCCTCAAAATTCACAAAATATGGGTTGAAAATTCAAACTGAGTAAATCGTATCATGTGAAAGAACTTCATTAGCACATGCTAAAACGTTTTTATAATTATTTTAACAATGTGTAATTTTCTATGTATGACGAGAAAAGTGAAAAAAAAACTTTTTTGTCGATGGTTATAGTATAGTTTTAAACAACTTACCTACTTCCCAATTTTGTGAAATTTTCTGGATTAGACGGAACCCTCGGTGTGCGAGCCTGACTCGTACTTGTCCGAATTTTATAATGTATCAAACGTGTCTGTACTAATACTAATATGAGACATTTTAGAAAATTAAGCCATTTGCTATTATCAGACGCCTAAATAAAAAAACACTAAATCGTATAAATTCAACTAAAACCGCGGTTTCATATTCATTTTGATCTAGTTATAAATTATAACTAAACAAACACAACCAGTTTGATTTCCTTAAGAATTAAATGAAAAAATTAACGACCTATTGTTTCAGGTTTTTTCAGCTGAAGAAAAGAAACTGCAATATTTGATATATGCAGTTTACGAATATTAATTACGATTCGCTAAAGACGTGAGTCACGTTTTATATTTATGTGTCGTCTATATCTTGTATCTATGTCACTGATAATAAAAATTTACAAAAGAAATGCATGGTCAAAAATATATACTATATGTATATACGTATATAGTATATATTTATATGTGTATATATATATATATATATATATATATTTATATTTGCACTTACATTTCTTTTGCAAATTTTCAATTTTACTGATTCTGTAATGATTTATACAAGATTTTTGACGTGATAACGTCTTACAAATCGATGAACGCCTGCTGCACGCACAGAAGTATCACTCCCGCGTGCAAGCGAGAGCGTGGAACAAGCGATAGAGAGGCTCGATCGGCCTAAGAGTTGTTCGGATTGTTTCAGTGGTTGATTCAACAATGTTACCTAATATTATCGTCCGCAAACCCGCAATCAGACTACAGATTTTACAGACATTACAGACAACCAATTTATTATATTATTATATACTACGGGACTAAAATTACGAGATAAATAAATACCTCCTCATCCCGACGTTTCGGCCGAGTTGCATCGACCGTGGTCACGGGAGGTATTTATTTATCTCGTAATTTTAGTGCGCGATTAGTCCCGTAGTATATAATAATAATGTGTTCAAATCGCGAAAGTTTAAAAACAAAACCAATTTATTTGTCAGAAAATTCCAATGTTTCTCAGATGTTTTTAACTTAAGGTGGTTTCGCTGCTATAGCGCAAAATTCAGTTTTGTAGATTTTTTGGCATTAACAGATAAACTAATCATTGTTACTGACTCAGAAAAGTGGTCATTCTAAAAACCCAAAAAAATAAATAAATAAATTTAAAAGAGTAAATAAAAAAATCAAGAGAGAACCTCGTTGGACAGTCAAGTGAGGCCAGTTTTTTATACATATGTGAGTGAGTCGGTGTTGCGTCGCCATAGTTCGACTGACAAGCCAAGGCGTAGTTCCGTTGTACGTGGATGTGTGTGTAATTGCATGTATACGGCGAGGCGTAGTTTTGGTTGGCTTCACTTGTTTGTTTAAAACATTCTCTCTTGATATTTTTGTTTGCTCTGAGGCGCTGAATGCTCTCGGCCTTAAACACAAAACATTACCTTAGTGCAATCTCACTAAACTTAGTAGGTAACTAACAAAAGAACTTAGTCACATTACTTACTAAGTTCTACTACCTAATTTAAAAAGAAACAACAGATGCGTATTTAATATTACCTAAAGGATAGTTTTGAGTTTGACTACTTCCTGCCTAAAGTTAAACAGATACCTATGTGGTCTAAGGTGTACAATGCTTACCTAGAAAATACTTACTTTATTTGGTCGGGATATGAAGACACCTTTCTGCTATTCTTTGCTTTTCAGTTTTGATACTCAAACTTAACATTTTATATCAGACATTAATAATTTTTGAGATTTTTTTCACTGTTTATGTAAACACTAGACAGTCTTCTTCTTTTCGAGTCAGCGATTCGATCATAAAATTTATATTTTGTTATATGCTGTTCGACCAGTAAGAGGCCACGGAGACTGCGGCGGTGTTGGCCTCGTGGAAATCTTCTTGTGTGCAGGTGTTAGGGCACAGTGGGCATTGTAATAGATGCTCCATCGTCTGTTGAGTGGCGCCACAGTCGCATTCCTCCTTTGGTGGTTCGGCTAAGCCCCATTTGCACATGTACTAGACAGTAATTAGGTATGTAAGTAATATTGTTATAATAAATAATTTTTAAACTTGTACTCACGCGGGTTTTGCCGAGGTTCTCAATTTATTCGTACACATGGCACATTCAACTTAACTGCGCCATAACTGAAAAGACCAATAATAAATTGTTAAAACTAACTCTTGTGGGGTCAAAATAAAGAGCAACTTCATTTCATCCCGTTATGTATGAGTTTTAACATTTTATTTATGGTCTCATTAATAGTTTAAGTCGTTCGAAATAATACATCCAATGACCTTTGGGCTTGTAGCTTGACAAGCCTATAATCCAGTCTAGCTCTCTGAATAGTTATCAATAGTTTTTGATGAAAACAAGGCATTTTATCTGTCAGGTAGAGCTGCCTACATATTTCTGAAACTACCTAAAATGCCTTCTCATTTGGTTTGGTGCTACAACTACCTACCTATAATGAACTCGTGAACCTTTAACTCGTTCTGTTTTTGACTATCAAAATGTTGCCCTTGGCGGGCAACATTTTGATAGTTCTTTTGACAACGAAACTTCTGTCACTGCCTTTGATGTTTGTAATTTAGCTACCGTTTATCTAATACTTTATTTAGGTACTTATTAAGTTATATATCAATAGTATTGAGCAGAAAAAGGGCTTTTCAAAAATAAAATAAGCATGTAAAGTATGTAACATATATATTTCTTTGAGCTTTTAATTGCATTTTGAAATACAACATAAAATATTAAATAAGATTATTAAATTTGGTAAAATCAATATTTCAACACCACTTTTTTAAGAATGAGCAAAAAGTCTCTCCTCAGAGCTAGCGTATACATCATATTTGTCGTATGTTTCATTATTATCGTTAAAATGATACTTTTTCATTAAAATTTTAAATTATGAAGAATATTCGTGATGGATTTCTACAAAAAACAAATGACGGCAACGAATACTGGCATTCTAGTTTCTAAATTTGAATTCGAATTCGGAATCAAATAAATGGAAAATCGAATCACGAATATTCACCTCACAATGATTCTTGTTATATTTTGATATCGTCCGAACTTACATTAGACAGTTTACAATATTTATTATAATTAAATATAAAAGAGTTTTCACTCACGGCGTATCGTATATACATCATCGTATAACTGTTGTTACAAATTGGAAGATACCTCTCAGTATATCTGAATGCCTAAACGTATACGAATGTAGTCGATCCTTTTTCAAATAAGAAGAAAAATGTATATCGTATTATCACTTTTTAAATATAGGCCGATTTAACGGCCGATTAGCGCTGGTATAATGGTATACAAGAGTCACAGACGTAGTTTATCTAATATTATGTACTTAACACTAAATAATAAATAGCTTCCTCGCAGTGAGAGCGTACCTAGAGCGAATTTTATACTAAAGAGATTTTATTATATTGCATTGAAGTCGAATTGTATACTCGTATGTACAACGAACTGAACTGATTGAGATTGAATCCCCGAGATTATAGTCGACGGATCTCACGAAACAAAAACATTATCCAAAATATACATAGAATAAACTAAAACGCAACCTTAACTCTGATTTACATAAAAATATTAAGTAACACAAAAATCATATTGCAACATTTTTTTTTAAATACTGAAAGTCAACGCCACTACGACCACGAGGCCCGATCACATGCAAAAGGCGAATTGCAATTAAAATTACAAACGTAATTTTACAATTACTTTTAGAATTATTAGCAAAAAATATACATTTACAAAGAGATCGAATCGAACGTTTTATGACTTACGTGACTTATATTTACAATTTATAGAAATGGAATTACAACGTAGTGTGGAAGAGAAGCCGCCAACAACTGATCACCTATAGGCAATATTTTCAAAATATTCTCTTAAACTCTAAACGAACGTAAGACGTTTGGCGTATACTTAAGTCGCTATTCGTTAATTACACTAACCGAACTATGCGGTGAACTCTAACAGTAATTACCTAAATTATTAAATTGGCAAAGAGTTTCGAAATACTTAGCGTCGCCGCGGCGACCTAACCCTAGCAAGGTTTAACGTAGCGGGATATGGTATCATCACAACTGACGGCCGAGCTGGTGAGATGACACTGACGTCGCTACTGACGACCCAGGCTGGCAGATAGTGTCCGCACAACTGACAGTCGCATGCAAGCAACACCTGACAACTGACAATCGCAAACTGGCGTTATATCATCCCGTAGTCGTGAGACATCTGGCCAGAAATGCTCCACCATTGACACCTGCGATTATATCAACTGAACTGACGGCCACAGCCTTATTAGTATCATCACAACTGACAGCCACTAGTGAGCAAGACGGTATCATCATCACGACGGCCGCAGGCTAGTCGCGCCTCTTACACGTATTTGCTGGACAATTGTTTGGCAAGCTCCGTGTATTTGAGGAACTTGGAGTGCGGGCTTTCATCAAAAGACTGAGATGGACTGCGCGGGTCCTGTGGTGAGGCAGCGCTGGAGCCCCCACCTTTGTGAGCACCCGGTGACGGCTGCCCCGAGGGCGCTTTCATTGGCACTGGCTCTGGCAGCGCGCCATCTTTCACGAAGTGCATCTTAGACAAATGGTGTCGATATGCACCCTTCGATATGAAAGGAGTGTCGCACAATGCACACTTCATGATAGAATCAGTAACAACCGCATCGTTGCATGCCCAGCTGAATGTGAGGATACTAGGCGGACCGCTGCCAGCAGGAGACTGCGCCGGCGCAGGAGCTCGGGACGGGTTTGTCTCAGTTTTATCGCATAGTTTTTGCAAAGCTGCCAGCGGATGGCTGCCACTACGGCGTGAAGAACTCGGCTCTCCGGAAGACCCCCCTCCGGCCAGGTTGTCGAACATGGAAGAGAGCGCACCCAAACTGGACGCAGGCTTACGCTCAGAGCCAGGGGTATTGCCAGAGCGGTCGCTACCCGGGCTTCGAGGACTTGCGGCAGGGCTCGGTCCTTCGCTTTCACGCTTCGGTATCTGAGGCTTAATATCCTCTTCAGTAGAGCTACCGGGTCGTGGAGGTTGTTCATCGTCATCGACCTCAGTTTTGACGCGCACCGGTTGACTGGTCAAATCCACCCCATTCTCGCGGTCGTCTTCCTCGATCTCTTTCTTTATTCGGACCTCGGCGGGGCGGTCCTCCGAAGCTGGAGTCTGAGATCCGCGCGTGTCCGGGGTGGTTCGAGGAGTCATGTGGTAAGCGTCGAGCTTCCGGTCGGGAGTTAAAGACTCAACTCTACTACCGCCACGCTCGGACATGGAGCTAGACTCGCTACCGCTACGCTCGCGTCGTCCGTAGCCCTGATGATGATAACTACGCAACATATTCATTGTCTGGGGATCTACTAACGGTTTTGTATAGTCTACACTCTCATCTATGCCTAATCTTTTCAGAATACTAGAACCAATTGGAGCGTGAGAAGCTCCGCCTGGCATGCCGGGAACCGAGTGCCGAGATCGAGTATCGAAACTCTTCTCGATAAGTTGTTCTATAGCGTTAAGGACTGATGGTGACGAACTTTTGTCATTGCTTGCGTTTGGATCTTTGGAACTCGGAGATGAATCGTTCACGGAGGACGGGGAGCGATGGTGAGCGGAACCGGGAGACGGTAGCTCCTCGTTAATGCTCTTTCGCCCGTCGCGGCCCGTCGGGGTGATATGGCCGGGCATATCGGGAGGGATCACGTTATTTGAGAGAAGCGCGCTTTTCAGAAAGTTCCGTTGACTATTCGACATTGGCGCTCCTATACACTGCCTAATGTGCTCGACAAACACGGCGGTCTCGATTTTATCGCCGCATTTTTCGCACGTGATTCGGCTTCCAGCGCCGAAATCCCTAATCGGTTTACCCATCGGAACTCCGTTGCCTTCCCCGTTTTTGAACTCGTGTTGTGTCGCTCTCTCGATCTCGAGAAGTTTTCGAACCGGTAATGACTTTTTTCGTTTTTCGCGCGTTTGGCGTCTCCTACCACCGCTTTCGGTGATAGAGCGCATAATATGTTCTTTGTAATGGGAATTTTTAACCATATGGTTGCTTAATTCTTTTAACGAACTAAATGCTTGATCGCAAACTTTACACGTGAGAACGGCGCTGACATGACTACTAGTACTGGTGGCGGGTGGTGCTGCATTGTTTGGTCCAGAAGTGCTTGAGCTGGAGCCCTTACCTTCATCCGACGACTTCCAAGATATTATTTGCTCTTGAGATATAATATTGGTGTAATGCTGCGTCCGTTGCATGTGGCTAGTCATTTCTGCCAGTGATCGGAAGCTCTCGGCACACCACATGCATTTCAATATTTGTCGAGTTTGCTCTGCTCCTTTACCAAGCCAAACATCTTGACCTCGGACTAGCTTTCTTGGAATTGGCATATTTTCCTTGATTAGCATATTCAAATCATTTTGATTTGGTTTAGATGAACTGCTTGAAGACAAAGAGTTATGAGAAGGCGTCGACGGTGAACTGGAAGGCGGATGCAACGATTGTGGTAGTGGACCACCTGAAGATGGCGGCACAGGAACATTGACGCCGCAGTGTTTTGCCTCTTTCATGTGTACTGTTAGATCGGCCAAAGAATTAAAACTCTTTTTGCACCAAACGCATTTCAGCACATCTTTAGTTTGGTCGGCTCCTTTGTTTAGCCAATGAGATTGCCAAGCGGAGTGTCTAGCAGCGGCATTAGGTGCTAACCCAGCGCCGAGAGCTGCGCTTTGTACAGATCGGAACAACTCTTCACCTCCTAATCTACTCAATTCGCTCATCTTTTCGAGTGCTTTTGTAGCGTCGCTGGGAGTAGGTCCACCATGTTTAAGTTTACCATTCCAGTCACCTCCTTTAGGTGAGAGGCTGGCCGCCGCGACCGCGGCTGCAAAATAAGGCAGATTTGGTGCTACTGGTGTCATCCACGGTGATGGCGAAGGTTTGAACTCGGTCGGTCTCGAGCTTTTCCTGCTCGGCACCGGAGACGGGGAGTCATTCGATCCTCTTTTTCGTGTCCCGACTGAAAGATCAAGCGGACCATTTTCGTTCTTAGTGACGGCATCGTCGACATCGTCGTCGTCTTCTACCTGGGGTGATTCGCTGCGCTTAGTGCTGAAGTCTAGGACTCCGTCACCTCGGTCGTCGGTCATGTCTTCTTGGCAGGACATGAGGAGGCGCTGTTGGGCAGCGGCTGCGGCAGCGGCGCCGAGGTAGGCGGCGACCGCGGCGGAGTGCGGGGGCAGCAGCGCGGCAGGCAGCGCGGCGGTCAGCGCCGCGGGCAGCGGCAGGCCGGCCCCGCTGCGGCCCGAGTAAACCGAGTCATTGGAAGGACATCGCGGCGCGCCCGACGACTCCCGCGATAGACATCTCGGGCTCTCCCTGAGGACAAAGATGACACACGTCAGTTCCACGTAATCCACTTAACTCTCGCTCCGTTCCTCCGTCAATCCGAGAATAAGGCCTGTCGTTACCATAAACCGGTTACCGGCATTTGAATATCGACAGACAACAAGACGAGTGCAAGATTTCTTTTATGGTTTTCTTAATAAATTAATGGGTCGATTGTGAATATCAAATAGACACGCTAATAGGTTGTGTTGTTAAATTTATGTCTTTTAAAAACGATAAAAATGTTTATCTATTTTGAATTTATGTATGACTTGTTCATTTGTTTTTAGATATTAATTTTCCTCAATTATAAATAGGTGAAGATTACTACGAGGAGTCAAGTGTAGAGTCATGACATAAATTATTTTCGACAGATAATCATATACTTGGGGCACAGCATAAATAAAAGTTCATAATACAATAAAAATTGCAAAGCTAATCGTAAAGTATGAAAATTGATCATTGTCAAACAAAAGAAGTGGTTTCGATGTAAGTAGATAACTAATAATGACAGTTATAAAAACAAAGAATCGATATCTAGTTACAGCACCAACAAAGATAATTTAACTATAAATATAATTACTACTAATTTGCAGAGATGACAATCACTTATATAACAATGAAACACAAAAGACGAATCCATGCGATTGTTCATATCAGTAAATTTCTGAACCAATAACACAATATTTGTGTAACCGGTTTTACAAAACGAGCAAAATCACTAAATATTTTCTTTATAAATGTTAGTAATAACATCATACATGTTATTTTAAAAACTAATCCTGTGTATTTCTCTGTTTATTTTTCTATTATGAACTATTATTTTTTGTCATTATATTTTCACAGACGTACCTATCTCAACTATTTTGCACGTAAAACTGTCTAGCAGTAATGTAGTAATTAATATTCTCAATTCGGTACATGTAATAAGTATGATTATACCTAGTTACAAACAATTAATAATTTTAAAAACACCAAACAATATAGTATTACAATTATTGTCTGACATTAAGTTGAACACAATAGCAATAATGATATGTCTTACTTGAAAAAAATATGGAAATACATTTAAATAAGTCACGAACTTGTCTCGACACACTTCACAGACTTCAACAAATGATATGGCCGAAGTAGGAAAATAAGTTTACAAGGGGAATAACGAATTCAAAGTAAATAGACTAATTGAACACGAAAACAATAGAAAAAATGATGAATTACTCAAAAACAATAAAACACTTGAGCAAATAGAAAACCTACCTCACGTGGTCGGGCTCGACGATCATTCTCGACGCAATGTTTTCAATATATTCCACACGCAGAGAGCCGGATAGCTCTCCGATCCATCAATACAACACTTTACATTAGAAACACTGATACAAAAGACAACAATGGTGACTTCCCAAAGATAGTTGGAAATGTTTACAAGTCGCGAAAGACGCGGCGCGACGCCGGCGGTCGAAAGGGAAGTGCGCGGTGCCTGCGGCGGCGGCGGCGGTCCCGCGTGGAATGAGACGCCGCGTGATTTACGACCCGCCTGCAGCGCCCCCGCCCCGCACGCCCCTCTACCGAGCGAGACAGGAGATAACGAGACGACGCTGCCCACGCGCGAGAGAGAGCCGGCTATTCGTATCGCACTTCGAGGGGTGGCGCTGCGTAATGCAAGCGTGCGTGCGATGCGCGAGGTGGACATGCAGTGACGGGCGATCGTTCCGATGACAGCCGACTGACACGACGAAGCTACTCCGCATAGCTGACTCACCGTCTCCAATGGAGAACGTAGAGCTTCCTTGATGGCCAATAGGCGCAATATCATTTTAACGACTGTATGCGGAATTCCATTTGGCCGGGTGATGTTTGCTCACGTCGGTTCCACTAAAGAAGTCCTGGCTTACTGAAGATTACCCGGGCAGGGTTGACGGCGATGACAAGGAAATGGCGCGTTAACAAAACGCTGAGACGAGTCCTTTTAACGACTCAGGGACGACAGGGGACGAGGACGGATTTACGCGTATCATGAACAGATTTCCTGCCCTGACAAAGGAAAATATTCTCGAGCTTATTTTATTTTCACGTCAGGAAACGGAGGATGGACTGGCTTGTTGATGACAATAAAAGTGTCACAAGATTGAAATATAAAATTGGAATCTGATAGGATACGTGACAAGAAATAATGATGTCATCCAAATAAACTTAACACAAGTTTCTTTATAGACTACACTTCTATATAGAGCGTCACATTTGTTGATGTCATCGTGAAACTCCTAAAGTGATTTAAAAAAAGCATACCAGATTACGGAAAACAGAATCAAAAACACATAATGGAAAACCGAATTTAAGATTCTTACAATGTCACCAACTGTTACAATGATTTTGCGATAGTCACAAGACGAATCCAATTAGCTTTTTTGTGCAAAGTTCACCATAAAGCCAGCTGTTTATGGCTTCCTATAAGCATTAGCGATGGGTGCGGGTCAATCAATCACTCGTATTTATGTGACAACTATTGTGTTCTCTTTCGAAAATGGCTCGACTTGGCTGCTATATGGCATAAACAAAAGAATTTCTAGGTTTATGAGAATCTACGAAGGCAGATTGTTAAAATATTACGGTGATATATTTAAAGCTATGGCCATGTTTGGAGCGGGGTGTTGGAATTTGTTGTGATGGAGGCATGAGCATCAAACTCGAGTTTGCATCGTGCGGGTGGGTACGAGACACCTGACACTTTGAATAAATTTGCAGTAACTACATGAATTTTAAAACCATAGCAGATGTCAACGAAACTATAAAAGTGCATGGCCTTGATGTTTGTTTCAACCTATATCTAATGCGCTGTAGCATGATGCGGGTGACAGTTGCTTTTTTTAATTTAATTAGGGTTTAATTTACTACAGTTATTAATTATTTAATACATATAATTATAACGAATGTGATACAATTGAAATACTGTCATAATTAATTTCAAATAGGTTTGCGTTAAATAAAAAGTAAAATATTTAAATAGTGTAGGTATATAGGTAGGATAATACGTACATGCCAGCTTAGTTACCGACTACTTTGGGGCAACAACATTTTGATATCTAGTTGGTTATCTTTTTTGTCTATTTTGATAAATAATATGACGATAAAGCAAACGAAGCTATCAAGTCACTACACGATACACTTAGGTACATGTATTATCTAAGCTGAAAAATCACGCAATATTAGAACATAATTCTTCATATTTCCTTATTTGCAACTTTATTATGTACAAATTCAAATTTATCATTTATCAATCAAAGTGAACGTTCTGTTCAACCGAAAATTGGATTTAAATTCAATAATCGTAGTTATTTGATAATATGAAAATTATAATTAAGAAAGTTACTTTTCTACAGTTTTCAATTGTATTTGCAAACAAAATGCCAGAAATATAGCAAACATTGATGATATAACGATAAAACTAAACAAATATAAATCCAAAATGTAAACAATAGACCCTCAGGACGGAGCACTAGAGCTTTGCGGAGACTGGTGTATGATTGATGAAGTGTCTTCACAGAGGCTAATTGACATTGATGGAACAGCCAACGAACAAACTGAACCTACACGTCATACACCTTCACAAAACTTAATAACCTCAAACTTGAGGAAATAGAGTTGATTATTGATTGAATTTCAATATTGAGATCATGTTATAAAATTGGTAATGACAATCGTACCTGGCATATGGACGGATGTGAGATAAGGTGCAGAACTGTATTTACGTAGGAAATGACAGATTTTATAAAAAAAATATAATCATTGGTTATTTAGTTAATATCCTTTTCCTATACTTCCTTACTAATATTATTGGCAAAATGGTAAACGATATTGGTTTGTTCCTCTTTTAAGCAGCAACGGAGCTACGGATTGACTTAATTTTTGGCATGGACATAGATTGAAAAACGGAAAATGACAAGGGTAACTTTTTGTCCCAGAACATATAATGTTTCCATGCGATAATAATAAAAATTAAAATTTTACGGGGCTAAGACGCGGGCAAAAGATAGTGTGAAAATAAATATGGAATATTACAAGGGACATTATCAAATTTAGCTGTTCGCAAATACTTAAGCTATAATAATGGTCGTTGGTGTATTTATAATAATTAGGAATAATTTAACTATAAATTAATGTTAATGTGTAGATAACACAATAGCTACATGAGTAAATTTTGTACAAAATCGAAACACCTGTTACAGAGTGACATGATAAATGTCATGTGTATATCAATAAAAAATTGACTAACGATGCTTAATCAAATAAAATTAATTAAAATTCTAAAAGGTAATATTTATCTTGGAACATAAATTATGAAGTAACAGTTTAGAATTTCAATAGAAACCATAGATAAATATTTGCTTGCCGAAATATATATTACGCACTATTCCAACCATAAAGCAAACAGTGAAATGGGTTTTGCGTACAAAATACAAATTAAATAAATGTATTATACAAATTCATTATTTGCCTCAAGAATTTATTATCCAACTTCAACTTTTGTCTACTATTCAATTGTTAATCTGGTTATCTAGGCCAATTTATTGGAATCAATCAATAGGTAATCACACGCGCGACTTAATAAGCCATTCATCATTATAATACATAGCTTATGAATGGATATTTCCATGCTGATATACGTTTCGAATCATATATTTCAGTAGGATCGATGGACTGTCATATAGAAAAATTTGGATCATTTTTACTGACAGCGCCTACTATAACTGTCACTTAGGTATGAGCGTTCATTTCTCTTTCACTTACAACTTTGTCTGTGTCATTGTCTTGATGAATTTTAAGCTTTTTGTCTTTGGGATAAGGTGTGACTTGTTTATTGGCGTTGGTTGAGGTAAAGTCCGAAGCGTTGGTTGACAAGTGATCACGAGAAACAATGGGGTCGTTAAAGTGGACATTGGGAGTGATGTCCGGACCACCGCATTGTCGGTGCAATGCGATATGAAGTGAATGCAGTCACTTGATGAATCCGATTATGTGACAGTTTTGTTTGAAGTTGTTCATTCATATTGGTATCAACTTAGAGACATATTTGAGTAAGTATAAATTATTATTTTCTATGCCTATCTTTTGCTTGAGTTCTCGTTTTTAATATAAAACACTAAGAACTGTTTTGTAATCGTTTTGTTTTTCATAATTGAGTGAGCACGTACCTATATAATTATGCCAAATTATGAAAATGACTGTCAGTTTTATTGAGTAACCTATTGCATAATGTTGAAATGAAAATCAGGACTTTATATTTTATGAAAGATACCAATAAAATGAATTATTATCGTTGATTTGATATATGTACCTAATTGTAAGAAGATATTTTATCAATATTTAATATTTTTGCACGTAATAGCATTTTTTTACGTTTTTGAAGTTGGTTGCATGGTAAAAGATTGTAATAATGATGAAAACAGGAATTTCAGATGTGTAAGTAAAACACATCTGAAATTCCTTGCACTTCGCAAAAAAATACTTTGTACTTGAAACATTATAAAGTTGCACCTGCCCAATATTAATTATAAATATTTATCAATCTGTATCCATTTCATTAATTCTTTTCACATGACTTTTGAGTAATTCACTTTGTTTGTCTATAGGGAATAACCCTACTATCGATCGATTGCACAACAAAATTACAGGCAAATATTTAATTACTTCGCAATCTTATCGGAAATTATCATTTGCGCAAAATACTTTTATTGATGGATGGCTCATATTATGCTGCTTTATCGCAAATGTAAAGCCACCCTGCAAAACAAAGGAGAACTTAGTTAACCGTAATATCAAAATTACAAAAGAAATATTATATTGACGAACTTAATAAGAAAATATAAGGAAATACGCACATCGATACAGCTACCGTTCAGTAATTTTAAAATGTAACTGGTAAGAAAATTACAAAGTAAAAGGTTTAAGGTCAAACTAAAATAGCGATAATAACAAGTGCATCAACTGATGAGGCCATTACATCCTTGAATGTTAATCACGCAGCAAAAAATAAAGCGTAAGTTCCCACAATATAACGCGGTCACATTAACTCGACGCATCGAGTTAATTTTTAAGCAATTTTTACTCGATCTTAATAAACAGTTAGAAACTTATATTTTATAGAAGATGGTTTGAAACCTTTCGTGCGGGAGTCCGACTCGCACTTGGCCGGTTGTTTTTTACACACCGTACTTGAGCGCCAAAATAACGTCACATGGTCAAGCGTCTAGTTAATGTGACCGCGTTGTAGTATTAGATACATAGTATTAGATAGAATTGTAGGAGTAGAGTAGTAAAAAAGTAAGAGTAGTAAGAGAAAGTAAAATAAAAATGACAAATATAATTATACACGTAAATTTCACCAAGTGTACGAGTAGACAACTTTGGATATTGATAAGCATTTAGTCTTATAAGCGACGTCTTACGGTCAAAAAAAAATTATGCTATTTACGATGGCGATACCAATAATGACTCGACTAGTTATTATTTATCAAATTGTAAAAAATATGTTTCAATAGATCCTTTTCACAATTGCGACAGTCCGCTGTATTGGACTTCACCCGCAAGAAATTTGACTGATTAATGATTATATTCAATGCTGAATTGGGACATGATTCAAGCCACGTGGATTAGAGACTGATAAAGATCAGTAGATACGATTAGGCAAAAAACCATTCTAGAAACCAAATAACAATGAGTGATTATAGAAAATATCATAGATGATGACGAAGTCTGGACTTAAATCTATACATACAATCTAAACGATAGCTTTCTTGGTGAAAATAACAGCTATGAAATAAAACAAAGATATTTGGTCCTCTCATCGCTATGTTTGCGCTGCATTCACTATTCGTGTTTGATCCTGTAGAAAAAGTAGGCTTCTTGTTGCCAAAGCTGTATGATTACCATGGTATGCGAAATATCAAAAATCAGAGAGCCTGGTATATTGCGCTGCTTTCTAAGCTCGTGCTTGTACTAATTTCGCTCTTTGCAGAGTCTACCTTTCAGCATTGGGGCCCTTAGTGAGTTTAGTATGCTGAACTCTATATCTAGATAGGGTAAAAAAGTAGCGATAAAATCAAAATGTGATTTTGGCTCTATTTGCATTGATCTCTGATTCTTTACATTCGCGTTACATTAGTATTAGCCGTCTAATGTGAGCGACACGAAACACGGCGCGCTGTACTTTGCTGACTTCGCGCTGCTTCCCACCCTCGCGTTCATTTCACTCCTCATTCCAATGTAGTAGGTATTTACCTTTCAGTATTATGGTCCTGGACCAGTGTGGACTGATACTGGATCAGCCTCAGACGGCGGGAAGGCGGACGACTCGGAGCGCAATGCCTCGCCAATTTCGCGGCGTTCCCCACGCTCGCGTTTACTTTACTCTTTACACTAAAATAATCTTTACCTTTCAGCATTAGGGTCCTGAATCAGCGTGGCGGGTATGCTGTGCTCGATGTCAGCCTCGGGCGGCGGGGAGGCGCGGGACGCGGGCGACTCTGAGCGCGACGCCTCGCCAACTTCGCGCCGCTCCCCGCGCTCGCGCTCACTTCGCTCCTTCACGCCGCTCTCCGGGCTTGTTGCTTCTTCTGTGGACAAAGAGAAGTATATCATTAGAATCTTGAACTCAGAATTATTTTTTCATAAGATTTAGGACGCTGAAAGCTCTTCTGCTCTTCCCAAGTTAGCTTAGACAGAAAAAGAAAGCAGCAAAGGATATCGGTTGGAATCGGACTAAGTAGATTGGCACCAATTTATTGATGAACGCATTCCTTCGGTATGCGTATGCCCAATGCATACGCATACATTGACCTTGGGTATACATTACCAGAATATGTAATTTAAGAACCTATGTGATTTTATTTAACAAGCTTGCTAATTTATCAAAGTGATAGGTGACTTGCCGATCCACCGTAGTTACAGAAACAACGGAAAATTCCACTTTTCGTTGTTTCATCACGCATGACACATCACAATCGCAACTAATAAACCGATAAACAAAATTTATTGAAACACCAAAAAAACAAATTAATCACGATAAATAATATCAGATGATAAATATAGTTTTCCAAAAAAATTAGACGATAGGCGACTGATAAACACTATAGCTGTACGTGTACTAACCAACGTATAAGCATAGTTGACCTAATGATTGAACTAAATAGTTGCTACTCTTTTTCTTTAGCTTCGCTCAAAAATTGCAGAAGTGGCGCTTCCATGGTGTTTCAAGACAGAAGTTGTTGCCACTGAACATCAATACGGCAATACAAGGCTATGGCACAGCTTAAATAACAGTTAATATAGGAACGGTAAATAGGGTATCTCAAAGTAAACATGTGATTGCTTGATTGATTGATTAAAGTTAGTCATTGGATCAATTATTCAATGTCCGATTATCGTTTGACATAATTCAAGTGATAAGACGATAGTGGGGAGTACCGCTGATAGCTCACCGGTCACCTAATTAAGGGCCTTACAGCAATAAATTAAATATCTCTTTCGTATATTTGAAATTTAATGTGTAATCAATATGAATGTCCAAATTATCAAAATGTATGCTGTATCTTACGCAATACAACCATATCCATTGAAATATCTACTACGAAATTAGGACTTATAAATAATATGACTTATGACAAACTAAAAATAACCAAGTTAATAATCCGGAAATATATATCTAACATCAACATATTAGTTAAATTCGCAGTGGGCTGGACGCATGGGGACTTATAGTTCTCCAACGAAATCAATGGATTGTCCGTGACATTGAGTAGTCACTCATCGGTAGATAGATATTTAAATAAAAAAAAATATACTCGTAACATGGAGCACGTGACTGATAGATAGAAAGATACAAGAAACTGATACATAATAGTTTTTGTTTACTATGCGAATCTCATAAAAATGTCTCTTATTATGTATTACGAAGGCACACGCATTTATAACTTCATCGCCATTTCCGATCGTAATCGATAACAACTGAAACCATCAAACCGCACCAACCCTATTCAAACTTGACAAAGAAAATCACAATCGGGCCGATCGACCGCCGCGACTTTCGCCGATTATGACGTCCAAAACAAAGCCCAAAAACAAAGTCCAAAAAGTCTGAAACCGGATATGGCAGAGCCAAAAAATGGCCCAACTGTGTGGCCGCTTATTTCACTGCCCAGTGGGCTGCGAAGCGTACTCTGTGCTAATTGATTAAAACGCAGCGTGTCAATCGGGCTGGGAGTTGCCAGGTTGCCAGTTTGCGGTGGATTTGGTACTTTTTTAATTATCAGTATGTGCGATTAATAATATTTGTTACAATAAAATTAGTAATTTAGATATTCTCGACTGACAATTCTTAATAGCTTTTTTATCCAGATAAAGACGTTAGATGCTGGCCTGAAAGTAAAACTGGAAAAGACAAATCACCCACTAAACTTACAGGGCAAATATATACAATTTTTGCGAATACCCAATTATTATTGACTTAAGGATGCTCCCTGTTTACCAAGGCCTTACCCATTGATTGCTCTATCTTTTTTTGTCACCATATCACCTTGCTACTTGCTAGAGAGCCAAAGCGTCATAATTATTCAGCAGTTTTCGCGTGCTCCACCTGGCAACCCCGTACATTCGGGCGCAAGAAGCGGCCGGCCGCCGGAGGCCGGCACGTCTGAGTGCGCCCGGCGCGGATCAAAGGATGCTGCTGCTCGTGACCTCAGGTATGACGCGACCAGTGCGCTGGACCGGGAAATTGGCCTTACACTGGCTGTGTGTTTTACTCACGACTGTTGTTGATGGCCAGACTGCTCTTTAGAGCCAATGCAAGAAGATATGTGTCAGAAATTTGATTCTATGAGTAGCGTCTAGTTATCATGGCTTATTCCGCCGCGGAACAAAGGATGCTGCGGCTAGTGAACTCAAGTATGACGTGACCAGTGCGCTGAACTGAAATTGGCCTTACACTGGTTGTGTGTTTTACTCATAACTGTTGAGGTTGATGGCTAGACTGCTTTTTAAAACCACTGCAAGAAGATGTCAGCAGTTTGATGTGGTTCTACCTATGTGGAGGGTCTAGTTATTACAGCTTACTCCATCGTGGATCAAAGCATGCTACTGGTCGTGACCACACATACAACGCGACCAGTGCGCTGGACTGGGAAATTGGCCTTACACTGGCTGGGCGTTTTACTCATGACTGTTGTTAGTGGCTAGACTGGTCACTAGCCGATACAAAGAGACATGTGTCAGAACTGTCAGAAGTTTGTTTAAATAATAGTTTCTAATTTAGATAGCTTACTCCAGGGCGGATCACAGGACGTTGCTGCTCGTAACTTCAGGTATAACGCGACCAGTGCGCTAAACCGAAATTGACCTTACACTGAATGTGGTACACTATTTACTGGTGACTATAATTGTTTTTGATACCTGGAGTGCTATTTATGAAAAAAAAAAAACCAAATGGTAGATCAATCTGCACAAGTCAAAAGATCCTGTTGGTTGTGACCTCAAGTATGACGCGACTAGTGTGCTGCGGACCGGGAAAATGGCCTTACATTGACTGTGTGTTTTACTCATGACTGTTGTTGATGGCTAGACTGCTTACTAGCCGATACAAAGATACAAGTGTCAGAAGTTTATTTATGTGTAGTTTCTAGTTATTATAGCTTAGTCCGCGGGTCATAGGATGATGCTGGTCGTGACCTCAGGTATGACGCGACCAGTGCTTTGGACCGGGATATTGGCCTTACACTGGCTGTGTGTTTAACACATGACTGTTGTTGATGGCTAGCCTTACACCTCTATGGTGGTTTCATATCTCCCAGCACGAAATGACTGATTTTGACGCTGTTGCTGACTTGATAGTCAGTAACAGCGTCAAAATCAGTCAGCAACTATTGCAAGCAAGTATTGCAATATTTTATCATCAGCAATTGAGTTGCCTTCTCATTCAATGGCTAGTCAAAGTAGTCACAGTTCTGCATATTTGCCACGCCCAGTACAGATTTGCAAAACCGTGGCGCATAGTTATTGAAGTTTTCTTCCATACTCACGTAAATAGTCCCGTTACCTATGAACTGCTCTACCACTCTAAAGCAAAATTAAGACCTAAGCTTCACCAGAGCGCGAGCGGAGCAGAGCTATAATATAAGTCACTGGGCAGAGCATTGTAGTCCATAAACATATCGTAAAAATGTCATATTTTCTTAGAAAACAACAAACAAGTCCGACGCTTACGATAGTATTATGTTGCTCGTTAAGAAAGTATGGCATTTATGCAATGGATCACTCAATACTACTAATATGAGTACCCTGTCCGGGGTCTATTTTGGAACCTATACGGATGATTACGGGACCGAGTAAAAGCAGGAGCGAGCATTAAGATCTATATTAGTGCAAACGAGACAGCGAAGTATGCGACAGTTAGTTTTTTTATTTATTTTTTTGCAAACAATGGCACCACCTATGTCCATAGTGTACATAATTTGAATAGTACTCATGAATCGATGTGACATTTATGTATATTATTGTTGATTTATCACAAACGACTAAACTGATTTCGACAGTGGAAATTAAAAAGAACAGTGAAATCGGAAGTATACTCTTTTGAAATTAAAAAGATTTTTTTAAATTGGTTCCGTTAAATCGGCGAAAATACGTATCGATGACCATAGACAAAAAATAACAGAGACGAACCTCCCCATTTTTGGAAGTCGTAAAAAATAGAGCTACACTGCATAGCTTTATTCCGCTTAGCTTTACTGGATTCTAGACCTTAACCTCAAAGCGAAGTTTCGAAACAATGCATCAATTTCACCAGATTCACCGTGAAATAGATCCGATGACCGATTACCGATTACTATTACTTCGTTATTCGAATGACAACTTTAACTAAACCGAGCGATTCTTCTTTCAATCGATTGTATCGCGAGCAAAATGGGTCGAATGACAATAATTTGAGTCGATTTCTAGAGATCAATTTGGTTTTTAAGATAATCTTAATCAAACATCTCTTTGGTCAGCTAAAGAAAGTCTGACCCACCCATTGCTGTTTCCTCCTTTTGTTATCTTTAACCGACTCCCAAAAAGAATTGTGCACAATTTTGATAAGTTATTTACAAGACATATTTTTCTGATTCGTACCACCAAGTCATTATTATTTTAACACAATCTCGAGGGCTATGGCGGGTCAATAATGTAGTATAAAACTTCCTAGGGAGTAAAGTGATTTGAATTTGGATTAGTATGAAAATTTCTTAACTTAGAACATTTAAGGACACCGTAAAGGGTTTTATTTTGTATAACAGAAAAGCTGGTAGACATCTATTCCTTGGCGGTACCCAAGGAATCTTCTATTCCTTGGATTTCTTTCAGCTTTTCTGTTTCTTTGTACGATCAGAGTGATCAGGTATCTTTAAAGTCGACGTGCTTCATCTTCGACCACAACGTCGCTTACCATCAGGCGAGTTGGAGGTCAAGCGCGTACTTATTTGCGTTAAAAAAGCGTAATTATTTAATATTATATTCATCCTAGTTCTTACTAATATTATAAACGTGAACGTTTGTATGTATGAATGTTTGTTACTGTTTTACGCAAAAACTACGGAACGGATTTAGATGAAACTTTGCCATAGTAATGTTTATACATCAGAATATCACATAGGCTATAATTTATAAAGATATTGCGTGAAACAAAGTTCGCCGGGCAAGCAAGTTATCTATATATTTCCCATAATCAGTTTAAAATCAATAACGGAGTAGGTAGGTACTGAGAATTTACTAAATATCAGAAACAAGTCATTAAGATAAAGTAATTGAACTTTTATTGAATTTTGGAAAATTTCCTGTTGCAGTGCACGATACTATTGATAAGTAATTAAAAAGTCTAGTCATCGTACTATAACTAAGCGGATCTACAAACACATTATTGAAACAATTGGTTTTCCCCAAAACGATAAATAAAATAAGGTTACGTGAAATGGTGGTCCGAGAAGTAGGTACCATTTTTACTATGAAAATTAACGTGGTTTTCACACATTTTATACTATATATAACGGGACTGAACTCACGTGTAGGGATAGTCGCAACGACTATAGTTTCGGTCGCATTTAGCGACCTTTCTCAAGTTGGCGAGTGCTAGCACGCGGAGCGAGACGGCTCCGCGTGCGTATAAAATGTTCGTAAAAATATAAAAGGCTCAAAAAATATTACATACTAGCTGACCCGGCGAACTTCGGTTCGCGCAATGTCTTTATGAATATAGCTTTTGTGATAGTCTGATGTATAAGCATTACTATTGCAAAGTTTCATCTCAATCCGTTCAGTAGTTTTTGCATGAAAGAGGAACAAACATGCTTACATTCAAACTTTTGCGTTTATAATATTAGTAGGATTTTCCTACGTGTACTATTAAGAAAATATATTTCAGTATTACAAAAGACACCACACTCTTATAAAATTTCAGCAGTTACAAACATTTTTTGTCAATTCTGAGCTACAATTTTATAAAGAGCATAGGTACTTTCAGTATTTTTACCGGATTCCAGGTTGGCCCCATAGAAAAAACAATTCATAATAATGATCTGAATAATTATATTTCGTATGGTAAATACCATACACTTTTTGAATAACCATAAATAAAAACTTAAACTACAAAGAAAAATTAAATAAAAGCGATCACTACAAAGCGTTTCGTATGAATATGTATAATAAATTATGAAACGCGTGGTGGATTGCACCAAATTACTTTACCGATAACCAAACACTAACTAACATTACAATCTTTGGTCACGTCAAAAATATTTGACGTATTCAGAGATTTTACGATTGGTTACGGTTTGGTTATCGTTAAAATCTCTATTTACGTCAACAATATTTGATGTAACCAGAGATTTTAAGGCTGGTTAGGGTTTGGTTACTGTTAAAATTCCTATTTACGTCAACAATATTTGATGTAACCAGAGATTTTAAGACTGGTTAGGGTTTGATTACTGTTAAAATCTCTAGTTACGTCAAATATATTTGACGTGTCCAGAGATTTTACGACTGGTTAGGGTTTGGTTATCCTTAAAGTAATTTGGTGCAACCCACCCTAAGAGAGCTAAAGAGTTAACAAGCTTTCTTTACCTATTCTATAGGTACAATTAGCGCCTTTCAGCACAACAACCTTATTCCGTATAACCTAGACTTATCGCCGATATCTACTATCTGTTAGTTGAAATTTAATCGCAGCTTTGGCAGCGGTTGAATGATTACTCAAATATTCGTCGCTGATCGATAGATGACGGATGGCAACTGGTAATCCTCACTATCTGTGCTGATTAGGACGACACCAGTTGTATCACGCGGGTTTTTCCACTTTACGCGTTTACAATTAATGGGGTATTATGCAAGATTGATTGATTTCTTTGTGGGTGCACCTGAAGTATTTTGACGTGACTTTGCATTTTTGATCGATTTCAGATTGCAGGTGTTTTTTGGATTTATCATGTTTTTGCTGTCACGCATAGTACTTATGTGTTAATTGACCAAGAAAGAAACATTCTCGTGTTGTTTTGTATTTGTGATTTTTAAAAGTTACCTCTGATCTAACGTTGCCAATTTTAGTTGCTTTATTGGTTCTTTAAAGATCAATCAGATGACCAATATTTGAGTGACCGATCAACTGAAGCGTATTCTTCTTTAATAGCATTACCAAAACCGAAGATGTTATTTACCAAACGACGTCAATCTCTTGAATTTGAAAGTTGGATCATATGACCCAGCAAGCAACTATTAGCATCAACAACTAACACCTACCTTTAATTAGTTCGTCAGATAGATTATCAATAAAATATTAGACCCTTTTTTCTTTTGTCAATTATACCAAAATTGAAGAAGATATATCATATTCCACGAAACGTCACGACTAGACTACAAAATCATACCACTTTTCACGTAGAAGTGACGTCACGAACTCCCGAATTTTGACAAGGTTTATATTTGCCATTTATTGTTTGATTGACGAAAGAAAAAATACACGTCCAATATTTTGTTAAAGTAACTAACTGACTAATCCTGACCCAGTCTTCATGCCTATTGTTGATATACGAGGTGGTTACTGCACCACAGATACTAGCGTCTGTAGCTTTTGGCAAGTTAGGTTTTACAATTAAAATATATGACTTTTTTATTTTAGAGAGCTTTTTCGCACTAAGGTTTATCTCAAAAGTTACTTTTATGATTAACATTTCAAAAAGCGTAAGCATTGTAAAGTTGGAAAAGCGTAGGACGGTGACCTGGAGATGCAGGTACAAAACCAGCCTTCGCGACAATATTTTTGAAATGGTCATTACAAATTTTGTAATTAAATATTACTATACCTATGTAATATATACTCCTATCTATTACATAAGTATAGTCTCTTTAATTTACACCATGGGCTAAGTTAGTATGTCTTACATATTTTAACATTATCACAGGTGAAGTGATGGCTGACCCATCAGTCGATCACTCAAATATTGATTGCTGATTGATCGCTGACGTATATTTTTCCTGATTAGAAAAAATAAAACAGAAAAATGCCAAGCCGATGGAAAACCTACAGTAGCTGTGATTAGTGGGTTTTCCCGCTCTTTATCCATCTTACGTTTTTGATTAAAGGATTATTATGTACTTATAATTAATTAATGCTCCAAAATAGCATGATAATTAAAAACTAATTTACATTACAAAGTGATTGTTTCAGTTTTTATTGTAGTCTCAAAAATATAGGCAATACATGTAGGTGCTTATTAGTACAGGGTTTTAGCTAGATCATAAAAAACGTTAGATTGTGCTTAAATTGGTTTCATATTGTTTTACCTTCCAAATAATATATTTTTTTAATATAGTAGTATAATACCATTCATTTATTATTTATTTAAAAAAAACGCTGATTTTAACTTAAAATATGTTACATTTATAATTAACTAAAATAAAATAAAAATTATCAACGTGGTTTGTATTTTGTGAATTTACCGTTAACAGTGGACTTACCCGATTAATTTTCATGATAAATAAATATTTCAGATTCAGACTCTGATTTTTTTCAAGCAGCTCGAGATAGCTATTTTTCTAAAGACAAGATTTTAAAACTAATAAAACTCATCAATATCGATTTTTTTCATTAAGTTGGTTTATATAATATGCCGCGGAGGAGTGCGGAAGCGTGCCCGTAGCCCCGACGCATAGCGCAGTGGCAGAAACACCCCAGGTTTTAGTGGGTATGCCACCGACCGCTAGTCGGTCGAGACTCCCACATAACCACCGGCCTCCCCAGGTTTGGCGGTATTCATAAAGGATTTTCCTGGGTCAAAAAAAAGGTATATATAATATATTTCTTACACAAAGAACCCTACAGAGGACTCAGAATAAAACCAAAGTTAATGACAGACATCACGCTTTCAGTTAAATATAGTAGATATTTTTATAATAGATACTAGCGCGATAGATAGGTATATTTATTACATCGTCTGATAGCTTTCGCAATGGCTTGCGTTGTTGACTTAGCGATAAATATATTTATTTGCATTAGATATACGCTGCAGGAGTTATTTATTTATGTTAAGTACACACTGCAGCCGGTAATGAGATCATCATTACTTTAAAAAAAAATCAGTTGGTCTGGATAATTCGGCATCAAAGTTTATAAGCCTCCTGAAAGCTTCAAGTATAAGTAGTAAATCAAGAAAAACAGGCAGATAACTTCCTTTTTAAGTTATACCTATGTGATTTAGACATTCCGCGCGTTAGAACCAAGCGTTTCAAATCCACATTTGTCATTCGAACAGCTAGAATATGGAACGCTTTGCCTGGGTCTGTTTTCCCGCTAAAGTACAACGTGGTTCCAATCCCGAGTACATAGGTAAGTCCCGAGTAAATGCTACACCCTAGACCGCATATTCGCTTTACGTCAAGCAGTATGTAGTCAAACGCAAACATACGAAATAAATAAAAAAACATTTCTTAGTTTATTTTACTATTATTAATAGTTAATACTGTATAATTATTTGACCCCCTGGGAGCGTGAAAGGGCGTTGGTATGGGACGCAACATGCGTCGATACCTTGGCCCCTTCTCGCTTCAGTGGGACAACTCAAAGAGCCAGAGCCGCGGCGGAGGCCGCAGAAGACGCTAATCGGCGCAAATACGCATCACTTGCAGGTGAATATGTATTTTTGCCGCTTGGCGTCGAAACTTTTGGTCCGTGGGGTCCATCCCTAAAAAAATTCTTCAATACAATTTCGCCAAAGCTTGTTGACGCTGCCGGTGACAAGAGAGCTGGCTCATTCCTTGCATAGAGAATCTCTTTAACCATTCAGTGTGGGAATGCAGCCAGCGTTCTTGGCACCCTACCACACGGACAATGTTTCGATTTTAAGCCTTATTTTTTTTTGTATATAGGTAGGATATATTTATTCAGGTATGAGGTAGTTAATTGAATTTTTATGTTTTTTAGGTTATGTAAATAAATATTATCTATATTAATTACTTCTTAACTCTTCTGAAAAGATATCAGAAACATTGAGTAAAATTGCTTCATTTGTATCGAAGGAAAGTCGACAGTAGAAGGGTGGTTTTACAAAAGGGGATGGTAGTATAAGGTTTTGCAGTTTTAGCGCTCGTTCTCCAAAGCAATCAGGTAGAGGTTGAGTCATTTTTTCTAAAGCAAATTCCACTATACATACCATTAGAAACTTTGTCAAAAAAACTCTATCATAAAATATACAATAAATCGCTTATTCAGAATTGTAACAAATACTTTTCCTTCTCATACTTACTATAACATAATCTATGTCTCTACCCCCAGTTACAGAATAGACAATAGCAAGTACACTGCCCCAGTCTCTACCGTAGAGCACGAGCAACAAGTAACAATTTGTAGCTGTCACTCTGGAGGCTCGGCTCTACCGACTCTACAGTGTCATTGTAGAGGCACAGGTTAAATGATAGTACTGTGAGTGACTGAGGGGTTGTCGGTAGAGTAAAATTATTTACAATGTCTTTGGGCAAAAAGTTTTTGATTTAATTGACTAATGAATTAAAATTGGAATGCATCGGTATAACCTTACAGCTCTGGTGTCAGGGATTTCCCATTTTACAATCACTAGTACCATTATATCCAGCATTGGTTGTTAATGCAAAAATAAACAATATTTATGTCATTTTTCAGTGTCAGCCGTAGTGGTCTAGAGGTAGTGACACCCGCGTTACAATCGTGAGGGTTCGAATCCCCGGTCCCGTACCAATGAGTTCTTTGGAATTTATGTACGGAATTTCACACCACTGGCTTTTCGGTGAAGGAAAACATCGGGAGGCAACCTGCATACGTCCGTAGAAGAAATTCGATGGTGTATGTAAATCCACCAACCCGCACTGGGCCAGCGTGGTGGATGTGGCCCAATCACCCTTAGTGGGTAGGCCTACGTCCTGCAGTGGACTATTAAAAAGGCTGGTTCAGTAAAGTATGTCATTTTTCAAACAAGAATAAGCATAAATAAAATTCAATTCTGTCTCTGTAAAAAATAATTTTACAATACGAACTAGGCACTATTTTACTTTAGGTTCCATTATTATCATCAAATCAAGATAAAGACATTGTGAAAAACACTTAGGTAGAATATCTTTACTGGCCGTTGTTTCAGTTTTGTGATTTGGTAAAGAATACCAAGTAATAGTTAAGTTATGCTATAAACGCTACGCAGCAGCGCTGCTACGAGACGAAGTGACGTGAAATTATCTAGTTTCGTAGCTTCGCTCAGCTACTCTACTTCCCACATGCGTAGTGGAAATAAGCTTTAAGCATAGTAATTATATCGCATCTAATATCAACGTCAATAAGTATCAATCAACGTCAGTCGAGTTGAATTAATACTGCGGGAATCGAGTGTCGCCGCATCCATCAGGCGTTGATTGACGATGTGTCAATCCGAGAAACAAAATCTAGCATCCATCACGATATTGAAGGCGGGAGCGGGGGCAGGACAGCGCAGGGGGAAGATAGTGAATATTATAATACATATGTATGCACAGAGCTATTACAACCAGAGGGATACTGTGGTCGATCGAGAAAATCTGAAGAAGATGCATTGATTTAATACGGCATAAGTTAGAAAGAGACATGAAAAATATCTCGATCCAGAGGCTGTTGCCATGTTTTTTTCCCGATAATGTAAATTCCAATTCAATTATTTTGATAGCTCTGGGCAAGATTTACATTTTTGCTGTTGAGAATTGCGTCAAGCGACAGCAGCGCTATTTCTCTGGTTGTATTAGCTCATAATATCTATATCGTATTTGTATGATACATTAGGTCACGAATGACTATAACTTTATGGTTCAAAAAGTTATTTCATACCTTTTCCAGCACATCGTATCTGAACGACAGATGCAATGCCTCGATACACTTGTTGACTATAAGAAAACTTGGTACACCTTATTAACTATAAGAATTCTGAGATGCAAATGCTTCTATACATTTATAAGAAAGAGTGAGGTCATGTTTTTCAAGACGAGGAGAGTTAGTAAATCAAAGAAAATAATAATGACTGAGCTTATTTTAAGTCAATCTACTATTTTTATTTTGCCGGCGTTGCTCAGGGCTCCAGGCACGGGGAAAATAGTGAAAATAATATCTATAACATTCTATATGACAAAATGGTCAATAAACTGACGGCCCTTAATGTAAGTAAGATTAACTGCAACTTTGGGGTCACTATCACTATCAGTGCATAATTATTCTACTCTTCAGAGTGAAGATCATGTTTACATTTTCCTCGAAACCTAAGTTATAGTTAAGTATAGCTGTAAAAGTATTTAATACATGAAGTAAATAAACATTGGCAAGGACAACTGATACTAATTTTAGTTGGGAACTTTACCTAGCTTGTTGACGGTTAAATAACTATATAAAAGATCTTGCAGTTATTAGTAGCAAAAATAAAGACAACAAGATTATTTTTTGCAAAAAATAGCATGACCGACTTTACCCGTGTACAGAATTCGCGAATATTTCGCACGGATCGATGTAGCATTTTTCACATTATTGTTAATCTATCAAAAATGGCTCAGCAGATTTCGAAAAAATTTAAATCGGACCAATTTTGTATACTCTTTCCAATAAAAAAAAATTGAAATCGGACTACTATGAAAAAAATTATGCGTGGTTATACATACAAAAATGTACGCGTTAAATTAAGTACGTCCGTTGCGTCAGTCAAAAATAAGGACAAAAAGTAAATCAATAACCAGCAAGGTCGACCTTGCATATTAAATATTATGCATATGCATATGCACGTGCATATGATTTTTTGTATGTGTGTTTGTGTGGGTGTTTAAATGTGTGTTTATCAGAATCATTGGACAAATACAACATTTAACCCATAACCTTTGACAGTTTCCAAATAAGCATTCAAACATTTAAACAAGTGGGCGTCAGACTAAAAAGCTCACATTATACTGAAACGTGTCAAAACGTTTTAAATAAAATAAAATATTGGTGATAAACTAACATAGACGCAATTAAAGGAGCCGTTTATTACGTTACTATTTGTTTTATCTTAAATGTTCATCTTTAAAATTGTAATTTTGGTCTTTGAGTCGTAAACTTCATTGATCATTAAGTTTAACCTTGTCAATGATAAATAAGGATGTCAGTTAATGAAGAAAACATAGTAACTAACTACTCGTAAAACTGCTAGAGAAACCAATTATTTTTTGACCTATAAACAATTATATGGTGTAAAAAATTATATGGTTTGCTAATTATTACTACTTTTTTAATGTCTCAATTAACATGTAATCGTAAGTAGACATTGATATTTTTTGTTTGTATTGAAAAAGCTCAAAACCATTTAGATCGGAATATACTGTATGCAATCTTTTGTTTCCGATGCAAAAAGCATAAAGTTTATTATATGTTGCGATAGATCTCTCTCTATAACCGTAATGAGTGGAATAGTATCAAAATCATGAAATGAAATTATAACCAAACAAACCTAACAGTCTGACGGGAATAGAAAAATCTCGGTCAGTTTCACTGCAATAGGAAATTCTCGATCAGTCAAAATCCAGAGACTGATCCGGGGCTATCTGTCTCCGTCTTTACGTCGGGAGCACTGACATCCTCAAGTTTTAGCTCATCACTCCTATCTATTTGTACATAATCAAACAAACGGGCAGTTTCACGGCGATAGAAAATTATCGATCAGTCAGAAACTAGGGTCTGATCCCGGGACACCCGTTTCCGTTTCAGCGGCGAGAGCACTGACGTCGTCTAAATTAGCTCATCAATTTAATCAATTTCAGTCAGAATCCGAGGCCTGATTCGGGGCTATTTGTTCCCGTCCCCGTGCTGGGAGCACTAAAGTCAACCTCATTAGCTCATCACTCCTATCTATTTGTATACAATACTTAACCAAACACAGCGGTCAGTTCCTTGACGATAGAACATTTTTGACCAGTCAGAATCTGGGACTATGCGTCCCCGTCCCCGCGCCGGAAGCACTGACGTCATCTTCATTGACCCGTCACTACTGTCTATTTGGGACAGGGACCAATAACCAAACAAAGCGGCCTATTCCTCTACGATATATAATTCTCAACCGGTCAGAAACTAGGGCCTGATCTCGGGTTATCCGATCCCGTCTCAGCGGCGAGAGTACTGTCGTCTACATTAGTTCATCACCTTTATCTACAAATTTGAACATAACCAAACAAAATGCCAGTTCCTCAACGATAGAAACTTCCCTATCAGTCAGAATCCAGGGACTGATCCGGGGCTATCCGTCCCCGTCCCCGCGCCGGGAGCACTGACGTCTTCTTCATTAGCGCAAGACGTATGTCCATTTGTACTAATGTTAGTTGAGGCTACCATGGATGTACGAAAAAAGATGCGCTCTGAGGTTGAAATTATAACTCATTTTCGGGAAAAATTGTGTTGGTGTTGGTGGGTAACACCACAGAAAAACAACAATGTCATGTCTTTTGTAAATTGCTCACATTTTAAGAGGTACACACTCATAAAATTATTAATGTCTCTCTATTTCTATATATCTCTAATGACTCTCGACAAAATGTAAAGACAGCCGAATTTTTTACGCTTTCAGGTACAAACGGCCTAATTGTAAGTCCATACGGGAGGTCTTTCTACAACAAACTATTGACATAATAATAATAAACTTGATGCAAGTTTATACATTTTTGACCGACGAACCACCGGAGGAGGTACACAATTCGCCGCGTATTATTTTTTATGTATAATAATCCGATTTCAATAATTCTTTTTTTATTGAATAGAGTATACTTTGAATAAATTTTATCGAAATCGGCTGAGCCCTTTTTGATAAATCAACAATACTGTGAAAAATGCTACATCGATCCGTGCGAAATATTCGCGAATTCTGTACACGGGTGAAGTCGGTCATGCTATTTTTTGCAAAAAAATAATCTTGTTCGAAGACAAGTGACTTTAAAGCCGGTCTTTATTCATCCAAGACGCGTGTCCATTCGTACTAATGTCGGTTGAGGCGACGGCCTGTGCCCTATCGCTCCGAGATTTGCCGGGTTTGAGCCCTGATTGAAATGTATTGACGGGGATTTCTGGGCTTCCCTTCTGTTTTTCTTACGGTTTTATTTGCTATGAAGACTGGCTACTTAATAAAGTATTTGTCAATATCGCTATTGCAGCGTGAGGCACTTTATTTATAAGCTATTATGGTATAACTAGCGACCCGCCCCGCCTTCGCACAGGTTTATTATACATATAAACCTTTTCCTTGAATCACTCTATCTATTAAAAAAAAACCGCATCAAAATCCGTTGCCCACCTAGTTTTAAAGATGGAGGCACACATGGAGACAGACAGCGGGAAGCGACTTTGTTTTATACTATGTAGTGATAAACGTTTTTTGCTGATGCTTTTTAAGTCTTTTGTAATTTTTGGGGCAAGCATTTTTGTGATGAACATAGGTGTTTGCTCTATGTCTGGGTGTTATTTAGGTACTATCTATATAAGTTTGTATTTAACATATTTATATGTAGTATATCAGTCTCTGGCAGCCATATCACAAGCTTTGCTTAGTTTGGACTCAGAGACCGTGTGTGAGATGTCCCCCAAAAAAAAAAAAAAATAAGTGGTAATTATTAAACTAAACATATCTTAGTAGTATGACGATTAATAACCTAATTGCACATGGTAAACTACATAACCTGAGTACCCAATAAAAATAACCAGACCTTAATAGGCAAATATTCCCACGTTGATTCACACTAATTTCAATAACAAAATACTTCGCAGTTTTTAATAGCCTCATTATTCAATTACTCGTTGATAAAAATTAATCAATTGTGACACAATGCTAATGGAAACCTAATCAAAGAAAGTGCAAAGTAAAAATATTAGTGATACCTAATACACGTATGCACATGAAACATGATAAAACTATAGTAGATCGTTAGAAGAGTAGAAATACGTTTAAATAAGTTTACAATATTTAATTCGACCACAAAAAAGGAACATGCATCTATAACTGCGTAAACTAGAAGTGCCACGGCAACACCTCGGGCTTCAAATTAATTAAGGCATAAAGACGCGAGTTTTCTAACAGTTAGCTACACTATTGGTCATGCATAATGATATCCAATAAATATAGATGGAATTCCTCGAACTAGGTTATCGCTTTCGTAATTATGTTATTTATGGGCTTAATATAGGCGATTAATATTGTTATAGCGCCATTATGGCTTTTCATGGTGGTCGACGATGGTTTTGTTGCTGCGCTCGTTGAAAACTGTCTCAATTTATGAATTAATAAATATTGCTAGTTAGATTTTTTGTATGGAAATAGGTAATGTAAAGGTGAAATGTAGATGGGGATTTGTGTTGAGATGCTGGATGTATTTTTTGTGGTTTTTCACTAAATTCACCTACCAGAAATTATCTTCTTCAAGACAAAAAGTTACCCATAGTTTATAGTTTTTCAACAAATAATAACATTACTTCTGATACCAATACATTTTAAAATTCTACTGTTATAAATAATTGTATATTAGAAGTTAATTGGGTAGGTGTGTCACTTGCATTAGTGAATATTTCATTTAAATAAAAACATAATTATTTTTTTACGATCTAGAACTGTTTAAATTGTAAGTACAGTAGTAATTAAGTGACATTGTTAATTTCTTGTATAGAAAAACATTCTTTAACCAGATGTACGAGTACGTACCATTTCGAAAACAAAATGTACCTAAGCAACTTTACTTTCTTTCTACTTGCACCATCCAGAAACTTTAAGGCGAGGGCTTTTTTATATTAGTCAATTAAGATTAATTGTACACTTATTTATTGCAATAAATATGTACATAAAAGTAAGTAATAGAAAATATTATGTAGACAAAAATATTGATATCGATTTTTTTAAATAAAGCAAAACTCCAGCTTACGCTATGTGTAAAAATTGACACCTACGTCATCGATTGCTAAATCAATATCCACATTTAAATGCAAATTTCGCATCTGAGTCGGTTTTGTTTTAAGTGTATGCATTAAATATATGCATTAAAAACTAATGCCCAAATAAATTACTCTACTATTATCATAACCACTATTAAGAGTATTTATAACTATTAATATCTAAGTTAAAGAATGCAATCGGTAGCTCTAAGAGCTTCACATTTGGCCGTAAAAAGGAAATGACATTTTCATAAAAGACAAAAGAATGCATTTATCGGCAATCACGACAATAAAATCTTTTATTTATCACTCGCCGTGATATTTTATTGGTCATAATCTAAATGTTATTATGTCTAAACAGTAGGTAGTTACAAAAAGCGACTTTGATCGCGGTCATTTTCTGTAAACGTTAATAAATAAATTAATAAATATATCTAGTTCTTTATGTATATTAAAACATTTGATTTGCATAAGAATGCTCGCTTTCTAGCGTGGCCTACGCATGATAGTGAATTAGGTTTTTCTGTTATATGTAACGATAATTTTACATAAATGTATTATCTTCTTAAGCTATATTCCAAAAGCCATAGATTATGGGGTTTTAACAAAAAGAGTCGAAGGTTAACTGCAGGCTGTTAATGTCTTATCTCTGTTAGCAGACAATAAAAATTTCCGCTATTTTATTTATTTACATCGTTAATGGGATGTGTGCAAAAGGCCGGTTTAGGTGAGAAAAGGTAGCTCTACAAGGAGGAGCCTGTATGTTGTGGTGGGTGGTATAATTTAGCTATTAAAATATTGTGACTATGTTAATATGATATTTCCGGTGAAATTATAGAAATTAAATACCGTTTCACGAAAAAAATACTTATTAGGACTTTTGGCTAAAAAGATAAACATAATCAAGGATAAAGTTTGTGCAAAAAGAGAAGCGTCGTGGCTGAACTTATGTAGCTTTATGGTTAAATGCAGAATTTTTTGGAGAAAATAATTATCAAAGAGAAACAAAAAGACAAAAAACGGACTGACTGCTCCGGAGTAATTCTGGGATTTTAAATAATGAGTATAATGTGTTTTATTTTAATATTTTCAGGACGTAGTAAGTAGGATTACTTACTCGAACCAAAGGTAGATAAAATTACAATAATTATATAAATTATTATCATCCATTCCATATTTTTAGCAACCATTGCATCAAAACATTTTTCAATTCAGTATTATGTCAACGCGAATACTTTCAGATATGCGAGTCTATTACACAGCTCCATTTCGAGATGGATGCAAGGAGATACGTCAGTCAGTCGTCACTTCGACATTGTGTTCGTCGAGACGACGCAGAATTGTAGATATACTCTGGCCTGTCACAGACGTCTACAACAGAATAGTAAAGACGCTGGAAAGATGTCTTTTGTAGCATTAAATGTATAGATTTTGCAGTTATTTTTGCAATTCATACTATTCCCTATACACGAGAATTTTAAAATTACTTAATTTAATAGTTAAGAAGTATGTACTTTTAAAAACAATATCGAGATAGATGCAAGGAGATACGTCAGTCAGTCGTCACGTTGACATTGCGTTTGTCGAAACGATGTTTTTACTCTGGATAGTCACAAACTTCTACGGCAGAATAGAAAAGAAGCTGGAAAAACGCCTTTTGTAGGATGGAATATTGAGATGTTGTAGTCCTTTGTTTCAGATTCGATCTCACAGAGAGACTTCGAGCATAGCCCTTTACATTATACTTTACTTTACTTACTTTACATGACGCTTTAGGCTACTTGGAGCTTATTAATAAGGCTCATAACAAAGTACTTAACTATCTTAGACAAAACTAGCTTTTGCCCGCCGCTTTGCCCTCGTTTTTTTTTTTATTTTTATCCTATCCCATGAGCATCTTTATTTTATCGAAATAAAATGTAGCCTATCACACCTATCTCCATGCCGTAACAAACAAACAAACACACTTTCGAACTTATAATAAAATATTAGTAAAAATTAATAAGAATAACATAGCTTTCCATCAAATCGAGTTCAGCGTTTGCCCTGGCGTCCACCTTCTAAGTACCAGTACTCTACCTGACTCCGCCCCATACATTTTGACCAATGATTTCTCTCGCTGGCCAAGACTAATTATACTGATTTATGCTCCCATTGTCCATTGTTGTGCGTCTTGCTGTGCCTTATTCGATCCCTGTTCGGGAATCTTGAAGAGATGATTAGCATACGCCCGATCGGAGTTATCTTTATGCAATTGAGTGATGAGAGGGATGGGTCATGGCACGATTCGGTTTTAAATGGATTCCGGTTTACAAAGTTCAGCAACGTTCAGTAATGTCAGTCTTCGGATGGGTGACCGTGGCGGAAGCTTTTAATATTGCCTGTGACACTACTGGAAGCAGAGTAGTGTCATGGTAAAATGTATTTTACCCATAGCACAATTAGTTTCGCGGGAAGGTATTTTCATTCGCTCCATTGTTTACGCCAAGGATTACTTAGGGCCTCAAGGGATAGACGGCTTGTCAATTGAGCGTTACAATAGTTCAGATGACGCCCGGTTGTTGTAATTACTAAACCATGTCACAGCCCTTCAATCTGCTTATAAACTCTGACTCTAGGACTAGCCAGATTACAGATTACTAGATAGAACTTAGCACGCCTCAAAAGCACTAATACTCTATAAAATTTAAATTGATCTCTGCGACAGCTGTCAGAAAAATCACGCCTATGAAGTCCTGAATGTCTTAATAGTACATACGTACCTGTAAATGTCATACTTTATGGACAAGCCGATTAGTGATGGGCGACGAATGATCGTGACCACAGAGTTTTAGATAGAGTTTTATTTAAAATATCGATTTATACTAACGATATTTTAAATAAAACTTCATAAATTAAGTTTTAAAATGAATGAACGATATTTTAAATAAAACTTAATTTATTAAGTTTTATTTAAAATATCGTTCATTCATTTTATTGTATATTTTAATATCATAACATTTTTTACATATGTAATTAAATTAAACCCAATTATATGTTACATTAGCATCGATAATAGTGAAAAACGTCGATAAATACGATCGTTACATTATTATGAGTATTTAATTAATATCATAACATTATTTACATGCGTACATACTTGATCTTAAATAATAGTAAGTAAATAAAATCTAATTTCTCACCTTCAACTACTCATTCGATTTCATTACAACATTGTTTGAAAATCGATTTTTTCCACCACTATCTCAACTCTAAAAATGTCAATATTCTATGTCAATGTTACTGTCGCAGAGATCAAGTTAAATTTTATAGAGTATAGGTAAGTACTGATGTTTAATGATTGATCTTGGTGTCAAACTTATTAAACCGCTTGAAATGGGGATAAGTGATTATTAGAAACTGTTAAAGCCTGTAACAACAAGCCACGGCTATGCTCAGTTGTCAATGCCACTCGTGGTCACCCGTCTAAAAACTGACAGTAGGTAACTGGCCGTTTCTTCATTTCGGTAATTGAAGTAAAAAACTTATCTACATTATATTTAAAGATATTGTACTTAGCTTATATAACTACTTACTTAATCTGTATTAAACAAATATCTGTCCAAAATATCGGACGCTTTCAAGTAAGTAGGCAACACAAACAGCAAATAATCTTTTGATAAACAGTTCTTTTATCAGCTTAGTAGATCTGTTTGATTTTCTAAACACACTGAATTACGTATATGAGTAGATTAGAGAAGTAAGTCTTTGGATAAATAATGCTACGAGTAGGTGCACAAGTCTCTAGTCTGTACAAGCAAATTATTAAATTAAGTAATCTTCTAAAAACTCACTGTCGTTGGTTTCACGTTTCTAAGAACTTAATGATTACCTGAAAAAGAAAAATAATTTATTAATAATTCTGTCATTTGTATAATTGTTTGCTTGAAGCACTTATAGAAGCATAAAAGGTTTTTCACAGACTGTTATCGATATTTGTTTAAGCTTGCACAATAAAGAGCTTATAAGTGAAAGAAAGGAAATACAATTAGCAGTGGTAGGTACTATTTCTTTCATTGGTAATAGATAGAAAAAACGCAATAATATTCATGAATTATTCTTGGTAATCTAAATTTTAAATAGATGTGTCGCGAGATCTACTGTTCGAGAAACTACTAGTCTAATATAGAATATACAACTTCATAATTATAAATATACAGGGTTATACCTAATCAATTAGCATCCTTTTAGGGGCTTATTCTAAACTAACAACTTTTGTCTTCTGTTCTTCTTCTGCGACTTGTCAAAATTCAAAAAAATGTTGTTCCATGGAAAAATATAGTTCTCCCGCGACAAAAAAATGCAATAATATTTATGATTTATTCTTGGTAATCTAAATTTTCTTATTTTGTTCTTATTTTAGATTATACTGTTCTCAATCGCAGCTATTTAAAAAAGCTTGACAACCAAACAAACAGTTACCGAGTCCTCATTCCATTCCAAGATTCAAAACCTCAGAACTGTCAACCCCATTGTATATCAATAATATATTCCACATTCGAAAAACAAAAGAGCAGATCAGTGCGTCCGGCGACTGGCAACACTGAAGCAGCTGCGCGCGCGTCGCATTCACCTGTCCCTCGCACGTGGGAGGAGCCTCGATTTGAATTTGGAATGCGACGTTTTCGCGCTCTTTTCATTTATTTTTTTCTTTTCTCCCGTCAAAGTCGGGAATTCGGGTGCGATATTTTCTCGGAGTGGAATCCGAAGGCTGTATGCGGACTTGAGATATTTATACCTCTTTAGTCGATGTCGGTTAGATTTATGCGTTGTTTTGCTGCGATTTATTGGGATTCAATCCGGTGCAGGTAGTGTACGGAATCCGGGATACATATTTGAATGATGATTTAAATGTTAGGTAAGTTAAATTAGGTTTTGATAATTTTGGAAATTGGAATGAGAAATGAGTTTATTTATTGCTTTGTTTGTTCATTTTATTTGCTCTCCATGTGGTTGTTCAGGTCACATTAAGGTGACGCATTGACGAACTATTGTTTCTCAAAAATCGAGTAACGTACCCCTTCACTCGGACAAATTTTACGCGGTCGCGTTTGACAGGATCGCGCCAGAGCGGCGGGCGGCAGTCAGTTTTTAATTGATTACTCATAATGTACACATTAAAAAAAATAACTTCTCGGTCTGTTAAATAGAAAAGTGATCTGGCCATTTTATTCGTAAAAAATAATGTGTTGTCGCTGATAATTCTGAGCATTCGAATTAATAAACATTTTTTGGTGAGAAATTTGAAAGTTTTCTTTTTAATATAGCCGGTCTCTTTTCAAAATTTTGTCCGGTTCATTAAATTTTTCAAGATTTTCCCTTATCTATGATATCTTTTAAATTTGAATCAATATCATTCGTCCTCTCACATCGCGCATTCAAAAGTACTCGTTTCCGTGTTTCTCGGCCCGATGCCTCGTCTTAAGTTGAACTTTTGATAAGTAAGTGACATTGGTTGTTTTATGCCGAATCGCACAAGTCGGCAGATGTGAAGTTAGCTACAAGCTGCGGAATATGCAATCCTAACTGAAGCTCACACAAAGATGATTGGGTTTTGCACAGCTAACTTTACATCCGCTGAATTGTATGAATCGGCTTTCTCCATTGGTTGTCTTGAGTTCCATACTCATTGCACATGACTACTTAATTTATGGTGAAACCGCCTTCCATCGTGTATAAAATTCGAAACTTGTTTACATTATTGTTGATTTTTCAAAAACGGCTCAGCCGATTTCTGTAAAATTTAAATGAGACCACTTCAAAAGTATACCCTTTCGAACTAAAAAAGAATATTTTGATTCGGTTCACAATTGGCGAAATTATAGATGACCATACACAAAAAAAGTACTTACGGACGAACAAAAACCTCCTCCTAGTTGGAAAAATATGTTTATAGGTGTTCGAGCGTTAATTTTCCAAACTTTTTTCCTATAATACAAAATCAGCAGAATCTGTTAAATTACTATTCTATAGCTTACAACATTTAGTTTAATTTTATCTAGCGCTGGACTACATATTCAACGCCTCTAAGCAGTGGTTTACAATCGCCTGAAAACAGGTTCGCACTGGACACGAACAGATAGACCGCCCTTATATGGAATACTTTACTTACGAACGTGTGCTGGAAGAGTTCTGAGCTTAAAGGCCGTATATCAAAATCTGTGTGCAATTCGACGTTTAAAAATTATAAATCTGGAACCTTCATGATTTGAAAATTTTCCCTAATTATGGATGCTAATGGCTTAAGTTACAAACGTGTGGTTGTCGAGTCTGGCGTCTGAAAAAAATCCATTTCAAGTTCTATGAGAATAGTTTTATTCTCTCTTGAATTATGGATGGCTTTAGATAGGTCCACATATTTAAAATCTCTAAAAGTTCTGTATAAAAAACACATAAATTTAAGATCTGTATACGTTTGAAGATTAGAAACATTAAGTTAAATATAGCTCAATCTTAGTCGAATTTCATTTTAGTTAAACCTAACTATTGAAGATTTAAAACCTGTGGGCATGCCAATTTACAAACGTGTATTGTGTAAGTACGATGGAGTGGATATCTTAAGCTGTGTTTGTCAGTAAGTGTGTGGTTTTTATCCGATTACTTAATAATCCCGTTAGCCATCATTTCATTATGTGCCTTAGCCACTTCCACGACAGCTCTTTCATTACAAAAAGGTATTAAACAATTTGAACCATATTTTTCGAAAAAAAATATTATTATGCCGTAAAATGTCATTCAAACATCACCTCAAATTTAGCCCAATAATGAAAGTGTAAAAAGTACTCGAATACTTAGTACTACAAACATAGTTACGTGACAATATGACCCAATTCGCCCCTTAACACTTCATCATCGTTTATTCGTGTGTAACTTTCCGTGTACTTCGTAATCGCGTGTGGTCACCGATAACGAACAAAGCTACTTTGAACAACGTCGTATCTCCAGCATAAATCAACTAACTTACGCCCTTTTCTAACTAAAACCAACCAAAAGCAAAAAGGGCGTAAGTGTCATTCAAAACTCGTGACAGTTACGTCTTTTGTCACTTGTAAGGTTATGAGGGCTAGTGGCGAGCTATCACTCAAAAAGCGGAATACCGGAATATACCGGTTTTTACCGAATAATACCGATTTGTAGCGGAATACTGGGCGAGGTCGAGTGGCTTCCGACGACTGGAGATTGATCGACCGATCGCAATTATGAAAAATGATTTCAAGATTGCAGCGCGTCTGTTGTAAGATAAAAGCTTTTGGAGATTTTGAAGAAAAAAAATAAAATATCACAATGAAATATGGTATTAATTCATTTAGAAGCTTCTAACTACATACGTATATCACGCCTGTAAAAAATCTAAATTTCTTCAAAATTAAAAAACTTTGATATAAAGTTTTACTTTAACTTTACTCTAACTTACAGTTTTAACATCATCATCATCATCATGCTACTTATCTTGCTTAGGTGGGGTCGGCACAGCACGTTTTTTTGGCTATGTCACTCTATTTGACATCTCACCATCAGCTCCTTAATTGAAAATTAATAATATTAACAGTTACACGCTACTATTTTTCCATTAAAATGTACATGTTTTTTTACTGAATGTATTAATTGGCAGATACTATAAAAGTTCAAGATCAAAGCTTTTCATCATTTTGTTTTGATGAAGAAACGATAACATTTATTTGTAAATCTTTATACACTTGCTACACCTTACGCTAATTTCCTGAGTCTTGCGCCAAACGAAATGTCAGTGACTTTTCAACACACCCCATTGTTAAGTCTCGATAGATCTAGGTAAGTTTAACATCTGGGACTAAGTAGACACTTTCTAGGAAGTTTTTTGAGGTCTTGATTTTTTGCGAACAAGATATCAATGTCAAATTAATCTTACTTATGTATGTTTCCGTCTAATCATATTTTTGATGAACAGTAGATATTTGAAAGCTAGGAAATATTTTAAAATTTACTTTTCAAAACTTTTCACATCGCTTGAGATGAAGATTTAAAAAGCTATGCAACAATCAAGTTCGTCAAATCGTTTTCACGGATCAGGGCTAGCCTCGCCTCGGTGTCGGAGTTTTTGACCTGTCTAAAGATCAATGCAGTCAATAAATGCGTTTTGTTTTTATTGTAATGCCAGTAAGCATTGGAGTAACAATGAAATGATCAGGGTTAGAGTAAGAAAATCCATCTAGTTTGACTTCAATTTTTATACGTACAGATAACCTTAATCAGAATCAATTTATTGATAACATTTTGTTACAAGTCATTAATATTAAGTCATACTATTTTTAATGATATAAAATGAATAATAACAATATAGAAATTCAATTAATGTACTTTTTACAACTGTAAAAAGACAATCAGGTACTTAAGAAGTGCATGAACATAATCTAGATATAAATTAGAACAGACTGCACTGGCAAGATGCTGAACTCATTATCATAAAGCTCTAGAGAAAGCGCTGACTGAGATGGGGAGCTTTGATCTTTAGCCCGTCGGTAATGAGACGTGGCCAATAACTATCTACATACCTACCTACTTATAAAATTGTTACTACATAATACGCTCTTATTTATTGTTTGGTGTCATTTGATTGAGGCAATTTTATACCAATCAAACCCGTATACGTCTACCAAAAAACAAATTGCATTATAATGTCCTGTACTAAGCCGAAATCATAATGAACAACATTTACTATGGGATCAACCCAAAATTCTTGAAATAAGATAATCCGTTCCATACAGAAGTGCAACTTGGCATCGACAAAATGTATGGAACAGCAGATTATTTTTCTCCAATTCCAGGTTGGCCCCATAGTAAAATTTGTTCTTAATGAAGGTTCTAATCACCCCCTTTTGGGTTAGTACAGGGTAAGCAGATAACCCTATAAACCAATTAAATCATAAATGTAATTTAAATGATTGAAAACAAAACAAGGTATAATGTATTAGTAACAGAAGTGGCCATTAAGACAAAAGGGCGTAACTGACCGAAACCAAAGGGAACTTGACGATGTGTTGAGGACTCTTAAACAATTATCTCAGTAATTTTCTCCCAGCTCTATTTAGAATAATCAAATATGCTTACATCGAGCGCTTAATTCAGTAACGAAGGCGTCCATTAACCCCTAGCTCGGAGGTAATTACAAACCCAATGCGAAAACAAAAGCCATCGTCCGCCGGCAACGTGTTAAGAATGCACCGATCCGGGCAGACGCCTCCGACCGCATTTTATCGCCACTAATGATCGTCCCGGCCCCGTAATGAGAGAGGTGGCCCCCACTCGCAACCAATAAAATATTTATGAAACCATCCCTCCCCCGTAATGCGACGCGTCAACTTAGAAACCCCCCTTAACAGAAAATTATCATTAAAAGGACAATGTCGTCCGACGCGCCACGTCTCGTTAACTCGCCGATTTAAGACTTCTAAATATCGTGTGAGATCGGTATCGCGCGCACAATACCGGCCCGCGTCACGACGCGAACGGTAGCAGAAATATGGACGCGCCATCGCCGCCGACGCGACAACCGTGTTTTATGTTAATGCGTCGACGCGAAAGGGAAAAATATCGCGGCCGCATGATTGAGCACCAGATACGGGCATTAGCGATCTCCACGATCGCTTCAATTAGCGACTAGCGCTATTGTCCCTGAATAATTAAACCGACGCTGACGCGAACGGTGCACGCACCGCTATCGCGACGTGCGATCGCGGACCGAATACCGAAACCTAATAAGTCGCAGTCAGTCTCATTTGTGCTCGGAAAAAAGGAACAATACCGCCGCGATAAAGGAGACGGCCCAATAATTTAGGGTCATTGTTACCGTTAATTTATGGAGTGCGGGCGCGCGATTGATTTGTAGATTCTCAGGTTCTCGGGTACGTTTCTTCGGGATAAGCGGTTTTAAATCCGTGGATTATCGGTGCGTCGTCCTCGTGATGGCACGTCAAGAACTCAATTTATTCGAGCCGATATACATACAATGCGACGTTTAAAATGCGCGGTAGGATTGGCCGGTGGCTGCGGAGGCGCGGCCCATATACGCGGCGTCGTGATGCACATATTAAGTTAGGCCTCTGTACATGGAGTCGAGGAGTTACGGCTGCAGACGAGACCGTACAATGGCAGGGGTGCGTTCAAGCTCCTTGCCTAACATGTTAATTTTTGATAATCGTTGCATTAGGTTACTGAAAACTATTTTAGAAAGTTCAAGTTTTCATCCAATATTAAAATAAAAATAATTTTATTGAGGTTTTGGATCTCTTTTCCGTTTTTCATCACCACTGGGCACTGCTATCCTGAAGAATGCATTTTTGATGCGTGCAAAAAAGGTGTAAAAGCTTCCATTGTTCAATTTGACAAAATGACGCGCCGTTTATACGTCATCAAAACAATTGATAAGCAAACGAACAAAACTTTGTTACGAGAACCCGAAAGAATCGAATTCAAAAACCTACTAAATCTCTAGGTACCTATTGTGCTACATTATAGATCGCATCTCTGTGTCACATCTGACAGGTTGTAGTCAAACGCAAACCCATCTTCAATCAAACAAAACTAGCCAATGATCATGATAGTTTAATCAACTTTTGTTCTATAAAAGTGGCGTCCCTAACAGTGTAGATTGTAGAATATTCCAGAGCCGCGGGCGAAGGAGGGGCAGTCGCGGGTGGTGCATATTGAATTATCTGATCCGATGCTGGCAATACTCGTAATGCTAGTAATTCTTCCCTATCGACTATTGATGCTACAGATTTGTTCGGTACCGCTAAGGGGGACTTCACGATTTTCAAATAAACTGACTAAACTATGACATAGATGGTATCTTTCCAAATTGATATTGATGAAATACTACTTCTCTATAGATATTTCGAACATTAAATAAGTTATGACATAGGTACCTCTAAGTAAGTTCGTATATGTAGGTGGGTTGGGTAGCGCTAATGTCAGAGTTATTAAGCCGCCTGATGGACTCTGACATGGGACCTACAATATAACATGTCATCCGAGCCACGGTAGCGCTCAGTTGTAAATGCCACCCGCGGTCACCCATCCGAAAATTGACCGTGCTTAACGTTACTTAACTTAGATGATCACTAACGAACACCTAGTCAAACTACGCTATGAGCGCTGCTACTATGATATAAGTGTTAACGTAGGTATTTAGTTCCCCTTACGCAAGTATCTTAAGAGCATCTTCGTTTTGAAACACATACAAAGTACCTATATTGGTTAAAAACTTTGATTGTCTCAAGTAAGTATATAGTAAACACTTTTCTCAGAAAGCACAGGCATATCTCAGACACCTTAGAATTCCAGTCCAGTACAGTCCATTCAAAATCAATCAACCGCACACAAACAAAAAACAAATACACTACAAAATAAACCACTTGTTCTACGAACCACAACACCTATGTTCAACAGCCTATGTACCTACCTTCTACATAACTAGTAGTTTTTCCGACAGCAAACCTCGCGGCACATCTCTTTGCCTGAATCTTCTTCTATAGCCTACATCTCGACTCGCTCTTGACGCTCTTGATTTGGTTCATTTGGCAAATCTTGTTAAGATTTGGATCGTTATTTTGAATTAATTCAAATAAACTTGCCATATATTATCGAAATCAGCTGATAATCAGCATGACAGTTCGATGACTGTCATGCTGATCCTTCATTTTAAGAGAAATATACCCCAAATGGCCAATCAAAAATTGCCGACAACAAAAAATCCATTACTTATATATTTAATAGATTCAAGTAGAATCTGTGTATCAAGATTCGTAGAAAAATGCGACCTGTAGAGAAAATCAACATCCGGGCAAACGAAAATAAAATTTTGAACTAAATTAAAAGTTTGAATTAAAAGTAAATTAAAAGTATTAATTCAAACGTTTAATTTATTTCAAACAATTTTTTCTCACTTCTTTCACTTCGGTCAATAATGTATACCTATGTTAGTCAACAATAGCGCTCATAGATTATTTATTTGATTTAGTTATCTAACTGTATCAATAACTATCTTGAGATCAATTTATCAATTTTTTTGTTATTCATGGCATTTTGCGCCCCGGCCGGGCCAAATGCAGTTTCCCAATACGTTAATGTGTCGCAGGGGGACATGATTCAGTGCCTAGAGTGTTCCCAAGTGCGATTTTTTAAAGGACAGAAAGGCCTCAAAATTCACCGTACGCGGTGCCATAAAAATAGCCAAATTACACTTTCGGCCCCTATTGCAGGCTCTGATGGAGCCAGCAGCAGTCCCGTGAGCGCTGCTGCTCCTTCCAAACCGCTTTGGGAGGTTCTTAGCTCACTCAAAAGTTCTCTTCCTGTTTTAAAACGCATCCCACGTGGTGCACGTTTTTCGGTTGCGCAGTGTTTATCTGCTGCTATTCGGAATGTTATTTCTAAAAATTCTTTAGTCGCCTGGGAACACCTCTTGACTTTTCCCTACGTTGTGCTTTACGTATATTCGGACCCAACAAACAAAAAATCCCTTACCACTAGGGTAAAGGAAAATTGCGTAAAGTACAGCGCATTGGAAGAGAACTCTTTAGATTTTGAAAGCATTATTCCGCCAACAAGGCAGAATAAACCAAATTCTAAAAAAACAGACGATTCGGTTACCATTAAAATAGTAGAGAGCAAAATTAGTGATGGCGATATCAAAGGCGCCGCACGAGTCCTGTTCTCCAGCGACACTATTGCCCCCCACACACCCGATACGGTCCAGTCACTCCGTGACAAGCATCCGCCGGCAGCATGTCTCCACCTGCCTGAGCCACCACACCCTGATGACGTTGTCATTGAAGTGTCAGCTCAGGAGATTGCAGCGGCCGTTTCTTCTTTTCGGAGCGGCTCAGCCGGAGGCCTAGATGGTCTCTCGCCTCAACATCTAAAAGATCTTCTATCTTTTAGCTCTGGTGAGGTGGCTGAGTCTCTCTTGAGAGAATTAACGGGTTTGGCAAATCTCATGTTATCTGGGCAGGTCAATGATGACGTTATCGAAGTCTTGTATGGCGCTAACCTATGCGCACTTGTCAAAAAAGATGGTGGCATCAGACCTATTGCTGTTGGCACCACATATCGTCGTCTCGCAGCCAAAGCCGGTTGTGGAAAAAAGGTTGCTCTTTTGAGTAGCCTTTTTCAACCAATACAGCTTGGCTTTGGTTCGCGGGGTGGATGTGAGGCTGCTGTTCATTCGCTTCGTACTTTTCTCGGTCAAAATTGTGGAGAGGTGTTGCTTAAGGTGGATGTCAAAAATGCTTTCAATTCGGTTAATCGAGACGCCTTGTTGGCACAGGTCAAAGACAAAATTCCCGATCTTTTCAATTTTCTTTGGCAATGCTACGGCAAACCCACTAAATTAATTTACAAAAATGATGTTTTGCTATCTTCCGTTGGCTGTCAACAAGGTGACCCTCTCGGACCAGCCATTTTCAGCCTGGCCATTCATCCAATTGTTCAACGTCTCCAATCTAAACTCAACGTTTGGTATCTGGATGACGGGACTTTGGGTGGCGATGCGAGCACAGTCCTACGTGATTTGGAAATTCTTATTGACGAGTTTCGTCAAATTGGTTTGGAGCTAAATTTTTCGAAATGCGAACTTTTCGTTTGCGACTCATGTCCGGATAAAGATTTGATACTTAACAAATTTAATGATTTGGCACCTAACATCAAATCGGTAGACAAGTGTTCTCTTCGCCTTCTAGGTTCGCCGATATTAGATGAGTCTTTTCCGCCTTTCGTTCAAGAAAAAATTCAAAATTTTTTGAGTGCCTCTGATAGGCTACTCAAAATTAACGCCCACATGGCTTTTACCATTATAAGATGTTGTCTGTTTGTTCCAAAATTTATGTACGCTTTACGATGTAGTCCATTGTGGAAACACAATGAGCTCCTTTTGAGCTTAGACGATGTTGTAAAGCAGTCCCTAGTATCGGTTTTGAATATTGACATGAGTGAAAGGGCTTGGCTACAAGCCTCCTTGCCTGTTAGGCTTGGAGGGTTAGGGGTCCGCCAAATTTCAAGTGTTGCTTTACCAGCTTTCTTGTCCTCCATTCATAGTACTCAGAACTTGATTGAAAAAATCCTCGCACCTTCTTTAGGCCATTCTGGCGTAGATGTAGCTCATTTGAATGAGGCAACGAATGCTTGGAGGGTCGCTTGCCCAAATACCGAGCTTCCAAAGACTTTATCGTCGCAGAGACTGTGGGATCGGCCGATCTGCGAACTAGCACGGAAATCTCTTCTAGACACGTGTCCTAGCGTCGCGGATCGCGCTCGTATCCTTGCAGTCTCTGTATGGGAGTCCGGTCTTTGGTTGCAAGCATTGCCCTCTTTCAATACTGGTAACCTTTTAGACCCAACTGCATTTCGTCTAGCTGTCAGCTTACGCTTGGGTGCAAGGTGTTGTGAAGCCCATCGCTGTCAGTGTGGTACTGCAGTTGACCAGCTCGGTCACCACGGTCTCTCTTGCTCAAGAAGCGCTGGTCGGATTGGACGCCACGCCAGCCTTAACGATGTCATACGCAGGGCTTTTGTCACCGCCAATATCGCAGCCGTACTCGAACCGAGTGGGTTGGCGCGTGGTGATGGCAAAAGGCCTGACGGCATGACGCTGGTCCCATGGAAGTGTGGACGGCCCTTAGTATGGGACGCAACTTGCGTCGATACTTTGGCACCGTCACATCTTCCTGAGACTCAGAGTAGGGCTGGAGCGGCGGCCAATTCGGCTGAGCAGCACAAGCGGCGCAAATATGCTAACCTCGGCAGTGGTTACATATTTGAGCCATTTGGAGTTGAGACTTTGGGTCCGTGGGGGCCGGGAGCTCATCTCGTTTTCAAAAGTCTTTCTGAGCGTCTGGTGGACGCGACGCGTGACCAAAATGCTGGTGTTTATTTGGCTCAACGTATAAGCATTGCCATTCAGCGTGGCAATGCTGCCAGCATGCTGGGCACGCTGCCAACTGGCAGTGGGCTTGAGCACTTGGATTATCTTTAGACCTTCAAGGGTCTGTGGATGATCCAATTGCTTTCTATGTAGTAGTAATGTAGTATTGTCATTATATTTAAAAAAAAAAAAAAAAAAAAAAAAAAAAAAATTTAGGAATCGATTCTAAAAAAAAAAAAAAAAAAAAAAAAAAAAAAAAAAAAAAAAAAAAAAAAAATTTATCGTCATTCTTATTGTATTGAAATTTTTATTCTTTATTTTTGTGATTACTGCTGTAATTTGCAATTGAGTAAACATAATTATGGACATAAGTTTTTGCGTAATAAACGAATTTATTATTATTAAAAAAAGTTGAACAAGCGTAGGTCTCGGTTATTTTAACTGTTTAGCTATTATTATTATTATTATTTATTGTTTATTACTCTGACACCAGGGCTAGCCACCCGGCCTATACGAACTTACTTACTTACTGTTTAGCTATCTCAGAGGCCTTCAGGCGGTTTAAAACTTTGATAGCACGGCTAGCCAAGTAGCCACCCGGCCTATACGAACTTACTTAGTTAACTATATAGATACCTGTTCAATATTCATGTATATAAATTATTCCTGAGCCTATATGGACACTCGTATACATAATATATTCCACAGCCTCCGAAAGAATCAATCCCTTTAACCCACCCTGGTATCAGATGTCCGCATTAATTGGACCTGCCGATCTGCCCATAGCAGATTTCACTTCTATAAAAGGCGCGAGGGTTTATGGTATCGCTGCGTGCGCTGTTGCCGTCAGCATGCGCTCGCGCAGTGTAATTGGTGCGCGCACAGTGACATTTACATGCAACAAGATGGCCGCCGATGCGATATGGCAGCGGGTAATTGACAAATAGTCAGCTAGCAGGTGGATTTACGAGGTTTTGAATTGGTGATAGGGTTTGGAAAGGCACGTTTGAGTCGGCGTGCCAGGAGTTGAGATTGTGAGCTGTTATTGTGCGGCTAATAAATTGTGTCGGTTTTCTTCTTGAATGAAATCTAAGCTAAAGTGTTTGTCACATATTATGTCAACTTCGTAGCTATAATAGGTAAGCTATTAATAAAATACGGGTCGCCCGTGAATTGTAAAGAAAATTGTAAAATTTAGTATAAGCAAAAGTAGACTTTCATTCCTCATGAACAAGTTTTATTTATTTTTATTTATAGTTGAAACTAAAGAATGATAGCATAGACAAAAATACTCAAATGATAGGATAATAAGTGCCATAGGTATATCCCAACAAAATGAATGATTGTTACCTTTATTTATATAGACGAAAACATTAATAAAAGGAAACCAGCACATATTTTAGTTTAAGAAGCGATTAAAATGAATTACAGAGTAATAAAGTCTGTCTGTTCTTTTGCATGCCGGTTCATGTTTACTGTTTACCTACAACAAAAGAGGAAATCTTGTTCCATATAGGAAGGGTATTATTGCCATCAATCAAGGCGTTACTGTCAAAGTCCTTGTCAGTGTCAGCTAACCGGTCGGTGTAGGGTTGTTAATAATAAATTATCGCACACGATTTACTCGCCTTTCACTATAACCACAGCTCTCTTTTTCTCATATGCTGCTGTTTGATACAGATAAACAGATAAACATATTTATTGGTAATTTGGTTTTAAAAATTACATGCCATTCAAATCTTATTTAAATCATTTAGATCATTTGTTAAGTCATTGATCATTTGTTTGATACCATTGACATTTTTAAGTTTATTGTAGGTAGGTACAATTAAGTCCACTATTTTTTATTATTTTTAAAAATAAATTAAAATTGTATTTATAGAGCTTATAATGAACGGTGTTTGGCATTATTTAAATTCAAATATATTTATTTACAGTAAATAAGCTTTACAGACCTACACGTTACATCTAATACGCTACATTTAAAAAAAAGTTTTTTTAATGCTGATTAGAAATTGATCAGATGATTCTGAGCCGTATTTCGATTATCCCAACAGTCAATGTTTTTTTTAAATGATTAATTTTTGCATTCATTATTTTTATAAGTAATACTACCAAAAATTTAAAAACTTATAAAACCAAGTCGATGACTTACATCCAATTCAATCTAACTAAAGATATATAAATATTTCATACACCATTTTTGCTATTGAAATTCTAGCATCAGAATTTCAATATCGCCTACAGGTTCTAGATATCTCCCGACATCTATAAATAAAGGCAGAGATATCCGACCAACCCTATCGATGATGGATACACACGGGAGACAATCGACCGATCAATCAGACGAGCTGTCGTCGGACGGTCGTCCGTGTGGTCCGGCCTTAGCCGTGCGCTATTGTCTCCTAACTTACCTCTGAAAAGTTTATTTTTAGCTTTGACAGGATAATATTAGTTTTGAAATGATCGTGCTTGGATGTGAAAAATGAAATATAAGTAAATATAATTTTGTTAAGTGTTTGTTGGTGTCGTATTACCATTCAGTGTATTTTCCAACTGAAAGGCTATATTGAGTTAGTCTATCTGATTTATGATTGATATCTAGATAATGAACCTCATTTCTGTCAAAGATCTGCGTCCATTGATCAGGTAAACAACCTTTTTTCCCGTACCATTTATTTTCTTATATCTATGACTGTGTCTTTGTTTCCATAGGCGTACAATCCATTTTGCATAGGGTGAAACGTAGTAGCGCTCATAGCGTAGTTTGACTAGGTATTGACCCGTATTTGTCAGCGATCACTGAAGTTAAACAACGTTCGGCCCGGTCAGTCTTTGGATGGGTAACCGCGGGTGACATTTTCAACTGAGTTGACTGAGTTTTCAACTGAGGACCCGGTTGCTTTAACCGTTTAGCCATGTCAGAGGTCCTTTACCTCTGACAAGGCTAAACTGTTCAAACAACTCTGGCATCAGGGCTAGCCACCCGGCTTATACGAACTTACTTACCTACTAGGGTGAAACGAATGTGACCAGAGCCTTAAACGGCCTTTAATAAAACTACACGTGAGTATAGTAGCCGGCAAACAACTTGAACGTTAAACCATAGCTACCTCTCTTTTGTTTTCTCTGCTAACGAAAGGGAGAGAGTGATATTTTTTTGGTCAACTTACGTGCCGGGACCTATACAAACTACAAACATTTTAGACTTCGCACCTGCATCACAGTCCAAATTAAAGTTCACCAATATTATCATCATTAATCCTTATCGCTCATCGACGCCTGCGCATACCATCGATCTTAACAGGTAAACAAGCCCAGTAATTGCTTTTGGTGACAACTAAAAACTATCAATAACCCTTATTGCATGGGTAATAAAGATTATACTGGTGTGTTGTTGTGAGAGATATAAGTTATTTGATAAATTAATTAACAAAATGATGGATTCGCCGAAGCTGACGTATGATTGATGTATCGTCAATGGTTTGGGAACGGTTGGCGCCAAATGCCAGGGATTATGTCGGAGAAAATGATAGTTTATTTTTGTTATAGTTTCTGGTAAAGGCAATACCTAACTTTTGATTAATTATTTAAGCAATAAAGTACCTAGTACATAAGTAAACGATTCTTCTGTAGAAAACAGATATTTAATCTAAGTGACGGGATGATCGTAGCCTGAATAAGTAAAATTTGGATTAGGCTTTAGGTTTGTATACAGAAAAACTTAATTTTAGTGAAATTCAAAGTTAACGCTTGCAATTGGATTTCTGTCTTGAAAATCTATAATAGAGGCCTGTCACCTCCAGCAGTGGACTCCTATAAGCTTATATTTATGATGATCATAATAAAAATTTAATAAAAAATACTACAGATTTCCAAAACGTCAGGTGATATGAAACTTGCACACATCGCGTCCTGGGACATTATCAATAAACATTATGTAACCAAAATATCATTTTCTGGGTAACCATAAAATCTGCTTGAGAACCAAAAAGCCTCTCCTTTGATCGCGTGTTTTATCGCCACACGCCATTTTATGCTTCTGTCAGGTTATAAAGGGAAAAAAATCGTAAAAACGCAACAGGTTGCATAAAATTTAGCGCTGGTAATGAAACAGATTGCAACTAATCGAAATTACATTCGAGAAACTCATAAAACGTTTTATACTAAATCCTGATCAATGACTATTTTTTTGCAGGGCCCTTGGTAGGGTGTTCACGATAAACCTGTCACGCGGGACAGTCCGATACCGACGTCGCACTTATCAGCGGACATAACATCTTCAATTTTACGACACTCCTGTCCAGCACACGAGTAAATTGTACACAAACGTCACAGACACACGGTTTTATTCTCCGGATCAAGGAAATTGTATCGATATTTCAACGATAACTTTATTGTTAACGGATAAGATACTTTTTATGCGTGCATACGTTAGATTTTTATATCGGACCTTAAAAGCCGTAAGGTACGAGAGGTGATGCCGATAATTATAATTTATTTCTATAGCAGAGCTTCAAACGTTTCGATTTTATTTTTATTTGTGTGATGAATAAAATGATTCTGTTTATTTGGACTGCGGCTCGCAGATGTTCTTGTCGTAAATTGGTTGCAAGTAATCTTATTAACAAATTACTTTTATATATTAAAATGTGTTAGTAAATATATTTTATACTTTTCAATTTACATTTATCACATTAGAGGTTCAAAAATAATAATCGTTAAATATGAGAAAAGGTCTTAGGACAGTATTTTAGAAGCAGTTGTACACAAGAAGATCGTAGTAGTTCACTGTGATTTTCTGCAAGCCTGTTTAAAAGCAAAAAGAAATAATTTTCGACATGCGCATTTCGTTCGAAATTCAAAAAGAGGCACATTCATCTAGATCCAGCACAAATAGGCACGCGAGAACGAGACCTCGACACAGCAGACCGTGTAATTCTAATTAGGCAATTCAAGCAGCGGCGAGGGCTAATGGCGACCGCTGGCTGCCATAAAGCAAGCGCAATCTGATCGTGTGAACACGCTGTCCCGCGGACATTCCCCGCGGACATGCAACGCTTTGTCACCCTATTGATGCTTGTAGAGATGTGTCGTAGAGACTGTTGGTGAATCTGTGGGCCTATACGAGTACGCGTGGTAGTAACTAGTATTTAAACTAGTGTTAGTGCGATATGGGAGAGTAATTAATTGTCATTAGCCGTAGACTGCTGTATCTCCTTAAGCAGTAGCGAGGCGTCGTAATACTTTCGTGTCGGTACGGAGTTTGGCCCTTAGATGGCGGGCGGATTCTCTCGATTCGCATACACGCTCATTGGTGTACCTGTTGTACCTACTTATATACAGCTACCGTACAATGTAGTGCTAATTGCAATTTTTTAGAAAATGCGTGACAATAACTGAGATTGATGAGCCAAATTTAGGCGTTTCACAGCTCATAACCAGCTAGCGCTACTTATATCTGTAAATCTGCATTATCTGGTACAGCCTATGTTATATAAATTTTTCACGTTTAAATTATATCTTTATGTATAAATCCCATTAAAGTACTTTATAAGGGAACAACACCAATCTTACATCCGATAAGTAATCATGACAAAGTCCTGATATTTTACTGGAAATATTATTATTAGGCATTACATTTTATTACGATACACAGACTTCAATTTTACGAAAACAATTAACGAAACTGATATGTTATTAAAAAAGACGCATCCTGATACCGCGCAACCACTCCATTAAATTGTTTGTGCCGTGAGAAAAAAGAAAAAAGACGGTGAGTGACGGAAAGGGACATAGATATAGGCACTACAATAACTCGTTGCATTTAAGTTAAGCACCACTCAATTCTATTTCATCCGTCTCAAAGGACATTCAAATACATTAGCGTTAAAAATTCACCCACACGGCCCGTCACGACCACGGATGCCATAAATTAGGGAAAAACAAAGATTGGACGCGGCAACACCGATCCACACTCAGCGCCTTATTGATGGAAGCATTTCAAACGCCATTTAGATAGCGCCCTGGCGTTGACGTATTATTATGGTGTCGGTGACTGGCTCGCGAATGGAGGTGGTAAAGAGTTGAGGGTCCGAAATGACGGTTAATTTATCTTGAAATGCGATAAAATGGAAGCAAGTTATAAGGGTGTGAATGATATTTCAAAGTTAAAAGAAGTTAGTAAAATGATGATCAAAAAACATCTGACGCCACTGTGCTGATTTTTGATCAAATAGGTTTAATTACAAATCAAAATAGGCTGTATCTTTGGACCTTAAAGTTGGGATACTTAAATGATTGTCTACCAAATAAAATATCTAATGTTAACTTATAAATCATATATTTTTAAGCTTCAAGCATCTTCGTCTATGGCTACAAAATTTCAAATCAATTTCGAAACAGGTTGTGGTTAAACGCATATTATTTTGCGTTAAAAGTTTACAGCAATTAATTCATTAGGATTTTATTTCTAAAATATTAGACATAGCAGCAATTCCAATTGCCAATGAGATCATTGGCAATGCCAGTATCTATAATAATAATGTTAATAACATCAGTAATCTCAGTACGATGTCCTTTCACAATAGCCATATCTCCTCAATCTGGCATCGCAGGCAATACAGCGTCATTCATAACTCTAGATGGACTCGACTCGCCCATTTCAGAGGAATGCGAGGAGTCTACTTTGAGGAGTTTACCTCCGTCTTGCTACTTTGTTTGTTTGTAGCAATACCTATCTGTCTTCTAGGTGTTCCGATATATGGATTTGTAAGGGTCTATGGCCTAAACGTTGTATTGTATTTAACTCTATAGTAACATACGGAATACCACTTAATATTCAATGACATGTGAAATTGTCACAAATATGATCACTTACATAGGAGCTATGTTTCTTTGATGCGAAATAATATAAAGAGTTGAGAAGTGCATTATGCACTTCTGAACTCTTTATTACCTATTACCGTTGGTGATATTCCCTGACTTTTCTCTTACCTTACTTTTATTGTATATATTATATCAATGGCAAAATTTAGGCGTAGGTGTAAGTATTCATAAGTTTTACTTACTCTTACTCCTGGTCAGCAGGTACAAACCGATCTTGTTTTTGACGAATTATGATATGTTTTGATTTTAGTATACAGTCAGCTACGTAATTTTGATGTTAAAATGGTATAATTGTCACTAAAACCTTCCCCTAATTTAAGGTCAATTGAACATTTTTGAATTCTTTAGTTTTACGTGTAGTTTTAAAATTACCTACACAAATTCAAAACTTATATAACATCATAATTTGGTTACTGTTGTTAAATGCGAAATAAAGAAAAAAAGTACCTAAATAAAAATTTAGGTTTATGTAAAATTAACCATAACGTCTGGTACGACGTGTCTGCTACAAGTTCATTAAACTTTAACAAGTTATATGAACTCAACGTTCTTACATTCCCATAACCTGAAACCGTAACAACTCAATATCGGAAATAATTTAATACCCTACCTCAATAAGAAACTAACTTTTTATAGTTCGACCGAATCCATCGTAAATTCTTACGGGACTCAGTACCTAACTTCATAAACTTATCTCTTTAGAACCCTGTCTCACAAAACTATTCCGAAAATCTCTTTCCTTTTTCAGATAAACGTCAGAAGTTCTTAAAACGACATGGTCTAACACTTCGAACATATTTATGTACGTAGCTTGTACAATTGACACTGTCGACGATAAAGAACGTCAAAATACGACGTGTTAAATGTCGGAGAACACCAGATAAATATATTATTATAGCTTTGTATTTTAAATGTTTACGTGAGGCCGTCTTTACTTAGGGAATTTATCTCGTATTTGTTTGTAAGTGATGGGTGTGCAAAAGAAACAGAAGTGGGCAGATACCAAGACCTTGTAGCACACCTTGTAAGCCTGCGATCTGTGACTTCTATTAAATCAGAGACCAAGTTCGCTACTTTATAGTAAAGCTTATAAAATAACTAATAACATATTAATGGTGTCATTGTATTAGTTACGAGTATAATTAAAAACAGCAGGCTTTTTAACATCAAACGCTTTTGTAAATTTGTAAATTATGTTAAAATTCTTAACTAAGACCATCAACAAACAAAACACGTAACCTTTATCACGATTTTACTATTATTGCATTTTGAAACCTAACACCCACAATAGGTGTGATAAAAATATACATCGTTTATTACAGTTTAACAAAATAAATCGTAACATTAAAAAGCCGGCCGAAGAAACTGTAGAAATTCAAACGAAATACTTAAAAGCCTATCAAATAATTTTTAATAACAATGAAAATTAATATCGTCATACATGGAACAATAAAAACAACGTGTATAAAATCATTGGGTCCGTTAAAAAGATGGACTATCCGATTTCTGCTCGTAAAACAGTAATAAAATGTTTTTGACTGACTTTTAATGTAGTTCTAAAATGATCATAAAACATACGATCCGGAACTGATGCCGTCTACGTTAATAATGGGGTCGTCAATAGTTTGGATGTGTTTACTTACTTACTGAGCATAAAACTGAAGTAACACCCACAGTTACATCTATTATTTAGTACTTTTTGTCGAAACTTCTTAGAGAGTTTATCGAAGATTCAAGCCATGGCATGGTAGGCAAAATTGTTATTTCTTTTGATGAGTAAACGTAATGTCCATCATAGCTCTTGCTTTCCTAAATAATAACTATGTGTATCAGGTTTATATAGCAGGTTTATATATTTTATAGCGTCTAAACAAAAAAAAGTGTGGTGGTGAACTATCTAGCAGGTATACATGGTTATTTTAGTAAAATAATCATCATTTTATTCTTTATTTTTGTGCGATAAGTTAAACATAATATAAATCTGATAAATAAAAAAAAAAATGTGTTTTCATGGCTCAGTTATTTGACTTTTACATTAGTTAAATAAACACACACACACACGTACATGTTTGTTGACAAAAATGAATGTTTTAGGTTTTGAGTTGTGAAATTGTGTGGTTCGTTATAAGTATGATGCGATGTAATTTGTGCTTTATATTATTATTTTTTTTCTTTTACTTGTTTCGATAAATAGTCTAAATTGTTTTTCTAAATTTAATTTTTACTTTTATTTATTATAACTTTTTGTTGCTTGTTAATATAAAGGGAGAAGCCATTGACTCTAAGATACAGTTAATAACTAGTTCAGAGTGAATGGACAAGTGAATATGGTTAAAAGTGTTTTAAGGCAAATAAAGTTATTTATTTGTATTTAAAATTATTGCATTTTTTTCTACAGTTTTGAAATTTACACACAAATCAATAACTACAACTTTAAGTACAGTATAATTGTATTATCAATTTCGGAAGATTGATACTTAGAGCACAGTAACAATAGAAAGAAAAGACTAGTTAAAAAAAATATCTGTCTAAGAAAAATGTTTTGCAAGTGAGCTGTGCTGATATAAAGTGATTCAGTTTTTTATACTTCCCATGTAGATAATCAAATGTAAAGATACATCACCTGCCATTACAGCCTTCATTTTTATTGCAAAAATATGAATTCCTTGAAATCATGATTGCTATAATGAATTATACACATAATGGTTAATAAATTCCTATTTTTCTTCTTTTTCCGATACAATTATAATAAAACCTAATATAAGTTGTTGAAATGGTAGTCTAATAAATAAGAATTATTAGAACCAAAGCCGTATTTTAATGATCGTTCTATTAGAATATCAATATAATGCTTAATATTCGCATTAAAGCAACTTATAAAATTTTATTGACAAATTTTATAAAAATGTTGATATGATTTAGGATTCAATTGCAATGGTATTGAATATTAATATGCTTATGCGTATCCTAGAACTTCATCTAATAGTCTAATAAATAACAATTAGTAAAAGAAGAATATTTAGATATCAGATAAATAGCATTTCTAGATTCATAACTGGTTTGAGTATTTTGTCATTTGTACAGACAACAACAAATCAAACTTAAGACAAAATTTGTCTAATGAGGTCAATCATCTTTTTAGAATTATAAATACGAGTATCAAACATATAAAATCTAAGAGCTTAGAAAACTGAGCGTCAACGAACTCCGAGATATTTCCATCCGCCCTACCCAATCTAAAACTATCCACAAATCTATCAGAACGCCGTATAAATCAATTTAACTGTCTCAAAACTTTATTTATATCGCGCATAAATCTTTAAAATTGAGTTAATTGTGACGGAAGCTAACACCAGACGACCGCTACTCAATCAAACACGAAAAAAAGCGAAAAAATGAGATGATACCGATGATACAGAGTAAGATGTTGGCGCCGCGTACAAAAAAGCGTTTCATCTCGTAAATGATGAATCGAATGATGAAAAAGGGCAGTTTAAAGCGTCGAAATGGCCGGAAGGGATGCGGCCGGCATCAATCACGAGATGACTGATGTGTTGGATGCGCCGACGTGCGATGGCGCGGATAGCACGGGTTTATTATGTTTTGAAATTAAGGATAAACACTTAACAATTTTGCTGCTTTGCATGATTACTAGTTGAGCAAAAATACGTCCTAAATTGATAATGGAAGCGACAATAACGTATACTATTTTTGATTTTATACCTAATGATATTGATATTTTTATATAATATTTTTATATGTCTATTTATAAAAAGCTTTTTAAAAAACAACCGAAAACTAAAATTCACCTTTAACTTGAGCAAAAGTTACCTAGTCACAAAAATGTTAGTGGCACATCAAAACAGCATAATATATTCCATTCCTGAACATATGCGTGAAAAGACAGGTTGGAAGCGGCTTGCATCCAAAGTATCTCTGCAGTCTAAATAATTTCATTTGTCCTCCTTATTGGAAAAGTGGAAAACAACCTGTGTTGCCTTTACATGGTCTTGAGGCTGACTCAGAACTCTATAGTCATCTAAAAATAAATCAATACTGAAAAAGATTTGAACACGTTTTAAACACTGTTTTACCATGCAATTTGTACTGTTAAACGTTGTCTAAAGCGTGCGTAAAACTTTTGTGGTAAGAAGTTAAATCTTTAGTAGAGCTAGATTCAATTTAACAAGTTGTTCATTGTCATCGGGTAAGTCTAGGTATAAAATACCTGCATACCAAGTCATCGTGCAGTTTCCCTAAGATTGTACTTCTCTTTTTTAAATGAATAGCTCTGGTAAAGATGATCCTCAATATATCTATCAGATTATTTTTTTTTTACTTTTGAGGAATGCTATTCAACAAAACTAAAAAAAAAAAATTCACGGACTATATTTTTTTTAAAATAAAACAAATCTAAAAGCCCCGTAGCAAAGGATAACGTGGCCAGAATGCTGGCGGTATTACCTCACTGAATTGTAATACTTAGTAAGTTTTTAGCCAAAGTACATGCCAGCTTTCTGGTCACGTGTCACCTCTACTAGACGCCTGGTCTTTATATTAAATGTTAGATTAGATTATCATCCCAGAGATACAAGCACATCAAAGGTCGTGACAAATGTATTAGTCACAGCCATTCGAGTTTCCTGCGTAGAAAGCGTGAATCCGATGCCCTAATTAAGTTTGTCAACGATATCATAATTGGGCGGCAAGAAAGCTGTGATAGTTATCAAAAGGTTTTTCAAGCTTTTGAAAAGTAAAATATTAGTCTTAAAAGTATTTGAAGACTCCAGGGAAAAAGAAAAACTTGTCAAGCAACATTGATCTTGAGATAACGGATTTATAAGGGTTATTTCTAATCAATTAGCATCCTTCTAGGGGCTTATTCTGTATCAAAACTAACAACTTTTGTCCTAAGACTTTCGTCTATGGAGCTACATGCAAACGCGCAAGTTTAAGTAAACTATTTTCAAAACCTGGGTCGTGTTTTCGAAACCCTTAAAAAACATGTATAGAACTTAGCCTTGTTCTATTTTATCTTAGTTCTGGTATTGTACCTAAATTATGTATTTTTATTTATTTTTTTATATTCTTATTTGTTATGAAAAATTTATTCTTTAATATTTTCTTTAATATCGGCGTACAGTTTAGGTGAGAAAAATGTTTTGCGATCACTTTATTAGGACGTTATGACAAACAAAAATCATTACATTATCATACTAATATTATAAATCTGAAAAGTTTGTTGGTTTGTTCCTCTTTCACGCAGCAACGGAGCAACGGATTGACTTGATTTTTGGCATGGATATAGTTTAAGGGCCGGAAAGTGACATAAACTACTTTTTATCCCAAAAAAATAAAAGGTTCCTGTGGGATAGCACAAAAGTCAAAATACCACGCGGGCGGAGCCGCGGGCAAAAGCTAGTACCTACGTGTTATAATTGCTTTAGAAATTCACCGCCTTACCACAAAAGTTTTAAACACGCTTTAACACTGTTTTACCGTGCAATTTGTACTGTTCAACATTGTCTAAAGCTTGCGTAAAACTTTTGTGGTAAGACGGTCAATATCTATGCACTTGCAAATGTATGAGTCAGGCAGTAGCTGATTAAAAAGCCTTTCATTCATAAGAAAAGTTATAGTACTTACAAAATATATAATTTTCATGGTTATGGAAAGCCGCTCAAACGACCCGGTCAAACCTAACATAACATATCTAAAATTACATTTATTTCAATTATTTTATTTAATGCTATCTAAATTTTATTCACAACAAATTACACGTTTTATTAGAAAGAAATCTCTTCAAAGTACCGGCGTCGGCGCTTCAATCTTTTAATGTAAGTCGTATTTCTGAGATATCTTTTGTCATTAAAGTTTCCATACTACTTAGGACGGTTGCACACTCAGAATGTCATAAAATTGGCAAGTTATGGTAAGTGCGCACTAGAATGCATATGACATGACGCCGCGTGACAACAAATTTCTTTGGATCGCGATTTTAATGGTATGTTTCTAAATGTGTAACCATTTTCTTGTTATTATTTTATATACTACGGGACTAATCGCGCACTAAAATTACGAGATAAATTATGCAGTTTACCCGTGACCACGGTCGATGCAACTCGGCCGAAACGTCGGGATGAGGAGGTATTTATTTATCTCGTAATTTTAGTGCGCTATTAGTCCCGTAGTATATAAAATAATAATGTGTTCAAATCGCGAAAGTTTAAAAACAACATTTTCTTGTTGTAAAAAATAGGTTAGTCAGTATCTTTACTTTGATCTAAAACATGAGTAGGTAATTTTTTTTAATCTTTGCGTATTTATATTGCTATATAATATATGAATATATATTTCAGTTGTAGTGGCCCAGTTAATAGCTTCTGTAATATGAATTGATGTGCTAATTAATGTTCCTTGAATGTTTTAGTAATAAGTGCATATATTTAGGCATAAAGCTATCACACACGTTTAGGCACAAAGTTACCAGAGGGATAATGTGGTCGATCGAGAAATGAAAGAAGATATGCATTGATTTAATATGGCATGAGATAGAAAGAGACATGAAAAATATCGCGATTCAGTGGCTAGTTGCAGTGTTTTTGTCAAATTTCAATACATTCCTATTTAATAATATATTTATTATTATTATAGTAAAAATCACAAGCATAGCTTGGTCCTTTGGCAGGCATCAGTGAGCCGCAGCCAACACTGAGAGGCCGTTTTACATAAAATGTTATAAAATTTATATATTATTATTATTTATTATTATTATTATCCAATTTATTATATTTATTCCGATATATTATTTGACAGTAGACAACTAGTAATTGTTCAGACATTTTTGCGGTTGAGAATTGCCTCAAGCGACAATAGCGCTATCTCTCTTATTGTAATAACTCTGTGCTTTTAAGGAAATCTCGATTTCAAAACCAACAAAACAATGCATAAATATGCGTGTAAAAACGAAAAAAACGCATAGTGGAAAATAAATGCATATCTGTAGCTTAAAAAGAAATTCAGCTAATACATATAACTGCGTCGCTATCGTATCATGTTGCGGTCCAGTGCGTTCTGACCATAAAGCAGAGTCGTCAACCGCTGATTCCCGTCATTTAATCCACAACTTTATGGATTTCAAAGAGACTCAGTTTTATGTCGTATGCATATTGAATTAATTGCAGGTCTCAGTGTGCACCGACTTTATTTATTATCGTAACTTATTTCAAAATTTTATTCGCAATGTTTTATGTTATTTTTGCTTATCAATGGAGGAGGTTTTAAAATATTTTACTCGAATCAAAAATTTATATCAATTGCCTTGGACTGGTAATTGAAGTGAAGATTTAATAATAATAACTCAGCGGATAAGAATTTCATTAATTTTGGCGCAGCCGGAATTAAGAAGTTGGTTAATGAGTAAAAGTAACTCAATTTTTATTTGTATTTTATTTTAACTTTCTAGTACTATGTATGTAAAGCTTACCCTCTATAGTTTAAGTGAAAATGTGTAGACAAAATAATTATGTTTTCGGCCGCCATCCAATCTCAAAATATCTTTATAGAGTTTAGTTAAACTGACTTTTCTCCATCAAACCTTGAAGTTGTCGAATAAAATAAAATACACAATATTCTCAAAACTATACGGTAGGGGATTCAATAACTCGAAACACAATTCAAAAAACTTCGCTCGATAGAAATTAAATGCAAAGATACCGCTGTTTCTAAACAAATTCATGATTGCTAAGAAAGTTTATTGCATTTTTGGGCACTTTTCTACACGTTTACAATTTGTTATTTATGCCCATGAATTGAACTAAAGCTTTCATTCATAAAATTTCGGAAAAAGTGGTGATATCCATTTTATATTGATTTTTAATTGCAAAAATCGGGCGAAACCGGGCGTGTGTTGGTCTTCACCTGCTCATATGAAAAATTACGCTGATAAGTACTATGGCGCCTTAAATCTCCACCTTGTATTAGGTAAATAACAGCATCAACTTTAATTCATCGAAGAGTATAAGAAAATATGTATTTGGAATTATTGGTACATACTCGAGTAATTTTACTGTAAGGAAGTCAAGCCAAACTTAAGTTATCATCATCATCATCATTTTCAGAGTATAGGCCTCTCTTCTTGTACGCCATTCACCTCAATCTTGTGCCAATCAATTTCTTGTTTATAAACAAAGCTTAACTTAGGGGAGGCGTAGGTTTTCGTATAAAGTCACCATGCAGGTGAAATAATGGTCAAAAGCGAAGTTAATCGCGATTCAAAGTCGACCGATTCCAGCTCGTTTCGTACTGTTTTACGGCAAACCACAATAAATCCGAAAGTGTATTTGTTAGTTTGTTCCTCTTTCACGCAGCAACAGAGCAATGGGTTGACTTGATTTTCGGCATGGACATAGTTTGAAAGACAGAAAGTGACATAAGCTACATTTTATCAAAAAAAAAAACATAAAAAGCTCCTATGGGATAGCACAAAAATCAATATCACGCGGCCTAAGCCGTGGACAAAATCTAGTTTCTTATAAACAAAACTTAACTTAAGGCACATGATACTTAGATTTTCGTACAGAGTCACCTTACAAATGAAACAATTAACAAACGCTTAGTTAATTGCGAATGACAGTTCATCAATTCCGGATTTACGGCAAATAACAAATACTTATTGCTTATCTAGTTCTACCGATCACCTAAAACCCGACAACTCCAAAAAGACCTTACAAAATTGGAAGTTTTAAAACTAAAACCCAATTATGGGCATTAAAGCTGGAGCGTCTGCCAAGACTGGCCCCTGTTAATTGATAATTAGTATTCCGCCGGCCACTGGCCAGGCCTACGTGCTGCTTGGGGGGCGGGGTGGGCGCAGAGCTGGTGGTTCAAATGAGAAAGGTACTTTGTTGTACTAAAAATAAAAATTAGTTGTACCTATGTAAAGTCGGTTTACGTTACGGACGATATTTTTATTTGATAACGTTATCACAAGCCGAATAGTTAGGCCGATCGTGCCTCTCTACCGCTTGTTCCGCACTCTCGCTTGCACGCTCTCCTCAGACGGAAGGTAACAATGAGTCATGTTTTTTTGTGTGTACAGCCGATTTATAAGATGTCACCTAGTTATCACGTCAAAAGTTATGCAATATATCAATGGTCAGTCTTATTTAAGTTGTTTACAAAACTAAAACCTGATGAGACTGACAAAACGTTGACTAAGCGACATTATTTGTCTGGTAGCTTTGAAAACACATTTATATTTTTAACTAACCTGAATTTGCAGCTTTAATCGTATGATATGATGATGATATTATGATAAATATAAAAACTGCCTTGAGTGCCTATTACGCATATGCATATGCATGGTTAAAATATGGAGTGATAATCTGGGGTAACAGTACTGACATCGATGATTTATTCATCAAACAAAAGAAATGTTTACGCATTCTTATGAACATCCGCCCGCGAGCCCACTGTACGCCACATTTTAAACAACAAAAAATACTTACTCTACCTAGTATATACATCCTTGAATCAGCAATGTTCGTTAAAAAATATGCTAATCATTTTACCATCTCCGAAAATCCTCGTCAACAAAGCAAAATAATGGCACCAGAGCCAAAACTAGAAATTGTAAGGAGAAGCTCTGAATATATGTTAATAAATATTTTTAATAAACTACCTGAATATCTACGAAAGGAAAAAAACCACCGAAAATTCTATAAGCATCTTAAAGAAATACTGATCAAAAAATGTTACTACAGTATAGAAGATTACTTGAAAGACAAAAATGTTTCTGACTCGAAGTAAGCAGATGATGAGTGTTATAGTTATAAGTTTCATAAGTTCCTTTTTGTTTTATAGCTTCTGTAAGTGTAAAACTTAATTGTATAATAATTATACTTGCGACGCCCTTACAGGGTTGAATATGTAACTAGTGCTAAGTGAGCAAATTTTTACATATTTATAAATTTAATGCAAGGTTTGAAATAAATAAATAGATATTATTAGTAGGCTATATTCACTCTGAGAACTTTATACTATATAGGTCCGTATGTATGGTCATTGTACCATCTAATATTAAGAAAATTTGTATTTTGTAATTTAAGCTGTTTTTCTGGTGTACAATAAAGTTATATTGTATTGTATGTTTCGCTCAGCTGCTACTTCAAAAAGTTACAAATAAACAAAATACTCAACAGTAAATATGCGTTATGGTGTCACCTATGCTATAATGTGTGATGTTATATGTAGTAATAAATTATCATGAAAACTCACAATTGTCTCCGGTGGCTTTGAAGTAAAGGTTCTGAATGAATAAAAAAAACCATTACTACTACTAAGCCCGTGCGCAATTATAACATACCTAAATGTCATGATGAGATTTCTCATTCGACAGTTTGGTTCTTGACTGACAATAAAAGCTTTTAGGTAAGTTGATTGAACCAGCGTTTCTGCCTTTTGAGACAGATTTTAATCTATACTATTTGTAAACAAACATGCTACGTTTTATTTTTCAAGAACCTTAATTTTTTCCCCACCAGCTCTACCACTACAAGGGGTCGCCATTCGGAAGGGGGCTGGTGACCGCTGCGTCAGCACGTCTCGAGACGTCTGTCGCTGACAAGACGGCAACCTTTGGGACGCGGGAGGTGGGGGGTAATGAGGGGGGAGCTGCAGATGATTGGTTAATCGGTCATGACGTAACTTTGTTATGCATCATTGGAGATTGAACTTCGAATGTCTTTATTCGATAGACTGTGCTAAGACGGCAAGAGGTCATTGTCCTCTAAAAGTGGAAAAAAAATTATGCAAATGTTTCAGATTCGAGTGGTTAAGTAACTACCAATATGTAAGTAATTTTTGTTACGGTAGAGTTTAGTCTTAAATGATATGACCACAATCAGACATCTACAGATTCTACAGTTTAATCGTACTGAATAATAACTTAGTGCACGGCCAGTCTTAGGATGGGCTACCGGTCATTTTCAACTGGTACATACCGTGGCTCGGATGAGGCCCTGATTTTTTGAACCGTTTAGTCAATCAAAGACTTCAAAATGGTAGATCAGAGTTGGTTGTTCCACCACCAGAATATGCTGAGGTGGGACAGGGTTGTGACAAAAATAACATTAAGTTATTAGATTAGGATGATATTTGTGGTACCTATGAAAGATTTCACTCTCATCTTCTCTTAACTTTGGCTCTTATATAGAGTCTAAAGCCCAATTAGCCTCCAAAAAACTTAGTGTTCTCTCTAAGGTGAGACGGTATTTCACGCCTGAGCAACTGCTTAGTCTTTATAAAGCACAAGTCAGGTCTTGCATGGAATACTGCTCTCACCTTTGGGATTGCTCTGCTGAATATCAACTGGAGGCTCTTGAGTCGATTGAGAGGCAGGAGGAGCCAGGAGGATGGTTGACAACGACACCTTGACTAAGTCGCAGCTGCAAAGTATTTAGCATCGTCGCAAGGTAGCGTGATTTCGGCCTTTTACCGGATACACTTCGGAGAGTGCGCCCAGGAGTTGCACAATCTGGTCCCCCCTGCCCCTTTCTTCTATCGTACGGCTAGACGGACGCGACCAAAGCGCCACCCTTATATGGTGGACATTCTGCGCGTTAGAACCAAGCGTTTCGAATCCTCATTCCTCATATGAACAGCCGGAATGTGGAACGCTTTGCCTGGGTCTGTCTTCCTGTTAATGTACAACGTGGGTGTCTTCAAATCCCGAGTAAATAGGTATCTTCTAGGTAAGCGTGCTATACCCTAGACTGCACATCTGCTTAACATCAGGCAGTGTGTAGTCAAACGCGAACTTATTCCTTATATTTTGTTTTTGTCTCACTAAATAATTATCTTTTGACTATAAATACACAGTTTGTCGCCATGACTAGCCAGTAGCAATCTAGCCAACGCAAATTTAAGTAGGTACTACATACTATGTAATACCAAATATTTAAAATCAAATTTCTCAATACAAACGAATTGACCTATTGACAGACTTTAGCTCTACAAAGTCATCGAGTATCCAAAATCCCAGTTTGGACCCAAAACCAGCATAAGTTGACCCGGCGATCGGAACATTTAGCTCCTGACCCAAGATTTCAATCTCCAACGGCAAGCATTAACATAATTCTATATAAATTATTCATTACGTTCTGACCTACCGCAACCGCGCTCGAGGCTCGCCCCGCCCTCTGGAGTCCATAATAGGAACTATTGTAAAAAAAAATAAGCGATTGCTTTCGTTGGTTATGACTGTGTCGGTCGCCAAGCGTGTGAAAGTCTAGGGGTTTTAAATAGGAGGGTACCTATTTATTTAAGATTTTAAGGGATCACCATAACGGATATAGGAATATACAGGGTTATGGGTTATCAATTAGAATTATTTTATGGGCTTATTATGTGCAGCAAAACTAACAACTTTTGTTCAATAACTTTTTTTAATAAAAGTCGAAAAAAAATCAGCTGTTCCATACATTTTGTTGCGGGTGAGCAGGTTTCTCCTCAATGGGGTGAACGGTATTTTTCTATGGAAAAATTTTTTTTTTTTTAGTTTTGAATAAGCCCCTAGAGTGTGTGGAGGAAAAAAGATAAGTACATCTAAGTACACTTTTTCGTTTTTTTTATTTCAAGTAGGTTTGCGTTTGACTACACACTGCCTGATGTTAAGCAGATATGCGGTCTAGGATGTAGCACGCTTACCTAGAAGATACCCATTTACTCGAGATTTGGAGACACCTACATTGTACTTTAACGGAAAGACAGACTCAGGCAAAGCGTTCTAAATTCTGGCAGTTCGTATGAGGAATGTGGACTCGAAACGCTTGGTTCTAACGCGTGGGATGTCCACCATAAAAGGTTGCTTTCGCAATCCGCACAAAGCAATTGATGGCTAACGTCACATAGGCGGTGCCAAATGACTAAAATGAGGTCATAAACGATTGCTATTACGATTGCTATTGCTTAGGCGGTAGGGGGGCAGATTGTACAACTCCTGGGCGCACTCACCGAAGTGTATCCGATAGTAGGCTGACAGACACGCCACCCTACGTCGATGCTCGAGACTTTGCAGCTTCGACTCATTCAAGGTTTCGTTGCCTATCAGCCGCCTGGCTCGCCTTTCAATGGACTCCAAAGCCTCCAACTGGTATTTGGCAGAGCCATCCCAAAGGTGAGAGCAATATTCCATGCAAGACCTTACTTGCGCTTTATAAAGACTAAGCAGTTGCTCAGGTGTGAAATACCGTCTCACCTTAGAGAGAACACCAAGTATTTTTGAGGCCAATTGGGCTTTTGACTCTATATAAGAGCCAAAGTTGAGAGTCGATGATAGCGTAACGCCTAATAGTTCCAGACTGTTTCAAAAAACAAAATGATGGCTAATTAAGTTCTAAATACTCTAAGATTTATAAAGAATATTTCTTGAGGGAGAAGGGACGTGATCCCAGATCAGGATATATCCTCGTCGCTTGTCGTTTCAGGCATAGTACGTCCACTGCTGGACCTCCCCCAAAGATCTCCAATAAGACCGGTTTCCTCACGCAACAAATATCCCTAGCAATCTAACGAGGTAACGTAGCCAGTCTAATGGGGACATTTGAGTGAGGGATGGCTCGCGACGGACTGCATCGTAGGGCACAGAATAAGTCGACTTTCGTTACGACACGTAACAATTATGTTATTACTAAGTTTGACTTAATTATCTTTTTGGCTTTAATTTATTTTTTGTGATTTGTGACACATGTACCTACTTCTGAAACGTTACATATGTTAATGTAATAAAATAATTATGTAATAAGAGATTTACTTGATGAATAAACAAACAATTACTTCAAAACCTGTAAGTCCATGAAGTTTGGTGTCCTACAATATCCCATCAAATTTGAATACCAGACATCTGGTTTCAATTCCAAGCTTCCCTAAACATTCAATTTCCAAACTGATCAGACTCAGCACAAGGGCCCGACTTAAGGAGCGATCTCCACGAATCTTAATTGTACTTACTCAAAATTCACAAGAAATCACTATGGGACCGATCCAGAAAAGGCAACCACAAAGTGTATATACACATAGCGAACTAGCTTCCGAATGACTTTCCACGTTTTTGCAATTTCGGACTTTAATTTAACAACTAACATTAATTTGAATGAATGAAATTTATCAGTACATACTATCAAAACAGGATATTACGTCAAGAGGAGATATAAAATCATGATGAAATTAATAAACAACTCAATCAATCAATCATTTATTAATTTTTGACACGTATGCTTCGTATGCAAATGTACATTATCAGATGTTCCATAGACTACCGAACTAGTCTAAAACTGTGTTTCGGGAGTCAACGGCTTCTCTAAAGTAACAGTTTTGTACATTCTGTCAAAACAAATCATTTTTAGGGTTCCGTACCTCAAACGAAAAAATCGGAACCCTTATAGGATCACTTTGTTGTCCGGCTGTCCGTCTGTGTGTACGAGTATGTCAAGACTCTTTATATCGGGAACGCGTAAAGATATCGAGCTGAAATTTAAACTTTATACGTATATCTATGATCTCTTACAGTTTTGTAAAGGAAAAACTTCTCTGTAATCATATAAAGAAGTTAGAGCCGTTTATGTCGTAAAAAACCGCATATTTCCCACTCACAAAGATCAAAACCTACAGGTTACTTCCCGTTGACTTAGAACTATGAAATTTGGCGAGAAGCATTGTCTTAGAGTACATATATATAGGAATAAATCTGAAAACTGTACATTTTTATTTAAATCACAAAAAAATACGGCCTCAAAATTCACAAAATATGGGTTCAAAATTCAAAGTGAGTAAATCGTATCATGTAGGGTATAGAGATTTTAACAAATTACTTCCCAATTTTGTGAGATTTTCTGGATTTGTACGGAACCCTCGATGTGCGAGCCTGACTCGCACTTGTCCGGTTTTTTTTTGACTGCGTAGTTTGACTAGGTGTCCGTTAGCGATCATTGAAGTTAAGCAAAGTTCAGCACGGTCAGTCTTCGGATGGGTGACAGCGGGTGGCATTTACAACCCAGCGCTACCGCGGGTGATAATACGTTCCTACAATAGTAGGCCCCGGTTGTTTTAACCGTTTAACCATGTCAGAGGCCTTACTTATGACGTCCACCTATAAGTAGGATCGCACTGAATGCAACCGCTTTCAACCGGTATTATTGGTTATCGATAAGGGTGGCCAACATCCAACAGTGATGTTCTCGCGGTTTTGATCTGAGAAGAAGAAGGAATGTATATGAGAGGTGAGCATTCATAATTTATTGACGAGTTTCAAATTAGAAAAAAGCTAACATTCTATTCCATTAATTACTTATCTCTCTTTAGTAAGCACTTTTTACCAGAATTGGATCAGGTTAGGTCTTATGATACGTCATAATTTCATAGGCATAAGACGTCTAATATAATGTCTATCACGGATAAATGACAACATAGGGAGGACGCTTAAGCCCTGCGCAGTCATCTCAAATATCCTGGTAATGATGATGACATCCATTGATGGACAAACCTTCTCCTTTGTGGATTTTTAATGATTCCGATCGTAAACGGCTTGCTTATGCATGCTGTGCGGTCTTACAGTCTTAGTCAAGTTATCTGTTTGACATATTACCAGACAAGTCCGATTTGTTTGTACGCCACACTGGACGATAATTATTATTATAACAGATTCGAGAACTTTACGACTTTACCAGCTATGAATCCTGCATGTACTATATGCCCCGCATACTTACTATTAAGTAAACAAAAGCGTCTCAAATACGGTAACCTCGAATCCACACATGAGTTTGTCCCGTATGCTGTGGAGACGGCGGGTTCCTGGAGCTCTGATGCCATCAAATTTATTTCAGAGTTGCGGAGCCGCTTGAGGGAGAAGGGACGTGATCCCAGATCAGCATATTTGCTCGCCGTTTGTCGTTTCAGGCATAGGGCGTGCACTGCTGGACCTCCCCCAAAGATCTCCAATAAGACCGGTTTCCTCACGCAACAAATATCCTTAGCAATCCAACGAGGTAACGCAGCCAGTCTTATGGGAGCATTTGGGTGAGGGATGGCTCGCGACGGACACAAAATAAGTCGACTTTTGTTACGACACAAAACAATTATGTTATTATTAAGTTTTACTTAATTAGCTTTTTGGCTTTAATTTATTTTTTGTGATTTTTGTGACACATGTACTTCCGAAACGTTACATATGTTAATGTAATAAAATAATTATGTAATAAGAGTTACTTGATGAATAAACAAACAATTACTTCAAAACCTGTAAGCCCATGAAGTTTAGTATCCTACAATATCCCATCAAATTTGAATACCAGACATCTGGTTTCAATTCCAAGCTTCCCTAAACATTCAATTTCCAAACTGATCAGACTCAGCACAAGGGCCCGACTTAAGGAGCGATCTCCACGAATCGCATGCGACTTTTTCCCGATTACCATATCTCGGATCGAAGCGCGGTCGAGTCCGGCAAATTGGCTATCTGCAGCATGCATCTCATATGAATGGAGCCAAGCCTGCGAATATTTAGGAGGTCGTGCGTCGAGACGCAAGTCTGCGCCGGCCCTTATTTAGATACTTGATGCTTCTTAGTCGTTTTTGTGCCTTGAATGCTTTGTTATCTTAACTATTGTGCCTCTGGTATGGATAAACTAGCCTTCTTTGTATGAGGCGGGTGCATAAATACCGATATAAAGATCGTGATTTGCGCTGGCTTCTGTCGCGTCTATCATTTGCTTTATGTTTGGGATAGGTTGCTGTTTATTTCAATTATGTATTAAAGCAGTGAGTATGGATTTTCAAAATACGTGGTTATATTTGTAAATTGTAATAAAGTGTTACGACCAGAAGACCTAAGTCTTTACTAAACGTAAAGTACTTGCTTAGCTACATTAGAAAATAACACTTATTTCGATACGTTGGTTTATTGGTCATTAGTGATTTATAAGTTAATTTAAAAATTCTTATCGTATGTTTTGAAATAAACTTTTAGATTGATTAAAAAGTTATTAATATGAAACTTAAAAGTTTATGTTAGGCAGCATAGTCACGGTGTAAGTCCTAAGTTAACCACAAAGATAATAAAAGTAGATATATCTATATTTTATCGTTGTGAAAATCTCTACTTACATACTCGTAGGTAACTCTTTTTCAATTCTCCCTATCCATGACATTCAATCGCAATTCCCACAACTTTCAACTCTAAACCAAACTTCCAAGACTCATTTTCAAACTCAATAAAAACTCCAAGCAATAATCGTCCGGAACTTCAACTGACGCGGATTACACTACCTCGCTTTAATCAAGGCATGTATCTGATTTGAATAAGCACAGGGGACCGTGTCTCGGCCACCTGATTCATTAGGCCAGGGGAAAACTTCTGGATAGTTGGAATAGAAGATTCTAGAATTGTAAGGCCTGAACTTCATCTAAGCCGGAGCTCCGAGGTAACTGTAAATAGAATCACCCTCGCAAGAAAGTGTATAAAAATCGCGGTAGCGGTAAAGTATCTAATATTTTTATAATTTTTTCGACGAATTGAGCTGTCGATAAAATGGTAGCGGGTGTTTTCTTTTGTGCCTATGAACTGCAGAATTAGCCTTGAACGAAAATCACTTCGTTCAAGGGTAATTCTGTGCATTGTGGGTTCCGAGCGGGGCATAGATGTGTGGAGTAGGTTCGTATAGGTCGGATGGCTAGCCTTGGTCAAAGAAGATGTAATAATACTACGTACTTGGTGTCAGAGCTTTTAAGTCATTTGAAAACGTATGACGTTTTTAAAAATTGACAACAACCGAGAGCCAAAATTGCACGTGTCACCTAAGCCATGAAAGTGCCCAGTTGTAAGCGATCACCCATCGAAAGATGGACCGAGATTGTTTAACTTCGATGATAACTAAAAATGAAATATAAACGGATTTAGGCAAAGATCATTGGAGAAGTGCCATATTTGCTTGAAAACAAAGCATAACAACTAGGTTTTGTTTTCCAATAAGCAACTACCTATGACTTTTTTTATAAATTGCTCACAGTGCAATCGCTCCGCCCAATTCTGGACATCTCTAGATACTCTGCTAGTGGATTCTAGGTCTTATAATAGAAGTTTCTAGAATCGTAAGAGATAATGTTGAAAAAGACATTGTCGGAATTGTCCATTTATTCGATTCACTTCAAGGATCTAGTCTAAAACTGCGTGATTCGAGTCGGATGCAAGAATGTGGGTATCTCTGTGCGAGTCTGTGTTGCATTTCTCTACTCGAGACTGTTTCCCGTAAAGTACAATGTAGTGCCTTCAGATCTAGGGTACACAAATACCTTTTAGATACGCGATCCCAATACATTCTACTTATATGCAACTTACTTATTTATCAAAGATGTATAATAATATTGAAAACATGTATACTCATAATTGTGAACAACTTTTACTGTTGAACCAACGATTAAAAGTCAGACGTCCACATCACACTAGTGGCGTTGTATGAATGAGCGACAGAAAAAACAGGAACTTATGAGATTTTCACGCATCCATGATACGTGGTTGGGATCCTCGTATACATATAATATATCAATGCATCATTCAACCATCTGGCAATTGAAACTCCAAGTTTCAAAATCTAAGGTGGCTGAAAAAGCCGTCATTATAATTATCAAGAAGATCGTATTGTTGGACGATACCTTAATTTCCAATCCACCTTCTGAAATGTAAATAACTCTGTGAATAATGAGACCATACCAGTAGCGGTTGGACCAACCCAGTAATTGTGGTGCTTGTTAGAGCTTGGCGATATGGATGAGCAAGATGGCTCAGTAATGTAAAGCCAATTATGATAATTCCTTTAATCTACTGCAGAACTGAGGAAGGAGAGCAGATTGATGATGGTAAGTACCGAGAAGTAAGAACGTTTGGATCACTACGTACGAGTATAATTGTACAGTTTTACCACAAAGGTTTTACGCACGCTTTAAACAATGTTTAACAATACAAATTGCACGGTAAAACAATGTTATAGCTTGTTTTTGTGGTAAGGCAGTTAGTGTTTTGTTTATTACCTGTATTTTAGTGGAAACTGTACACTTCTGAGATGGTCTTTCTAAAATTCATAATTGCCGTATAACCTCGTCGTATTTTCCTTCGTACCTATCTCTCTCCATCCTAAGGTTGCCTGGAAGAAATCACTTTCAGTGATAAGACCGCCGGTTGCTTCACATGTTTTAGCATCTATTTTTCTTTTTTTTTCTGTTTTATGTGTGTGTGAACGTGAATCAATTGTTTATCTATCTGTCTAATTGTACCGGACTTTTGATATCTTACTACTAATCATGAGGCCCTACAAAAGCCCATTAAGGAACAACGTAGGACGTCCACCCACAAAGTGGAAAATAAATCTGATTCGAACCACAGGAATACGCTGGATGTAAGCGACATACCTACAACCGGTCCTATAAGTATCTAATCTATTGGAGAGGCCAATGTCAAACTGTAATTTTTTACGAATATATGATATTGATGATGAATCAATTGCCAGACATTTATTTTCCATCAATACAATCTCTTAAAGGCCACCGCAAGATCACTGGATGCGAGCCGCTTTCAATCGGTTTTTTATTGTAGATTTTTAGGAGAGGCTTTAGACAGACAAATGATATAAATTTCGAAAAATCCTTTTGATATTATCAAGAGGCTCCTATCCAATACATGTTTACTACCAAGATTCCTATCCCCTAGACATCCCTACCTAGATCCCTGTCCCCATCTAAGTAAGTTCTTATAATCCGGATGGCTAGCTTTGGTGTCATAATTTTTTTGAGCCACCTAAAGTCCTCTGACATAACTAAGCAGTTAAAAAACCGGAACCTACAATTAAACGTGTCATCCGTGCCACGGTAGCACTCTGGTGTAAATGCCACCCGCTGTCAGCAGCACGAACACTGACCGTGCTGAACGTTGCTGAACTTCGATGATTGCTAAAGAACACGTAATCAAACTACGCTATGAGCGCTACAAATAGAAAATATTTATAATATACAAAAAAACCGGTACTACTTATCAATACGCTGTCCTCAGCTTAGAGGTCTACCCCCACACTTCTCCACCTAGACCCCTGTCCCCATCTGAGTCTAAGACCCCTACTTCATTTGCAGTCGCCTCTACGTTAAAATCAATTATGCTCGCGATTGTTTCGTTAGCGAAAGCAAATGTTTTTTGTCCTCTCATTCGTAGATAAACAGTCAGTTACTGGTGTTATTCCATTTCATGTACTCGTAACTTCAAAGTGTTTTAAATACATAATAGACATAGAGCCTAGTTTTTAATGTTTGACTAATTAAACAACACTTTAAACACAGCTAGTTTCCCGAGCAGCCTCCAGTTTCAGTTTTTGCAAATTACAATAATATTAGAAATAGTACTAAGAATAAAAGTTTTCAAGCAAATATGGTATTCAACAAAACTATCCATACCTTTGTAATTTGATAAGCAATACATTTCATTATTACTCTACTATAGTAATAACCTATTCTGTCCTCATAAAAAAAGGTTACATTTAGATTTTAGATTAGGTAATATAAGATACATTTTTATTTCAAAAACTTACACTAGGTACACAATTTTAAGTAGCTCGCAATTGTAGTTGAAATTGTAAAGTTGATCAATAGAAGAAAACGCTACCACTAGCCATTACTATTTATAAAATGATTTTTCACTTCTTTGTTAGCGCCATAGCGACACTTTTCTTTGCGATAGAACATAATAATAAACGAACATAAAACAGTTAACTTAATAAACTTGCATCCATAAAGAATTCATTTGATGAAAAGATCGTTTTTTCTTGCTCATACTCATTAATAGTTAAGCAAACGAGTAAGCATGCACCTTCAAATCTACTTTTTTAATTTCTTTTAGGTTTGTGTTTGACTACATACTGCCTGATGTTAAGCAATTAGCGGTCTAGTGTGTAGCATGCTTACCTAGAAGATACCTATTCACTCGGGATTTGAAGACACCGACGTTTTACCTTAGCGGGAAGACAGACTCAGGCAAAGCGTTCCACATTCTGGCTGCACGTATGAGGAATGTGAATTCGAAACGAATTCGAACTTGGTTCTAACGTACGGAACGTCCACCACCCTCAAGTGTTTTCTTTACTGACGCGAGTATTTTTAACTTTCAAAAGCAAGGATCTGAGCGAGTTTCAAATAACTTTCAAATTCAAAGGTACGGTATGGAGCTAACGTACTGCAGTCCAGCGGCCCTCTCCGCTTTTGGTCCTTTGTATTCGCCGTCCGTCTGTCTGCTCCTCTTTTTGATGAGTTCGCCTTTTCACGATGCATTTCCTTGATTCTGCTCGGACGGACTCTACTTTAACGAACTTTACTGATTTTCTTTTTGGCGGGAAAGTTTTTTTTAAGTAGTCTGATTGCGTGGATTATGTTGATAGGCTGCAGGCGGGTTTTTGATTGGTTGTTGTGTTTGACGAAAGTTTTTTTTAATATGCGGATAGATTTATGTTCTATAGACATTAGAGAATACTCATAATGTATATATTAGATAAGTTACAGTATCTATGTATAGGTTATTTCAACTAAGTCAAAAAAAGTTTTTTTTTACATCATAACGGAAATGTTATAAATACTTTAATAAAACTCTGCAATCAATTGTACTGTACTGTATCAGCATTTTTAATAGTCCACTGCAGGACTTAGGCCTACCCACGAAGGGTGATTGGGCCATATTCACCACGCTGGCCCAGTGCGGGTTGGAGGATTCGCATACGCCATCGAATTTCTTCTACGGACATATGCAGGTTGCCTCACGATGTTTTCCTTCACCGAAAAGCCAGTGGTGAGAAATTCCGTAAGTACATAAATTCCAAAGAACTCGTTGGTACGGGACCGGGATTTGAACCCACGACCTCCAATTGCAAGGCGGGTGTCACTACCCCTAGGCCACCACGGCTTTTTCAATCAATTAAATCAGCTATATTTCATAGGAATGGTATACATAATGTATATTGTAAAGTGTCAATGAATGATATATATTTAAATAATAAAATTAATTAAGTATTTAGCAACAGATCGAATTGAGCAACAGATGAAAATTAAAGTTGACAACAACGAGGAAGACGCCATCAGCCGCTTCGTGCGGCGTGCGACGACTGCGTCACCTAAGGTCATCGTAGACTATAATTTAAAGATGGCCATTAAAGATCGAGACGCGGCGGTGGTGGAGGCCCTGAGTAGTATAAGTAGTCCTTTTTAAAAATCGTAAATTTAGAAATTTAATTAGGTTTAGATTTATTTTAGTGTAGAGTCCTCTAGTAAAGCCTTAGTTTTAGAAATATTGTTCAAATCAATAAAAAAAAGTAATGTATAATCTTAAAGAGCACAGGCCCCGGTGTCTGTGGAGTGTAATAAAAAAAATAAAATAAAAAAAATAAAGTAGAATAAAATCCAGGTAGTTAAAATTAGTGAAATTGCACAATATATTGGTATTTTATAATTTGTACGTAGGCGCGTGACCTTTTTAAAAAACCTTTCAGAATCCTTGAAAAACTTTGATAACAACTGTTAAATTTTTTCACACTCAAAATAATAAAATAAAACTAAATAGCACCTAATTAAAACGGTTTCAATTAAATCGAAATCATTAGCTAACAAATGACTTTAATCTCATCAATTATGGACCATCTCCCAAAGTAATAAAGGTTAAAGTTAAATATCGGAGTAATTAACTTTTTTTATTGGACGCGCACTATTGGCAAGGAGCGTGCGTTGTATTATGCAAACGATCAAGGAGTTCAATTAAATAGGTTTTTTGCAACAGTTGTAATGGCAGAGTGTGCGACGTGCCAGTGTGAATGGCGTCTTATTGGACGTTGGATTTAATGAAAATGACGTCAGTAGACAAGATATCTTGATAGTATACATATGACATATTTTTAACGTTATTCTCGTAGACCACGCAAGTTTTATTTTCATTTGAGTTAGATGAAAAAAGTAGAAGTTAACAGTAACAGTAAGTAACTATCTTCTACAAGATTATTTTTTGCAAAAATTAGCATGACCGACTTCACCCGTGTACAGAATTCGCGAATATTTTGCACGGATCGATGTAGCATTTTTCACATTATTGTTGATTTTTTAAAAATGGCTGTGCGGATTTTGATAAAATTTAAATGAAACCAATTTCGAAGTATACTTTTTCAAATAAAAAAAGAATTATTGAAATCGGACTACTATGAAAAAAGTTATGCGTGGTAATTGTATACCCCCTCCGGTGGTACGTCGGTCGAAAATGAAACCTTTTAAAAATTAACGTTTCATTAAGACGCATTGACATTCTTATTGAAGTCTATGTTACTGTTATAAATTCATTCATCATCATCATAACTTAAGAAGGCTCTTGTCGCTGGAGCAACTTCCATGTCTCACGGTCTTCTGCTAGTATTTTTACCTTCCTGTACAACATGACATCTACTTTTTCTTTAATTTGGCCAAAAATGGTATTTCGTCGTCTTCCCCTTTCCCATTTAACAATTTCATTACACAGTATTATTTTAAATACGTACGACTTAGTGAAGTAGGTACCTAAACGTGTACCATAAGCAATTATTGTTGTTTTTAGGTTTTCATCCTAGCTATATTGTAAAAGTAGACACAAAATTACATATTATATTAATCGTTGTAATTTTTTTTGCTATGTCAACCTTTCTGAAATTGTATTGTCTCATATATAAAAGTCTAAACGTCATAGACTTTCAATATATTAATATGAAACAGCTGATTTTTCCGAAATCAGGGTTAACTTCATAAAGATTTTCATAACGATAAGATAAAACTATGCTCATACTAAAAATACTTTTCGCATTTTAGTTCCGATTTTTTTTAATTTTCGTCCAAAACTCACTCTCCCCTCACCCCCATGAGATGACATCCACGCTTACCTGAAACAAAAACAAGGAACGTTAACCATTGCCGGCTGTTAATTACACAAGTCGTAGATTTACTACGGGGCCCTGCCTACGACGCGCGCCAATTATGAATGCCCGTGAAGCAGAAACACTTTCGTACGATGGGGTCGCTATGATTGCTGGACATTTAGGATAATTTTGGCATTTTTATTACCACGAATGAAGTACTAGCTGCCCGTTCCGGCTTCGTTCAAGTACGATTGTTGTAGATAAAAACCTACTCGTTGAAACAATCTAAAATATGGTCAAAACTGCATTCAAATCTGTTGTGTAGTTTGGAAGATATAAGAGGATACTCACACAGATGGGACGACAGATATACAGAAATAGCAACTTTTCTGTATAATATGCAGTGAAGTAAATCAATTAGAATAAATTACATAATGTTAGGCAAGTATTTAGAAATTAGAGACACGATAAAAAATAATAGAGTTATTAACAATCAAAAGAATTATCTTTCATGCGTGTTCGTACATCTAATTACGTATATTAATGTTTTATTTTTTGCCTTTAAAAATATTGATAATTCCAATTAATAATAATTTTAATACAACGAGCACATAACGTTTAAAGTGAATACAATAAAAGAAATTAGTCTATCTCCTTTCAGCGTACCTACCTAAAACGTTAGATAAAATACTCCCAGCTTTTTATTTTGCAGTTCAGAAAAACTCGCTACCTACAACTGCTATTTGGTTGATTGTTTCTATGTTATGAAATTCGAAACTCGAATTAAATACAGCAGCATCTGGCCGAGAAAATCAATAAAGAAAATTATTAATAGGTACGTAGGTATAATTAAGTGACCTTCCATTGTCCTCAGCAAACTCAACGTGTGGTTACCCCAATAAGTGGTGGCAAAGGGACGATTCTCTAATCCATTTACGATATAAGAGGTATAAATCAAACTTAATATGAGCTACATGTGTTGATAATGCACGTACACATACACAGTCCAAGATGGCGGCTGGGTACGTATAGGGTGTAAGTGTGTGGGTGTTGGGATTAAAAATGACGAATGTTTATCGTTTTTTTTTTGTGGTTTGAGAAATGTTGCTAGAAGGAATATTGAAAGCTGCATTCTGGATATGAGTCTTTTTTTATAAAGTCACGGAATTCTTATAGTTTAGAATCTCTACATAAAGGTATTATGTAAATTGACATTTTATTAATAAATACTTATGACTTATGTATAAAACACAATTGAATAATTCTATCGTTACCTACTGAAAGATCTATCTGCATGAAATTATTAATTTAGGTACTACTTACGTCTTCATCCAACTTCTTCATTGTCGCATTCATTGACAACTGCTCTTTGTTTATTTACTTAGTTTCTTTGTAAGTAATAGATTTCAGAAACTATGATTTAATTTTGAATTTTGGTTAATTTTTACCTTTACCTTTATATCAGGTATTTTTTTTTCTATTACTTAAGACTATTATGCTACTGCTTTTATAAAAATAGCCCTATAATTTTAGTAAAAGCAAAGACATAAGTCCAACCCCAATACGAGTAAATAAAATGGACACTAACCATTCGAAATAAAGGCGGAACTCACTTTTACCCAGATCTAGGTGTCACTACTGTACCCCAATCAACCTTTCTACTACCACGCGAAATGCTGCACAAACTTCAACTCTATAATCACATTGATAGAGTCCACAATGCAATCCTCACAAAACAATTCCAACCGGACCATCATTACCTTAACATTACAACAAAGTAGAGTAAATCCTAAACAACCCACACACACACGCAGATGAAGCGCAAATGTGTGCAAGGTGGCATGAAAATGGAATTACGGGGGGGTGAAAATGCAAAGGAATCAACCGGGCGAGGGGAGGTTGGGCGAAATTGTCCCAGACCGGACACTTTGAACGAATTATGACGGTCATTATTAGAACGTGGACAGAATTAAATTGCCTCCCCCCTCTCCCCTCCCGCACCTTCCGGCTAAGTATTCCGCATAATGATACCTGTCTAGGAGACACTTATCTCGGATGGAGAGTGTCGATGTTGATTTGTTTTGTTTCTTTTATTGAAGCGTTAGTGCTAGATTGGGGATCTATATGGGAGGTGTACGTCCAGTAGTGATTGTTCTATGGCTGACATGATGATGATTGGAATGTTGACTGTAGACAGGAGTTGATTGGTTTATAAGGTTGAATTTGAATCGGGTTTTTTTCAGAGATTAGCTAGTATTTTGACTATCGATAGTAACTACAAATTTGACTTAGTAGATTGAATCAGGCGTTACTTTGCAGAAGTTCATCTTCAAATCTTTGTTTTCAATAAATATTTAGTGTATCTACTGTAGTGTTAACTATACATTTATCCAAAACAAAGATTTTAACTATTTGACCACCTAAATGTTTTTGTATCCACATAAAATTAAAAATTTAGAACTATATGATTAAGTATGTTTTAGAATATAAAAATGAGTAAGTATAAAGGTAATGGTTTTTTGTATTTCAATTTTATATTGTTTTTCTTCAAAATATTAAAATCTAGTTAAATTAACCTTATACTAAACAAACAAGAAACTAAAAGCCTTAATAGATTTCATAGAACACACATAACACCGGTATCTTGTCCCAGAATCATAATCCCGACAAATAGCAGGTACGGCCACAGAGTAAAATAATCTGTAAGATAAATTTACAAAAACAATGCAAACATTAGCTGTGGATTAGCGGAGTAACGTAGGCTGTATCAATAGTCGTGCAATCAGCAGATTTGCCGTAATCTCGGTGGAGAGCGATAAATAGGTGAGTGGTACGAGTCATGAGATTCTAAGGTCAATAAGCAAAATTAAAAAAAAATGGCCTAATCAAGCAACTTAGCTACTGTGATGTTAGCTACAAGCTGCGGATAATACCGGATAACCTAATCAACGCGCAACTGTTAAGATGAGGCACCGAGCCGAGAAACACGAAAACGAGTACTTTTAAATGCGCGATGATCAATGCCGAATAATATTTACTAAAATTTAACAAAAAAAACGTAGAGATAAGGGAAAACCTTGAAAAATTTTATGAACCGGACAAAATATTGAAAAGTAACCGGCTTTATTAAAAAAAAACTTACAAATTTCTCACCCAAAAAAATGTAATTTTCGAATGCTCAGAATAGTCAGCAACAACACTCAATTATTTAGTTACGAATAGAATAGCCAGATCACTTTTATATTTTACAGACCGCAAAGTTATTTTTGAATGTTTACATTATGAGTTATTAATTAAAATCTCACTGCTGCCCGCCGCTCTGGCGCGATCTTGTCGAGCGCGACCGCGTCAAATTTGTCCGAGTGAAGGGGCGCGGTACTCGATTTTTGAAACAATAGTTTATCAATGCGTCACCTTAAATGAGCTTGTTCATTGAATTATCATCCGCACCTTGTAGCTAACATCAAAACCACCGAGACATTTGATCCGACCTTTGCCAAATAATACAATGAACAAAAAAATATAATACGTCATTTAGCATTCAACATTTATGTGATTGGCTAGAGTTTTCATATATTTTTATATATTAACATCTGCCGTAATGCAGACAATTTTTACTACCTTTAGGTAATTTTTAAGCTAACTTTCGGTACGAAATATTAGATGAATTGAGTTTTGACGTTATTTTATACCTACTTTGATAATACATTTTCATTTGAGAAACACGTACCTTTACTCACTGTTTAACAAAATACTTTTCATACGACGCACACCCGGGTAAAAAGTTATTTTATTGTAACTGCGCTTTTGTCGTAAAATCCTTATTCTACTTTTATTCCAGAGCAAAAAAAAACATTAGGGTACAAAAATAGAAATTATAAAAAAAAACACTTAACATATGTCGCAAAAACGCTGCTCGCTTATAACTCAGCCAGCTCGTTTGCCATACAATATTGATACAGCAACAAAGCACGGTGAATCTCGCGTCCCACATGACCGCTCTATCTCGAAACGAACCATAATGTTCGGTAAATACCGCTATGGCCTTATTGTGCCGTAGTTATACGATTACTACGTACGATTTACGTATTAGTGATTTAACTATTACCTACCTAGTGTAACGTATTTAAGTATTACTGTAACATATTTATCCACTAACTACGATTTGAAACTTCAGAAATTACCAACTTATATAATATTTTTAAGTAAACATGCATGATAAAAATGAGTAATCTAAATATGGCAATTATTTATCAAAGATTTAGATCACATCATAATCAAATCCAATCGATTAAGCTTTAACAGTCTATGGAAGAGAACAGAAAAATATGATTCACATCTAACAGTACTTAAAATTAAGCAATTTTTTAGTATTTCAAATCACGCAGTTTTTTAGATGAACATTACATGTAAAAAAACTATTTGTTTTTTTAAAATAATATATTTTCTAGACAAAATACGTTTGACAGCATTCTTTGTGAGTAACATATTAGTACTAATGGCATATTATGAAATAATGTTCATATTTTAGGTAGCTACTATTTTCTTCCGTTCTGTCCCCGGGGGACAGACTGGAATAATTCCTGTTTTTTTATATTAGTTGTAAAGATTGTAAGATGATTATTATTATTGTTTCCAGTTTTAACTACTAATATTAAAACAAGAAAAAAAAAATTAGGAAGCCCCCATACAACAAACTTGAATTTTAGCCGTTTTTTAGCTCGCAAAAACTAATAACGGTGACAGGTAGATACCCTACGTTTATTAGTTTACTCGTAGTCACACTGGTGTATCAAAGAGGTGTAACCACGGGTCCGGGCTGGAAATATTCATAGAACATTTAGTTATACGTTCCCTTCAAAAATAAATAACTAAATTAAAATAAAATATACATATTCCGTACGGTACGGAACCCTTCGTGCTGCGGGTCCGACTCGCACTTATTTTTCGCATTATTTTGAATACCGTCCTATACATTTTTATACTTGTAAAGATTTTTTTAAACGTTCTAGAAACCTGATAAGAAATACTTACTTATAGTTATTTACAACGGCTTCTGTTAGTAAACGTATTAAACGTATTCGCGACCGATGCTTAGTTTTATGTTCGACAATTTGCTTCTTTATTGGCTCGTTGAGCAAAGAAACTGATGCCTCGAAGATCAAAAGAATCATAATCAGACGATGGAAAATCTGGAGCTTTATTTGAAGAGCCTTATTTAGGAATACTTTTAGTTTTTGACTATCTAAACTTAATCTTAAATTATTTTAGTTGGAGTCTTTATTAGATGTTTGTTTAAAGCTTTTTAGTGGTCATGAAATATAATATATCTAATGATAAAGTAAGATACTAGGTACGGTGTTCTGCCAAATGCCAGGACTTTCAGGGGATTGTCTAAAAATAATAATAGTGTGTCCACAAAATTTATCGAACAGCTATTTTATTTATAGCTATTTCGAGGTCGGTCTGATAGTAAAATTGTTCGTGATGGCGAATATATTATAAACCTCTAATAGTTCATGCAAGCTATGGAGAGGGCTATGCTCGGAGTCTCTCTGCGGGATCGAATCGGGAATGAGGAGATCCGTAGAAGAACCAAACATAGCCCAACGGATTAGCAAGTTGAAATGGCAATGGGCAGGGCACATAGCGCGGAGGACTGATGACCGGTGGAGTCGAAAAGTTCTCGAGTGGAGACCAAGTATTGGCAAGTGCAGCGTAGGACGTCCACCCACAAGGTGGACAGATGACCTCATTAAGACCGCAGGATCGCGCTGGATGCAAGCCACTATCAACCGGTCTTATTGGAGATCCATAGGGGAGGCCTATGTCCAGCAGTGGACGTCTTTTGGCTGATGGATGGATGGAATAGTCCATGCACTTTGCAAAAAACACCTTGTACAAAAGGTTTGTCAGATGTCTATTTTATCAATCTTATTCTAAGAAAAACTATGATATTAGCGAAACGATTACATTTAGACTACTTTTGATCTATACCATGTGAAAATGATCTACTTTCATTAATTTACTGCGATAATTAATAATTTTAATTAAACATAACAGCCCTATTTCTACCGATTTCAACATGTTTCTCCCATCAACCCCGCCATAACATTATCAAACAAAACATAACGACAATGCTCGAAATATAATAACAATATTTCGACAACACTAATTCCCTCACGCACACATACACGCGGCGCCCGTAATCGTTAACGTCGTCTATTAACACATATAAATTTAGAGATGCGAAGTGAATTTTGCAAATATCGATGAAAATGAAATGTAAACAAAGGGTACAGTCGACGCTATTTTATTGACGGGTTAAAGTGGTGACGTCGCAATATGTTGAAAAAGCAGTAGGCAATGTTGTGATAAAATCTAAAAATATTGTGATCTTAAAATATTCCTTTACTTTAAATTTACAAAATACTTTGACTATAAAGAAATGTGATCCGTGATTGTAATATTTAAAATAAAAAATAGGTTGTGTGTCATCTACATTTCAGTATGCCAGCTGCGAGAGTACTGAGAGTAACACATTTATATAAATTATTCTAAAAATCCTAAACCTTCTTCGAGAATATTCAACTAGTAAATTTAGAAAAAAATATTATTATGACGCTTCTATATTTTATCAATTTATTTAAAACCATTTTTTATCTTATTTGATAAATGCTTACTTGTCGAATTTTAAGGAATTAATGACTATTTATTCAACTACTTTAAGGACTATTTAAGGATTATTTATACAATAACTTTATACATTATATGATGTCTTAAAATTCAAGTTAGTGTTGTCCAGACAACGTATTTTAGCACCTGTCTATACTTCATTAACTGTCTATACTGTAGTACAGTTGACTTAACTTTATCGAGGGGTTAACCCGGCAACGCCGAGCGGTAGTCAGCAAAGAATATTAAAACAATGGCGCCGAGCTAAATACGAGAGGACAGGGGTGGTTATTACAATATTTGCTAGCTTCTCGTTATTTTTAAGTATCCGCGCGTCTGCGGTTCTCAAACTTTGTGGGTGTGATATATGGGGCAAATGAAACTGAGCAAGTGGGGTGCGATGGGGCTGTTGGTTTAAGTAAAGGGTGAAAAATGCAGAGATGACAATATTTTTTATCTAAATATCAGCGTAAGTTTATTTTTGTAGATATGTCAATATAGGTGGTTTATATTGTTTATTGAATTTGTTTAGACATGTGATCGAATATTGTTTTATCGATATTTATTTCATCGACAAATAAATCGGTTCTACACAACTAGTGTTAGAGCTGTTATTTAATATTGTAGTTGTAGAGCAAAACACATTTCTATACAACATGGTTAATCATAATCCCATAAAAATTTGCTGCTTTCGAGAATATTAAAATAAGCAAAAACTGTTTAAAAATCATTACAACTTTTTATTTATTTTTGCAAATTATTTTTTTCAGCAAAATTTCTACAGAAACACTGTTCTTTCTTTTCAAAGCTTCCATAACAAATACAATATCTAAATATTGCCAACATAACACGTTAAGTAATACAATATTTCCCCCCTTAAATCACCCTACGCTATAAACAAAATGAAACAAAACATTGAGAGCCGCCGCACGGCGTCATAGCGAAACGACACGGGCGGTAAATTATAATGTTTTATGGTTTAATACTGCAGATAAGGCGGGTAAGGAGCCTATTATTAACCGTGTTAACCACCCCGAGCCGCACATCGCCTGATAAGGGAGGAACAACAAGGGTTGGAGGTGGATGTGACGTCAGAGGTGATGCAAGCTTGCCGGTACCGGAGTCAGGTATTACTGATGCTTACTGTACAAGTTGGAATAACATATGCATTTATTTGAAGTGTATTTGATGCTACATTTCTGTGTATTCTAACAACTTTTAACTAGACCGCTTGACCACTTTGGTATCAATAACTCATTTTTGACCAAAGTGGTTTAGTTTGATTTCTATTTGCTAAATTACACACACACACACGGCGTCTTCCTGACATGACTTATAGTCATACTTTGGAGTATCTCCATTACTTTTTATGTGAATTTCAATATCACTAGGATTACGACCATTAGTCACAGCACCTTATCACGAAACGCTAATATAATAAAACTCAAAGTTTGTGAGTGTGTTTGTATGTTTGTTACTTCTTCACGCTCAAATAGTTTTACCACTTATCATTCTGTTTTCAATCGTAGACTATTTTTTAGCAATAGGTAACACCGCGTAAACGTAACTACTCGGTGGCCTGCCTTTGTGCTGTCTTGGGAGCGCCGGTATCTCCAGGGAAACGCACCTGAGTCCTCAGCAATTTTCTATTGACGTCTTGCGATAAACATACAGCCACATACGACAAGATGGCCGTTGGCCGGCATTGCATGGCCGGCAGTTGTCGTCCTCTCCGTGGCCGTTTGAGTGGATTGCTAGAGCCCCATGTCCAACCACCCAAGAGCCCAGATGCCACTTTTTAGTAGGCTATTAGGTACTACAGGCAGAAGATACCGATGCCGTATTATACTGCCCCGGCATCATAGCCATTTAGGCTGGTATCTAATAGTGCCTTGTGTAATATTGTTAAAAATACTACATTGATTCGATTCGAGCGAATTTTTCGAATTCTGCACAAGGAAGAAGTCGGTTGTGCCACTTTTGGCGAAAAATAATTATGAATGCTTATTTTATAAGTGTACACAGATCAAAGTAGAATGATACCTTAACTTATAAACGATATTATTTTTAAACGAAAGTTTTATTTTCTTTTTGACGACGTACCACCGGAGAAGGTGTACAATTCGACGCGTATTTTTTTTTATGTATAACCACGCATATCTTTTTTCATAGTGGTTCGATTTCAATAATTATTTTTTTATTGGAAAGAATATATTTCGGAATTGGTTCCATTTAAATTTTATCGAAATCGGCTGAGCCGTTTTTGATAAATCAACAATAATGTGACAAATGATCCATTGATCCGTGCGAATTATTCGCGAATTCTGTACACGGTACAAAAGGGTGTAAAAAGCCGTGGCTTAGAGGTAGTGACACCCGCCTTACAATCGTGAGGTCGTGGGTCCAAATCCCGGTTCCGTACCAATGAGTTCTTTGGAATTTATGTACGAAATTTCACACCACTGGCTTTTCGATGAAGGAAAACATCGTGAGGCAACCTGCATATCTCCGTAGAAGAAATTCGATGGCGTATGCGAATCCACCAACCCGCACCGGGCCAGCGTGGTGGATATGGCCCAATCACCCTTCGTGGGTAGCCCTACGTCCTGCAGTGGACTATTAAAAAAGGCTGATACAGATACAGATTCTGTACACGGGTGAAGTCGGTCATGCTGATTTTTGCAAAAAATAATCTTGTTAAATTGTACACTTGTAGAAACAATCACCATTACGTCACACTTCCCAGTCTCAGTTTAATTTATCCGCATAATATGTTTACCCTATTTAAGACCACCTTCTCCCTTCTTCACCCCCTGAATATGATTTTTAACGGGCCATCCCCAAGTATGTAATTGCTACTGAATGCGCTTCGTAATGATTATTTATGTAGCGTGGAGGAAAGGGGGGGAGAAATTATTTTTTATTGTACCCGCTGTGCAGGTTTGTTATGACTGGCTTATCTAGTTGGGCGATGGCGCCACTATCACATTTTCTGAAAAGTGTCAAGAAAATCTTTGTTGCCATTATTTGGCCGTGTGCGTTGTGTACGTTGGTCTATAGTCCGCTAGAAGTATGTTGTGAGAACAATAAGTTTTGGGAAATGTAGGTCTCTGGCATAGTATATCTTGGATCTGAGAATAATGTGTACCTTAACGGTTGCCTGGAAGAAATTGCTTTTTAGCGATAAGGCCGCCGATTGTAACACTTACTATAAGTTCCTAGTCTAAGTTTTCCTAGTTTATTGAAGTTTTGGTGTGGCAATAAAGAATTTATATATCTATCTACCTAGTTATCGGAATAAATTTACTACAAATAGCACCCTTAAAATTATGCAATTTACCATTCATAAAAATGAATATCAATTATAAATATCAATCATATTATATGTATTCGTATTTTATGTAGGTATATTTATGTTATGACATTTATGTCTTTTTTGTTGATATTTTGTAGTGTTTAGTATATCTTGACTATCTTTTATTGCACCCCGTCTATTTTCCGTTGCGGTATTCTCTCCTTACAGAGGTTGCCTGGAAGAAACCGCTTACAGCGATAAGGCCGCTGTTTGTTTTAACTAGTTAAGTGTAAATTGTTTTGTATTTCTATCTTTGGTGTGAAGCAATAAAGTATTATTTATTATTTATTAATAATTTATTAACAGGCTAAATTTGAGTTTTACGTGACGCAAATTAGGCTTAATTTGTTTCAAGAGTGAAACTTTAGAATGAAAAAAACTCTTAAAGAGGTAGATAAATAGATAACACCCATTAGAGAGCCTACAAAAGTCTCTATTAGTCTAATATTTACATATATGTACCTATAAGTATTAAAAGTAACTATTTCGACCTAGAATATTTTTGAAAATTCTTTACTGTTAAATACACTGTCTGGCATTAATAATATATAATTATGCTACGCCCTATTAGATAGGGCGAATATGTACACAATTAGCAATAAGTATTAGTCTAATATGCTAAGCACTGTTTGTATTCACATGTACGTATATCTTGCATAAATAAATAAACTAAACTAAACTATACAATAACTGATCAAGTTTTATTTCATGGGAGTTGAATTCGTATAAAGTTGATTAAAATTACGTACTAATTAATATAACAATTGGTCGGAAATGTGATAAGGGTTTAAAAGATTTGTTTTATCGAATCATGTATTATGTATTTACAAATTGAACTTTTAATTCATAAATAACCAACCAAATGCGTATCAAAAATTGTAGCGACCTACTTTTCAAAAACGAAAATTTCAAGAGCAACTAGAGAGAAACAATTGCAACCCAAATGAAGTGGTAGATCCCGCCAAACGCCAGCCCAATCGTCGGCCAAAATAAAAACATTGCACATTTTGCGTAAATTTTCGCGAATTCGAGAGCTGCGCATAATGAAATCGTAAATCGGGCCCGCACGGGTATAATAGTGAAATATAAATCGGGCCGCGGTTTGGCGCCGGTGGATTGTTGGCCGACATTTTTGCGGGCCGCTTCAATCACGCGTTTTATAAGTTGGGCGCGGAGGAGGGCGATTGCATTTGTGGTGGGTTTTGGTTACAGGATTTAAGTAGTTGACAAGTAGGTCTATTCACGTAAAATATCTATATTTATATAAGTAGTTTCAAATACTAAAATAAATAAATTATTGTTTTTGATAAAGGCAATTATAGTAAGTAGATTGATAAAAATGACATAATTTGTGGAAAATACCCAATTTAACAGAAAATAAATTGATTGTGTGACTTTTTTGTTTACGTAGAGATTGCTTAGCGTAAAATACTGTTTATAAAATGTGGCGTTCTCACATTAATTGCTCTCCTATTTGTTTTACTGTAAATCATCATGAATATTAATTATCATTATTAACTTAAAATTTTTCTTATTAAAATCCATGATTTTTCTTTTTCTAAAGTAATTTAGAAAAAGAAAAATCAACAATCAGAAATTTAGTTTAATTTTACCGATGATTGTTTAATTTAATTTTGAAACCTCGAATGGTATAATATTTTTAATCGAAATTAACAATAAAATGTTTATCTATCACCTATCAAAATACTACTTTTGTCAATAGTTGCAGTCATCAATGCTGTCAAATATAAAACCCAAAAACAAAACGTCAGACACCAAACACCGAAAAAGTAAAAAGCGGGTAGATTTACAAACTGCACCGACGCTAACACACTTTCACGTGTCGATGGATCCGCGTAAAAGCCTAAAAAGCCGAAAAAATGACGAAAAACTGGCCGAAAAAGAGCTGAAAAATAATGAAAAAAGCCCAATCGCGTCCTGTAGGTACATGCATCTTCTGGAAGCTGACAAATGGGCATAAAATGGCGGATGAGGCCCGCGACTGAAAATCATTCAGCGATACTGACGCGCAGGGCTGCCACCTGAGACGGAATGAAAAATTCTCCATGTTAGGTAAATGTTGATCATTGATTAGATGTTTGTTGAATTTTTGATAAATTCATCTTGCGAGTGAAATTTTGTGAACGGTGTGGCAATTCTGTGGGTATTTTTTATGGAAACCTACTCTTAACGTAGGTTGTCATTTTTTCTATTTATGACCGTTCATGTCATATTTCATGGGTTAAAAAAGGTAGAGAAAATTTAGTTGACAGATAGTATTTTTTTTAACCCGTACAAAAATACCTGTATTTTACATGATGATAATAACAGTGTATTTATGATAGGTATCATTAAATAAAATATAAGAAAATTTGTAATTACATAAAGTTAATTTGTCACTTCATTATAATTATTACCTACGAATTTTTTTCTTGTATAATACTTATTTTTATTGATTAAATATTTAAGTAGGTATTAGGTGCAAAGTTAATTAGCTACATAAAATTGCACGTAAGTACTAAAAAAAGCAATTTTGTTCAAGGCCCAATCAAGGAGCTCAAAATCGTCGGTAACCCTATCCCAAACTTTTTATCCAAACGCCATCAATAAAAAGCCTAAAAAAACAAAACCCGTGACGTCACAAGCTACGTTTTCGCGCCGACACCGGCGAGCAAATAAATCAGGGGTTTCGCTAGCATGGAGACGGCTCTTCCCAAAGCAAGACATTTCATCACAGAAATTGGTACAAAATCTGTCTACATACATCAGATATGAAAAGTTTTTTTTATTCTTTACCAACTTATTTAATTATTGTTCTAAAATATTTTAGTTATGAGTAGAATACATAAATTGGTTTGATCTGCTATCTGTCTTTCATTCAGCATATTCGTATTTGCTGTCTTTAGCAAATACTTTGTTAGTCTAAAATAAAACAGGTCAGCGAACATTTTTAACCAAATAACACAAACTAAACCATTCAACAACTCCACAGCTTTCAAATCTATTTCAAACCAACCGATCGTGTTCTTCACCGATGCTTATGAGTAACTCAAAATATCGAATATGTCCTATTGGTCGCATTCCGCGCAGAAATACTCTATAGGTGCTTCAATTTATCGTTCATTCATTTGACATTTCCCGAGACTCCATTACTCAATTCGACATAACGACAAGCGCATCAAACGCTCGCGTGCAAAATAAACGTTGACATTTCGAAAATCCATTCCTGAGCGAAATATAATTGTCTTCTCTTCATAAAATACTACAACAATTACGGAGTCGGGGCGGGACACGTGTTACAGATGAATGGCACTAAACTACCACTAAATCGTGGCTTATTAAATTTATACTCTAAAACGACGTACACAGCGCCTATTTATTATAATTTATTCATTATCGTATACCGAGTTCGATGTAAATCAATTTATAATTTTATACCAATACTTAAATTATGTGCACAGATGTGTTTGCACAGGAGGCGAATCGTACGTAATTAGGTTTTTCAACTATTATTTGAGCAGCTAATGGTTAAACAAGTGATTAATATTTTATATGGCGTTATTGTGCAAGAATTATTAATGTTCATCGGTTGAATCTAATAATCGTTATAAAAATATCAGAGTGTACTTAATAGCAAAATTGCTAACATAAGTACCTACTCGATTATACATATTTGTACTTGACTTGATAGCATATTTTTATAATCATAAATCGTTATTTTTTGCCAAAACTATTTTTTTTAGTTTTATTTTATTTACGTTTTATATTATATAATGTGTAGGTATAAATCGAAATAACTTATAAAAAAAAATTATAACAGTGAAACTAAATCAATAATAACAAAAACATCCGATCTGGTTTGGAAACCTAAAAGCTGATAGCTTCTGGGGACACTCCCAAAAATGTAACAATTTTATTTCTCAGTCAAAAAAGAACTCCAAGCCCTCTCCTCCCTTTCCATTCCCATTGACTTTGACAGACACTGAGCGCATCATGGACTCGGTTGATCAACTGGTGTCCCAGTGCTGCCCTCTCGTTCACTCACTCATTCACTCATTCATTCACTCCGACGTCGGGTCGAGTGATCACTGATCACCTTACGTCCTTTAGCGAAACCCGATTCGAAAAAGGAACAAAACCTTTGACGGTTATCTTTGTGGTTTTAATTTGGATCGGTTTGTTTTAGGTTATTTTTAGGTTGGAAATTTAAATTAGGAGCATATTTTTTAAAATTCGAGTGATAGTTAATGATGTGAAAAACATTTTATTGATTGGTAAAATATAATTCACCTGTGAATATTGTATTGTGAATATAATATGAAAACATACATATATGTATCTAGGATGTAACGAAGAAAAAATTGTATTATAATTTTAGGAATCAAGAAATAGAATCTCTATGATTTTCATTATTGCTTTTAACATAAATTACAAGTGTTTATTTTATTTATGAAACAAATAAATAGGTACTTATCGTCCCGATATTATTATAACACATGTATCGTTATCAGAAAAACTATTATTACATATCGATGAAAAAACAAAAAAAGAACTATAATCACACAAGCAAAACATCATAGTTATTATTTCGTCACAGCGTGACGCAGGGTGGTCCTTTCTGGCAGGTGACGCGAGTGACGAGAGTGACAAGTGGTGAAGTGACAGGAGCGACGGGCGCGCTCCGTCGGCACCGAATCGAGGCGACAGAGACAAGTGGACACAGATTATACAGGTGAATTCTATTTTACTATTTTTTTCTTTCTTAAATTAGCAATAAATTATATATTAGAAGTTATGGGTAATTTATTGATGTTAATTCGTAGAGTAACGCAAGTTGGTATTTTCTGGCAGTTGAGATAATTGATGAGAGTGACAAGTGGTGAAGTGACAGGGCGCGCTTCTTCATCTCCGACACAAGGCGACAAAGACAAGTGAACACGGATTATATGTGTATAAGGGGATTCTTTGTTACTACTTTGATATTGATGTATTTTCAAAATTAACATTAAATTCATTATTTACTTAATTTTATAGGTAATTTTTCTGTCAAGGTGGTCCTTTCTGGCAGATGAGTCAAGTGATGAGAGTGACAAGTGGTGAAGTGACAGGAGCACCGGTTGCGCTCCGTTGACACCGACGATAGGTGACTGAGACAAGTTGACACAGATTATATACACATGTTCTATGTTACTATTTTATTCGTTTTCAAAATTAGCATTTGTAGGCAATTTTCTGCATGTCCGGTTTGAGATTTTATTTTTTTATTTCAAATTTTCTTTTATTTGTTCGGATGTTGATTGTCTTCTATATGTAAAATTTTTGAACGAATTTGGACGTAATTTGGTACACAGATTCAATTGTTTTTTTGTTTTCAACTATTTCTAATAAGGCGTTTTTCCTTTAATATCATTAGCTTTTTACCAGCCGATTTCGATAGTCTAAATTGATAATCCAAATCCCAACAAGATAAAACCTAAAATAATAATTATATTGAGGCACTGTAAGATTTTTAGTTGAACATTTTAGCAGCCTAAAAAGGTTTCGATTTTTTTAAATTCTCGCAACTTCTCCAACTAACCAGCTCACAAAAAAAAGACAGCAGTTACTACAAAAAACGTCCAGTGAAATTTTCCAGCCAATTTTTTCCATCTCCGCAAAGTTTTGAGCCTAAACCATGTTTATAGCGCAACTAAAGAACCGCGGCGCAGAGATAGTTGCCATTATAATAACTTGCCGAGTTTCTCTTTATATTTGTTTTTATAATGAAAACGAAATGAGAAAAGAAGCGCACACTGCTATGTGAAAAGTTTTGTAATTCCCTTGGGTGATTGAGTTGAAATCGTTATGTTCTAAATCAGTGGGCCTCATTGGTTTGCTCACTTCGCGTAGTTCCATATTTGGTATTCGTGTGACGTTACAGACCAGCTCCATTACAGAATGTCGTTTTTGACGGGATCTTGAAAATCTGTTCTTCAACATTGAATTTCATTGTTTAGGCTATTTGACTACTTTTTGGAAATCGTTTTAAATTATTCGTTGGTACATAAATAAGCACATTTCATTTTTATTTCAGAGAAATCTACTGTATTAACAATGAAATTCAATGTTGAAGAATAGATTTTCAAGATCCCGTCACAAACGACATTCTGTAATGGCGCTGGTCTGTGACGTCACACGCTAGTAAATAGCGTTAGTTAAAACTAATAAATACGCTAGTTCACATCCATAATTGACAAAAGATACTTTAGGAATACCTTACAGATTCAATAATATTAATTAGAAAACACAAAACACAAAATACACAAACAACAGTCAAAAAATTTGCTTACTAACATGTGACGTCACCAGAGTTGCCGCCCATCTTAGAGCATTTTTGCCACAGATAAAATATAAAATATATCGTATTTTATTTAAAGCCATTTGTGAAAATTATACATATTTTAGTTTAAATAAAATAAAATATGTCTAATTTAGGCTATTATGTGTAAGGATTACCATAATCAACAGTATATTTTAAATGTTGTCAAATAGCCTAATAAAATAGTAATATTAGTTTCAAGATATCTGAAAGTAGGGCAGTGCTCTAAAAAAAGGGGGGCAGTACACCTGACAAGCCAAGCAAAGACGCAGCCGTAAGTAACCCTCTTTAAATTTTCCCAAAGTCGTTAAGATAACTGTCAACACCCTGTAGATATTTTTGTTGCGGATATAACAAGAAGTGTGAATTTTTGAATCTCATATCTATTCTCATCTCACTCGTATTAGTCGACTACTGTACATAGGCTTACCCTCAAAGGATGGTTAGGCATATACCCATCTCGTTAGCTCATACAGGATAATGCATAAGTTGTCAGGATGTTTTAGTTTTTAGATCTTGTTTACTCAGTTTTACCCCTTTGGTAGCCCAACCGCCACGCTCCGTTTTCGCACAAGAGCCCCAAGCGCAGCGGTTTTTTTTTATTTTTAGTAATAACTATTACACATAATTAACATAACAAACACCACATAACACAACATTTCGTAAATGAATTTAATTTGATTAGAAAAATTCGTATTACTTCAATGGCGACCCCCATCAAAAAGCCTATAGAGTATGAAACGATTATAGACGAGCCCCACTATTTCTTTCTTTGTTTCACTGGCAACCTATTGGCATAAGTTAAAACAGGATAGCACGGTTCCTTAGACTTCAATTTTGCAATGAAGAAATTCTGATTCTGATTCTGGATAAGAGGTGGATTCACTAGAGTTTGTGGAAAAAGAGAGGCGTCGTAGGTGAGGTCGCCCGTGTACCATTTTACTAATGTTGTTACGTTGACAACACTGCTCTGTCATTGCTAGTACAACTAAAAGTGTTTGATACTTGCTAGACACCAATTCGGTTTTCATCAGTACAACGCGGTCAAATTAACTAGACGCTTGACCGTGTGACGTTATTTTGGCGCTCAAGTACGGTGTGCAAAAAGAACCGGCCAAGTGCAAGACGGACTCCCGCACGAAAGGTTCCAAACCATCTTCTATAAAAGATAAGTTTCTACCTGTTTATTAAGATCGAGTAAAAATTGCTAAAAAATTGATGCGATGCGTCGAGTTAATGTGACCGCGTTATATCTACTCGCGTCTACCGGGTATAGTGGATACCTTGTCTGCTGATTAAAAGACTAGACACCAATTCGGTTTTTCATCAGTACAACGCGGTCACATTAACTATACGCTTGACCATGTGACGTTATTTTGGCGCTCAATTACGGTGTGCAAAAAAAGTGCGAGTCCGACTCCCGCACGAAAGGTTTCGAACCATCTTCTATAAAAGATAAGTTTCTACCTGTTTATTAAGATCGAGTTAAAATTGCTTAAAAATTGATGCGATGCGTCGAGTTAATGTGACCGCGTTATACCTACTCGGTACTCGCGTCTACCGGGTATAGTGGATACCTTGTCTGCTGATTAAAATCTTATTGTTGGCTTACCGTTACGCCACGACTGTTGTCTTTTTGGGCATATACTATCACCTTTGAATTTACACTTTACAATTAACAAAACAAGCACATGGGTACACAGTAGTACAGTTTTCCACCAAAAAAGCCAAACCTATCCAGCAAAATCCATTTAGAATCAAAAATACTAACTACACAATAAAAACCCAATACGAAAACCCTATCAGATTGACTCTTAACAATATAACAACAAGTCCGCTTAATATTCCTTCACATCACCACCCATAACCATACACAACAAATAACACAGGCCCCAACGTATCACCCGAGGTTACTCCGCAAATAAATAGTTCTCTTTATACGACGTCTTAACGTTCAGTCTGTATTCGAGGCACGTCGATACGAACTGATTGACGGGAGACATTCCCCCTCCTAAACAGGGGGTGGGGGGAGGGGGTAGCACCCCCTGACTTGACCTGGGCAAGAAACATGTGAAAAATGTCATTAATGCACTCCCGGGGAGTATTGAGTGCTTATGGCGTTTCGATGTTATGTTGTAGACGTGCTGATAGGTCGATGGGGTCAAGTTTTATTTAGAAAGCTTCCTAGATGAGGATTTTATTGATTCAGATGTACCTACTTTATAGTATTACGAGCGTCTATCCTGGCTTCGCCTTGTTACGACCAATAGAACTATAAATGTTACGAAAGAGATATTCTATAATTATTTTTCGCATAAATGGCAAAACTGACTTCCGACGTGTACTAAATTCGAATAGTTTGCTCGAATTCATGCATACCAGTTTTATATTATTGTTGATTTTTCAAAAACTGATTTGGTTTACAGTTATATTAGTGAAAATATCGATGAACATACACAAAAAACATACCGGTAAAGTCGGTTAACAACGTACTTTTGTAATTTATAATATTTAAGCGGATGTACAGATAGACAGACAAACACACAAAAAGTGGCTGATTCATGATATATAGTGCAAATAAACAAATTTAACTTTGAGTCAAAGTTTGTTCACTAGTGCCAGTATGTACCAGTCGTTAGTTAAGGGTATTCCCCGCGCCATGAAACTACTTAATTAAGTACATAGTAATTGGCAAACTAGATTCTCAACAATTATTTAATATTTGAATTAATTGAATCCAAACACACAAAAAGTGGCTGATTCATGATATATAGTGCAAATAAACAAATTTAACTTTGAGTCAAAGTTTGTTCACTAGTGCCAGTATGTACCAGTCGTTAGTTAAGGGTATTCCCCGCGCCATGAAACTACTTAAATAAGTACATAGTAGTTGGCAAACTAGATTCTCAACAATTATTTAATATTTGAATTATCATTATTCATCAAGAAAATAACACAAATAACTCAATCACGTAAGTGTCGTACGTACGACGGAATACATTATACCTAATATGGTGAAGAATTAAAAAACGCACTTTTTTCAACACACCATTATTTTATTGAAGTTAGAGTCAATACGATTACGATAGTCGATACAAAATGTGTCATCACAATCAAGAGTTACACGCCCCAAATGTTTTACTCATAATAGATTTCTGACCAAAATTTGATAACTGGGTTAGTTTTCTAGCTTATACTACAAACTTACATTCAGTGATTTTCATCAAATAAGAGAACTACAACTTTAAAAGAGTGGTGGCCTAGACACGGTTTGTCCAACAGCAAAGTGTGTCGACGATATCGTCAATATCGCGGGTCGAACTAGCTAGTCAAGCATGCGACCACGAAAAGCCACGAAAAGAACTCTTTTCGTGGTTTCGTCGTCTTTTCGAGTGACAGATATACACTTTATACTATAGTGCCATCTGCCTCGATCCTTTGCCAATCGTGTCCAGCCGTGGTAGGATGCGCGCCACGAAATATTACTTTCGTAGTGTCAGAACGATACAGCGTTATGGCAAAGTGTATTTCTTCATTAAAACTACCGTGAGTATTCATCATAACTATAACAGAATACCGCTAAAACTCACGTTATAATTATACGTTATATTATTATAGAGTGCGCGCGCGCCAGACGACGGGGGTGCGCGTATTCCCTGAGGATGGAGTTCTAAATACTCCGATACTGGATGGATTCCTAGCGGATCGACCGTATAATTATAACGTGAGTTTTAGCCGTATTCTGTTAAAGTTATGATGAAGACTCACGGTAGTTTTAATGAAGATATACACTTTGCCATAACGCTGTATCGTTCTGACTCTACGAAAGTAATATTTCGTGGCGCGCATCCTAGCACGGCTGGACACGATTTGGCATAGGACCGAGGCAGATGGCACTATAAGAGAGAGACCTATACGCAGCAGTGGGCTATAACAGCTATATAAGGCTGTGGATGATGATGATGATTGAAGAGTGCATCTCCCTACTTGCTCTCAACATAATCAAGTCGCAAGCAACACTTGTCGCCCATTCACCGCGTCGTCAATCCCGCGTCCACTTTTCCAGCATGTAAAGTGCGGTGCGAAAGTTTGTTAATTCGGCAGCGTTTGGAGCGACGTCGAACTACTTGTACAAGTTTGGATTGCAGCAGTTTGAATAAATAGCCTGGACTGTCGCCTTGTTCCGCTTGTCTCGCGTTTTGGCCTTTTTCGTGCCAAACTTGGCTGGAGTTTGACGGTGGATTAGAAAATTAGTTTGTTGCTTGGTCCGAATGGTTGGGTTGCTTTAATCAATTGAGTTGTGTTTGTAAAACATAATTGAGACGCATCTTTTTGTTTTATTTACGAGATACCGCTTTGACATTGAAAAAGTGAAACGAATAAAAAGTAAGAAAAGCTTTCATCTATCATCCATCCATCTTATGTTCAAAAGTGTAAAAGCGACTTTGAATGTTATGTTTTCTTGAATGAGGATCTTATAGGTGGATTCCTTTTGTAGGTATTGTACGTGTAGGTACTTGAAATACGCCTTGGAAGGCTTATATCCAACAGTTGACGTCCTACGGCTGTTTATGATAATGATTTGAAATATGTAAGCTTTCTTAGTGGCAAAAATTTATCGACTGAACTTATTTGCTTAATAATAGGTATACTTCTACATAAATTCGACGTCAGACATCATGTCTATTTAGCCAGTGTTATGAAAATGTATATCCAAAAGAGACATGTAAGAGGCCTTGTCAGGCTTAACAGCAGTTGGGGAAGTCTTAATAAATTAACCTGACCGCATAACTTGACTCGTTGGGCCAATCCAAGCACAAACTTGGCGAGACATAGCACTGAAAGCAATTTAGGAAATGACTCTATGGAGCTTAGTAGTTTGCAAAGTATTTAAGAAACTAGAATGCTTACCTATTCTCAAAGTAGCTTTTAAAATAAGTGGGTACCTACTCATTAAATAGTCAGCAATCGAGAGAATTGAAAAAAAAAACTGTTATTCTTTCTGCTTGACAAGTTAGAGAGTGTGCGATTTACCCTTCCTCAATGGTGCTTTAATATATTGTATCTGCCTATATCCTACTAATATTATATAATTTGATATTTTGACACACGTCACTATTTTGATTTTAATAATGCAACAAAACTATATGATACTATACTAAACATATTGTGGTCTTCTGGTAACCTGTAAACTGTAAACTGTACCAGCCTTTTTAATAGTCCACTGCAGGACGTAGGCCTACCCACGAAGGGTGATTGGGCCTTATCCATCACGCTGGCCCAGTGCGGGTTGGTGGATTCACATACACCATCGAATTACTTCTACAGACGCTTGCAGGTTGCCTCACGATGTTTTCCTTCACCGAAAATCCAGTGGTGTGAAATTCCGTACATAAATTCCAAAGGACTCATTGGTACGGGACCGGGGATTCGAACCCACAACCTCACGATTGTAAGGCGGGTGTCACTACCTCTCGACCACCACGGCTTCAACCATTAATGATAAAATATGTATTTATGATTTAGTGACAACATTAACCGAATAGGTTATATCACAGTCACTGAGCTTTAACCGCTATTGATCTCAAATAATAAGTTTATCGACACCATTCTATCCTACCAATAAGACCAGTCCAATCTAAACAATGACACTAAAGTACGACAGACAATAAGCACCTAGACAACCAGCTAAGCGGCCAGCCGACCCGACCCGCAGTGACATACCGTCAATATAGTCGCAATAACGCAAAAACTCCAAACAATAGACATTAATAAGACGGTCGCAAACGGCCCCGGACATAACGGCCGGCCGTCCTGGGATGCGCTTATTAAAACATTTTCACCCGGCAATATGAGTGCGGCCCGAGCGGCCCGACGTGCTACAATATGTGCCGCAAACTCGGGCCGCATGTGACGACCTGTGGGAATCGCGCCGAGAAAACTTCATTAACTCCGACGACCCCCCACCCCCCACTAGGTACCGGGGACGTCGCCCGTCCGCTTATTACGCCTCGGACGTGCCGCGAAATCGAAGAAATGTGACGTAAATACGTGAAGCGTTCGAAAAGAATCGTTCGGCTGATTGGCCAGTCTTTGTGCTCGACTGACCGTTAATTTGATCTGTATCTGAGGGTCCCATTTTTTCGGTTTATTATTGATGCGATCGGCTTTGCCTGTGATGGCACGAGCTGGCTATCTGATCCGCGGGGCTTGTGATGTTCGCGCCTCGGTTGATGCGACGACAGCGTTTGACAATGGTGCTTCGAGCTCGTGGCTTTTAGGCCGTCAAAGAAAAGCTATTAGTAAATTGGACAAAAGTCTTACTTCGATGATGTTAAATGCTTTCAAATCAAAACTTAACATCATTATAGGCCAAATCTTACAAGTTACCGGACGTGAATTTAGCTACGACCTGCGCGAATCCCAAACAACGCGCTCAGGATTGGATATTGCGCAGCTTGTAGTTAATTTACCATCCGCCGAGTTGTATGATTCGGACTATACTTTTAATTACTTTCTAAGACAGAAGAATCTAAAGTAACAGACGATGATATGCAGCAAAAGGGAATAGTTGATTAAGCTCTAAAATATATTTCTGAAAAATTTAAGCTCTGTACTGCATGCGGTCATAAAACCTTTACAACACCTACAAGCTTACTGGAATTACTTTACATCAAAGCTGACAAATAGGTACAAACTCAAGTACCCTTCGAATATCGAAAGTCACCTTGTGCGGCTTACGAGATTTATAAAATGTCGCAATATTAAATTGACAGAATAAATCAATGTCGAATCATTTTGGAGACTGACTCATTTTCATTAAGGAGCTATGACACAAATATTGCTCATATTTTAATCCTGCGAATCAAATTGTAAATCAATCAATCTTTTAAAAGCCGATTACATTTTTTAAATCTTGGTGCAAAGTAATTTAAGCAATTTTGCAATTTAAGTAATCAAAAATAAACGCGATACAAAAAGTTCGTAGGTAGGTAGAGATTAACCATAAACATATTTCTACAAATTGTTATTTTTGATCCAATTTTAGTGAACAGTGTTTATCTGACTAAATAATACTACATAGTAGATGTACTACCTGATCATACTAAGTGATTCGGTTCTTCCTTCATAATGCAGACCGCCAGGGATTGGAATGCCCTGCCTCCGTCATTGTTTCCTGACAATTACAATTTGGATATCTTCAAGTCAAAAGTGAACAGGTATCTTCTAGGTCTGTAGACCTAGAAGAATGTATACTCCATCTTCGGCTACAACTTCGCTTTTCATCAGGCGAGATGGTGGCCAAAGGTAGACCTATTCCACATAATAAAAAAATTGTCACGAGAAAGAAAAACGATACAATCTCGAATCTGAACTCTACCTATCTAAATTTCAATACAATTATGTAGGTACTTTATTCTCCTTTATGACAAAGTGGCAAACTACGGACCTCTTCATCAGAAATACCGGTGGCATTGCTACTGCGTTGCTTACTTACTCATTAGAGAGATACTTCTGTTACCATATTTTTGCATCCATTTGTATACCGTAAAAATATGGTTACTTGTATGGTTAGTTACCGACCTATATAGGTCGGTATGAAAGCCTCATGAGGAATAACATTCCATAGCCCACAGTTGAGTAGATGCTGCGAGTCAAAAAAAAACGGCAAAAGTACCAACATTACTTAATTTCTCACCAAAATCGTTCAAAATCTGAGTAAACCTGTAAATTAGTCATTCACTTCCCGTCCACGTTTCTCAGAAGGACCACACAGACAGACCGTCACCGCGCCTGTTGATGTACGAACACTGTAATTGCCAGTTAGTATTGACTGACGGACTGAAAACATATTGATGGCGAGATGACGTGTCAACTTGTTACCCGAGTGGCATAAACAAGAGAAAAATATTTTTTGTCTTATCTACAACCTGTGGTCTTGCAGATTTTTAATTAACGTATACGCGTCTATGGAAGTCATCAAGTTTCCTAGAGTTTCGACCGCATTTGGCGATAGTTTTTAAAAGATGGAGTACTAACGCGTAGGCTCCTCTCGCATGTGTTGTTTTACATCATTTCCATTATTAAAATAGGTAGATATATTAGTCGTTGGTATATAGAATTTTTACTATTTACTCTTAAACTGGACAAAAGGTACTTTAGACAAGGCTTCGGTAGGGAGTAAACTCTAAAAGAAATGGTTCGGCAAACTTGACTCCTGTGATAGAAACTGACATAGTGCAGCACTGAGCACATAACTAACCTTGTGTGGTTGGAGGGGCGGTCTTTTACCTAGCAAAGGGATTCAACCTAGTTCTTATTTTGAGGATTCAGCCATCAACAGTTCAATGGTTACCACGTGCCCACGTTCCCAAGAAATAATAAAAAAAATATAACGAAAATTCAAATCAAAATTGTGCTAAAACATAGGAAAGTATTATGAAATTGAGAAGAAATTCGTTCAAAAATAAACATATGACATGGCACGTATAAGAAATATACCAAAATAGAGTCTAAGAAACTTTTTCCGATCCTACTGACGTCAAAAACTGCATCTAAACAGTAAACCTCGCCAGTTTTCGCGACGGCAGATCGTTGAATGACATCTAGCTCCACTCTCCATGCCAAAGAAAATAGCAATCGGCTCGCGGTGATCAATCATTCGTAAATCATTCCACGTATTGCTTTCAACTGAAACTGTGTGAGCCAAAATAAAGTACTTTCTTGGTGAAACGTCATAGCTGCAGCAAATGCAAACCAAGGACAAGCTTGATTTGTGTACTGATAATAGAGTTGCGTGTAAAAGGTATTTTATTTTTACTTCTATTAGAAAATACGTGTATAGTAACACTTATTATGCTTGTAGTCAAACGCAAACCTATACGGAATAAAAAAAAAATTAAAAAATTCTTAAATTCAATATTTTTTAAACTCTTTGAAATTTTGGAGTTTCTATAACACTAGATTGTAGTAGTACACTATGTGTAGTAGGATCTATTTGTCATTTGGTTATACCGGCTGCACTATATTTGTATCTTACCCACTAAAGCTTAAGCGAAAACTACCGTCATTTTTAAAATTCATCAAACATTTTATTGTATATCATCATTGTCATCGTGGAAAGCTGAAAGATGACCACTTTCCCTGTGGTATGAAATAGTCTCGTTGCCGGTCTATATCAGGAGCTTTATTTTTGACTTTCATACTGCTCGGATATAAACGGAACTTTACGAATTCTCCATAGTCAATCTATCAAAGCTCTGTATACGTCCGAGCCGTTCGAATGTCAAAAATAATGCCTCAGCTCGACTATGTACAAATCCTAGAGCAGTAGTCACAAATACGTGAATAAAAATACCTGAATAAATAGTTAATAACATTATGTTTTAAAAATAATGATAAAAAATATCTATCTTTAAATAAACATTTCAAACCTCAGAAACCAAACAAACTATACCAAGATTGAATCTTCCACGACAAATGGCCCGGGCCGTCAATCACACGTCATCGAGTGGATATCTGTCCGTCCGTCTGTCACACCCGACTCTGGGAATCCGCTTAATCTTTATTGACGTCCCCACACAACACTATTTCAAACAATTTTAAACCTTACCACTGAAAAATTAAAAATGAGGGTAGATGAATAAATAAGTTAGCTCTTGCCGAGTTACAAAATTACACGATACGTTATTGCTAAAGGATTTAAAATTTTATTTTTATAGTTTCAAGTTGGAAGTTAAGTGTAAATGTAAGTCGGTTTTAATTGTATGTGAAGTTCATTAGAAGCTCGTCTTCTAGTTAAGTAGACAACGTCTGTTATTTTGATTATTATTGATGGTTCGATTATGATTTTTTAGTTGTGTGATGTCAGCTACTTGTTTAGTTTTAATGTAGGATGGATAAATGGCTATTGCGTTTATAGGCTTAAAACAAAACTATAATTTTGTGTATCTATGATCTTATGTAAACTTATGATTTTTGGTCGAAATAAATGATTATTTATAAATTATTTATGTATTTTTGTATTGCTTGGCTCTATTCACGGCTTAGAGCATTGTACTGTGCTATACATGTTGAAATGATGGCCATAGACTGATATTTAATTTACTAACAAACCAAAACTGTGTTAATTAGAAGGAAGCATGATAATAATAAATGTTTACTTGTATTTACTCTAAATTGAAAGTTCATTATTTTAAAAGTCAACAAGTAAACAATTAAAAAAAAACAAGTAAATGCTGGTTATATACTTCTACAGAAAAATAGTCACATAAAATTGTGGCAATGGTATAAAGTGAACAGATGATCTTACGAAGACCACAGGATCGCGCCGGATGCAAGCCGCTTCCAACAGGTCTTACTGGAGATTCATAGGGGAGGCCCATGTCCTAGTGGATGTCCTACGGCTGAGATGATGATGATAATGACTACGGCCAGTCTACATCCAGTGTACGTGACAAATAAGCACACTGCTCTCATTTGCCGAACACTCGACAGCGAGCGCCGGTTCGGTTCCCAGCAATGTAAACAAACAGACGCATCGCCCGACCTTACACTTCGGCGGATCACTGTCAGATGGGCGTTTTTTGCTCTACTAGACTCTACAGTCTATACCTTTAGACTATTTTGTGTGGATACGGCGATGAAAGGCTTATATTTTATGAAGTAAACACTTTTTTTGCTTCGGTTTGCACTTTTTAGATGGGTAAAAAATTTAAACTCGCGTCAGGATCGTGACCTGATCGAAAATTTGTAAGACGGAGGGAACAAGTTTTTACTCCTGCCGGCACTCCCTGAGAGCAACCCGTTGTTTTTTTTGTTACTTTCATTCCACATACTGTGCTATTTAATACATGTATTACGTATTATTTGATTGAAAGATGTTTCTTTAAACATTATGTTGCGTGTAAACTGGGAGCAGTCCAGTTCCTACGAGCAGCATCCGTTCACTAGTGTGATGCGTGTGCCAGCCGTTTTGTTTGTTTCAAATCTTGATGTTATTAATGTTACAAAATAGCTGTGGTTTGGTTAAAAAATGTGTTATTACCAATGTATAATGTTACAAACAAACTAAAAAAACGAGACAAGTGCGAGTCAGGCTCGCACACCGTGGGTTCCGTACAAACACATTGTTAAAATAATTAAAAATCTGTTGTGCTGTGCATGTGCTAATGAAGTTCTTTTATATGATACCTTACATGATACGATTTACTCACTTTGAATACCATATTTTGTGATATTTGGGCCCTATTTTTTGTGATTTAAATAAAAATGTACAGTTTTTAGATTTATTCCTACACGTGTACTTTGAGACAATGCTTCTCGCCAAATTTCATAGTTCTATGTCAACGGAAAGTACCCTGTAGGTTTTGATTTTTGTGAGTGTCGAAATATGCGGTTTTTTACGACATAACCGGCTCTAACGTTTTTAAACGATTACGGAGAAGTTTTTCTTTTACACAATTGCAAGAGATCATAGATAACGTATATGGTTTAAATTTCAACTCGATATCTTTACGCGTTCCCGAGATAAAGAGTCTTGACATACACACAGACGGACAGACGGTCAGACGGACAACAAAGTTATCCTATAAGGGTTCCGTTATACGTATATGGTTTAAATTTCAACTCGATATCTTTACGCGTTCCCGAGATATAGAGTCTTGACATACACACTGACGGGCAGACGGTCAGACGGACAACAAAGTTATCCTATAAGGGTTCCGTTTTTTTCGTTTGAGCTACGGAACCCTAAAAAGGAGTCAAGAAATTCCTTGATACTTACTAGGGCCAGTTTTCAGCCCCAGTCTTCGAGACAAATAAGCAATAGGAATAGTAATAGGTTCGGTTCCCAGCATTGTAAATAAACAGAGATCGTTCGACCTTACACTTCGGCGGATCACTGTCAGATGGGAGTTTTTTTGCTCTACTAGACTCTATAGGCAGCCTTGTGTGGATAAGACACACGATTGTTTGTTTTTTTGGCGTGATAAGGTCTTGTAAATCGATGAACGCCGGCTGCATGTACGAAATAGCATGACTCACGATTCGCCTGAGCCGAGTCTGCAAGCGAGAACGCGGAACCAGCAATAGAGAGGCACGATCGGCCTAAACGTTCGGCTTATGACGCTTGACATTAGCACGTAAAATTCCCGTCCGTAAATCGACTTTACAGACAACCAATTTATTTTGTTTGCTTAGAAACCCTGAAATTATAAATGTAACAATCTAGTTGTGGTATGTTTAAAATTTTGGTGTTTCCAATGGTACTAACAAGCTAAAAAAAAGGGTTAAGAAGTTCCTTAATATCTACTATGGCCAGTTTTCATCCCCAATCTTCGTGAAAAATAAATTCAGTAATAGTAGATAATAGGTTCGGTTCCCAGTAATGTAAATAAACCGACATCGGCCGACCTTACACTTCGGCGGATCACTAAATGTCAGACGGGAGTTTTTTGCTCTACTAGACTCTATAGGCAGCTTTGTATGGATACGACGCGCGGCGTTACGTTCTTGTTTTTGTTTGTTTAAAAACTTTTGAGTATTTTGAGTTATCAATTTACAAGGTAGCTAAGGCTTATCAAAGGTTTACCTACCTGAAACTTTGTATAGCATTGGCTTATTCTAAGGTTACAGTGCATGTTTTACGCAATACTTTAGGGCGTTTTTATTGAAATAGAGATTTAGGGATTTTTGGGTAAAATGACATCACGTCACAAATACGGATTTTTGAGTGCAGGTGCTCCAGACACTGTGCTGGCAGCTTATGATTTCTTTAATCAAACAAAATAAAATTAAGTCTTATTATTATTGTATACTACAGGACTAATTGCGCACTAAAATTGAGTCTACCCATTACCACTGTCGATGCAACTTGGCCGAAACGTCGGGATGATGAGGTATTTATTTATCACGTAATTTTAGTGTGCTATTACTCCCGTATTATATAATAATAATCTATTCAAATCGCGAAAGTTTAAAAACAACAAAAATTAAGTCTTATCCACACTAAGCCCTAACCTTGAGTCGCACCAGACAGTGGGACCGCGTTGATTGATAGATGTTGATTCAACGCGCATTAGAATCACTACCTGCTCTTTATTTGGATTTATTGATATTTAGACGTACTATGGTAGTTTTCAATAATTAGGTAGATAAAGGTGTTAAAAGTGAACCCATATTCATGAAAATGTTTACTATAGAAACCATCCTAAACTGTGTACCTACTCTAGAACAATGCTTCTTGCCAACTTTCATAGTCCTAGGTTCACGGGAAGTACCCTATAGGTTTGATCCCCTTGAGAGTGTCAAAATATACAGTTTTATGTGACATAAATGGCTGTAGCTTTTTGGAGTTGCCGTGAAATAAGTTTTTATCACAGCTGCAGTAAACTATAGATTTACGTACCTACTGACACCTACAGTTTAAATTTCAACTTAGTACCGATACGTTTTTCCGAGGTAAATATGGTCATGATAAAAACAAAGTGATTCGTTCTGTTTATTTTTCTTAAGCTACAGAACCATACAAATAAGTATATTTACCATTATTCACATGTCGATGCATAAAACAAATAATACAGTCATGTCCACACTAAGCTTCAACCTTGACCAGACAGTGAGACCACGTTGATTGATAGATGTTGATTCAACGCGCATTAGACCCACTACCTGCTCTTTATTTGATTTTATTGATATTAAGCCGTTAGTACACTGTCGGTAGGTATACGTAATTATAATATTATTCATCACTACCTAGGGGTAGGGTTGTCAGAAGATTTGTTAATTATTTATTTATAGACTTAAGAAAAATCTAAACTGTTTTTAGTATACTTACTAGATAAGTAGGCTCATTAGGCTTTACTTTGAGACAAAAGATGACAGAAATAATCTTGAATCCTCATATAAGGAACAAATTTAGTATGTAGAATTAATGTTAAGTTTTAAATAATTATATGACAGTAGTAGTAGTGGTAGGTATTTAGCCAAAACTGAATGAATGCATCAACGTAGCTAAAATGTAATTGTCTATTCTGTCTTCAGTAGAAATTACTGCGTAATGCCTGTGCTGTATTTTAATTTGAATGTGAAAAAAACACATCAATTTCAATAACAATAATTATCTGTTATTTTATTATTTTTTTAGAATTTAATAATAAATTAAAACTATTTCGGGAGTTCTTTTAACACAATCATCGGCAATGATGAAACCTACTTACTACAATAGCAAAGATTTCTGAACAGATGTTTGAAAATATAGCTTTTTAAGAGGCATCCCTAATTTTGACAGGACGTCATCGTTCTCGAAGGGCCAGGATGATTGAGGGTCGTGTGGGTAGTTAATTAATTTGGATTGATGGCTCTCATTTTAAAATATTTTATCAAACTCCGATAGTCAGTACGAAGCCTTAAAATTCCTGCTTGTCGACGAAGAAAAAACGTTTTCTTAAGAGTTATTTTTTTAGGTTTTTTTTTTGGTAATTGTTTAAATTATTCAAATACCTATTTAATTGTTTGTTTATTATCTCTTATTACGGTTTCATACACTAATTATATTTTGTTACTACAACAGTGTAACAGTAATGTGACCTTAATTTTGACAAAGAAAATGGGTCGTTCCCGAAAGTTCTACTAGTAGAACTAACAGTAGTACTTTCGGGATCAGTCTACTACAGAAATTTCGGGAACGATCCAAAAAAATGGTAGGTATGTATTGTGGTAATGAAATTCTACAAATTATTGCTTAGTATCAATATTAAATCTGTAACGAATAAAGAAAACATACCTATTTCAATTGTAACTTTAGCCATAGGACCCCCGTTACCTAGATGAACATAAGCTTCACCCAATATTATGGGCCCAATCTTACAAGTTGGCGAATGTGAAGTTAGCTATAAGCCACGCAATATTCAATCCTGACTGAAGCTCGCATAAGGCTGCGCGTTGATCGGATATTGCGCAGCTTGTAGGTAACTTTACGTTCCTTAACTTGTATGACGGCGTTTACGAATACGAACAATTGTTAATGCGATAAAATTAGGTCAAAAATCAATTTCGACCAATCAATCAATCTGGTTTTAACTCACAGTCATTTCAATGTTATTTCATTTCGATTTGGTATTTTGACTAACCTTGACAGTTCACATTACACTCCAATTAAAATAACTTATTACCTATAACAGGTGTCAGATGGTCTGACAAATTCCAATTATTTATTAAACTACCCACAAAAAACTAAATTCCTCAATGTCACATTCAAAAATGGAACGCCACAGTCACACGGCAACCAGACAGGGCCAATCAATCAACCGCCATTTTAATTGATTACGTCATCCAATCAATTACGAACTGATCGTTCGAAATTCAAAACAGGAAGATGTGATTCGAATTGTGAATGCGATTTGGAACTGTCATTGCGTTCTGATTTTGAATTTTGATGGAGGGACGTGACGATGTCTTGCCGGAGTTTACCCTTTTAGGCAAATTAGAATATTGTCTGTATTAATGAGGTCACTAAGATTTTGATAATCTGCATTGTTTCAATTAAGTTTGTATTTTTTCCCTAATTTATTTTATTATTTTTAAGCGAGATGGATTTTCCCGTCATACTCCTGCCTCACCGTAGAGTTTGGAAATTTGGACCTAAAGTTTTCTATTAACACTTTCCTTTTTGTACCTAGGATACCAATTAAAATCCTACTAATATTATAAACGCGAAAGTTTGTGAGGATGGATGGATGGATGGATGTATGGATGTTTGTTACTCTTTCACGCAAAAACTACTGAACGGATTGAGATGAAACTTTGTAATAATATAGCTTATATATCAGAATAACACATAGGCTATAAATTATAATGATATATTGCGTATGCGGGCGAAGCCGCGGGTAAAAACTAGTATACAATAAAAAAAGCCCAATTCTCACAAAAATAATTAATACGTTACTCTGTGCAGAAAAACCTCGGAATTTAAAATAAGGTGAGGTTGACACTTGACACACACACACAAGTGAATCCTTTGTCCGCGTGACAGACGTATCGACCCGGCGGGAGTGACACGCGTCCCGAACTTAAAAGACAACGTGACACGTACTACTACAATTAATACAAAATGAATTGAGACTTTGGAAATTTTGGTATGGGTAGCTTTAATTTTAGATTTGCTAAATTAGGTATAACTATCGGTAATCAAGAGTAAATTTTTTTAGAAATCCAATGCCTGTGTACTGAAAATTGTTATGGCTGTAAATTCTTACCAATTAAATCTCTCCATTTGAACACATCATTATTATATACTACGGGACTAATGGCGCACTAAAATTACGAGATAAATAAATACTTCCTCATCCCGACGTTTCGGCCGAGTTGCCCGTGACCACGGTCGATGCAACTCGGCCGAAACGTCGGGATGAGGAGGTATTTATTTATCTCGTAATTTTGGTACGCGATTAGTCCCGTAGTATATAATAATAATAAATCTCTCCAATTTTAAACAATTACAATAAATTGTAATATTTGACAAAACGGCAATAATATGTAATAAATGTGATTTCTGATCCATTTTTAGTTCAAAAACTAATACAGAATAGACACTTTGCTTCTGTTTTGACGAGTGTCGATACACTAATTGTGCTGGCTTGACCTTTCTGTCAGTCTGTCTGTCAGTCTGTCAGCGGCGACTACTCGAGTGGCCAGTGGGCTGGAACGCTTTTTGTCCGCAAAAAACTAGATAGTTCGTTAGTCGATTGATGTCTAATATCCAATAAGTAATTCCATGTTTAAAGATCAAAGCTCAAGTTTCTTTTAACTTGTTAAAATTCTGATCATAAAAACTTAGTAAAAAGTCGAGCAGATAGGACGCAAACGGATTATACCCCTCTGTTCGGAACAAAAAGCCATGTTTTAATTATTTTGCACTCTACAGGCACTAAAGCTACAAACTACATAATTACATATATAATCTGGATATCTTTAAGGCATGAGTGAGTAAGTATCTTCTAGGTCTATATACGTAATCCTCGGCAACAACATAGGTTTTTATCAGGTGAGTTGATTGCCATTCTAGCTATATTTATTTAAAAATGAATGTTTTTCTGTATCTCCTATTATATGATTGTAAACTATGCATTTGATCATGTGATGGGTCTTTAGCAAAGTTTTTGTGCAAGAGCCAAATAAGGTTTCTGAGTTGGTGAAACGAAGTTCGCTGGGTCAGCTAGTTACGTATAAAAAATCGTATAAAACATACGTAACTAGCTGACCCAGATATCGAAAACGATTTCAATAAAATTTATGCAGAACTACATCGCGAGTGTAGGGTATAGTCCCGAAACTATTTGTTTCCCGAAATAAGAAAAAAAAAAAAAAATCGGTTTACAATTAGTGAAAATATCGATAAACTTACAAAATAAATACAAACAGACAAACATAGACCTATTCTATCCCTTTTGGAAGTCGGTAGAAACTACGTTAGCTTCCATACAAGACCGTTAGTTTTAATTGATTTCGAGAAGTTAAGTATATCAGAACTATCCGTTCCGGTCCTAATCATCTCTGCCTGCAGGATATGTAAATGACTAGCAGTTCTTTAGGCGTTATAGCTCCCACGGCGCCTTTCTGACTTCAAGATACTCTGGCAGTCTAAAACGGATCTAGCCAGTCTAGACTGCAGGAGTTAGTTCTAAGATTTAGGACTGTATCTCTTTTTATAACGCCATTGTAAGTTTTAAAGTTTGCAAATGATTTTTAGGATTTAATTTTGAAGCTCTATTTAGATATTAGATGTTGTATGGTAACAAAGGCCATAGATACTCGTTTGAATTTTACTTGATTATATTGGACGAATCGATGCAGCTGATTTCAATATTTTTTTAAGGCAAAGTAATTGCGTAACATACACACAAAAAACGTACAATCGAATTGAGAACCTCTTTTCGATCGAATCGAATCGATTTTTTTACTGTTGTATTATTTATCCAGGGTTTTATGACATGACACCCTTGTACACCCAATCAACAATCGTTTTTTTGACCGACGAACCACCGGAGGAGGTATACAATTCGACGCGTATATATATATATATATTTTTTTTTTAATAGGTTTGCAAACGGGTTGATGCAGTACATACATTATTTTACATCTTAAATCTTAACTATTTACTTGCGAAGCTGATCAACCTTCTTAGAGCAAACACAACATGCGTATAATGATTGTGTTTCACAAAAGAAAAAAAAATGATCCAAAAGTTATAACTAATAAAATTAATATGACATTCAAAACAAAATGCGTGGTTATACGCATAACTTTTTTCATAGTAATCCGATTTCAATATTTTTTTTTTTATTAGAAAGAGTATACTTCGAAATTGGTTCCATTTAAATTTTATCGAAATCGGCTGAGCCATTTTTGATAAATCAACAATAATGTGAAAAATGCTACATCGATCAGTGCGAAATATTCGCGAATTCTGTATACGGGTGAAGTCGGTCTTGCTAATTTTTGCAAAAAATAATGTTGTTTAAAATTAACAGTTGATTGGCAACCCTCTGGCATCCTTTGAATCAGGTATAGATAACACGTTAAACCCCCTTATTTGAAGTCGAAGAAACCCGATCACTGCGTTTAATAAATAATTAAATATTAGGAGATATCTTACACACGGCCTCTGGCCCCAAACTAAGCAAAGCTTGTGATATGGCTGCCAGAGATAATATACTACATAAACATATTTTAAATAAAAACTTATATAAATAGTACCTAAATAACACCCAGGTACAGAGCAAACTAAGTTTGTCACTTAAATGCATGCCCTGGTTGTAGATCGAACCCGCGCTTCCTTGATCCAGAAGTCAGGGTCACTAACCACTGAGCCACAGAAGCAGTCTACGTGAAACTTTACTAAAGCTAAGTTCAATAATCATTGTATCTCAAAACAAAATAGGTCCTAGTATTAATAATCGTATAATACTGTTATCGACCGATCAGGAGTCGAATCCGCGCCCCACTGATTGATAGCGGAGAGCGGCGCAGGCACAAGGTGCGCCCTTTGTATTGCACCGTACTCTACCTATATAATGTTGTAGCCCTATAAATCTGTACAAATAGGCCAGCAATTGTCTGAGGTCGTGGTAAAATTACACGCTATTTTCAATCAACTTTCATAAAACATAGGAGGTGTTCCGATATTTTTTTAAAGTTATTATTTTATTCTGTACAAGCTTTATCATAACACAGCGAATCGTGTTTTTTTTTGGTTTTGGTACTACCCCATAGAAACCTTTTATTTTTTTCTGGAAAAAAATATGACATTTTCTGATGCTGTGTGAAAGAGTACCTAACAATAGTCAAACAAACCTATAAACCAATACACACACTTTTGCATTTTCAATAGTAATAAGGATAAGGATGCTAGGTAAGGTTGACGGCCTCGGTGGCTCAGTGGTTAGTGACCCTAACTTGTGGATCAGAGAGGCGTGGGTTCGATCCCCACCAGGGCAAATATTTATGTGATGAACATAAGTGTTTGCTCTGTGTCTGGGTGTTATTTAGTTACTACGAGTATCTATATAAGTATGTATTTAAAAATAAGTATACGTAGTATATCAGTCTCTGGCAGTCATATCACAAGCTTTGCTTAGTTTGGGGTCAGAGGCCGTGTGTAAGATGTCCCAAAATATTATTTATTTATTTAGGTCATTTCTTTTCCATTACTTAGGGGAACAATTATTATGTGTTTTTTTCTGTCAAAGTAATATAATAATATGTATCGTATTCTACAGCTATACCTAATAGAAAAATTTAATCTAAATGCATCTAAACTATGTTTTTGTAAAAGTAAAAAAGAAACCTTAGAATTTTTCAATAAAGAGCTAACAAAAAGTGTCACTCGCTTCCGCGATTTTTTATCAGACTGGCTTTTTGTGAGCTCAAACTTACATCAGAAATACATTGAAATAGTATTTTAATCCTGTAATTGTACATTGGTGTAAACTTGTACCGTCTTACCACAAAAGTTATACGCACAGTCGCACACTTTAGCTAATATTTAACAGAACAAATTGCACGGTTAAACAGTGTTTAGAGCGTATTTAAATCTATTGTGGTAAGATGGGTATAGTATTTGTTTTGTTTGATTTTGTTGAATAAATTCAATTAATTTATGCGATATGTAAAAAATTTGATAATGATCTTACAAGTGACTTATGTATTTTTTAAATTGAATTTTATAAAGCTGCACTGTTTTACTGTAAAAAATAAGCATTCGTTACCTTCACCTTTAAGATATCATGTTTTCACCAGCGTGAGATGACGTACATACCTGAAACAAATACAAAGATATATCTATGAGTAAATAAATAGAGGCAAAATACAATAAAATAGCAACATGTGTAGAAAACTTCTGAAGGAAACCAGCAAACACCCATTCAAGAATGTCAACGGCGTTTGTGAATCCACAAAACGACGACAGGTCATTTTTTGATGACAAGCTCCTTGTTCTGCGATTGACTGTAATATTGAAAGCTGATTGATGACGATTATGAATACCAAGAAAAAAGAAAGAGAGGCAAAAAAATATTTCCTATTTCCATTCCTCTTTTAAGTTCTTTTTGACCGACGAAACGGAGGAGGTACTCAACCACGCATACCTTTCTACATAGTAGTCCGATTTCCATAATTCTTTTCTTTTAGCCATTTTTGATAAATCAACAATAATATTTAAAAAAATTATTTCGATCCGCGCGTAATATTCGCGAATTCTGTAAATGGTTGATCTCGAAATGATATTTTTTGCGATAAAATATTTATTTCGAGTAATGGTGATTTGCAGTAATGTTAACTCTATAACATTAAAATGGCATTAAGCTAGCATTAAAATGTGCTATCGTTCTGTATGCATGCGTCGACGGCCTTAATCAGACATCGGCGCGCGCGCAGCCATCGTGTCAGATATGGTTCATCGTGACAAGTACGGGTGGTAGCATGGTGAGAGAGAAAACGCGAAGAGCAACCAAATGTTAACTCGTATAATTATAGTAGTGTCAAGTTGGTATCAGACTTTTGATACTTGATACTCAATAATTTATTGAGCAGTAGCTGCCCATTTCGTCTTCACCCGATTACAAATGAATTATAGCTATAAATCTTTGAAAGGAATATTCTAAAAAATAGAGAAAGCCACATTGAAATTTGTTTTGTAGTTTGAAAGATATAAGGGAATACAAGACAGACAGAGAACCAAAAAAAGGACCGATTTACGAGTGATAATACTTGAGCCATCAAGTCATAAAGGTATTTTGTACAGTTTAGGATTAAAAACCACTGGAGTCTACAGCCAAAAGAAATCTTGTCATTTGAGCCACAGGGCAGGGTAGCAGGGTCAGTTAGAAAGTAAGTGACTGCGGGTGGCATTTAAAAACAACAGGATCATGTAACAGTTACCGACGCTCGTTCCAAAAAAATAGTTGTTATATGTTTGACGTGTGGTTTGTGTATATAAATAAATAAATAAATGTAAATTATAGGAGACATCTTACACATGGTCTCTGACCCCAAACTAAACAAGGCTTGTGATATGACTGCCAGAGACTGATATAATACATAGACACATTTTTAACTACATACTTATATAGATAGTACCTAAATAACACCCAGACACAGAGCAAACAACTATGTTCATCACAAAAATGTTTGCCCTGGGTGGGGACGCCTCTTTGATCCAGAAGTCAAGGTCACTAACCACTGAGCCACCGAGGCAGTCATGTGTCTCTATTTTAGCTATCTCTAAACAGAATTGAACTTGTCATTTTTCAATATCATCGTCTCTCCCTCTCTTTCTGTCTCGATCTGCTGTGCATGGGTTTTAACGCTTGCTTTCTCCCGCTGTCCGCTCCTCCTATGAACTCCCGCTGGGCTCATCACCAAATAGAGCCCTAACATAAATGCATCATCCCACCTGCGCCACCAATCAGGAAGTCTTCTCCTGTCACAACAGCCACAGACAGACAGACCGACTATTTATATACGGATAGTGAAAATAGCACCAGATATTTAAATGGTTTATTGTATATCAGCGGCGATGGAAGTAGCACTATCAATAATTTGAAAGAGGTGTCAGACATTTTTGTAACAAGGTTTCTTCCAGTAATTAATATGTTTAGTTAATATTATATACAGGGTTATATCTAATCAATTAGCATCCTTTCAGGGGCTTATTTTGTACATCAAAACTAACAACTTTTGTTCTGGGACGTTTGTCAAAATTTAAAAAAAAATCAGCTGTTTCATACGTTTTGTCGAGCGTGAACGATATTTTTCTTTGAAACAACTATTTTTTTTGAGAATTAATAAAAGGCGTAGAACAAAAGTTGTTAGTTTTGATGTACAGAATAAGCCCCTGAAATGATGCTAATTTTTTAGAAATAACCCTGTATATACCTACTTTAATATTACTTCGACCTAGTAACTTTTATACATTTTAATATAATTTCCTTGTTCAGTATATGCCAAATCATAAAAGTCGGAAAATGTGAAGTTAGCTACAAGCTGTGTCAAATCCTCACATAAAGCTGCGCGTTGATTGGTTTTGCGCAGCTTATTCCTAACTTCACTTCCGCCGACTTGTATGAGTCGGCATATAAGTAAGCTCTCGTACTGATTAAGTTAAGCTGTTATGTTGTGACGGAAAACTTAACCCTCTACACTACACTGAATAGCTTTTCTTGCATCAATTAATAAATTATGCTATTACTGAAGAAAGTTATTTGACCAAGCAAGCAAAGCGTATATACTACGACTGGAAATATACTGTATTACATAGATAATTATCGTCTGTCGGGTTGTGTATTTTTCAGCGAATCTAATATTTTTAGGGCTCCGTACCTCAAAAGGAAAAAACGGAACCCTTATAGGATCACTTTGTTGTCCGTCTGTCCGTCTGTGTGTATGTCAAGACTCTTTATCTCGAGAACGCGTAAAGATATCGAGTTGAAATTTAAACCGTTTACGTATATCGATAAATTCTTGCTGTTATGGAAAAGACAAGCTTCTCAGTTGTCGTTTAAAAAAGTTAGAGCCGTTTATGTCGTAAAAACCGCATATTTCGACACTCACAAAAATCAAAACCTACAGGGTACTTCCCGTTGACATAGAACTATGAAATTTGGCGAGAAGCATTGTCTTAGAATACACATATAAGAATAAATCTGAAAACTGTACATTTTATTTACATCACCAATAAATGGGGCTTCAAAATTCACAAAATATGGGCTCAAAATTCAAAGTGAGTAAATCGTATCATGTAAGGTGTCATATAAAAGAACTTTATTAGCACATGCTAAAACAGGTCTTTAATTATTTTAACAATGTACGCAACCCTCGATGTGCCAGCCTGACTCACACTTGTCCGGTTTTTTTTGTGTATGCTACTGATCTTGTAAAATCTAAAAAGTATGCTTATTTATTGATACTAAAAATTTAATTAGGTAGAACTTTTAAAAATTGTAACCAGAGGATTCCAAGTGCCTGTATTGTGTCTACGGAAAAAAGAAATTATGACTGACTTGACTTGAATTGCGACTAAACTTTATTCACGGGTTTTCCAAATTGTCAGTTGGGCATATATCTAAATAGCATGTTTTTATTTCACAGTCAATTATACTAAAAAATCAAAGAGTCCAAATGGAAATTTCCACTGAAATACAGTAAATACTAAGTACCTTATCGAAAGATGTTGACTAATCATTGCACTCATTTGCCTCAATAATCAATTAATGATAACAAAAATAGGTAAATGATTACTAAGATTGATTGACAATAAAAATACTTATCATTGTTGGTGACTGATGATTATCATTGATCGATGATATCCTTGATGGTAGATTAAGTAATAAAATGATTATAATACAAATAGCGATTGGATCGTATTATTTACTGAATATTTTGATAACATGGATTATCTACAGGTGTAGCACGTACCTGTGTGATATGAGTAGTTCATCATTTTTTATCATTGTTTTAATCATTTAAATGTTTTTGACCAAAGTCTAGGAAGTTTGCACACGTCTGAGCAGTGGGTATTGCAAATGCTGAATACTTTTAAATAATTAAAAAAAATATTGAAAAGAAAAACTTTTACAACGCTATTCCTGAATTAGGCGATAAAGCCTGTATTTCAGGGTGTACTTGTAATAAACTTTAAATTTACAGAAGTTTTTGACCCACGATACAGAGGAGGTACTCATTTCGACGCGTATATATTTTTTACGTAGTAGTCCAATTTTGATAACTTTTATTTTATTGGAAAGAATATACTTCGAAATTGGTCCTATTTAAGCTTTATCGAAATTGGCTAAGCCGTTTTTGATAAATTAACAATAATGTGAAAAATGCTTTTTGCGAATTCTATAGGTACACGGTTGTAGTCGGTCATGTCATTGTTTGCAAAAAATAATTATCTTTAGTACGAAGATATCTTCATACGAGTACAATGTTTTTTATACTACACCTGCTCGGAAAGTACCTTGATACTTTATCAAATTTACGGTAGAAAGTACGTCATTGCATATTGAACAAATATGCGGCGAGAAAACGCATCTGAGCGGGAGAGAAAAGTGTATGAAAATCCATTTCTTACGTGGTTTTTTTTTTTTAATTTTGGGTAAGACTATGCGCTGGTAACCTAAATATCAAAAGTCAAAAAGTTTTTACAGTGAGTTTTTATCTCCAAGTTCGCAAAATGACACTGGCCTTTAGCTGTGTGTTGGATGATGTCAAACAATTTGAAAAAAGAACATGTGAAAATTGCAGAACAAACATCAATGGAAAAAGTGTTACATTAAGCTTCACTAACTGCAACAATTTCAATATAAATTTCAATTAGTAAAGATTTAGTTTATTATTTTCCTCGTAGGTGTAGTATAAAGCATTACGTATCACTCGAGAGAAAGTGCGATTCCCGATCTCGGGTGAAACGACACCCTCGACGGTAATCGGTCACTTTCTCCTCTCGGTGAACAATGTACTATTTTTTATATATAATTAATAATTAGGTTTTTTTTTAAACATCACAACTGAATTGGATGGCACACCCTTTTCCACTTACCTATTTATATTTAAACCCTTAACTATTTCATTTTTTTGTATTACTCCGTCAATACCTATATATTTTTGAAAAATTGAAATCATTTCATAAAAGTAACGAGTTCCAATCTAAAAATAATTACAAAAGAAAATATCAATTCTATTGAGAATCTACTGCTTATTGGAAGTAGGTTAACAAACACAACTACAAACAATAATATTTATTTTTATTTTTTTAAGAACTCGCTTTATACATTGGTAAACTAATATTAAACATAATAGCCATGTTTAACAATAAGGTTATTCAGTGACAATGACCCCGTGACTGCCTGATCCAATCGGGATTCGATCAGTTTGACTGACAGCTGCGACAGTTGATTGACGAAATTACAACCAATGTTACGTTTATTAATGCCCTCATTTTTGTGGTACAAGAGGCGACGTTTTATCTTTGTGTAATGTAATTTGTTGTTGTTTTTTGATACAATAATGTTGTAAATGTAGAGAGGTATTCGCATATTTTATTTAAAATTTACTTAACAAAGTGGTTACGCCAAAAAAGAAAAGATAAAAGGTGCCAAATACGGTCGAAACTGTAGCTGAATAAATGCTGCCTGCTTTTAAAATATCGCGTGATAACCACAATTTTATTGTGTTTAATTGTACTGAAAACAAAATAGAGAACTAATTTGAACAATTCTAAAAAAAACGATAAATATGCAAAACAATAACGGGGCGTTTCCTGCTACTTTTTGACCGACGAAAAGGAGGAGGTACTCAATTCAACGTGTATTTTTTTATGTGTAAAGTAACCACGCTTAACTTTTTACGTAGCAGTCCGATTTCGATATATTTTTTTTATCAGAAAGAACATACTTCGAAATTGGTCCCATTTATATTTTATCAAAATCAGCTAAACCATTTTTGATAAATCAACAATAATGTGATAATTGCTACATCGATCCGTGCGAACTATTCGCGAATTCTGAACACGTTTGATGTCGGTTTTTTGCGAAAAATAATTATGACTAGCTTAAAACCCGCGGCTTCGCCCGCGTTGTCTTAGTACATAGGTACTTACTTAAAATGAAAAGAGCCCGCGGTTTGATCAACGTTGTCTTTGTACATGCTTATAATAATATCTAATAGTCCGCAATTTGGCCCGCGTTGTCTTAATACTTGCTTAAAATTACTTGCAAGGATAATGCCCACGGTTTGGTCAAAATTGTAACAGTATTTGCCTATAATGATAATAGATCACGGTTTGGCCCGCGTATTGTTAGTACTTGCTTAAGATGGTTATTTATAGCACGCAGCATGGACTGCGATGTCTTAATACTTGCCTAAAATTATAAAAGCTCGCCGTTTGGCCTGCATTGTCGTATTACTTATAATGATAAGGATGATGATGATTTCTAAGGTCGAAAATTCGATCAAAAACAACCCGAAATACTTTTGGTCTTATTTTAAATCTATTTCAAATTCTAACTCGCTTCCAAACGCGATGACATATGAAAACTTTACTGCTGATTCTGGAGATAAAATATGTGATCTTTTCGCGGACTACTTTCATTCCACCTTTTCAACCCCCAACGAGAGCGCAGCTAACAATCATCAGTGCTTTGCATCTCAACCGCTTGACGGAGATATCGCATCTATCAACTTAACTCCCTTGCTAATAAAGTCTAAATTAATCAATCTCGACATTGCTAAATCGGCGGGGCCGGACTCGGTTCCTCCTATTTTACTTATAAAATGTGCTGACCAATTAAGCATACCATTATACAAGCTATTTAGCAGGTCTATAAATGAAGGCTATGTACCTGTGATGTGGAAAAAAGCGTTTATAACGCCCATACATAAAAAAGGTCCTAAAACCCAAGTCGATAATTACAGACCTATCTCAAAACTGTGTATTATAGCAAAAGTACTTGAAAAAATTGTATACGAACAGCTCTATTCTGCTTTATCAGGTTCTCTGCCAACTTCCCAGCATGGTTTTCTGAGAGGTAGGTCAACAGTTTCTAACCTATCACTTCTTAATGACTTCATATCAGAGATTATGGACAAGGGGGCTCAGGTAGATGTTATATACACGGACTATACTAAATGTTTTGACAAAATTAATCATTCACTATTAATATCAAAATTAGATAATGCAGGTATTAGAGGTGACCTTCTCAGATGGTTTGCGTCTTATATTAACAATCGATCTCAGGCGGTAGTGCTTGGTAATTATATGTCTAAATGGATGCAGGTACCGAGCGGTGTTCCTCAAGGATCACTGTTAGGTCCTCTTCTCTTCTTAATTTTCGTAGCTGATATTGACTCATGTTTAAAAAACTCCACTCTATTGAGTTTCGCGGATGACATGAAGATTTTCAAATCTGTAAATACTGAAACTGATGCCTTATTACTTCAACAAGACTTATCTAGGCTGGATAGTTACTGTTTACTGAACCAATTAGATCTTAATGTCTCGAAGTGTGCAGTATTAACGTTCTCTCGGAAAATTACTCCTATTAAATTTAATTACTCACTTAAAAATAAAACTTTAACTCGCGTGCCAGTCATTAGAGACTTGGGAGTGATTCATGGCCCTAAGTTGATCTTTGATGAGCATATATCAGCCATTGTAAAAAAGGCTTCTAAAGCTCTCGGGTTCATTATGAGATCTACTAAAGAATTTAAATCGGCAAAATCTTTTAAAATTTTGTATAGTACGTACGTACGTTGCCATTTGGAGTATGCGTCTGAAATTTGGAATCCTAGATACAATGTATATATTGATCGTCTAGAAAATGTTCAAAAGAAATTCATTCGTTTCCTTAACTATAAAACTAAAACTAAGAATAAAAACTACTTACAATCTTGTGCTAAACATCATTTCCTTCCATTATATCACCGTAGAGAAACATCTGATGTTATTTTTCTTAAAAAAGTTATAACTTCTAACCTTGATTGTCCCAGTCTACTGAGCAAGGTCAATATTTTTACCCCACCCAGAACATTTCGTCACAGCCCCCTTTTCAAACCACCTGCAGCATCAACAAATTATCGCCAAAATAGTGTTATAAGTCGTGCGTGTAGCACCTATAATAATTTACTGCATGACCTGGATATTGACATATTTCATTCTAATGTTCGTTCTATTAGGAAGCAGCTGAGTGACCGTTTTTTTAGTAATGTATGAACAAAATTAAATTGAATAAGAATTATATCTTAATTTATACTGAAATACGAGTGTGACATTGTGTTCCATTATTTAAATTTATTTAAATTTATTTAAATTTAAATTTATTTAAATTTAAGTTTTTTTTTTTATTATTATTCTTAAGCGTTTAAAGTTCTCATAATATTTCTATTAGTAGAAACTTATAATTAGCTTATTTGTTATCCTATTTAAGTGTATAAGCTGTAATATAAAAGCTGTTAGTTTCTAAGAATGTAAAAATAAAATAAAAATAAAAATAATAGCCCATGGTCTGGCCCGTATTGTATTAGTACTTGCTCAAAATGATAAAAGCCCGCGGTTTAGCTCGCGTTGTGTTAATAATTAGGTACTTACAAAGATAATAACCCACAGTTTAGCCCACGTTGTTTTAATACTTACTTAATTAAAATAACAGCCCGCGGTTCAACCCGCGTTATCTTGGCATTTGCTTATAATAATATCTAATAGTTCGCGGTCTGGCCCGTGTTGTCTTAATAAATCCTTAAAATTATAATAGCATGCCGTTAGCCTGCGTTTTTGTATTGCTTGTAATGATAATAGCCCACGGTCTGGCCCGCGTTATTTTCGTAACTGCTTAAAATGATAAAAACCCACAGTTAGGCCCGCGTTTTCTTGGCACTTACTTAAAATAATAGTAGCTCGTGGTTAAGCCCGCATTAGGCTCGATTATGAAGGCGCCATCGTAATTATAATAGCTAATTATCATAATTATATCTGTTTCATTTTCACTTTAAGCATTCGATAGAGAGAACACTTTTTATGTTGTTATTATATTTACTATGGCGTCTTCATAACTGAGCCTATTATTGTATTACTTGCAAAATAATACCTACGGTTTAGCCTGAATTGTCTCAGTATTTGGTTATTTAATTTACTTGTATCTAAAGCTTATTACATAGTACATACGTGAATTTTCGGATGATAAATTGCCGAATTTCTGAAATTAACTCAATAATAAATAAATATATAAAATAAATATTGGAGGACATCTCACACACGGTTTCTGATCCTAAACTAAGCAAAGTTTGTGATTTGGCTGGCAGAGACTGATATACTACATATACATGTATTTCAATGTATGTACTGTATTGTATACACCACCGACCATACTCCTATTTTTAGAATAATTCCCGTCCATCCAAAGGTTGCCTGGTAGAAATCGCCAAAGGCGATAAGGCCGCCATTGTACAGCATATTGTATAGTTTCTGTACTGTGTTTCTGTGTACAATAAAGATATATTTATTTATTTATTTATACATGTAGGTTGACTGGCAGATAATGCTGTTTAGCGTTAAGTCCTCCTTTTGTACAAATAGTGTGCAATAAAGTGTAAAATAAATAAATAAAAATACATTAATAACACTCAGACACAGAGCAAACACATATGAACATCACATAAATATTTGCCCTGGGAATCAAACCCACGCCTCTTTGACCCAGGAGTCAGGGTCAACCACTGAGCCACCGAGGGAGCCAATAATAATAATTGTATGAGTAACTATGTAAGAAATTTCACTTTTCTTTGCTGGAAAACATTGAGGCAACCTGTACGTACGTAGAAAAAATCAATGTCGTATGTGAATTCAGCAACCCATGCTTGGCCGGCGTGATGGATATGGCCCAATTACCCTTCGCGGATAGGCCTATTTTCAGTCATCCATCAGCCGCAGGACGTCCACTGCTGGACATAGGCCTTCCCTATGGATCTCCAATAAGACCGGTTGGAAGCGGCTTGTATCCAGCGCGATCCTGCGGTCTTAATGAGGTCATCCGTCCACCTTGTGGGTGGACGTCCTACGCTGCGCTTGCCGGTACATGGTCTCCACTCGAGAACTTTTCGACCCCAACGGTCATCAGCCCTCCGCGCTATGTGCCCTGCCCATTGCCATTTCAACTTGCCAATCTGTTGGGCTATGTCGGTAACTTTGGTTCTTCTACGGATCTCCTCATTAACGATTCGATCTCGCAGAGAGACTCCAAGCATAGCCCTCTCCATAGCTCGTTGGGCTACTTGGAGCTTACTAATAAGGCCCATAGTGAGAGACTGAGACTGAGAGGCAACACACACTGGTCGAAAACTTTCGACTTGAGGCACTGAGGTATGTCGGACGAGAAGACACTACGCACTTTTCCGAACGCTGCCCAGCCGAGTTGAATTCGTCGATTGGCCTCTTTGTTGAAGTCGGACCTACCTAACTGGACTACTTGTCCTAGGTAGACGTACGAGTCAACGACTTCAAGAACCGAGTTTCCAACAGAAATCGGGGTAGGTAAAACATGGGAATTACACATGACTTTCGTCTAGTCCATGTTCATCTTAAGACCCACCTGTTTCTATTATCCGTAGTGCTATCCGTAGTATCTATTTTCAGTAGTGCACTATTAATTAAGGCCGGTACAGGTATTCGACATGTTTCATTAAGTCATTAGAAATTTAATTTTCCAGGCAAATGAAAAAATGGCACACAAGTCGTAATTCTAGTCAGGCATATTCTAGGATGCTATTATACTCATAATTTGATTAACTTTTACAATGGTACCAACCCCAAAAGCACGTGAATAAAATCAGCTGTTCAACACAAAAAGTTCATCGACCCGCGACAAAATGTATGGAAAATGTAGGTAATTTTCGCTTGTCAGGGTTGATCCCATAGTAAAATACCTATATTGATCCATATGTGCGCTAAGCTTAAGACTATTGGCTCACAAAATAAAAAAAAATCGTAAACTTTTGGGGACCCATTTTGCCCCATTTAAAGATAAACTATCATTATCATAATCCTAGATACTACATTATTTAAAAAAGCGCATTGAAGTTTTGGGACGTATCTGACCCCTAAGGATTTTTTTAAGGAAAATTTAGAAAACAGGTACAGCCATATTTTTTATTTAGTCTCAAAAGCATCTATACAAAGTTTCATGTCAATCGGTACAGGGAATAAGAAGTTACATGCAAACAAAAAGGGCCCGTTTTACCCCGTAAGTTAGAGTTGGGTACGTTTTTCATCCTTAGTGCTTCATTATGTCGTACGATGTACGTATATTCCAAATTTCAAGCTCGTATCTACAGCGGTTTGGGCTGTAGCCTAAACTTATTAATTTTGCGTATCCTTAAGGAACCTTATAGATTTTCCTAGATTTTATTAGTTTCTGTATTAAAACATGCTGAGTGCTTCCTTCATACCAATTTTCAACCATAACCGTTCAGCTGGTTCGATGTAATTGACGCTTTTTTCACCAACTTTGGGACCTTATTTGACCCCTTAGATGAAGAAAATTCGGAAAAACAGGAAAAAACGTGACTTTTATTTTGTTTGGAAAGCATGTATACAAAGTTTCAAGTCAATCGGTACAGGGAATAAAAAGTTACATACAAACGAAAAGGGCCCATTTTACCCCCTTAGAGGTCGAAAGTTCAAAATTTTCGTCCTTAGTGCTCCATTACGTCGTTCAATGTACCTATATCCCAAATTTCAAGCTCATATCTTCAGCGGTTTGGGCTGTAGCCTAAACTTATTAATTTTGCGTATCCCTAAGGAACCTTATAGATTTTCCTGGATTTTATTAGTTCCTGTATTAAAACATGCTGAGTGCTTCCTTCATACCAATTTTCAACCATAACCGTTCAGCAGGTTCGATGTAATTAACGCTTTTTTCACCAACTTTGGGACCTTATTTGACCCCTTAGATGAGGAAAATTCGGAAAAACAGGAAAAAACGTAACTTTTATTTTGTTTGAAAAGCATGTATACAAAGTTTTAAGTCAATCGGTACAGGGAATAAAAAGTTACATACAAACGAAAAGGGCCCGTTTTACCCCTTTAGAGGTCGAAAGTTCAAAATTTTCGTCCTTAGTGCTCCATTACGTCGTTCAATGTACCTATATTCCAAATTTCAAGCTCATATCTTAAGCAGTTTGGGCTGTAGGCTGTCTGTCAGTCAGTCACTCAGGGAAGCCTTTTATATAATAGATTTAACAAGATGCGATAACAACAACCACATCATAATATTTTAGTTCTATTCACACATACAACTTAATTTTGTAAGTTACCTAATATTGTGTTAGGTGAATACCTAATTATATATAATATTCAGTCAACAAATATCTCTGCAACTTTTGACAAATGTAATATCTGAACAACCGTAATATGGGGTTGACTAGTCTTTCTTTCAATTTACTACCACCGTTCCATTTAAACCACTATCGAAACCCACAGCTTTTGTAACACTTATTTATCATTTCACACCGCAACTCTTTATTATCCTGGTAGGCGTATTACACATTCCACTTTACGTGTAACAAATAACGATCAAAATCAATATTACTTCACGGAATAAAATACAACTCACATATCCTTATTCGAAATGTAACCACGCTAGTTAATACGTCTTTACGTCCTAAATTATTGGCCACTCAAGGTTTTATTGCCGCCACACATAGAGTTAAACAGAACTTTCGCTGGGAATCGAACCGGCACCCACCTCCGTGCGTGTTTACAATCCTGACGCGGCGATATATTCCGAATCAAATTGTCGACCGATCATCGTGCCTTAGCACTCTTGGTATCTGCCTCCTACGCTATAATTCACACTTCACCTACTCCAAACAAAAATCGATCTTAACGCTCTGTAATAAAGTACAAGTAAACTGAGATTCGTAGTCTTGTATCTGGATAATTTCGCGACCTTTTAATACCTATGCGTTCCTGGTACGCGAAAATCATAGATGTAAATTGCGGTAAATAACGACACGTCATTCTGTGAAAAGGTGTCGATCGTCCAGTCGCTAGAAATGTGATTGGTTGGTATTTCCCACTTGCAGTATTACTCATTCAGGTCAATTTCAACTGCAGCTTTCCATCTAACCTACTTCTCGAGTTTACTAAGTTTGTGTTCTTTCGTCTGATAGACTGATCCTGTAGCGTTTTTGTAAGTTGCATGACATTGAATAATTATTTTTCGCACATAAAAATGCCAAGCGATGTTTTTCGCCTATAATGGCATGACTTCAACCGTTTACAGTATTCGAATAGTGCGCACAAATAAATCTATCATCGATGTAGTATTTTTTTACATTTTTGTTTATTTTACAATAACGACTAAGCGGATTTCAATGAAATTTTAATGAGATCACCTCTGAAAAATGCTATACCAAAAAACAATCATCAAAATCGGTTCATAATTGGCGGAGTAATACATATTAAACATTCAGTCGAATTGAGGACCTCCTTATTTAAAGTCGGTTAAAAAGAATCAGATCTGGAAGAACCCTACCATAACTATAACAAACTATAACAGAATACGGCTAAAACTCACGTTATAATTATACGGTCGATCCGCAAGGAATCCGACCAGTTTCGCAGTATTTAGTACTCCATCCTCAGGGAATACGCGCACCCCCGTCGAAACGTGCGCGCGCGCCTTACACCGTATATTTATAACGTGAGTTTTAGCCGTATTCTGTTATAGTTATGATGAATACTCACGGTAGTTTTAATGAAGTGAGAACTCTACCATGTCATTCAGATAAGTCATGGTATCATTTTGTCTTATAAGATAGTTTCAGATTATATTAAGATGAGTTGTACCCATAACAAAATCTCTATGATAGAATATTGGACAATACAGGGTTATTCCTAATCAATTAGCATCCTTTTAGGGGCTTATTCTGTGCATCAATACTAACAACTTTTGTTCTGCGACTTTTGTCAGACCAAAAAAAAATGTTGTTCCATGGAAAAATATCGTTCAACCGCAACAAAATGTATGGAACAGCTGATTTTTTCTTTCGAGTTTTGCGACTTTTCGCAGAACAAAAGTTGTTAGTTTTGATCCACAGAATAAGCCCTTAAGAGCATGTTTATTGATTAGGAATAACCCTGTATAAGCCGTTAGCAAATTTAAAATTTATTGGATAGAGCAAATGCGTGACTGTGGTGAAAACATTACATTTTCAGTGATGTATCAAACGTTTTTTTAACAGAACTATTTTGCCACCAATAATAAAACAATATTTTTTGGTAATAGATACCTTATTTACCTTTATAGAATAGATATTAAAAAATAGTTGATTTAGATCAAGCTACAACACATTAATCTTATCCACCAAAGGCTTTATCCCCGCGACGATAATAAGCACAATGGGGTGAAACACGTCAAACGTAGACAAAAATATGAGCAAAAATTACAGACGCAGTGACGGGCGCATGACGTACACAGAGCGATAGCTTGTACGTCCGTCAGTGCCATGGACGTACAACAAAATGGATCAGAGACGTCATTCGTCTTAAAACGATAACCTCACTGTCTAGATAAAATGCTACTTTTTGCATTGCTATTTTTTTTAGTTATATTAAGGTTTATAAATTATAATATAATTTTGTTGCCCGTGATAGTAAGCAAAGTTGGGTGTATGAGGTCTAACGTAGACAAATATGAGCAATAATGACACCCACAATGATGGGTGCATGACGTGCACAGAGCGATTGTCAATCTGCACCACAGATGTATTATGTATGGATTAGAGGCGTTGAAGCTGCCTACTATTTTGAGGAAAATACTGTTTTGACATTTGATTTACACTTCAAGTGTCTCAATAATCTTTTCAAACCATTTGTTCTTAAATCGGTTTGTTTTATTTTTTATGAGCTGTGGGCGAAAACTGAGACAACTTCGACTGAAATTTAGATTCACGTGACTTAATAACCTATCCCGTATCTTTCCTACATCCATGAAACCGACCGATTGCCCGTCCGTCCGTCTGTACGCCACGGACGTGCGTGTTCTCTTTGATTTGCTTTTATCTGATCTGATGCTAATATAAATGCGAGAACTTACAATTGTGGCGAATAAATCAAAAGATGGATAGTTAAGAAATTATTTGTATGATGTTTTCAGAAAAATGAAGTGAAGAAAACTAAAGATTACCTATGTGTATATTGACAGTTACTTTTGAGTCAGTGTGGTTGTTAATAACTGAAAACAGAAATATGGTTAACTATAGGTGCGAGACAATTTCATTGTTATTGCAAAATCCTATAGCTGTCGGTGACATTTTGTCACTTTACAGAAGACTGTAGAATTTTCAAATATTCTCCCAAAAAATAAATAAAATGAAAGTTGTTTTAATCAAGTTTCAGCATTATTCATCTAATGTTAAGTGAAGTCAGCAATGTAAAATAGGATATTGGGACGTTTTAGAAACTGGATGGACAAGATTAAAATATATTTCAATCACCGAGAAAAATAGATTACCCACCTGGCTGAAAATCACTTTATCACTCTCGCGCCGCATTTCACACGAACTGATCACCGCAAATCACAAACAAATTTCACGTTGTCCCTCGAGGGCATTAAATCATTATAATGCGGGTGAAATAGCGAAGTGGACGCTGCACCATCAATCACACGTCAAGCACGCTCGCATCACTAATTACAAACACACCTCGCATTAAAACGATGCAACGCGTATTTTAATTCATAATAATATCGTGTGCAAAATTAAAACCAAACTGCACCAAACGTAACTGAAATACTAAGCGAACAAAACACAAACTTATGCAGTTACAGCAGGGCGTACAATAGTAAGAAGTGGGATAAAGTTAGCACGTTTTGCACGAGGCGAGTGCTATCGCGCCCGCGCGCATTAAGTCTCCAGTCACTCTCAATCACTCAAGCTGTCCAGACGTCAGTCATAAGCAAGACGAACGGGGGAATGTCGGTGGCCTCCTTTGAACCACCCCTCTCCCCGCCCGGCGGGTGAAGGGGGGTGGTCAGCTCTTGAAGACAATTTACTGAACAAGTCGAGCCCGCAGTCCGGCTGGGATTCGTGCGCTGATGAAATTTATTTGAAGCAACTTGTGTTGCACTCCTGTTATGGGATTTCCATGGCAACTGTCGCAAGTTACGATAAAGAGTTTATTTCAAATAGGAGTGGCGTACTTTATTTCTCTTCTGAGATAGAAGGATGTGACACGTGTCACGGCGATAAAATAAGATTTGTGCAGTTGAACTGTCTTACTGCCAGTTGCAGTAAATATTGTTTTGTAATGAAAATTTTATGCGAGCTTGACGTATTTATAGCTATGCATAAATGCACACTTTCTAAAACTATAATATAAGCTTTGCCTAGTCTTAAAACTTCGCTATTTTTGCTTTGCTTCATTTTTCTACTAGCTGTTTGCAATATTAGGTGACAACAAGACTAAAAATCTGACTTACCAATATTTTAAACAAAACTATCTTTAAAATTCAAGCCATCAATATCCTTAAATTGGCGCCAACACCGACCAGCACTGATGACACAAACATCAATATCAAATCACCATCACATCAGGTCCCGACAAAAAAACGCAACAAAACTCGGCGGGTCTCAAACGGTGAGTTAACATCATTATCGGCGACGGACTGCCCCCTCCCTTTAAGGAGACGGGAGGGGACAGGGTGGTGGGGGGTCCCGGGGGTGCAGGGGGGCGACACACGTCGCTCAAACGTCGCCAGCAGACGGACGTCTTTGTCGACCGTCGCTTTATTTACTCCAGTCTTTGGAGCGAGTAGAAGTGACACCGGGTTTTTTGTGGCGTCTAATTAGGGGTCTTGTGTGAGAAATTAAATGTTTTTGTTTTCGGACTGGACAGTGGGCCGCTGACACTTTTGGGCTCGTCATTTTTTGTGTTTTGCTATTCGTATTTGATGAATATGCGCAGTGAAATTTAGGCAGTAATAAAATCACTAACATTCAAATAATCATGAGTTTTGATAATTCCTTAAAACCCTAGCTTAGCTATAAATGGACTAATGTTTTGTAGACTAAAGTTTTGTACAAAGTGCATAGTTCTTTGTCTGCATTTTACATTTCAGTATTATATCTTCTTTTAATTTATGTTTTTCAGAATAGTTATAATAGTCTCTATAGACTAGTTTTATTAACCTGTTAATAGGGTTATTTGTATTTTTATGCAAAACAATGAAAAATTAAAAATACTTATTCGTTAACTCATACCGGTTACCTTGCAAATATCGGGTACTTTGGCATAACTAGCCTTTTATAACTTAGTATAAAGTCTATAACTATGAAATAATGGAATTTTATTTTCAATTTGATTTCTCTAACAGATTCGTAACTCTGCGTTCAGTTGATTCAATCAAACTTGACAGCTCAAAGTCGATGTGGGTCGGACACTGGTACTGATCATCGACTTTTTTCCTCGCTGTTATGAATAAATAGAGTTTAATAAAAGCCTACACATTTTTAACACAACGATTAGTGACGAAAGGCATGATTTGACGCAAATATTGACTATTATTATTTTGACTTCTTGAGAAATCAGTTATCCATAACACAATGCATCAATGACGAAAAATGAAGACAAATATTGGACATAACAAACACACGTAAACAAAAGACCAAAAATGTACTTTCTCGTTACATATTACACGATAGTACTTTTGTGGAATTGCATTTTCAAATATATACCTAAGTACTTACTTATTTTGGTTAGAAGGATATCGTACTAAATACATACGGTACGTATTTAAGTGTATCATTTGCCGATTTGTCAAACTCTATAACCAAGCTACACCTAGTCCACAAATATTCCTACTTATATAACTTGATTATTACAGAAAAATATGACGAAGTCCTATCTCCAAAGCAAATCTGCATGACTGCACTCAATCAAGACGAAACCTTCTCCTATTTAATTGACGGTCCACTCCATCAAACGAACCTTAAACGCAGCTGCAAACCCCGCAATAACAGTAAAATCAATCAATTTTCAACTCTAAATCAATATGACAAGAAGAAAATAAACGCAAAGAAAGCTGATGTAGAATTTTCTCGACAAACACAAAATGCAGTTGCAGCTGTTGCAAACAATACTGAACCTTGTCTGGTTTGCTTGAAAGGTCACGTAAAGTGCAAAGAGAGTTAAGATGTGCAGCTGTCAACGAGAAATGTCACGTATCACAATGGAAGTGTCAGAAAGAAGACGCCCGAGTGTCTGCAAGTGTGCGTTCGAAGATGTTGTGGAAAAATATTGAAACCCGCTGTATTTATGAAGATGCAGTTTCATAGATAATGAGAAAATGTGAATGACAGCTATACAATTTTGTTTTACTGAAAAACGCTGAATTTAGAACTCTACCGTTGCATTTGAAAATACCCATAATTCTGGCTAAGTTTACAAAGACACTTTAAGAAAAGTTACTTGTGGTAACGTATAGACATATTCTTGAAATGTGGGTCCTATTTTAAAAGCAACGTTACGTAACCTAATAAAGTATCGTTATTTTTTTAATGTGAGCAGTTTAGTTCTTATTTGTAACAGACAACGCGTGACAACAAAAATAATTGAATCTAAAAACACGGCAAGTAATCACTTAGATAATTGGAGGTGACACTTGATCTCTCACACGTTCGATAACATAGATTTTAGATAAACAAAGGTGATATCGAAATGATTACCTATAGTTGAAAGATTTGTAAAGTAATTATCATTTATTTTCGTTAAACGGTGTAGGTATCTATTTATCATAAAAAATTGTGTTGTAGGAGAAAGTAATAACTGTTTTATGCCTTTAAAAAATTTCCAAAAAATATCTCATTGCTTGTATGTAGTAGTTGTAAAGTATGAAACAGCTGATTTTTTTCCCTCAGATTTTGGGTTGACCCGATAGTAAAAGTTGTTCATAACAGTGGTCTTAATCACTCTTTTTTAGCTTAGTACAGGGTAAACTTATAACCCTGTATTCTACGAGTATACCTAGATATTTTCCTCTTTTTACACAATAACCCCCAAATGTAACAACAGACAAAGCGGGTAGATGTTCTTCGCCCGACAAAAATAGTAAACGATGTTTGACAAATAGCCAACAGATGTCGCCCGATTCACGCGCGACTTTTTGTCCTCGAACCTTGCGCTTCAAGCCACTGTGCAGTGGGCGCGATATTTTGTCTACGGGCCACACGTTTGGTACCACCGTGTAGTAGGCGCGATATTTCGTCTACTGGCCACACGTTTGCTTCCACTGAGCGTTTTAAAAAGAATTGTTTTTATTATTTTGAAAGTAGACTTTAGAGTGAATGCTAAAACTAGACTGATTAGTTGATCGTGTGGATTTCATGTATTGTCAATAAAAAAAATCATTTGCTCTGATTTTTTTTCATTTAGTTAGATACCAAAAACTCTGCCAACCAGGGCCGAAGAAGCCAGCCAATAAACTGCTCAGGGCAAAGAATCTGCTCCTACGATTTTTAAGAGGAACTTGGTTCTTATAAAAATCAAGGTTTAGATTTAGCTGTAAAAATAGCTGTTCAATACCTCCATTTAACTATATAGATGGTACTGGTGTTAAAATCATAACCTATCAGTAGGTAATAGTTCCATCATGGAACTGTGAATGGTACTAGTGTAAACTCAAAATAAACACAGTTCCATTATTTCGAGATCCATTTCAAATGGAACTAGTGTTGTAAATTTATAAAAGTAATTCCATCATGGAACTGTTAATGTTATGTACTAGTGGCGATGAACCAGTCTGTCAACCCATCCTATACGGACGTACAAGTCTCAATGATACTAGACTAATCTATGTGACATATTTTTTTTACATTATAGCATGTTTTGAAATAGATGCACGAAGCACAAACGATTTCCTAAGCAAATATGCCAATCAATTTTACTCACTGAATACGATCGAAACTTGAATATTAAAATTTTAATGAGCCGTTTGGAGTTGAGACATTGGGTCCGTGGGGGCCGGGAGCTCATTTTGTTTTCAAAAGTCTTTCTGAGCGTCTGGTGGTCGCGACGCTTGACCAAAATGCTAGTGTTTATTTGGCTCAATGTATAAGCATTGCCATTCAGCGTGGCAATGCTGCCAGCATGCTGGGCACGCTGCCCACTGGCAGTGGGCTTGAGCATTTGGATTATCTTTAGACCTTCAAAGGTCTGTGGATAATCCAATTGCTTTCTGACTCATCATCAGTCATTTTAATGACTGCCTCGGTGGCTCAGTGGTTAGTGACCCTAACTTCTGGATCAAAGAGGCGTGGGTTCGATCCCCACCCAGGGCAAATATTTATGTGATTATAAGACCCAGACACAGAGCAAACACTTAATATATTTAGTTACTATCTATATAAGTATGTATTTGAAAATAAGTATATATAGTATATCAGTCTCTGGCAGCCATATCACAAGCTTTGCTTAGTTTGGGGTCAGAGGCCGTGTGTAAGATGTCCAAAAATATTTATTTATTTATTTTATTTTTCTATTTAGTAGTATTTTAGGTAGTTTTAGCATAATATACAGTACTATTATATCTTATTGTAGTTAATAAAGGCACTTGCAATACAAATGAGCGATTTTAAACGTGTAGAAAGCAAAAAAATTGCGAAATCCACGTTAGTTTTCTAAGTATCTACTACTTACAAGCAAACTAGCCACAGTTTACCCAGCAGTCCAGGCCAGCCATCAGTCAGCCGTCAAGGTCTCTCCACAGCAAAGTAAACGTGGCAGGTCAAGGGTCGGCCTCCCCGTGCCCGCCACCCCGGCGGTGAAATATGTGCTTAAAAGTGAATTATGTGACTGTTTGCTTGGAACTGGCGATTAGCTGTATCGTAGCTATGATAGCTGCTTAAAAAAATTGGTTGTCTGTAAATTCGGTTTGTGGATTTTACATATTAAGGTCATAAGAAAATATTGTTAAATTGCTGAAGCACGCCGAACGCGTAGGCCGATCGTGCGTCTCTACCGCATGTTCTGCGCTCTTGCTTGCACGCTTGGCTCAGGCGGAACGTGACACTTTTTCGTGCGTGCAGCCGGCGTTCATTGATTTCTAAGACGTTATCTCGTCAAAAGGTAGTCGCGTGATGATTCGCGACACGTGTTGTGTTAGACTCTGTGCCACCACTGAAGTCCAGCGGCAAAGTTCTGGAACTAACGTAAAGTATACAATATGAACGCCTCATTGTCAGTTGGACTTCAGTGATGGCGCAAAGTCTACGTCATTTAGGACGATCAATTTTTTAAGCTTAAAACGTTTTGGCTTTAGACTGTAAGATTTGGACTGTTGAGGTTAATAAACTAAATTATTTTAAAAATATGACTACATATTTAAAAATATGTATATTTGTATAAGCTTTTGACAATCGGCATATCATGTAGACGACTGGTCTATCTTGTTTAGTACAGGAGTTTTTATGGCAACCTTCCGACTCCATCATCAGATCAATTCTATGGTAGCATATAATTGCATTGTAATGCGATATACATTTTAACTTGCAAGATTCCACCCAACTTTACTTAGTACATCCATTGCAAGTTAAATAAAAACTTTTATAAAAAAAATGCCAATATTTATCTAAGTATCTGTCGATTACTCCCAGTCTTCAAGGTAGGCTCTAGAGTAGACTGTTTATCCGTCCCGTCGGTCGTAGATCTGCGATTGCAAATAATTTTATGTTTCCTTCGATATTGTTTATCGAGGGTTCCAATAAGCATCTCTGGCCATCAATCAGCCGTCAAGGTGGAGGCGGCACGCGACAGGTCAAGGCCCCCCCACCACTCCCCTACCCCCCACTCCTTGCCAGGGGGACTTGATTGATTCCACATTGACGTCTACACGTATTTGACGAGTGTGTACGCTCGAATGGTCTTGGTAATTGCTTTTTGAAGTCCAGCGACGATAAAGACTCGGCCGATATATTCATGTCTAAGAACCGAGCAAAAACTACTTAAGAATCTAGAAAATTTTGGCCAAGAGTACGTAGTATTATTATATCTTCTTTGCCAAGAGCTATTTATGTTCGACATAATATATGCGTCTTTCTTTGTAACTTGACATATTTTTAGTAACTTTATCAGACTATCAACAACTCTAAAAACTTTATCTATACTGCCTTTTATTGCGAGATTTAAGAGTTGAATTTTCCTCTAATAACAACTTTAGATAACATTGTATAACCCAATCAAAGTTATTATTGCATACTACGGGACTAATCGCGCACTAAAATTACGAGATAAAATAGTATATAATAATATTGTGTTCAAATCGCGAAATTTATTGAAACAACCAAACAAAGTTATTTTTAAAAAACTTTACTATTTATGTACCTAAACATACTTGTACCTGCCTATAAAGTCAACAAAGACTTAAAATGCGAAAAGAAAATAAACTTTATTTACCTATGTCAATCGATGAAAACTTTAAAAATAACCCACATATGAACCTACGCGAAAAATAATAACAAAGAAATTAGCATATAGAAAGTAAGGACTTGCAATAAAATAGGTATATTAACAAAATAAACACAGAAGCTAATTGATCCATAGATCTTAAAAAAAATTAAACGCGTAGTTTTTGCTGTCAGATTGCAAGAAAATATCCTTGAAGTACCAAAACACGTACATCGCGCTACACCCCTGGTGAAATATTAATTCTCATCATACCGCGGGTGATTGACGGGTGTCTACGCGGGATATATCCGTCACGGGCGCGGTAAACACCCCCCGACACCCCCTGACACCCCCCGAATCCCCCGGGTGGTGTGTAAGACGGCCAGTAAGTGAACTGTGACGGACGCCGTCCCTTGAGCTTTTTTTGCGACTTGACCTTGTAAAGTACTACATTTTTAATAGTTTAGCTTTATTCTGTTTTCAGTATTTGTCGCTATCGTGGCAACAGAAATACATCATCTGTGAAAAATTTAACTCCCTAGCTATCACGATTTATGAGATACAGGCTGATGACAGACAGATCACACAATCAGATCACATTTACAGTCAGACGTACAGCGGAGTCTCAGTAATAGGGTCCCGTTTTTAACTTTTGGGTACAGAACCCTAAAAATAGCTTTGTATAGCACTGCCAATTTTATTGATGGTGTGGATTGGATGGATTATGATTAAGTGTTCTACAACTCTACACGGGATTTATCTATCACAGGCCTGAAAGGATTTGAACACACGACCTCATGATTGTAAGGCGGGAGTCACTACCCCTTGACAACCACGGCTCCATCTTAAGCCAAAGACATACTACGCTAAAACTTAAACTTGTACAACCTTTGAAAATTCTATCAGATAACAAATTACATTACTGGCTACAATTTGACTGTGCCACTAGCTCCCGTCTGCCCCACGAGTGGAATATCTCAATCTTTAGCGCGATTTATTGATTGATAGATTGATTCCGAGGTTTAGAGCCTTATTCCGACCCGGCCAATATCCAGATGGAAACTTTCTTAGTTTATCTTATGCGGAAAATGTTACGCCTAATATTTGCTTGTGTTAGAATTTGTGATGGCTGATGATGGTTTTATTTTATAAAGCGAAGCTTTTTTTTGTCTGATTATTTTTGCCTGTGGGTTTTTGTGGCGCAAAGTAAAATAAAGCAAGTATAAGTCAGCTCAAAGTAGCATAACGTGATACGGCAAGGGTCTCCGGTATACGGTAAGGGTCTTACTTAGTATCTCAATGAGATCGAATCAGGAGTACCTAAAGAGGTATCCGTAGACGAACCAAAGTTATCGATATAACCCAGCGGATCAACAATTTGAAGAGTCTGTCACTAGAACACATAGTTTATAGAAGGGAAGACCAATAGGGCCGTGAAGTTCTTGAATGGAAACCACATACCGGCAAGCGCAGCCTAAAAAACATCCACCGATAAGGTGCACTAGTGATCTAATCTGAACGCAGGATTGCGCTGGATGCAAGTCGCATCCAATGAGTCTTATTGGAGTTGTATAAGGGAGACCTATGTCCAGCAGTGAACGTCTTATAGGTAAAAAGAAGGAAAAGACGAAGTTTCAATATATCAGATTTACGTGCCCCGCATTCTGACAGCATTACTTCGTTAAATGTTAATGCTTATTTCTATATTTTGTTTCGTTTTTCTGGTCGCTACAATACGGGCCTCTGAGCCTAGTGTGGGGCCGCTGGAAATAGTTGGAATTACCTCCTTATGTTTTGTTCTGTAAATGTATTGTTATATTAAAAATTCCATTGTAATATATGTGTTCAGAAACAAATGATTGATTGATTGATTATAATTACGTAGAATTACGTAAACACCAGCGCTTTTTTGAGCGCTTCGCTTTCATCAGATACTTGGATTTTTGATATTTTTAGTCAACTTTGAATGTTCATTTTGATTTTCTTAGTCCTTACGAAACAAAATGAACAAATACAGTCACTACTTATATCTACTCTGTGACGGACATAAGTAGAGTACTGGTTGATATTGATTGACTGACTGCACTTGACATTATTTCAACTCGTTAACCTACATTACTACTTTGTCGCAGATTACTGGATTTATGACGATTTGTTAATTAAAGAAAAACATTGGTTGTCTACAAACTCAGTTTACGTACGATAATTTTAGGAAACAACGTCATAAGAAAACATTGTTGAATTAACAAATGAAACAAGCCGAAAAAGTGAAACTTTTTCGTGCGTGTAGCCAGCGTTCATCGATTTATAAGACCCCTGACTGCTTTGTTGCCTTAACCGGCCAGCTAGGAGGGGAAACCGTAAGAGCTAAGAACCCAAGCTCTGGGATGGAAGTGTTAAAGGGCATATCGCCGCGAGTAGCGTCTAGTGGAAGCGCAGCACACCTGTCTACACCCAAGCCGTCCACACCAATTTTGCCCTTCCGGCGCCAACTTAAGGTAGCCTTTATGGAGGGTCCATTTAGTGGACGGCAAGTCACCGCCCGCTACAAAATTTTGAAATGGGGCATTTATAGCGGGTGCCGAACCTCATTCCATAGTCCAATTTTACACAATATTTAAAATTTCACCACAATAACCCAGTTTCAATATATTAAGTCTTTTTATATGCCATAGTTTATCTACAACGCAATATCCTTATTATACCTACTGCTGTTTTTATATTTCAAATTGTAAAACGAGCCTCTCAATGTTGGCTTAGGCTCCATTGATACCTAATAAAGGACCGGGCCAAGCCTGTGAATTCGATTAAATATATAAAGCACACTTTTAAAAACACCCGTATGACACAGCTAGTTATTAAACATTGATGTATAAATCATAACCGGTCAGTCCATTCAAAAAAGCAGACAGACAAGCGTGCAATTAAAATATCCTTTCTGTCAATTAAAGCCAAAATCTGTCAATCAAAAAGCGACAGACCAACCATTTCAGCTTTATCAATATGAATGTCAATCATGGATCAAGATTTTTAATTATAAATATTTTATTCGATCAAGTTTACCTTTAGACGCCTTAAAAAGATCAGTTGATTGACAGGCCTTACCTGAAATGGGAGAAAAAACGATATAGTATGATGTAACCTTAATATACAGGGTGTAAAAGTAATCGTGATCATTTCTAACTTGAAAGCTTTGATTTTAATCTTATAATTTAATAAAGATATGATTGTATATTGATAAGATGGATATTATCCTAATTAGTTTGATATTTATAATTTTTGGGTTATAATATTAAAAGAACTAGTGTTGATAAATAATACTTGTGGTTTAATCTGCACTGTTAGATATTTATTTACTTCTAATGATATTAGAGTAACATTAGAAACAGAAATAAGCTTTATAAATGTTTAAATATCTATGAAGTCCAATCTTATTGCTAGTTTTAATTTCTAGGAAATTACCCAAAAGATTTCATAGGCAAAATCCACACTTCCAGGTCCCATTCGAAGCCACTGAAAAATCGAAGCTGCAGACGATTCCACGCCTCCCCCGATTCGATAAAAAGCAGTGCAATTCGCCGGCTGACTCAAGTTATAGTCACTTGCGCCGCTTCGTTATTGCCCTAACAAAATGGCCTACACGCCTTCTCCCTCTAGCGCGTGCCAACCTCCACATAGAGCCATAGAACAATGCGGGTACACTAAAATTTTATTCGCAGCACACGTGGCCACGGACACCCTGTATAATGCAAGCGTACGTTAACTAAAAAGAAAGATAAGTGCATATTTATACTATCCGAACGCGATATTTCGCCGCGACCGTCAGTGTAAAGTGTCGATTACAATTTAATGTTGAGATGGTGGTAGAACGTCGGGAAATTTAAATCTTAACCGCTGTCCCGATACGTGCAGTTTTGAACTTTGTGTTTAAGAAGTAAAGTGTAATTTAGTTGGTTTTTTAGTGTAATTTGTTGAGTTTTGATGCTGGTGCAGAGGTGGTGAGGAGGTCGTTCTATGCAGCATCCGAGTCGAGGAGTCAGGGGAATGTGACAGGGCGGTAGTTCGATATTTTTTTAATAGGCGAGGCAACAAAGCAATATGTTTATTGGCCGGTGTCTCATTAGGACTGGTGAGAGTTCGTTCGGATATAAGTTTACTGGTTTGGATACATGTTTGTTTATGGTCGATTTGCGTGCGCTCGCTGCTACTGATATTACGATGCACTTATGAAATTGTGGCTATTTACGTTGTATTTTATTTTAACTAATGGTGGGGAATTTCGTGTCGCGGTAATTCCCCACCATTTTTTGTTTTTTGTTTTAACAAGTATGTTTTTGTATAGAAATTTAGTTGTGATAGATAGAAATTTACCTACTAGTCTAAATTAGTTGAATTTAGTGGACTAATGAAAATGCCTACATTCACTTATATTTTACTTCTACCATCGCTTTGAAACATTCTTTTTTAATTCGAAAGGGTTGTCGGGTTCGAAATACTCTCGAGGAAGTCCTATTTAAATTTTATCGAAATAAGCTTGGATGTTTTTGAAACATCAACAACAATGTAAAAATCCTAAAAGTACGAATTTTGTAAACGATTGTAGTTGGGTGTGCCATTTTTTGCGAAAAATAATTATCCGATTAAACGACGCAAATAAAGTGTCTAATAAAGCCACTATCAAACAATAAAGCTTCTGAAATTGTCTAAAATGGTATTGTCAAAGATCACTCACACAATAATGCCGACACAAAGTTGTTGACCGATCTTCGTTAGTTCAAATGATAAATCACAATAAAATAAAAATGGTTATGACTAAAACGATCAGCAGAAAACCAGATTTTGATCCGCTATGTTATGTTTTTGGTCAGAATAAAAGTTATCTGTTCATAGTTTTTGCGGGATGTAACATTATGTATTGGTCTAAACATACAAATAAATCAAATAAATTTTATCGAAAGTAAAACATATTTTAGTCAATTTAACAGTCTTATTTTACTATGTCGATTTATCAAAAACCAGTGCAGCCACTTTTGATAAAATTTAAATGGGACCACTTCGGAGGTATATTCTATAGAACTAAAAATTTATTTTTAAATTTCACGACTAGCGAAAATATCGATAAACATACACGAAAAAATACATACCGATGAACATAGTACCTCCTTCTTTTTGGAAGTCGGTAAAAAGGAAGAAACTGTTCATAACATACCTAACATAATCGCAAAAACCACTGTTTTCATTCATTCGACTATCCGGATTTTTGATTATCCGAATGTTCCACGACATGAATTAGTCCGGTTAATCGAGTTTCTACTGTATTTTAAAACGAAAAAAAAACAAGAAGTGAAGTTCTTAAACACATTCGATGTTAATCAGCTTTTTATGCAGCGACAAGTTTTGGGAGTTGTATTTGAATAAATCAGATTAACGGAAAGAGACCTAGTCGAGATAATCAGCGATAATCGCCGAGTTTTGGCGCCAACAGCCAGAGTTATGTCATGAGACGAAAAATGGCTATTAGTTATGAATATTTATAAAAAATAGACTAGTTATGTTCTCGGCGTCACTCGCTATAATCTTTATCGGGACAGTCGTAGAACATCTACTGTTGAATATGTCTGATCTCTGAAATAAGTACCTAAGTTCGTATAGGTCGCGACATGGCTAAACGGTTAAAACAACCGGGGCCTACAATTTAACGTGTCATCCGAGCCACGGCAGCGCTTAGTTGTAAATGGCACCCACTGTTTAGCATTCGAAGACTGACCGTGCTGAACGTTGCTTAACTTCGATGAACACTAATGAACACCTAGTAAAGCTACGCTATGAGCGTTACGGTCCCTACTAATCCCTACGATTCTAATTTGGCTACATATCCAGTATTACAGATCTTTCGCTGCATTTGATGGGCATATAGTCTCTATTTGAGAACTGAAGTCACACTAAAACTGGTGCTAAATAAAATTTAATTTTGGTCATAAAATTATTGGGCTATATCACCAAGTCATTAATGCCTTAATTTTTTTTCAAGTTTAGTTTAGTGTTTTCGAATAAATCAGAGAAGAAAAATAATTTTGAATTAATATATCTATGATTTATCACAGCTTCCAAAATTTTAATTTTTATTACGAGTACCAACAAACAAACAACGATTTTCAACTTTCGCATTTATAAAATAATTAATTACAAATATGACATGAATATTTATAAAAATAGTGTTTAATGCAGGTTGTAAAAGTCAGCGAGTGGTCGTCGTTAATGGCTATCATAATATTAATATGTGTTATTTTTTTCTTTTATAACTTGTCTTCGCTGTTTGACCTGCATTAATGGAGCCGAGGTGAAACAACTAAGAAAATATTAATAAAGGAGTCGTTCATCGTTTCAGCCATAAGACTTCCACTGCTGTACATAGGCCTCCCGTCAAGATCTCCAATAAGACCGGTTGGTAGCGGCTGACATACAGCGTGATCCTGTGGTCTGGTCCACCTTGTGGGTAGATGTCCTTCGCAGAGCTTGCCGGTGCGTGGTCTCTGTTCGAGAACTTTTCGACCCCATCGGTCATCAGTCCTGCGTGCTATGTGCCCTATCCACTGCCATTTCAACTTGCCAATCCGCTGAGCTATGCCGGTGACTTGGTTCTTCTACGGATCTCCTCACTCCCGATTCTATCTCGCAGAGAGATTCCGAGCATAACCCTCACCACAGCTCGTTATGGTATTTAAGACTAATAATAGAGTCATCCATCCATCTATCCATCAGCCAAAGGACGTCCACTGCTGGACATAGGCCTCCCCTATGGATCTCCAATAAGACCGGTTGATAGCGGCTTGCATCCAGCGCGATCCTGCGGTCTTAATGAGGTCATCTGTCCACCTTGTGGGTAGACGTCCTACGCTGCGCTTGCCGGTACGTGGTCTCCACTCGAGAACTTTTCGACTCCACAGGTCATCAGTCCTCCGCGCTATGTGCCCTGCCCATTGCCATTTCAACTTGCTAATCCGTTGGGCTATGTCGGTAACTTTGGTTTTTCTACGGATCTCTTCATTCCTGATTCGATCCCGCAGAGAGACTCCGAGCATAGCCCTCTCCATAGCTCGTTGGGCTACTTGGAGCTTACTAATAAGGCCCATAGTGAGAGACCACGTTTCTGTGCCATAAGTCATCACTGGCAACTCACACTGGTCGAAAACTTTCGACTTGAGGCACTGAGGAGTAATAATAGAGTAGCTACCATAAAAGTAAGTTCGTAGAGGTCGGATCGCTAGCCCTAACATAAGAGTTTCTAAGCCGCCCGAAGGACTCTGACATGGCTAAACGGTTAAACCAACCTGGGACTACAATTTAATTTGTCATCCGAGCCAATGTAGCGCTTATCCATTATGGAATTATTTTATGGGGGAGTAGTGTAAACGCGCATGAAGTATTCATAATACAAAAAAACACGTATTCGTATTCTCGCAAATATAAAACTCCCGATATTACCAAACCAAAATTTCATAAACCATACTTTATAAAACTTGAAATTATGTCTTTGGTATTTATATATTTGAAATATGCAAAATTGTAAAAGAACACCCTGACTATTTCAACAAAGCGTCTGATAAATCGCACAAAATTAGATCACAATATTTTTTTTTTACCATTTCATTTCATTTATTTATCATATACTAGCTGCCCGTCCCGGCTTTGCCCGGGTATGATTGGCTATACATATACTTACCACGTAATGTAGGTATACGCCACACACATGCTAGACATACCGGATGAACCATTATGATGAGTTAAAACCTACCCAAATCGCGAGAGTTTCCGTAGTCTTAAACTGTTCGAAGTTTATGAAAAAGAGATAGTAGGTATTGGCATACGAGTATCTAAATAAAAGTGAGTTCGTATGTGTTGGGTGGCTGTACATAATATATAGCCCTGATTTCAGAAAATGACAATGATGAGAATGAAAGCGACGTTAAAATATTACAGACCCACAGTTTATACATTCTACCCATGTAAGTTAGTTTCTTGATCTTGTCTTCACTCGAGAATTTTGAAAAACATTGGACATCAGTTCTACTTCTACGAATTATGTGCCCTACCTAAGGCCTCTTCAACTTGCTAACCCAAAGAGCTGTGATGGAAGGAATCGAAGCGCTGGCATCCAACGTGTTCCGGATGTCACGACCAGATCTTAGATTCACGTGAAGACCTTCGCTACACTTGCCAATACATTGTCTACATTCGAGAACTTTAAGGTCGACAATTCGTTTCACATACTATGTGTAGGGGCGTAGCTACCGCAGTATCAGCCGTGTCAATAATACGGGGCTCCCGGGCTACAGGGGCCTTAACGTGTGTAAGCAAAACCTAGTAAAATGTTATCCACAATGTCACTTAATCTCGTGCTTCCCGAAAAAAAATCATCTCTTTTTTTTCCCGGGTTAAGCATTCTTCCAAAAGTTGTCCTAAGAGGCAGAAATTTTATAACAACTGAAATCGTCTTCAGCTAGACTTACTTAGCTGATATAGGTAATTATATTCTATTCATTATCAATTATCAATTTCCTGAAAAAAAGGCAAGAAAAGTGTATATTTCATTTGAATTGTTTGGCTAGCTCAATTTCTAGGAGGAAGTGACAACTTATAAATAACCGTCTTACCACTAAAGTTTTACACAGGCTTTAGACAACGTTTAACAGTACAAATTGTACGGCTAAACAGTGTTTAAATCTTTTGCGGTAAGGCGGTATATATTTATTTCAATTTAATGCAAGGATATTTGTTTCCTTTGTGAGAAATGAGTGATATGGGCTCCCCAACTATGTTTGATTCTGGGCTCCTCCAAGGCACGCTACGCCACTGCATACCTATTTACTACCAAAAAAACATAAATCGACACACTAATGGCGGAGATATATAACTTTGGTGGTCTGGTGGTAGTAACGCCTGTCCTACAATCGTGAGGTGGTGGGTTCAAATCCCGATCCTGTATCAATGAGTTTCTTTGGAACTTATGTACGGAATTTCAAATCATTGGCTTTTCGGCGAAGGAAAATATTGTGTGGCAATCTGCACCAACCCACACTGGGCCCTGGCACTGGTGGTGGATATGGCCCAAGCACCCTTCTCAATTCTCAATGACCCGTTTCCTCGAATCTCGACGTAATGTCACCTAATAAGTGCCTCTAACCGAGCACTTTGGCATCGCGCGGCGTTGTAGTCGGCTTGGAATCGCCTTACGACTAACTAAAAAGCCTGCCCACTACGTAGCTTGGGCAGTATTTTGGCTCGGACACTTTTTTCACGATTGTGACTCTATAAATATTTGCTCGAAGTGAATTTTGTATTTTATTCCATCATCAATAGTTTTCGCAGCGCACGCGACGTAAGGAATTTTTCAGGTCTTTTTTTTACACCTTATGTTACATTATTGGAGTTTTAGTAAGGATCCCTAATTTTTTTTTTAAATATAATATAACCTATGTTACTCGGGGATAATGTAGCTTTCCAAAGGTGAAAGAATTTTTGTAATCGGTCCAGTAGTTTCGGAGCCTATTCATTACAAACAAACAAACAAACAAACAAATCTTTCCTCTTTATAATATTAGTATAGTATAGATCCATTTGTATATTATGTTGCAATAAACGAATAAACGATTTGACTTTGACTTTAGTTGTAAATGCCATCCGCGGTCACCCATCAGAAAACTGACCGAGCCTAACGTTGCTTAATATTAGTGATTGCTGATGTTTGTCAGTGACATAGTCAAAGTACGCTAAGAACGCTACAGAGTACCTACCATTATGATCATAATTATTTTACTGTGGGTCTTACGAGAAAGTTCAAAATAGCCCAACATTCTACAAAAAGGACTATGATGCCGACAGATTTCGATAAAACTAAATTTGAAATCACAAAATAGGATCAACCAAACAAAACAGATTTTTTTAAGTAGGAGACTTCTTAAGTGACTTTGGTTGTGCACTTTTTGGGATGGGTAAAAAGCTCGCGTGAAGACACGTGACCTGATCGATAATTCGTAAGACAACGCAGGGCGCTTGCGCAAGTGTGCGCGTGTGTGATAACAATATCACTAGATATGTACTTTACATGTTCAAGTTCTCACTTCTGCCAGCACTCCTTAAGTGCAACCCGTTTATCGGTTCACTATTGGCGAAAATATCGATGAACATAAACAAAAAAATACATACAGACGAACATAAAACCTCCTCCTTTTTGGAAGTCGATTGATAACCAACAGTTGGGTACGTTCATTAGTTTTACACTTCATATTTGTCACTTTATAAGTATTTGAGTCAGCATGCAAGTGCACATTTCCGCGGCGCGCGGAGATGACTCACTTAGCGCTGTCAGCCAGAGGACATCCTCCTCTTAATTGATGTTTATTTTGATAAACACGACAATATCAAAGAGGTGACGAGATCTTGTGATATTAAAGGTATAACTCGTGTTTTCGTCACTTTGTAGTATAAATAGGATTGCATTTAGGATATGAAAGCTGTCGGCAAGGATAGGCGTCATCTGTTAGTGTGCGTGTGTGTGTGTTACCTATAATTATATTAAATCACTCGTTACATATTAGTTTTGTAATAATAGATCAGAATCTTAGATCGTGTTCGTACAGTTTGATCAGCCTTTTTTACGGCTCTTTGGGTCGGCTGTCGGACTCATTTCTTGCTTTTTAGGGTTCCGTTCCTCAATAGGAAAAAAACGAATCCTTTATAGGATTGCTTTGTTGACTATCTGTCCGACTGTGTGTCAAGACCTTCTGTCTCAAGAACGCGTAAATGTATCGAGTTGAAATTAAAACCATTAGGTACGTATATCTATGTTCTCTTACAGTCGCGAAAGAAATTTATAGAAGTTTATGTCGTAAAAATCCGGACATTTCGACACCTACCAGGGTACTTCCTATAACTATGAAATTTGGCATAAAGCATTTTCTTAGAGTACATATTATATAGGAATAAATCTTAAAACTTTACATTTTTAGTATAATGACAAAAAAAATATGACAACTATAGCTCATTTTCGCGTAAATAATCGATAACTAGCTTCACGCTAGGGTTATAAAATATACTTACTTCCCGGTTTCTTAGGATTTTGAGGATTTGTACGGAAACCTAGATGGGTGAGCCTAACTCGAGCTGGACTCTTGTCCGGTTTTTTTCTATTGGGCACGCGATTAAGTTTATCAACTTTTTAAAATTAAAAAATTACAGTTTTTGCATTTTGGCACTTATAGTTACGGAGTCGAGATGTTCGGTAAAACTCCAGAGACCGAGAAATTTATACTAGCAGTCTTGTTCAATATACGGCCTAAGGGCGTGTCTACGCGAGAGTTATTTAGAGAGACGTAAGTCGCGTAAAATGAGTCACGTAGTTTCGGTTTCACTCAAAAGTCACAAAATGAGTCGACTAATTTTCGGTCTTAGCGTGGTACCTACAAACAGGACTATAGTATGAAATCGAATGCAGCGTAAATTCCATGACACTTGTCACACGACTTATGGCTCAAAAATTACAGTGTTTTGGCCTCACTCTGGAAAATTCATATAAATATTTTAATACAGATTATGTAGGAACCCGAGACGTCCCGGATAGTAAGAAAAAGACATGAATTAAAAAAATCTTTATATTTGTTCGAGTAACACTGTGCCATAGACGTACCATTATTGAAAGAGAAACATGAAATCTATTACAGCATTCCATATCACTACTTTAGTAGACTTACGGCCTTAGAATCGGGCCATAAAGTGCGCGTTTAATGCGTGACTCCCGCCTGCGCCGTAAACACGTCGCTGCTGTGACGGATCGCCAACGGAGAGTTTGATTTGGCACTTGTAGTTTAGGAGACTGAAAGATCTTTGGCAAAGGTCGATCGACCAGGACGACATAAATAAATATGGGCTAGTTTCGTCAATTATAGCCTGAAAGCGGCATAAGCTTCATCCACGGTTATTTAAAATGAGCAATAAAAACTGAGAAAACATAAAAAAAATAAAAAATCGAAGTATATTATGTGGTGAGTGGTTTTCTTGTATAAATAAATAAATAATTACTAAGCTATATACAATATTATACAAACAGTTCTTCAAAGAGAGACATGATAATACACCATAGTATTTCATTTCACTACATTAGTAGACTAACGGCCTTATAATCGGGCCATAAAATGCGCGGTTAATGCGCGCCATAAACACGTCGTGTCTGTGACGGATCGGCAACATAGAGTTGGATTTGGCACTTGTAGTTTAGGAGACATACAGATGTTTAGTAAAGGTCGATAGATCATGACTAGTATGAAGAAGCATTGGTATGTTACTTTGGAACTTTCAGTCCGGATTGAACAAAACTGGGTTAGTTATTACACATAAATAATATGGGTTACTTTTGTCAAATTTAGCCTGAAATTTGCTTACGTCTCTTTAGCAGTTACATATTATGTAAGAATTCAAGATGATTGTAAGCAAGCAATAACAGAAAGGACAGTAATAGAAAAAAATATAATCTGTAAAGTCGGTCAACGGACGATAATTTTACGTGATCACATCATAACTCATAAGAACTCATCATTGAATCAACAACTGAAACTAGTCGAATGCTTGCGTCAATTGTACCTCGCTTGGTCGCTTTCTCGCCCTACTCAGGCGGAATGTGACATTTTTTCGTGCATGCAGCCGGCGTGTATTATCACGTCATAAAATAAAATCGACATGACGTATCTATGTGATTGTAACCCATTATTGAAAAAAGACATGAAAATCTATTACAGCATTCCATCTCAGCTACTTTAGCAGACGTACGGCCCTATAATCGGGCTATAAAATGCGCGGTTAATGCACGCCGTAAACACGTCGCTTCTGTGACGGATCGGCAACAGAGAGTTTGATTTGGCAGTTGTAGTTTAGGAGACAGAAAGCAGTTTGGCAAAGGTCCATAAAACAAGACTATACGGTCACAAGTTGCATTTGTCTGTAGAGCAATGTTACATGAGAGATACAGTTTCACTCATTAGTACAGGCATCTAGAGCTATTTATGTAACCTATATGACAGGCATGTTATTAGCCATTGATATTCATTTTCAGTATCACTACATAGTATAAAGCAAAACCGCTATTTGTATGTCTGTCAGTGTATCTGCGTATATATTCCAAACTAGACAACAGATTGCAATACGGTTTTCACTATCTTTTAGAATATTTCTTCTGAAAGGTTTATAGCTATAACTAATCTGTAACCGGGCAAAATCAGGACGGGCAGCTAGTAGAATAATATTTTTACTAGATTTTTGATATTAAAAAGTTGTATTTAAATTTAATTATGCTGAAATACAAAATCACTACATAGTATAAAACAAAGTCGCTTCCCGCTGTCTGTCTACACGTATGCTTATATCTTTATAACTATGTAACGGATATTGATGCGGTTTTTTAATAGATATAGTATTTCAAGGGGTAGGTTTACATGTATAATACACCTGTGCGAAAACGGGCGAAAACGGAGTGAATTGCTAGTTTGAAATAAAAAATAGTTTCAAAGCATTTGAAAAATCATCCAGGAATAGAAAGTGCCCTTTCTCGATTCTGCATTGCAGATCCTGAATACAACTTACCTTTGTTTAATAATAACAATCTTCACGTGTTCTTCTAATGTAATACACCTTAGAGAGAGGTCTAGCCATCTCTCCTCCCATCACCACATTAATACATTATCGTCTTATATACATATCTTTTAAATTAAAACTTACGTCGGTTGACGCGTCGCGACATATTTTTTATTGACATAATATATTAGTGGCATTTCTCGTGTCGGTCCCGCTGAGTGATGATTATTATTTGTGTTTCGAAATACATTAAAACTCTTGCGCAGTTTTACTGGCATTTTATTTCCGTTTATTTGTTTTTAGAATGTAATGGCCGGGGAATAGACCGTAAAACCGTTCTAGAATGTCTGAGGTAGTTGGAATTAGTACTCGGTTGTTCGGTGATTAGTATTTGCATATTACACTTTTTGTTTCGTCGGTTTTTTGCTGGGGATTTTTGCGGTTTCTTCCTACGTCAATTACAGAAGTTTTATTTTGAATTTTGATAAGGGATTTGCGTAGAAGTTGTACTATCTAGTTTAAACTTTAGTAATAAAAAATATTTTTCTCAAAAAATAGCATGATTGACTTCGGCCGTGTACAGAATTCGCGAATGTTTCGCACGTATCGATGTAGCATTCTACACATTACTGTTGATTTATCAAAAATGGCTAAACCAATTTCGATAATATTTAAATGAGACCAATTTCGAAGTACTTTCCATTAAAAAAGAATTAACGAAATCGGACTCCTACGTAACAAGTTATGCGTAGTAGGTATATTAAAAAAATGTACGCGTCGAATTGAGTACTTCTTCCGTTTTGTCGGTCAAAAAATAACTTTCATATACCTATATAACCAATACAAATATAACCTTTTTATAGATAGAACCTTTGAAAATTATTTTGTAGTGCAAATATTTTTTATATTTTTGGGACATCTTACACACGGCCTCTGACCCCAAACTAAGCAAAGCTAGTGATATGGCTGCCAGAGACTGATATACTACATATACTTATTTTTAAATACATACTTATATATATATATATTAACTAAATAACACCCAGACACAGAGCAAACACTTATGATCATCACATAAATATTTGCAATTATAACCACTGATCCACCGAGGCAGTCAAATATTTTGAACGTCGGTAAATAAGTATACCGAAAAGCTATCAGTAGAAGAATTTAGTTCAATTGGTTTGTTTCACTTAAAAACTGTTACACTCTTTATAGTAAAGCAGCCACTCTCTATTATGTATAAAAATACATTTGGGTAAATATTTAGATTTCGGAAAATACATAATCACACACTTTTCCACTCAATTTCACCCACTTAGGGCTTGAATTTCACAAAGTCCGTTCGTAGTGAGCACCTATATCTTAAAAAAAAATTTGTACCCATGGAAAATTTGAGACTCCCAGCACTTGTAGATTTTGAGATTTCGTGAAAGGTGAGTCAGTGAATCACTATTATATATATAGAGAAGAGAGATTATACTGATTTGTTTAGTGTGCCTGTCTACTAAAGGTTCGTCTAAAATATTGGAAGATTTGGTGGTCTATATACAGGGATATCTGTTTACCCTGAACAATCCCGAAAGGGGGAATTAAAAAATCGAGCAAAAAATCAGCTGTTCCATACAAAACTGCAACTTGAAATCGACAAAACATATGAAACATCTGTTTTTTTTCTTGAATTCCGGGTTGGTCCCATAGTAAAAGTTGCTCATCATGATGGCCTGAATTACCTTTGTCGCATTAGTACACCAGTTCTCTCTAGGTAACACTGTACATGAGTGTTCCCCAGCGCCTCCAAGGAAATTCCAATAACACCGCCTGGAAGTGGCTTGCATACAGCGTGGCCTTGAAGTCTTGATCGGACAGAAGTCTATCCTGACATTTGATGTCATACGCTGCGCTTTCTAATGCTTGATAATATAAGATTTACATTTCCAAAAACATTTCTGACCCACTGTAAGACATGCAGCAAAATAAACACGTAGGCGTGAGACCGCGGACGCACTACCATAATTATTTACGATCATAAAGTACCACAGCGTCATAAAACAAGAAAAATAATGCGTTACGTTAATATTTCACGAGCCCACCCGTGGGCGTGGGCTAACAATAAATACAGATGACATACTGACAGCGGATCATAACGTGATCATAACAGAATCGTATATAATTCAATTACTAGCCCTGCCCTGCGATTTTACCTGTAATTTTTGTGGAATTCAAAATTATAAAATAAATAATATATTGTTAATGATAAAAAAAATATTTATTTTTTAATCGTTATCCTACTTAAAACATAAAACACAAAATAAAACCTAGTCTAAAAGGTTTAAACTTAAAGCTATTTTTTAGTTCTAAGCTTTAAATTTAGCAGGATTTTGTATTAAATTTATAATTTCTTCTATAAGTTTAAAGCTTATCGAAGAGACTTCAATTCTTCGTTGTCATTGGTTGTTTCAGCCATAACAAATCCACTACTGGACATAGGCTTCTCCTATCTATTCATTCACCTTGTGGATGTACGTTCTACGCTGCGCTTACCGGTACGTGGACCCCACTCGAGTACTTTCGATCCAATCAATCATCTGTCCTCGGTAATATGTGCCCTGCGCACTGCCATTTCAACTTGCCAATCCATTGGGCTATGACGGTAAGTTTGGTTCTTCTACGGGTCATTTGATTTCTGTTCCGATCTCGCACAAAGACTCCGAGCGTACCCTCTACATAGCTCATTGAATAGACTTTCAACAGTAGGCCTATGTTGAGCAGTACCTAACAACTGATACGGTATGATAATTAGATATATCATGTTAGTAAGTTTTCCCAATTTGAAATGTAGTATTAAACAAGTATTACCTTCCCTTCTGGCAAGGAGCCTGGATCCTACGACACAGGTCACCCTAGTGTGGGATCCAGCGCACTATGAATGTTAATTTAAGTTTGTATACTGTAAGGTAATTTTGTTTTTGGTACCTTAAGGAAGAGCCTAGATCTCACGACACAGGTCGCCCTAGTGTGGGATCTAGTGTACAACTTGGTTTGTGTTAATTTTTAAGAACAATAAACGTTTTATTTATTTATATTACATGATATTATGAGTACATATTTTTCGAAATGTATCTCAAGCGTTATGTTACAATCAATAGGTTTACATTACAGTTGTTATTTCCAAGTGTGGACAAATATTTGTCAAGACTACCAAACTTTCGCATTTAATTTAGTGATGTGAAAATGTTCTAACGATATCGTTGAAAGATATAACATTGTTACAAAGTATTTTCGTCAAGAATTCTCTTATTATTGTGCTCTTTGTCATTTTTATTGCTCTGGTCAGTTGTAACGTTAATTGACGGTTTCCTGAACATGTTTTGTTATTTTAAACGGGGAAATATTACGCTTCATTTTAATGGTACATTGTCGTTTTATTACACCTGTTATATTAAATTATTGTGGTGAGGTGATGATAGTTATGATAAACCTTAAAACATGTTTAAAAATATTAAAATAAATTTTGGATGATCAGATGTCATGCGTCAAAAGACATTTATTTCTGACAAACTAAAAATAAATAAACAATATAACTAAAATTTGATGCGAACTATTTTTAAAATGACTCATTATTTAAATAATTTCATAGGCTAAGACTGGTCATTTACTAGGCATCAATGGAGCCTAAGCCATCAATGAGAGGAAACACGTTTTACAATGTTAAAATATAAAACAGCAATATGTTATAAAAATAATATAATAATTATTACAACGATATCATAATTATAAGAACTATTGGGCTCTAATCTGCAGTACTTCATGTTTGAATTTCAAGCCCATATTATTGTGTTTTCAAAGATGGCCGCTTGAAGTTTCGAAGAGAATTGTAATGAAATAAAGAAATCTTAGATACTACATATTTAAAAATATTGATATTTATTATCATTTTAATTAGTTTTTGCTGTTGCTGTGCAGACGAAAAATATAAACAAAAAATATGTACACATGTCATAAAATGAGATATATATTCTTGACCTGAATTTACATATAAATTATAATAATGTATGAACTTTTATCATCCCGAAATGTCAAACTCTTTAGATTTTAGTCAGTTGTCAGCTTCATCGATGTTTTATGCAAATAATTCACATCTCACAATAGCGCTGCGAGCAATATTCATAATACAATAAATAATATAAAATATGAAATATAAAAATTAATTCTCATAAAAATTACTCGCGACATTATAGTTAAACCAACGCAACGTAACGCAACCAATGTAAGTTTTATAAATTATGAATATTATTATCACAACACTATTATCCCGTTGAATATTAATACGTGAATTGTTTATGAATATCAGATGCATTAGTTTTTATGGGTTTGATGGATTCCAGAGTTATAAATATCAGAGTTGAGTGACCTATTTAGTGGTTTATCTATTATGTGTGTATTTGTGTGTCATAAATTATGAGAAATAAGCGTGGGAGACGAGAGGTGGGAGTTTTGATTCACATATCTGGTGACGCTGGGATTTTGATTTGTGATGGAAAAATTAAAATAGTCATTCATACATTTTCGTTCTGAATTAGTTTATAAGTTGGCCGCTATTAAAGAAAACCAGACTGGATATGTATGAATGATGGTAAAAGACAAACTAAAAAGCTGAATTCGAAGTGGTTTTAGTAAAAAAATGGTCATTACACTGCTGCATTATGATTGCACTTCATGATTATGAAGCTGAAGATCAAGACAAGTGAACTCCTCATCAATATATCGTCATCAGCTTTAGGACGTCCACTGCTGGGCATAATCCTTCCCTATAGATCTCCATTGAGACCGGTAGGAAGCGGCTTGCATCCTGCATACTTGATAAGGTCATCCGTCCACTTTATGGGTTCTACGATCCGCTTGCCAATATGCGGTCTCTACTTAAGAACTTTTAGACCCTACCAGTCATCAGTGCCATGTATCCTGCTGCTACTTCAACTTCCGCTTGGATATGCCAGTAGCTTTGGTTACTCTACGCATCTCATATCTCGAGACCTAAAATCCTGAAACACTGAAACAAACCATCTGCGTGATTAACGCCCCCACTGAAGCATCCAGTGCAAATATGCGCAGGAGTTGATAATGGCCAGGTATTATTGCACGGCGGTCAATCAGCGCTGTGATTGGTTAATGCGCGTCTGGCCTGTGTTCGGATATTAATGAGGTGATAGAGTGAGGAAGTGCACTTTCTGCAGTCGATGAACTTTGTTATGCAGCTTTTGAGATAGATAGGCGTTTAGGCCTAATCAAGGAATGACCGCTTTACAAGCGTGAAGCATAGGTTCAAACCCGGTCACGTACGAGTACAAATGAGTTTTTTAGAATATATTTTTGGATTTAGGCTTGCTTTTTGGTGTAGAATAAAAATTCGATGGTGTATAATATTCATTCACCATCCCGTACTGTGCCAGCGAGGCGAAATGTTCCAATCACTCTTTGTGGGCCTCTGACATGGCTAAACGGTTAAAACAACCTACGCCAGGAATTCAACATGTACTCCGAGCCACGGTAAAAAGCCAGTGGAGTGAAATTCCAAAAAAAACAATATTGACAAACTAGGTACTGGAGCCTATATTTTTACATTTCATTCAAGTTACAGTAGAGTTCAGTTGTAAATACCATATTGTAAGAAATCAATTATTTTTCTCTGTGTTTGAAAGTGAGTCTCATCAAAAACAATGCCATACATCTGGCGTAGGGTTGCCACGTAAATCCTCGACCGACTAATGTCAAAGGTGGCTGGCAGCGGGCCAGCGCGGAAACACTGGGAGTGTTTCCTCTAACTTACGGGGCCGATACATCTGTCGCCATGACGAGACGATTGCAGGGATCGTCCATTAATAATATCATGTTCGTGATGTTCGAAATATCACAAGGAATTGAGGTGTAAGTAAAATTTTGTTGTTTTTAGGGTTCCGTACCTCAAACAAAAAAAAACGGAACCCTTATAGGATCACTTTGTTGTCCGTCTGTCCGTCTGTGTGTATGTCAAGACTCGTTATCTCGGGAACGCGTAAAGATATCGAGTTGTATACCTATATCTATGGTCTCTTGCAGTTGTGTAAAAGAAAAACTTCTCAGTTATCGTCTAAAAAGGTTAGAACCGTTTATGTCGTAAAAAACCGCATATTTCGACACTCACAAAAATCAAAACCTACAGGGTACTTCTCGTTGACATAGAACTATGAAATTTGGCGAGAAGCATTGTCTCAGAGTACACATATAGAAATAAATCTGAAAACTGTACATTTTTATTTAAATCAGAAAACATAGGGCCTCAAAATTCACAAAATATGGGTTCAAAATTCAAAGTGAGTAAATCGTATCATGTAAGGTATCATATAAAAGAACTTCATTAGCACATGCTAAAACAGGTTTATAATTATTGTAACAATGTGTAATTTTTGATGACGAGAAAAGTGAAAAAATAAAACTTTTTTGTCGATGGTTATGGTAAAGAGATTTTAACAACTTACTTCCCAATTTTGTTAAATTTTCTGAATTTGTACGGAACCCTCGATGTGCGAGCCTGACTCGCACTTGTCCGGTTTTTTTTAACTAACTATGTAACTTATTCAAAAGGTAGATAGATATTTTATTAATAAAAATAAAACACAGGAAATACAATAGCAAAGATTAGATATTTAAACTACTCAGTGTTATATTTTCATCAACAGCCGGTCCCACCTCAGCATGGTGCCAGTTGTAGACATATACCTACTCATTTTTAATTTTCATTACTGCCTTTACCACCGTACCAGAAAAAAAAACGTGATTTTTGGTAAGAAGATTGTAGTTTAAAACCTCAACACATATCACCAGACGGGGGGAGGGAATAAGAAAGTTGCCAAAACATTACGTGATTAATAGACGATCCTTTAATGAGAATCATGGACAGACCAGGTCTTACATCCACGTATTATGTCCAGTGTCCAAATCTAATTAATTTAGTTGGTATTTGCGTTAATAATTAATTTATTACAATGGTTGCTAATGTTTGGACAACTCTAACTAGTTACAATGACATGGCTACTTCGACTTGGCATTTTGTTATTGAAGCACGGTTACGTTTGCTTTAGATTCCATCACCTTGTTTAAGACTATTTCTTTAGAAGTAACAACGTTTGGCGGAAGCTCCAAGTTTCTAAAATATAAGTTATTAACGACTTCCAAAAAGGAGGAGGAGGTTCTATGTTCGTCTGTATGTATTGTTTTGTTGTACGTTCATCGATATTATCACCTATAATGAACCGTTCACCGCACCGTCAAACAATTATTTTTAAGTTTGAAAGGGTATACTTTCGACCATTAATTTTTTTTCTAAATCGGCCATTTAGTTTTTGAAAAATCAAAAATAATGGAATAATTGTATACATTTATTCGAGCGAACTATTCGAAATTTGTACACAATGGAAGTCTATTTTGCAAAATAATATTACTATTTTTTATCATGACAAACAGTAGGTAATATTTTTGATAATTAAAATAGAAATTCACGAAATAAAACCATTTATTAATTATTTTCTTTTTACCTGTTTTAAGAATATTATGGTTTATTACTTTTTACCACAATATTGTCGGTAAACTATTTGACGATTGTGAAGAACTTTGGGCAAGCTTTACAAGAAAGTGAGGCTTTATTTTTTTTATAAAATATGTTCTTCTACTTGTCTACTCATTCAAAGTGTTAAAAATACATGTCTTTTTTAAACTTTTAGCACAGATTAATTTTAAGCGTCGATTTATCATTTGAACAGCTTCTTGAAACAAACCTATCTCAACCTATATTGTAACAATAACATCCAGACATGATTGTGTAAGGGAAGACAGTGAAATATCAAAGTGGATCGAAGCTAGACGCTGAACTGCGTTACAGACTAACTGACAACCTGTAAGAGATGTAAAGGTTGGGAATTTATCATAGTTGAAAATGCTGGTAAAAAGTAAGTTACTTGATATTACAGGGTTATTCATTAAAGCTATACTAAGCCAAAAGCCCCAAAAGGGTGATTTACTGGCATTAAAAACAACAATAACTATGGTGCCAACCGAGAAAAATAAATCAGTTGACGGATTCAAAATTCCAACTAAGAATCGACCAAATGAAGGTAAGAAACAGCGACAAGCATAGCGTAGGGCGTCCACCATGATGGACAGGCGAAGTGCAGATTAAAACCCTGTTAAAAAAGAAATTAATTGGTCATTTTGTGAATACAAGGAGAGTTATATGTCCAGCAGTGGGCGACTTCATTACCATCATCATCCGCAGCCTTCTTTATCCCACTGCTGGGTCCTCTGCCAATCGTGTCCAGGTTCAACCCGAGGTAGTTAGTCATCTTACAGAACATTTAATACCTAACTTTCAATCTAGCAATAAAGTGAAACTAAAGTACAAAAATAACTCCATAAATTAAATTCTAATTTACATACACTACTACTATATGCAATATAAAAAGCATTGGATCATCCACAGACCCTTGAAGGTCTAAAGATAATCAAAATGCTCAAGCCTACTGCCAGTGGGCAGCGTGCCCAGCATGCTGGAAACATTGTCACGCTGAATGGCAATGCTTATACGTTGAGCCAAATAAACACCAGCATTTTGGTCACGCGTCACGTCTACCAGACGCGCATTTGGATTATCTCTAAAAATGGGTTTACTAATTTTCCATATCTTATAACTGAAATTGCAAATATTAATATGAAATGAACTGGTGAACATTTTCACCAGCGTTCCTGAATTAGTAATCCTAAAATATCGTCTTTTTCCTTCTATCGATGCCCGGACATCATTCAGTCCTGTCCCATGAGATTTTTACCACTCAAAAAGCTATTTTAAACTGTCCCGTGACAGACAGACGTACTCAATATATAGAATTAGAATGCCACAGTTAAGAGGTTTCGGATTTACGCCATTAATTAAGAGTCCACGGTACTGCAGGAAATGGGCCCTATTTATAGAGGTGTATAGCTGATTGAAATATTTTTCAAGTTGAGCTGATTTATTGACGCTAGGTTCAGTTTGGGACATCAATGGAATGTGTTTTGATTCTGTTATTTACTAAAACTGAAGTAATCATCATCATCTCAGCCCTATGACGTCTACCACTAGACACACATATATACTACCTACTTAGGTATATGCAAGTTATCAGTTAGAGCGCGTTTCATAGGTCAATATGTCATTTTTTTTTGTTTGAAATGACTGCCTTTGACAAACTCTATCAGACAAGACTGATACTTTGTTGACTAGACTGTTATGTTATCAATATAATATCTGAATACCTATAAATGTTAGACATTGGTTTTGGATGAACAGTATCAGAAACTTGATGTTGTTTTCATTCATAATTTAAGAACTCGGCTCTTGACAGTGGAGCAACTTCCACTTCTCGCGGTTCTTAATGCAAATCTCGGCCAGTGTTTTCACCTCCTTGTACGACATGACATCTACCTTCTCCTTAATTTGATCTACAAATGCCCTCCGTGGTCTTCCCCTTCCTCTCTTTCCTTTAACCTTTCCTTCTATGTAGGTGAAGTTTTCTGGAAATTAAATATTAAGAACTGAAACTGGAAAGCTTTATATGTAACTAGCGACCCGCCCCGGCTTCGCACAGGTGTATTATACATAATATAAACTTTTTTCTTGAATTACTCCATCTTTTAAAAAAACCGCATCAAAATCCGTTGCGTAGTTTTAAAGATATAAACATACATACATACATAGACATAGACATCCTTTTATTGTGACAAAAATACAACATATTTAAATTAAACATAATAAATATTAAAACTAAGTAGAATACCACTTATAACCTATATACATACATACACAGACATAGGTACAGACAGACAGAGAAGCGACATTGTTTCATACTGTGTAGTGAAGAAGGTATAGAGAAAATCCAAAAGCTCAAGTTACCACTACCGGTCAATAGCACCCAGCATGTTAGCAGCATAATCAACGTAAAAAAACATAATCAAGATCCACACAAAACAAAATGGAAACCCACAGCACTCTTAATTGTCCCTTGCACTTGTAAATTTTCACCACCAAAAAAAAAACTAGATCATTAAGTCAACAACGGCTACTGCACACTGGCCGCACAGGTAGCCGCATTTTAAATTCGATTTTGGAACATGAAAAGTCAATTAGTTCGCGTTGTGGGGCGACAGAGGCGCCATCTTTAATTGGATGTGACAGGTGCGCTCGCGCATACGAGCCGACAACATCGCGTCGGTGCGACAATGAGGTGGTACGTTATAATTGCTGGTCTGTGGTGTGAGGTATTGTTTATCTACTGGTAATTGAGATGGTATAACTGGTATTTTTTTATTTTTTTCAATACATAGTACCTACTTTTGGCCATAAATTGATTCGACTCATCGAAAACGACATTGTAGCCGAGAATGAAGGTAAATTATCATTGCATGGTTTTCTTATTGGTTTCCAATTAGAGTAGTTAAAAATGACTTGAGTTACACGCAGCCTTTGTGCAGTTACTTGTCACGTCGCCCACCGATCTTGTCCATGGACAATTTACGCCAATCTAAGTTTTATATTCAAGACACGTATTAAACCTCGTCTGTTCTATGAAATTTCATGTCTCTTCAACCTGCCAATCCAATGGACTATATTGACAGCTTTGGTTTACCCAACGACTTCTTACTTTATGTATGTATGTTTCAGCCTTTTTAATAGTCCACTGCAGGACGTAGGTCTACCCACGAAGGGTGATTGGGCCATATCCACCACGGTGGCCCAGTGCGGGTTGGTGGATTCACATACGCCATCGAATTTCTTCTACGGACGCATGCAGGTTGCCTCACGATGTTTTCCTTCACCGAAAAGCCCGTTGTGTGAAATTCCGTACATAAATTCCAAGGAATTCATTGGTACGGGACCGGGATTTGAACCCACGTCCTCACAATTGTAAGGCGGGTGTCATTACCACTAGACCACCACGGCTTATTACTTACTTTATGTATACTTTTTATATCCCAGCGGATAAGCACGTTGAAATGGGCAGAGTATTTAGCTTGGAAAACTGATAAATCGATGGGGTTAAAAGTTCTCGAATGGACCCCTTGTACCGGGAAGTGCAGCGTAAGACGTCTACCCAAAAGGTGGACTGACAACTCCAAGACCACAGGAGCGCCTAGATGTTAGCTGGCTCAAACCAGTCTAAATGGAGATTTATAGGGTACGCTTATGTCCAGCAGTAGACATCCTATGGCTGGAACGAATGAACAAATGAACGAAACTAAATAAAGAAACTGCAAGCAATACATCCTCTCCATAAACTCCTGTTAAGTATGATTCTACTAATATGGCACAGCAAAAGGCCACATTATGTATCCCGCGTCGCAGTAAGAATCATTACTGCGTTGCGCATGCGATCAACAAAAAATACGAGACACCACATTTCGAATTTCAAATACCCCTTTAAACCCCTCGGAGGGGCAAAGGGGATTCCTAAAGAAGACGTATTCTCACCGCGATCCATTGTCCATTGTTTTTGTCCCAGTTATTTATGACGGAACGAAATCACCTATCTCGTTTCATCTCTACCCCCATCCCTTTCATTCCTAACCTAAAATTGTTCGCGTCTCGCTCGTCCAAGGCTCCCGTTTAATGTAAGGCTAATAAATTACGTTTGAAAAGATTATTTATTAGATTATTCATGATGCTTGTGGCGTATTGGTTCTGGGGACATTTCGGGGACATTATGGGGATATTTTGTGATGGTTTTGTTTTGCTGATTGATTTGTGGCGATGTCGTCGGCTGCCGCGTGACAGGAGACAATGGTTTTTGAATTTTGCGGAAGATTGATGGGATTCCGAGGTTTGGCATTAAACGAGCTGGGTTAGCGTTTTGTTGATTGTGTTTGGTGTTCGGTGGTGAATTATCGCGATTACTGGATGGAAATGTTCGGTATTTTATTTGAATGAAAGACGGATTTTCTACCTATTTGAGAAAAATAATGAAGGTAGTTAACAGCGCTAAAAATAAGTAAAGCAAAAGTATTTTGATCTTTTGAACAAATAAATTGTATTCATGGTAAAATGAAAAACGGCGTTTGCGTTAACGAATTATTAGAATAGTAAAGTAAATGTCTAAACTCTACTTATTTTCAAAACATTTACCTTCTTACTGTATTATTTACAAATCGTTGAATCATGACTAGCGAAATAATTTTAACAATTAAAAAATAAAACAAAATATTTTTTTACCAAAATACAAAGTCTGTTTACGTAATTAATGATATCGACTCCACTTTCCCACGTCGTAACTTTGTCTCTCTCATCATTAAATTTATTCCTTCTACTATTTATACCATTGTCAAACGAGATAAAGCGCCCTCGAGACGGAAGTCATTCCGATAATCATCCGACTGACGTCCGCATTACACCATTAATTAACTCACACTAAAGTTTTAATTAAAAAAGGAACTTTCCATAAGAATGGCGGACGACACAACGACGGACGAATTCAAAACGACCGTCTCTGCGGCCATAAATAATTGGAACAAAACCCTCGCGTCTCCCACCCCCCCTACTACCCCACCCCGGATAAGTGTCTAAAATTTTCACAATCCGGCAATAAAAAGATAATTTATTAGAATAGCTCTTATTGTTTTCGTTATTTATGTGTATGGAGTAATGTAATCTAGCGCCGCGGCCCTAAATAAATAATTTTCACTTTAATGTCCCTTCTTGCCTAATCTCCTCAGTGGCACAGTGTAGCGAAACAGTTAGATAAGTCGTAAAATCAGTTAGCTTGCTAAATAATAGATGAGACAAGATGTACATTGCATGCGCACTTCTTTAAAAAAATAGAAAATCTTGCTAAGAAATCAACCCTTCAATCAAAACACTACGCATGCTTGTAATAAAAATTAAGCAAAGAAATAAACGTAACCTCTCAGTAGGACACCAACACTTAAGTATTGGACCTACGCCACGGACGTATAGCACTTAAGGTAGTTCAACATTCAACAATTTACTGTTTTTTTAGGGTGAAACGAATGCATAAAAAAGAATGATAAGCCGTTTGGTAAGTGTAGCGTCGTCTTGAATCATAGATATATTTTCTTTTTTTTTTTTTTTTTTTTTTATTTCGAATAGGTTTGCGTTTGACTACACACTGCCTGATGTTAAGCAGATGTGCTGTCTAGGATGTAGCACGCTTACCTAGAAGATACCTATTTACTCGGGATTTGAAGACACTCACGTTGTACTTTAACGGAAAGATAGACCCAGGCAAAGCATTCCACATTCCGGCTGTTCGTATGAGGAATGAGGATTCGAAACGCTTGGTTCTAACGCGCGGAATGTCCACCATAAAAGGGTGACGCTTTGGTCGCGTCCGTCTAGCCGTACGATAGAAGAAAGGGGAAGGGGGGACCAGATTGTACAACTCCTGGGCGCACTCTCCGAAGTGTATCCGGTAAAAGACCGACAAACACGCTACCTTGCGACGATGCTCAAGACTTTGCAGCTGCGTCTTAGTCAAGGTGTCGTTGTCAATCAGCCTCCTGGCTCGCCTCTCAATCGACTCCAGAGCCTCCAGTTGATATTTGGCAGAGCCATCCCAAAGGTGAGAGCAGTATTCCATGCAAGACCTGACTTGTGCTTTATAAAGACTGAGCAGTTGCTCAGGTGTGAAATACCGTCTCACCTTAGAGAGAACACCAAGTTTTTTGGAGGCTAATTGGGCTTTGGACTCTATGTAAGAGCCAAAGTTAAGAGAAGATGAGAGTGAAACGCCTAATAGTTCCAAGCTGTCAGTTACCGGAACGGAGACACCACGGAAAGCGGGAGACAATTGAAAGGGTCTCTTTTTGGCCGAAAACAGACAGCCCTGAGTCTTTGTGGCATTAAACTTGACCAGGTTAGCATCACCCCAGTCGGATACCGCCTGCAGACTCAAGTTGAGCCGTTCAACCATAGCCTCTCTGTATAACTCGATCTGTGGCCCGCTGGTTCTTGCATCGGACGTGTAGCTCTCCACGACTGTACTGTCATCTGCGTACCCAAAGATCCCGGGCTTAAGCAGATCGTTGATATGCAGTAGGAAGAGTGTCGCAGAGAGCACAGACCCCTGAGGAACACCGGCATTGATAGCCATTTGGTCTGACGAGCAGCCATCAACGACAACTCGTATCGACCGATTCCTCAAGAAATCTGATATCCATGTGCAGAAATCAGCAGGCAGGCCGTAGGATGGAAGCTTGCCAATAAGGCTCTCGTGCCAGACCCTATCAAAAGCTTTGGAAATGTCCAAGGAGACAGCCAACGCCTCCCCGTGCTTCTCCATGACCTCACTCCAGATGTGTGTGGCGTACGCTAGAAGGTCCCCAGTAGACCGGTTTCGGCGAAAACCGTACTGGCGGTCACTGAGTAAGTCATTTGCTTCCAGGTAGGCCAGGAGCCTGTTATTTAGAACACGTTCCATACTCTTACAGAGTATAGACGTGATCGAAATTGGCCTGTAGTTGGCAGGGTCGGCACGGCTGCCCTTCTTGGGTACAGGTTGCACGTTAGCAAGCTTCCAAGATTTGGGCACTTGACCTGTCTTCAGAGATAGGCGAAAGAGGCGAGTCAGCACAGGCGACAGCTCAGGCGCACAAGTCCTCAATACAATGGCCGGAATACCATCAGGGCCACTGGCTTTGTTCACATCTAGACTGCGGAGAACTTTGAGGACCTCCTTTTGCCGGATGTGTATTTCACTCATTACAGTGTCACAGTTTGGCAAAGTTGGAGGTCTCGCACTACCGGGGTCTAGACGCGAAGACTCAGCAAATTGAGATGCAAATAAATTTGCTTTCTCCACTGCGGTATGGGCCAGTGAACCATTAGGTTTCAGCAACGGAGGCAGTGAGGGGCGGCAGAAGTTCGCTTCAACCGATTTAGCTAGGGACCAGAATGCCTTACTACCCGCAGGGTAAGAAGCAAGCTTGTTTCCTATTCGACTAATGTGGTCAAAGCGAGCCCTCCGCATAACCTTTTTGCAGGACTTAGCAGCCTTATTGTAAGTCTTCTTCCTCAGATTTATGTCCTTCGTCTTACGGTTACGAGCATCGACCCAAGCCAGGTATGCCTGATGCTTTTGCGCTTCGGCGCGTCCACATTCAGGCCCAAACCAGGGCCGAGCTTTGCTAGACAGAGGCACGTCCGAAAATGGGATGAAGTATTCCATGGCGGTACGAAGCACATCTGTCACGGCATCCGCGCACGCAGAAGGATCATCGGAAGAAAAACAAACAGGCTGCCAAGGATAAGAAGCAAAGAAACACCGCATCTCATCCCAATCTGCTGACTTGTACCGCCACACGCGCCGTGACCCTTTGGGACTGGGGTCTGATGGGGAGTAGACGGATACAGATTTCACCAGACAGTGGTCAGATGTACCTAACGGTGAGGAGATCGCCACTGAATAACGGTCTGGATCGGAAGTCAGCAGAAGGTCCAAGCAGTAGGCCGTGTGCGAGTCAACATCAGGTACCCGTGTGGCGCCTTGAACCAGCTGGGTGAGATCAAGTGTCAAGGCGAGCTTGCGCGTCTCAAGCCCAGCATGGTTTGTGTCCAGGTATGGGTGAAGCCACTCTTTATGGTGGCCATTAAAATCCCCCAGGATCACTAATTGGGCCGAAGGGTAGCTGAGCTGAGCAGCATCCGCCGCCTCACTAAGGTATTCGGTGAGTCTGGTCGTCTCCTGGTCTCCGCTATGTGATCGGTATACACAGGCGTAGATAATTTTCTCTACGCCATTTTTCATCATATATATTTTGCAGGTCTGGTTCTTCTCCAACTTGAACATTAAATTTTATCTGTCTTTGTCATAAATCTGATGAAAAGTTTGAAAAAAACGAATACTTGTAGATTTAATCAAAATAGGAAATTGCCAAAGCCCGATATAGACTAAGACGGTGGTAAATAAGTACGTACTACATGGCAGGGTGGCTAGGCCTGGTATCAAAGCTTTGAAGCTGCCTGACATGGGTAAATGGTAATACAACTGTGACCTACAACGTGTGAGAGGTTTAAATAAATTATTATAAAAGTGTAAGTCTTAAAAATTGAAGATTTTGAGATGCTGGATATCATGTAGCAGCAGATTGCTAGCCAACACAAGTAAAACGAGCCCAAACACGACGGGTCTATCTTGTTTAGTACAGGAATTCCTAAGGCCATTTTCCAACTCCATCATGAGATCGATTCCATGGTACCATATTAATTATATTGTCACGTGATATACATGTGCGTGCAAAATTTCAGCTCAATCGGAACCCGGGAAGTTGGTCAAATTTAATTTGCAAGATTCCATTCTAACTTACATTCATACATAGGTGCATCCATTGTAAGTGAAATAAAAGCATGTAAAATAAAGTGTTTTTGTGTCATGATGTTTATTTTAAGTGCTTTCCACACTAGATTTTTATCTCAAAGAGTTATCTTTGTGATAAGCATTTCAAAAATCTGAAGCGAACGCAGGATTTGAACCTTGCCCCTTCGGATCACTAGCCCGGCGCTCTAACCAACTGAGCTAGCTCGCCTCCTACGCAAGCTTTAAATTTCTGAAGTGCTTACATTTCCCAACTTATAGCGTTGGTGGCGCCACCTGTGATACCCGTATTAGACAGGTTATCACTCAACTAGAAGTTATTAGAACTTCTAAAGATTGACGAGAGAATAAACATCATAACATTGATTTAGCAGTGCGTCATCTCTCGTCAATCTTTAGAAGTTCTAATAACTTCTAATTGAGTGATAACCTGTTTTTGTGTCATTAGCCAAGAAAAAGCTACTGGTGTCTTCACACTGTGCCCGCGGTCCGCGCACAGTCCGCGTTTTGTTCAACGTAATGGCCACCCGAGGTATTTTTAGGTCTAAATAAACATGATTTGTTGTCCCGTTTTCTGACAGAATTTAATTTCGTTTGGCGCTGAGGTGGCCACTGTCGCGGATCTTTGAATTATTTTAATGACTCATCGCAATTTTGTATCTGTTTTTATTTGCGTTTACTTATCCTTGTTATTTTATTATCACAAGTAGGAACGTGAAATGAAATTATAATTTTTGCGATTTATTGGATACTCTGTGAAAGATGCAGATTATAAACAACGTCTTTTCGGGATGTTCCTTAAGTTTTTTGACAAATAAGTTAAAGTAGTGCTAAAAAATAAGTTTGTAGAAGCCGTGTGGCTAGCCTTGAGTCCGGGTTTTCAAGCCGATTGGAAGCCTCTGATACGGTTACTGTGAAATCAACCGGGCGGGACCTCAGAGCAAATAAAAAAATCAAGAGAAAATGTCGTCGAACAGTGAAGTGAGGCTGGTTTTTTATACATTTGGTGAGACGCTTCGGTATTGCGCCGCCATAGTTCGACTGACAAGCCAAGGCGTAGTTTCTTTGTATGTGTTTGTGTGTGTAATTGTGTATGTACACACTCTCTCACTTATTTGTTCACGACATTCTGTCTTGATTTTTTTATTTGGTCTGAGGGCGGGACCTACAATAAATAAATAATAAATAATAAGCCGTGGTGGTCTAGTGGTAGTAACACCCGACCTGCAATCGTGAGGTCGTGGGTTCAAATCCCGATCCCGCACCAATGAGTTTCTTTGGAACTTATGTACGGAATTTCACATCATTGGCTTTTCGGTGAAGGAAAACATCAAAAGTGAGGCAACCTGCATACGTCCGTAGAAGAAATTCGATGGCGTATGTGAATCCACCAACCCGCACTGGGCCAGCGTGTTGGATATGGCCCAATCACCCTTCGTGGGTAGGCCTACGTCCTGCAGTGGACTATTAAAAAAGGCTGGTACAGTTTACAGTAATATTTATTGTAGGTATTCATGTTTTTTTGTAAGTGAAGTATAAGTGTAATCATTAGTACTTTTTATGGAAATGTGAAACGTCTGGCATGTTTGCCAAGGTGTGGTGAAACACGAACTTAATTTCTGTAGAAACTCAAAGCTTCTAGCAAATTTTGCAGTTTTAAAAGTAATCTTAGCGATTAATTATTAGTATGACTATAATTTAAAAAAAAAACATATAAACAGTTACAGAAGGAAATAGAGGAAGAGGAAGACCACGCAGGGCATTTCTAGAAAATGCAGATGTCATGTCGTACAGGGAGGTGAAAAGCAGAAGACCGCGAGACATGGAAGTCGCTCCACCGACAAGAACCTTGCTGTTAAATTATGATGATGATGAAACAGTTACACAAATTCTTAGTTCAACACTGATACATAAATCCAGAACGGAAATGCTCAGCATATCCAAAATCCAACAACAAAAGAGCCACAAAACTCCAAAATTTGCATATCGTAATCTCTACAAGCCATTCTACTATCGCTCTTTTGTTTCTAACCGATAAAACTGCGGGTTTTGGCCATAAACGTCAACTATAGAAAGTGGCTGCGCCGGCGCCGCTGCCTAATTCACGACCGCTTAACATTTAATTACATTCGATTTTCAAATATTGATCAATTTGTATTCAAATCATTTGACGGGAACTGTTTAAAAAAATAAATAATTTATGTTTATCTAATTATGAAAACGCTGAAACGATCGGCACGTGTATTCTTTTATGTGATGTTATTTTTTTATGTCCCAGTAGTAAAATGTGGAATTTGGAGTTATCTGATCGCCTTCCGAATCTTGTGGCGAATGGGGTATAAAGTTTTGGTTGGATTTATTTAATGAGTATCGTTTTACAAGATAAGTTCATTAGGGCTCGGTTTGATGGCGAAAAATGTGAAAAATCCAGTTAAGTTGGTAGTATAAATGTTCGTGTAAATTTTGTTGTTTAATAAAATGAAATATTTGCTACTGATGTTAAGTGGCACGAGGAATTTTAGCTACTGATGTTTTGTAATGGAAAATTAGTTACTCGCGCGTGGTTATGGTAATGTGTTTCTAAATATAAGTAGGACTACATTTTATTTACACAACTGTCAAGAAATTAAAGTAAATGGTGATAATTGCTTATTTTTAAGTAATATTAGAATATATAGTAAAACTATGTAAAAATATCGCAACTTTCCTTTTGTGTCGTGTAAATATTATACTGTAAGTCGAATCAAAAAGGAAAATTCCTAGTTCGATTTCAGAGAAAGCACGTTTTTCTGTTTTCATTTTATACCCAGAGCCAGGTAAAAAGACACACCATATGTAGGTACTGCAAGGCTTATTACGACTTTAATTCGATAATGAAGAATTAAAAGAAAAAGTTTTGTGAAATAGAGAAAGAGCATGTACCAGTACTACCAGTATGCAATGGGCTAAATTAACAAAGATCTTGAATTAGGAAAATAAAACGAAAAGTACGTTATTTTTGTCACCATTCGTCATGCAAGAAGTCAACGTATATTAAAGACGAAACATAAAGGAGGGGAGTTCTGTAAATCATGCGCCCTCCCCCCGCCCCTCCTCACCCACATGTCCACTAATTTTCAGGAACGACCACTGAAGTGCGCTTGTGTGCTAGCGTTGTTGACACGGATGCATATGTGTGCGTGTAATTTTTAAGGAACACATTGTTGAGTTTTATAATAAATTGCTGCAAATTATGGAGATTTTTACTTCGAATAATTTGTTTAAAAAGTATTTGAAAAATTGGCCGTTTTCATACATTTTGTCAATTTGCAATCTAGAATATTGTTTTTCTCAATTTTTTGATTGAACCCATAACAACGATGGTCTTAATCACTACCTTTCGGCTACTGAACTGCTTGAAGTATATCTGGTAATATCACGGGTAACAAACGATATAATGCTTCAATTTTGATTTTCTAACCGTTTAATAAAGGAATGAAAATGATGACTTGTACAATTTCAGTTCTTACTCTTGTAGAGCATAACGTGTTCTTAAGCGATCATCGAAGTTAAACAACGTTCAGCACGGTCCGTCTTCGGATAGATGACCGAGGGTGTTATTTACAACTGAGTGCCACCGTGGTTCGGAGGACACGTTAAATTGTTGGTACTGGTGGTTTAAATTGTAACTATTTAGCCATGGCAGAGGCCTTTTAAACTCTCTCTAACACTAAAGTTAGCCATCCGGCCTATATGAACTTACTTAATTCATATCATAGACTAAAAGTTCATATATACTCTCAGAAAACAAATGTGTGAATATGTCTATTTTTCAGCTATGTACTCAAAGCCAAGTTTGTGAGAGCTTGAAGGGTGGAAGTAGCGATCGGTTTTAATTAACGGCGACAGACGGACGGAACAACTTTTGTTATAGTGTCGAGACGTGACCCGCGCTGATCCGATCCCAGAACTTCACTATACCTACCTGTCTGACGACTGACAGGCGGACGGAATTATTTTCAATTATATTTTACTCTTTTCGAGATCTAATCCGACATGAACAGATTATTAAAAGAACCGACAAAACAAGTTATAATGGTAATAAGCGGGGAACATAGCACAAAAGACTGTTGACTGATAGGGTCGAAAAGTTCTCAAGTGGAGACCACGTGCCGGCAACGGCAAGCACAGCGGAGGACATCCACCCACAAGGTGGACGGATGACCCCATTAAGACCACTAGATCGCGCTCGTTTCACGCCGCTTCCAACCGGACCAACAAAGCAGTGATCATTCTACGGTTGATATGATATATGTAAGTGATTTACATTTATTGTAGTTATTAGTACAGAATTGTACATAAAAAAATGATATCCATAAATTGAGCAGGTTAACACGAGACAGCGGTCAAACTCTTCCGAAACACTCCCTCCCCCTTCCCCCACATTTACGAGTGCAAACGCGCCATAGTTCCGGGGGTAGTTTCCCAGCTTTTAATTATAATACTTTATAGCTCTATAAATCACGACGTACGGCCGCCCCCGCCCCCGCGCCCGCCCGCCTTTGAAGGGTATCAGTTCAATTCTCGCTGCGTAATAATTTATAAAGAAATTATTCGCTTTTTCTGGGGGCGGGGGGTAAGTTATGTGACCCCCTGTGTAAATGAAAGGTGATAATGAGGGTAGGTTTAGATAAGGGAGGTTGTAGGGTTTTGTGAGGTAGATGAAATGTTTGCTGGTGGTTGTAGTAGTTATAAACGTCGTGACAGCGTTTTTCTGGCCCATCGTAGAGTATAGACCTTCTTTAGAGAGGTTATCAGTTTTTTATTATCCCACAACTAAGCATATAGCTAGTCTGGAAGAGCGATTTGACGATAGTTTAGCGTACTATATCTACAATTCTGCAATACCTCTGATCCATTTGCGGATTCTGGATTCTTTTATGGCATTTTTTTTCGGACTTCATCTCCCACACTACAAATTCCAAATTGTAATAAATCTATAAATCATAAATGAATATAATATTGATAAAAATATAATAACTGTATAATACAGTTTGCTCTCGGAAAAAATACGTTACATAGTAAAACACGCACATTTCTTTGGGACATTGAAAACGCGCTTAAATAGCTATTTCAATCTATATCACATTTCTATACATGGAGTCTTGGAAATACTACATAGATCCTCGATCTCCATAGCCATCAATCAGTCAGTCAGAGTCAGCCAGTAAGTCAGTGTTAAGTAAAAAACAGTAAATCCCGCGGGCGGGCGGCGCGGGCGGGCGGCGGTGAGTTATGGGCGGCTTGTGATTGTTGCACTTCCAGGGCAGATGCCAAAGAACTGATAAGAAGAAACAGAAAGCCTTAAAACTATAGGCATTGATGCACTTCCAGGGCAGATGTCAAATAACTGATGAAAAGAAAACAGAAAGTCTTAGAGCTAGGTATGAGTATTGTTGCACGTCCAGGGCAGATGCTAAATAACTGATATGAGGAAACAAAATGTCTTGTAGCTATGGACAATAATGTTTTTAAAAAACCAGACAAGTGCGATTCAGGCTTGCACATCGAGGGATCCGTACAAACACATTGTTAAAATAATTAAATTAAAAACCTATTTTAGCATGTGCTAATGAAGTTCTTTTGTATGATACCTTACATGATACGATTTACTCACTTTGAATTTTGAACCCATATTTTGTGAATTTTGAGGCCCTATTTTTTGTGATTTAAATAAAAGTGTACAGTTTTCTGATTTATCCCTATATGTGTACTCTGAGACAATGCTTATCGCCAAATTTCATAGTTCTATGTTAACGGGAAGTACCCTAAGGTCGGTTTTGATTTTTGTGAGAGCGAAATATGCGGTTTTTTACGACATAAACGGCTCTAACTTTTTTAAACGATAACTGAGAAGTTTTGCTTTTACACAATTTCAAGAGACCATAAATATACGTATACAGTTTAAAGTTTAAATTTCAACTCGATATGTTTACGCGTGCCCAAGATAAAGAGTCTTGACATACACACAGACGGACAGACGGACCGACGGACAACAAAGTGATCCTATAAGGATTCCGTTTTTTTCGTTTACTTAATATAAAACAGAAATATAAAAGTCTAGAAGTAGTAAAAATCTGCCCAGTTTAATTTTATAATCTAATCAATAATAATTTTAATGTGTATAGATCTATCTATCTGAAAATAAAATACCTAATTTAGATTTTTCATATACTAGGTAAATACGTGCCAAAATTTTAAGTTTATTTTGGATGTTAATTGAAAAACTAACCATTTAAGTGTAAAGTTGAGGGTCCAAACTTGCTGAAATACAATTACGAGTTTGTAACACTTCCATTTAATGCATCTATGTATCTGTCAAATATCAATCACTTAATTTGCAACAGCGGAATGTAATTAGTCTCTGTACTAGAAAAAATAACATTACCCCATCAACAAATCCTCAGATCAGCCGAACTACGAAATAAACATAAACAAACAACACATCAGACAAACATGTTCACAAAAACAAGACCAGCAACTCGCCTCTTGCTCGAGGAACCTTATTAAGTTTATCGATAAACGCGATGTCACATCTACGCGCCATTTAACTAATCTTTGCCTCGCTCGTTACGCGAAAACCATGAAACTTGGACGTGAATGATTTAAGCTTACACTCCACCTATGTATGGCTTAGCGGAGATGTGCAATACGTTGTAATGCATTAAACTCTTTTTTAGGGTTCCATACCACAAAAGCCAAACCAAAATTCGAGAAAAAAATCAGCTGTTCTTTTTTTTTTTACTAAATACTGCGTTTGACTACCTCCTGCCTGATGTTGAGCAGATATGCGGTCTAGGGTGTAGCACGCTTACCTTTGCTTGTTCTGTTCTATACAAAATTGCAAGTCAGTATCGACATAATGTATGAAACCGCTGATTTTTAGGGTTCCGTACCTTAAAATGGAAAAAACGGAACCCTTATAGGATCATTGTGTTGTCCGTCTGTCAGTCTGTGTGTATGTCAAGACTATTTATCTCGGGAACGCGTATAGATATCGAGTTGAAATTTAAACTATATACGTATATATGATCTCTTGCAGTTGTGTAAAAGAAAAACTTCTCAGTTACCGTATAAAAAAGTTAAAACCGTTTATGTCGTAAAAAACCGCATATATCAACACTCACAAAAATCAAAACCTACAGGGTACTTCCCGTTGACATAGAACTATGAAATTTGGCGAGAAGCATTGTCTCAGAGTACACATATAGGAATAAATCTGAAAACTGTACATTTTTATTTAAATCACAAAAAAAAATACAGCCTTGTCTGATTTTTATCTAGGACAGCGGTTTCCGTAATACAATGGTCATTAAAAAAATGGCGCAGCTAGATAAAAGAGTAATGAACTGAACTCCATAGGAGAGAGAAAAAACGTGTAACGTCAGTCATATTCCGGTAGATATATGACGACACTGCTTTCCTAGAAAACCAGAGCTTAAGATTGCATATATTTACTTCGAGTCGAGTTATAATCGAGTTTAATTTCATATTGTTCTTCGCTATGCAAACATGGTACTTCTGCGATGAACTTACGGACAATATCGGTCTGCTCAGCTCTCCATATTTTTGCTATAAAATGGTGGAGTTCAGGCCTTAGCTTGAACGTGAATGATTTAAGATAGAGACGCTTTACGTTCCGTTACGTAACGTTCCCTGTACGTTACGTGATCTACGTTTTATGTATTTACATAGTTATTAGCAGTGACGAAATTCGCAGTTTTTACAGAGATTATTGGCATAAAAATAGCTTGAGACCGAAGAAAGAAATGAAGATTGGCAATTTTTTACAGACATTTGGTGGATTCTGTTCTTTTTGTGATTTTATAGTTTTACCTATTTACTTACCTTATAGTAAATTACTATAAGTAAAAAAATATATTAGTAAATTTTGACACATAAGCTAGGAGGCAAGTTGAAGGTGCAGTTGGCACCTTCAACTGGACAGAGGATAATAATAAATAGAAGGTGGCTTATGTCCAGCAGAAGGTCAGCCTACCGGTAGTCCAAAGCATCGTCAATAACTTTCGCAAAACGGAAAAATAAAATAAATATTTCACGTATTAAGTATGCTTGAATTTATTTGCTTATTTTTGTTCTATAGCTGCCACTGTTTTACTACTGACTTTTGATGAACTAGTTTTACACGACTTCGAAAAGTGATTAAATAGTTTTAAAATAATGTACGTAAATGCTCAATCATCTGATAGCAACTACTTACATAAAATTACTTGTTCACAGCTTTGCAGAATTTCTTTGATACGTACCTGAAAATAAAATAAAAAATAATTAACACAAACATACAAATTACTGTCGTAGCAAATTAGTGTTTGATGCACAATTTTCAGGCGTTTCTTATTTTATAAAACGAATTAATTACATCATTATAACGAAAATTTCCTCCTTGTCTACAATCAAATCATAGCATAGCATTGTAGCATAAACTCATTACATATTTTTCAAATTGATTTTTTAGTGGTAAACCTATTAGAAAGTAGAATGTATTTATTTAAAGAATATATTAAACATTGTTTAATTAGGTTTCATTTGTTTGGTTTCTTCACTCTAATAATTCTAACTCTGTTTCTTATATTATCTTCAAACTATTTACTGTACTGTACTGTACCAGCCTTTTTAATAATCCACTGCAAGACGTAGGCCTACCCACGAACAATGATTGGGCCATATCCACCACGCTAGCTCAGTGTGCATTGGTGGATTCACATTACGCCATCGAATTTCTTCTACGGACGCTTGCAGGTCATTGCAGGTTGCTTGACACTATTAAATATATCAAAAATATTTATTCAAGATAACATCGGTCATGGTTAGTAAAACAAATCATTTACTTATATCACTATGTTAGTACTTATTCTAAAAATTGTTTACACAAAATTATTTAACGATATTTTTTTTTTATTTCGAATAGGTTCGCGTTTGACTACATGCTGCCTGATGTTAAGCAGATGTGCGGTTTAGGGTGTAGCACGCTTAACTAGAAGATACCTATAATGTGTAATAACACTATGTTCTACGGAAATATTGTAATGAATTTACAAACCTGATATCTAGCTTTAGTCAAAGCCTCCAAATCGCTCTACTACCTAAGCCAACCTTGGCACCGGCATGCGTGAGAATATGACTTATTTATGCAAACCTTTTGCGGCAAGCGGGCCCGAGAATTAGTGCTCATTTAGTCGGATGTTTATGCGCACTGTGCAAGCGAAATACGGTAATGGCGGTAAAAGTAGGTAATGCGGTATAATGCGAGCATCGATCGAGAGGTTTTAGTGAGGAAATGATAAGGAGTACCTAGCTTTTTTGGCGTTGAGGTCAGGTGGTAATAGGCCGCACCACACGAGTTGGCGGATGTGAAGTTATCTACAATCTGCAATATCTAATCCTGACTCAAGCTCACATAAAACGGCTCGTTGATTGGCTATTGCCCAGCTTGTAACTAACTTCACATCCGCCAACTTGTGTGGCGCGGCCTATACTAGTATTTTATTTTATGCGCTAAAATTGCCTGTAGCTTTCCACGGATTGATGGAATAACACAGGCGTTACTTAAGCGTGGCTTTTATGGCAGATAGCAAGTCTACTATACACAGAATATAAAATTCTTTAAATTTTTTCGAGTTAAGGATCAGTATTATAAGTAGTATCTCCATTCTTTATACTAAAATAGCCTCACAGTAAGTTGTTCCGTTGCTGCGTAAAAGAGTAACAAATAAACCAACAAACATATTTTCAGATTTGTAATATGAGGAAGAGTAAGGATTGATTCCTATTTTTCACATCCTATGTAATTTTTAATTGAGCTCTAAGTTTTTTTTTATTCCTTGTAGGCTTGCGTTGGACTACATACTGCCTGATGTTGAGCAGATATGCGGTCTAAGATGTAGGACGCTTACCTAGAAGATACCTATTTACTCGGGATTTGAAGACACCCACGTTGTACTTTAGCGGTAAGACAGACCCAGGCATAGCGTTCCACATTCTGGCTGTTCGTATGAGGAATGAGGATTCGAAACGCTTTGTTCTAACGCGCTGAATGTCCACCGTAAAAGGGTGGCGCTTTGGTCGCGTCTGCCTAGCCGTACGATAGAAGAAAGGGGCAGATGGGACCAGATTGTGTAACTCCTGAGCTCACTCTCCGAAGTGAATCCGACAAAAGACCGACAAACACGTCACCTTACGTCGATGCTCAAGACTTTGCAGCTGCGACTTAGTCAAGGTGTCGTTGTCAATCAACCTCCTGGCTCGCCGCTCAATCGACTCCAGAGCTTCCAGCCGTTATTTAAGGTGGCCTCTGTTGATCAGAGGCCTACTCAATAGACTTTCAATAGTACTAGTTATGCTATTGAAAGTGTAAGACATGCATCTAGATCCTGTAGTTTTAGTACTGGTCATCAATAAACATTGAGGTTGAAGATCTGAGCTTGCGCGTGGGCGTGATGGTGCGTATTTAGTCTTTAAGTACTTGAAAACTTTACGCCATATGAATAAACCACGAAACTTTGGAGTCATCACTCATCAGTTCTACGATCTGTGTACTGCGTGTGCCACTAATTACTAATTCGTTGCGCTATGTTGGTAGCTTTGTTTCTTCTACGGATTTTCTTACAACTCAACCGATCTAACAGAGAAACTTAAAGTCCAATAATTATTTTTTGCAAAAAATAGCATGACCGACTTCACCCGTGTACAGAATCATTACATAGTATAAAACAAAGTCACTTTCCGCTGTCTGTCCCCATGTATGCTTATATCTTTAAAACTACGCAACGGATTTTGATGCCGTTTATTTTAGTAGATAGAGTAATTCAAGAGAAATGTTTATATGTATAATGCACCTGTGCGAAGCCGGGGCGCATCGCTAGAACGCAAATATTATGCACGGATCGATGTAACATATTTCACATTATTGTTGATTTATCAAAAACGCTCAGACAATTTCAATAAAATTTAAATAGGACCAATTTCGAAGTATATTCTTTCCAATAAAAAAAAAATATTAAAATCGGACTACTACGAAAATAAATATACGCGTCGAATTGTATACCTCCTCCGGTGGTTCGTCGGTCAAAAAATGAGAGAGAGTACTAATTTTGTTGTCTTCCCTATTTATGAAAATCTTATCTAATTCTTATGAAACAAATCGATATCGAGCAGCAAACATTTCGTCAAACAGCCTTGCTTGTCCGCCATAACTTGGGCGGGAAATATCGCTATGTGGCACGATTAGCGTACAGACGATTTATTTGTCAGCCGCGTCGATACGAATTCAAGGGAAACCGCGATTTCTTCGTCTTATGATTGATAATAATATTAGCAGTGATAACATTGTGTATATTTTGACGAAAAGGAGTCGTAGATTATACTACTATATTAATACGGGACTTATCGCGCAATAAAAGAAAAGAAAGAAAAAAAGTCAAAAACCGCCAGATAGAAAAGTCTGCCATAGCCGAGCATTTGCTTGACGGAGGAACTAGTCATTGGATTGAGCTCCACGACCCGAAAGTACTCTCCAGTGATCGACATTATTTCTCAAGAATAGTTCGTGAGGCTGTAGAAATTAAAAAACACCGTAATTTCAACCGAGAGGATGGTTTCAAACTATCAGTGTCGTGGAATCCTGTAGTCGACAAAGGTAAACTGCGTGGTGTAGGCATTAAGGCCTTTACAGATACTGTTTGTGTCGTGTGTCGTGGTGACAATTTCAATTTGAGTGATACGGCGTCGCATTTAGTCTGCCCGTGACCACGACCAATGCAACTTGGTCGAAACGTCGGGAGAAAGAGAAAAAGAGGTATTTATTAATATATCTCATGTTTTATTGCGCGATAAGTCCCGTATTAATATAGTAGTATGATGTGCTCAAATCGCGAAAGTTTGAAAATAACACAAGGAGTCGTAGGTTGAATCAACTAACTTGGTGGCTATGAAATTAGTACAAGCTGGGAAAAACCTAAACAACGCACAGCTTTTGTGTGAGCTTCAGTTAGGGTCAGGTTTTGCGCAGCTTGACTTTACAGCCGCCAAGTTTTTTGATTCAACTTATACTATTAATCAAGATTTGCTGCGATTCATTTTCTAGCTAAAATTAGCTCGAAACTCATACGGATTAAGCTAATTTTACGATTTATTTGCCTTATAACTTACTAGCTGCCCGTCCCGGCTCCACCCGGGTACGACTGTCATAGCTGCAAATCTTCTCGTTGAAACTCTTTAAAAATAGTGAAAACCGCATTAAAATCTGTTGTGCAAGTTGGAAGATATAAGGGAATATACAGACACACAGAAATAGCGATTTTGTTTTATAATATGTAGTGATAATTAGCCATGATTGTGTTTATTATAACAAGGCTCATAATATGTATTTTTGCAATTACCGATGTTACCAGCTTTATATGGTACAAATTGCTAGTTTCTTCTTGAACTTTTAGCAATATAAAAATGGAGAACATTGAAAATTCATATCCTATAAGAATATTTTTCTCATATTGTCATTAAAAAATTATTTCTTTCCTTTTGATCTTCCCTATCAAGTGGAAATACGAAGGCACAATATTTCTTCGTCCAGAAATTCAGAATGACCGACTGAAACTTTATGTTGTGCCACCTCAGCCGGTAGTGCGACTGAAATAAAACAACTAAATCAAAGATAAATCCCATGAGAGATGCGACTTCGCGTCACTTCTTACAACATTGTAGCTGACGCGTGTTTTCCTCGTCAAATGATACACAACTATGATTATTTCTGTCGCAAGTCGCTCTACCCCTGATATTGCTACGCTGTAATGGAGTGATGCAGCGTCTCAGGTTTTGTTTACTTAAATTGTATAAAGTGAATTTAGGAAATTATATCTAAAGTAACTTTATCTCGCGGCTTTGCCCTAAACTTTGACACTCTTCGAATTTTGAACTGATGTAGTAATAAATCAAATACTACGTCAAAGAATAACAAACAATTTAAAAATACACTTTCAAAGGATATAAATTAATGTCATCGATACGTTAAACATTACTCATAAGCCTAAAACTGGACATCTAGTCAAGATTTTGACCAATAAAATGCTCCAGTGTAATTTTATCCCAGGAATTTTAAAAAATCTTCAAGTTGAAGATGGCTTAGATTGAAAGGTCGCACTAACTTATTGTATTTAAACTTAATATACATTTGTACAATTTATACGACCTGTCATGCGACCTGTCCCACAAAATAATTTCTTGTTGAAATTTTACTCTACAAAAACACTTCAAAACCCGAGGATGACACAAAACTCGACTGTGATACAACAAGCAGACTGATAGACTGTGTATCGGCCTTTGAATAGTCTACTAATGAAGACTACCAACCAAGGGTGACAGGGACATATGCTTGTGTTATGGTAGTAGGTAATTAATTCGATTGTTATTTTGTGGCTTCTTTGAAGGTGTTTCACAATTTCGCCAATATCTTGTGTCTCAATAGAGAATGTGTTATGGTACTTCTACTGTTAAAAAATCGTAAGCTCCAGTACCGTAAGCTCCGTCTATGACACCACGACGCGACTTGACAGATAGAAGTCAGATTTATGTGTTTACTGTATAAATCACAAGCGTCAGTGTTGCCACTGCGCGTTCTTTTTTCGTCTGCTCGCTGTATCACACTCGAGCACTGGTTTTATGTCTTCCGCGGGTTTTGAAGTATTTTTGACGAGTGAAATTTCAACATGAATATCTTTAATTCTTGTGGAATTGCGTTTAAATTGGTTAATGTGTTGACGACTCGAAGAATTAAAATGATTTTATTAAGTACTCGATTATGATATTGTTATGTAAAGAATTTTGGAGCACAGAGTAGAGTGCAGAGTATAATGCTACCATTATTGCTAAAATAATGGTAGCATTATACGTATTACCATACTATAAAGGTACTGTGGTTCAGTAGACCTTAGCTGTACTAGTTTAGTGGGGAAAAGTATCGCCCTAGAGTCACCCGTGAGTTCGATCAGCTTATGCAGTTGCACAGCTTAAAGTCGATTTTTAATGTCCTTGTATAGCCAGCTTTATAAATAGTGTGTTGTTTATTTTTCTGATCTGTACCCACTTTTCCATGCGAGTAAAATGAACCCATTACAGACTCCGTTTAAAAACATAACTTTATTCATGTACTAAAAAAGAGTAGACTTGTGTGACCAAAGTGTGTGACTTTTGACGTTGCGACTTAAACGAAGTTTGTAATGGGCCTTTTCCGCTCGCAATGGAAGGACGTTATTCATTATCAGTAAATATTTAGGTTTATATTTTATAGCATGTGACTCAAAGCTCAGCTGTAATTTTTTAAAGCTGTGCCATTGGGTACTATACTGTAGACATGAGCTTACACGCCAAGAAAATATGAAGAGTATGCCCGACAAGGAAGCGTTAAATGCAGGGTTTAACGACAATACCGCGTCTATTGATGTGTCGTGAGTGCCGTGGGCGGCTTCTGTTCGCGACATTATCGCCCGTCATGGCCCGAGACATGCGAAGACGTGGATGAGGTAGCTATAACCACTGGCCTAGTGGTTAGTGACTCTGACTACTGGGTCAAAGAGGCTGTTGGCGACCTTTCTATAGCATTTTTTATTCATGTAAATACTTTTCCGAAAACCGTATGTTTTTTATGCTTTTTTTTTTTAAATAAAAAGATTGTCTTAGTTCTTTCTTTTGTTCTTCCTTTTTCCACTTCTCTTTGCGTTTCAATACAATGATGATGTCTTTGTGTTCTTTTTAAACTAATTAATTAGCTTCAGTTATCGTCTTCTTCATAAGTATCGGTTCGATTCTCACCTCACCCAGGGCAAAAATTATATGATGAGCATAGGCGTTTGCTCAATGTCAATATACAATGTCTGTATATCCATCCATCCACCAGCAATAGGACGTCCAGTAAGGTGTCAAAGTTTAAGTGCCAACGAGCTAAAGCTACTTGTTTTATGTTCGCCACAAACTTGCTTGACGGAAAGCGTCATAATAGTCAAAGACAAAGGCAGGTAGGAGGCATAAAAGTAAGGTAGCTAGTAGAAAGTATCATTCTTTGTAAGTTGTGTTCATTCACGTCAAACCCTGAACCTACTGACCAGGGGCCTTATTGTGTTAACACTCTGAAGTTCCGCTTCGCTTTTTCTCCAGCTCGCGCAAGATACTCACGCCACGAGAGCGAGCGGAAGGAAAAGCGAAGCTGATCGTCAGAGCTTTACACAATAAGGCCCCAATCCTAAGTTCTGCGTCCTGCTTTCTTCGTACACTTTAGCGCTCAGAAATCAAAGAGAATTTTGATTGAAAGAGCACAATTAATTGACCTGCTCTAGAAATTAAAAATATGAGAAAAAAGTTAAAATTTTATTGTAAATGATATAGGATGTAAGCCACAAAATTGAATTGGTTTTTAAATCTCTGTAATTAACAAAAAAAGTTTGAACAATGGCGTGATTTGAACATATATCAGAAACGAAGTAAAAACTACAAACCGGATGCCCAATTCTTTAGTTATGAGTTTAGGTCGAGTTCAAAACGCTTCTACGTCTGCCCCAGCTTAACAAAACTAAATCAAAACTCCAGAAATATATAAGACAGTCATTGCACAAAAACAATACCTGGCGATCTAATCAGTACCATAGAAATAAGCTGGACGCAAGCTACTTACAGCAGGTGTTATGTCCATCAGGGAGTTATGTATGTGTATCTATCCTACGATTGATATAATGATCCACTCCTCCATCAGCCATAGGCCGTCCACTGCTGGACATAGGCCTCCCCTATAGATCTCCAATATGGCCAATTGGAGGTGGTTTACATCCAGCGTGACCCTGCGGTTTTAATAACGTCATCCACTTTGTGGGTGGATTTAAAGATCATGATGGAATCGAAGTATGAAAACTACAACAAAATTTACAGTAGGTAGGTAGTAGGTACTACTACCGCATCTGCCAGTTAGCACGTGTCCGTCCACTTGAGCGACACGCATCACAAACTATTCTAGAAGTATGCGCCGTAAATATAGTTTATAGGTCCATCAATCGCGGAGACAACAGCTGGCGCACTCGTTAAGAACTCGATGATTGATCTCGAGATCGCCCTCGCTGTCTCGTCGTTGACAATCGGATGCCTACGATTTGTAGAACTGCGTAGATTCGAATTATTCGATTTGTTGAGCTAGTGTTGTTCGATTTGTCATGACCGAATGTCAATAGTTGGAAGCATTCAAATTATTGTAAGTATTGTTATAATTATCACATTTTTGCTAGTGCCTAACTGCATACAGTCATATTTACGTTAAAACTCGATTATTGATATCGAGTCGATCTCAGGACATTGACAATCGGATGCGAACAATTATGTAGAATTGAGGGGATTCAAATTGTTCGATTTGTTGCAACCGAATATGCAAAATTCGAAGTTTCAAATACATTTTACTATGAGAAACATTCTAATGGCATGTTTCTCATAGTAAAATGTATTTGCTAAAAAAACAAATATTCTTTAGCAAATGCATTTTTATATTAAAAATGTGATGGTTGATCTCGAGTTCGATCTCACTGTCGACGTTGACAATTCGTTGTCTACGATTTGTAGAGCTGGGCGATTCGAATCAATTATGTTGAGTGTGATGCAATTAATTGTGAAAAATTAAATAGGACATTTATGTACACTATTGTAACTTTTAATATAAAAATACGTCTTTTCCAAAGAAAGCAAGCTAAATTTTGAAAGATTTCCTAAATAATAAATAAATAAATATTTTGGGACATCTTACACACGACCTCTGACCCCAAACTAAGCAAAGCTTATATACTACATACACATATTTTTAAATACATACTTATATAGATAGTAACAAAATAACACCCAGACACAGAGCAAACACCTATGTTCATCACATAAATATTTGCTCTGGGTGGGGATCGAACCCACGCCTCTTTGATCCAGAAGTTAGGGTCACTAACCACTGAGCCACCGAGGCAGTCATAAATAATGAAAGAACTCGCAGGCTGGGCGAACGTAGACTGTGACCAGCAATGGCGCATATTATTCTACTTTTTACCTCTCACCAAATTATTCGAATACAACTATCATTTTTTCCCTGGCACATCCCTAATTAATTCGTCTCTGACTAGGACGGTTGACGTGGACACAATTTATACACTTTTATAAGTCTGCCGGAATAATCGTGAAAATGTAAAAATACACGTTTTGTGTCAACGATGATGCTGCACTAAATCACGACTCAAATTGGTGTCAGATGAGTTAACGGAGCTGAAACTTTGTCGAGCGTTTGATGTTGGCGGGAAAGAAAATAGTGAGATTCTGATTTCAAATGTTTTTGGGGAAAAAAAATAGAAAATAGGGAAAAAGTTATTGGTATTGCGTTATAATTTCAGTTTCATTCATTTTGCAATTTTTGAGTCGAAAATAAGCAAATTAAAATCGATTCAAGGCCAAATATTGTTTTAATATTTCTGAAATAAAAACTAAAAAAAAAAATTACGTAGAATACAAGCCGCTTCCATTTAGACCTATTGGTCTAAATTCTGTAGGTATGTTCGTCTGATATTATGACGTTGCTAAAATAAAAAAAGAAATAGCATCACCAACATAATTTCAACAGCAATTATCCATAAAGAAACAAGGCAAATGCACTTCCGCTAATATCCACAAAAGTTCTAAAAACTCGGACGAAATTCTTCAAAATACACCTGAAGGAATTTCCCCTATGCACCGTTTCTGAAACTTCTTGTACGCGGCTCTCCTTGACAATCGATTGACGGGTGTCCCCCACACGCCCCCACCTGCCCCTTACTTGCCCCCTACTTGCCGCCCACTGCCCCCTGCCCCCTTGCAGCGCCCGGTGCAGCCTGACCCACATTGGCGCCATATTTATAATAATTGAACTCGGCTTGAGTAAATCACATGTTTTAGTTTGGAAAGCTGGGGGAATGTGACAACTTCGTCTGTTGGGTTTTTAAACGAGAAGTTTAATATAAAAAAACCGGACAAGTGCGAGTCAGGCTCGCACATCGAGGATTCCGTACGAATCCAGAAAATTTCAAAAAATTGGGAAGTAAGTTGTTAAAATCCCCATAGATATTATAACCATCAACAAAAAAGTTTTTTTTTTCACTTTTCTCGTCATACATCGAAAATTACAAATTTTATATATAATTAAAAACCTTTTTAGCATGTGCTAATGAAGTTTTTTTAAATGATACCTTACATGATACGATTTACTCACTTTGAATTTTGAGCCCATATTTTGTGAATTTTGAGGCCCTATTTTTTTGTGATCTAAAAAAAATGTACAGTTTTCAGATTTATTCCTATATGTGTACTCTGAGACAACGTTTCTCGCCAAATTTCATAGTTATATCTCAACGGGAAGTACCCTGTAGGTTTTGATTTTTGTGAGTGTCGAAATATGCGTTTTTTACGACATAAACGGCTCTAACTTTTTAAACGATAACTGAGAAGTTTTTCTTTTACACAACTGCAAGAGATCATAAATATACGTATACAGTTTAAATTTCAAGTCGATATCTTTACGCGTTCCTGAGATAAAAAGTCTTGACATACACACAGACGGACAACAAAGTGATCCCATAAAGGTTCCGTTTTTTTTCCTTTTGAGGTATGGAACCCTAAAAATGTATAGACATAATTATGCCAGTAGGTATGCCGACTACCGGCAAACACATGAGATCTTCCGTCTGCCCCGTATATGCGTCCATCTCATAAAACCGCAGGATTGCGCTAGATACAAGCTGCTTCTAACCGGTCATATTAGAGATCCATAAGAGAGGCCTATGTCCATCAGTGGACGTATTACGGCTGAGGAATGGATGATAATGCTAAGTATTTTGAATTCATCCATCCATCAGCCAAAGGACGTTCACTGCTGGACATAGGCCTCTCCTATGGATCTCTAATAAGACCGGTTGGAAGCGGCTTGCATCCAGCGCGATCCTGCGGTCTTAATGAGGTCATCCGTCCACATTGTGGGTGGACGTCCTACGCTGCGCTTGCCGGTACGTGGTCTCCACTCGAGAACTTTTCGTCTCCACCGGTCATCAGTATTTTGAATAAGGATTCCCATCTATTTAGGGTTTCCATCTATTTAAGATTTCCATTAAAGTTTTTAGTTTCTACATATATATAGATAGGTGTAAAATTGACGAAAATAGAAACACTGTCTTTTGAAAATGTAAAATGTAGAGTACCTATGTGATGCAATGAATTAATATGAACAGTGTAAAAATAGTATAAAATGTTCTAATTTTAAGTTTATAATATTTGTAAATTTATTAAAAAGCATTATTCGAGTATAGGTTTCATAAAATTAAAGTTCTTAACATTAGCGCTATCACAAAATATAAACTTATATCAGTTTTAAACAAACACTTGTTATGGTTTCTTGCTTAGATTTTATTCCCTATTTTATATATTCTCCTGTTTGAAAGCCAGTCTATTAAATACTTGAGACATTTCAACTATAATTTCCAACAAGCAACCCATATGATCGGGTATCAAACTAAAATCATATGTGTAAATCTTCGCACGATTTTCATACCATTACATCAGTGTTTAATATTCATGAAATATCATTATATCATTGATTACATAAACGAAAATGATGACTCAATCATTCACATGATATTTAATACACATACCTACAAATTATTGATTTATACATAACTTTATAAGGGAAATTCCTCGTGGACCAACTGCTTTCAGGAATATTAATTTAAATTTTTTCCCGAAGGCACAACTAAATTCAATTCAACCTTTTGGAAATTTGACCACAAGCTTTTTTATTGCCATTAATTTTTTTGTTGTCAACCGGCATAAAATTAAACTTTTCAGTATTTTTACTAGTTTTTAAAAATTCAAAATGCAACTTAAATATTTTTATTATTTATTTATTGTTATTGGTTCTTTTCTAAATTTTTAATTTATGCAATAAATAAATTTATGTTTTTATTTATTTAATAAGTAAAATGTCTCTGAAGACCTTTTAATGATACTAAGTAATCCAGGCTAGTTCCATAATAACAATAACAAATACCTACTAGGACAAGGACTAACGTTCTGGAGATGTAGGTCTGTGGCAAAGAGAACTAAGGCACTTTTAATGCAATGCAACAACTCCACAAAATGAGAAAAGATAAACCCTTCCCACCCTCACACGAGCAGGACATAAAGGCGCACGCACACAGGCGCGGTCGCCGGCCGCTGGCCGGAACGTCCCCACGGAAGCGGCATTAAAACTTTTGAGTGATTTCGCTCAGTCAAACGGTGCAAGACGGCTGGCCGGCGCGGAGACCGCACGTTTCTGTTTACCAGGACACTAAAATAATAGAACTATGTCTTACAATATTACGTTTCACTGAACATTAAAACTTTGGAGTGATTACGCTCGAATCGGTGCAACGGTGCAAGACGGCTGGCCGGCGCGGTGGCCGCACGTTTCTGTTTACGAGGACACTAGATTGGAATAGAAATATCTCTAACAATATTACGTATCTCTGGAAATTCAAACTTTTGAGTGATTTCGTACAGTAAAACGGATGCAAGACAGCTGGTCCAGCTAGTGACCGCACTAAAAAATAATGTTTTAGTGATGAAGTCTACCAAAGTTTTATTTCCCGTCTGTTGCAACGAGATATTTTCCGAAGAAAATTAGTTGTCTTTAGAGTTGGTTTACGGACAATACATTTACGTGACAATGTCATATGCGTCACAAACCGAACGTTTTGATTGATCGTGCCTCTCTATAATTTGTTCTGTGCTCTCGATTGCACGCTCGGCTCAAGCGGAACGTGACAATGAGTTATGCTTTTTCGTGCGTGCTGTCGGATTTCATCGATTTATAAAACACGTCAAAAATCGAGCTCAATAAGTAGAAACAGCTAAGTATTTTATCTGAGGTCGTCAATGATAATACAGCCATAACAACACAGAAGTATAAAAATATTCTTACCATCCATACCCAGCAATAACAGGACGTAGAAGTAATAGAGTACCATAAACATCTGACCAACAGCCACTGTCCCGTCACCTAAACACAATATTGTCGCCCTAACGGCGCGGATGTGGCGCCGCGTGTGGACGACTCAGGCGACTAATTTGTGAATAGTTGCTCGTTTCATTCACTTGATAGCCGTTTTCAGTACTTCATTAAATTACATTGTCGCCGAATACGGTCGCTTTGTTGTTGGGTTTCCATGTCTACATATATTATATACCTACATAGAACTATCACACCGTACATGTGTGTAGAAAAAAGTAGAGATTTCCGAAACACTAAGAAGTATAATTTTGAGGTTATCAAGTAGGTGTTTTCTGAATAAAATTGGTTATACAATCTACATTAAATAGTCACGAGCGCTGTAGAGGAGGAGAAAGAGGAGTACAGGATAGAATCTGCTCAAAAAAAATATGTATGTCACTAATAATGGTGATGATCATACCATAAACAAATACAAATTATTTACTCATACGTATTTAACTAAAATTAAAAGTCATAAATTAAGATCAAGCTCCACGTCTTATAATTAATCCTTTCCCCATATATTATAACAAATACACCCTCTAAATTACTCAAATCCCAACCCCACTATCATAAATTACCGTACAAAAACCGGCCATAATTTACAATCACTCAGATATCGAATCCTATTCGAAACCACCTCCAGACTCAATTAAAAACTCGAGCATTCGACCAATCCATTAGGCTACAGTCCCATTCCACTCTTTTTAACAAAAAACGGGACAGCATTATCAATTCGACATCGCTAAGCATGTCCACACGTCCTTACGGATGTGGGCGGGGGTGGGGGGTGCTAGCGGGTTGGGGGTGACGTCTCCATCGTCCAGCGCGTCACCGGCAGATCAATGCCGGACAGACCCCACCTGCACTTTTAATTCGCGGACGAAATGGGACGCGACGGTGCGCCAGTGTGCGCGCGGCTTTGTCTCAAGATGTCAGGTTTTTTGCGGCGCGGGTGAGGCGGCGTGATTGTTTCGATTTTTGCAAGCTTTTATTTAACTTGTAATGGATGTATGTACCTATGTAAAGTCTCGTGGAACCTTGGAAGTTAAATTTGACCAATTTCCGATAGGGCTGAAATTTTGCACGTATATGTATATCGCGTGACAATGCAAAAATATGGTAGGTACCATGGAGCTAATCTGATGATGGAGTCGGAAGGTGGCCATAGGAACTCTTGGTACTAAATAAGAAAGACCCGACGTGTTTGGGTTCGTTTCTTGTCTTGGCTAGCACTCTGCTGCTACATGATATCCAGGATCTCACATGCTTGTATTTTTAAAAAGTTATATTTTTATATTCATTGATATTTAGATTGATGATTTAGTATTTTGCAATTGTGGCATTTATAAGTAGTAATTAAACGAAAACGACGATATAGTGAAAATCGCGGGTCGAACCTGAACACGACTAGCACAGAACCGAGACAAATGGCACCGTAAGAGAGGCCTATACCCAGCAGTGAGATAGAGGAGGCTGCGGATGATGATGATGGTGAAGAAGTGAACATAATGTTGAAAAACTATCAAACTTTGAGTTGCAGTTAATTTCATATTTGACTAAAAGTATTATTATACACGTACCTAGCTGATAATATTAATTATGTTGTTTAATGTCTTTAAAAAAAATAAAGTTTTGACTTTTTGGTATTTGAATACGTTTCATTTTTTGTCACCTTTTAAGAACTCTGTAACTTACAAACCACTTTGCCACTTAATTTTTCCAATTGACACATATCGTAATATCAGTGACGCGAAGGTCCCACCGCTGGGACGGTGGGCAGGCAAATTGAAAGGATTTAACTGTTCTTTGGATAGTTGGCAGAAGTTCGGGGCTGGGCCCTGACAGGCGTTAAGTAGTTCTCGGACAGCGATTTCAGCAAACTTTCAGTTTCAATTGTTGAAACTGACTCGGTTGAAGCAGTTATGAAAATGTTAGATTATTTTATTTCACAGCTAAAAGGGTCCATCACTCTTTAGCTTCGATCAGGAATCAGGAATAGTGTATTCTTTATGAAGCTCTTTAGAGAAGACGGTCACAAAGTAATTGAAATCGTGATGGAAAAAAAACCTTATTAGAAAATTGAAAGCATACCCGTTACTGAATTTAAAATTGCAATCTTTTCATTTGGGGCTTCGTGAACTGGGGACGGACAAACGAACAGACTGACGGACGGAACCAACAATCTAATAGGACTTCCTTCTTTTACTCGTACTTCGGAGTCCAAAAACGTTACTCTATCATAGATATATTGGATGCAGAATGGGGACCTTCAAAAAGAGTCTTGGGCGATTCGCCCTGCGGGCCGAACCGCTTGCGGGGCGAAACTCCGCAATACTCGTCGAAAATAGCGTCGAATTCACAAAATCTGTCAAAGTATTCAACACATTTGTTTTTACAAAATTCCTTTATACTTCTTATTTAAATCAAATCAAATCAAAAATATTTTATATTCAGACACAATCATGGGATCCATACGAGTAATTTCATATACATTAAATTTAAAATTAGAAATTGCAAAATTTAATTAACTGAATATAATTAATTAACTGAATACACAAAATTTTAAATTTGTCACATTTTAATAAATTAGATTTTACATGTCGCGATTAATCATTCTAACAGCACCTTAATGTGGTGATGTAAGATGATGTAGGACAGCTGAAGTTGTCGGAGATGGCTATCAGAATGCTGTTGCCGCTCACTCGGGTCCTGCTCAACAGCGAGGCAATTTTCTTACGCATGATAGCTGCGAAGCTATCAGTGCGCGCCTCCGCTAACATAGACCTTATTCTTCACTCATTAATGGTAACTTTACATTGTAAACAAGTAATAGGTAGGTAGAATATTCAAGGTTCTCTAGAACTAGTGTACTAATCCGAAACGAGGTGATTAAGACCACAATTACGAACAACTCTAACGGCCAACTCAAAATATACGAAGAAAAATCTGCTGTTTCATACATCTTGTCGATTTCGAGTTGCAATTTTGTATGACACAGCTGATTTTGAGTTGACCCCATGGTAAAAGTTATTCATCATGATGGTCTGAATCACGGTCTTTCATCTTAGGACAGGGTAAGCAGATAACCCTGTAAATTATATGCGTTACTGTCAAAACAAATCCCAACGCATTCTATACATTTTGTTTACGCTGTAACATTTCCTTTTTTATTTTCCACATTTTTTACTTGTAATTCCGACGATTGCCCAAAAATTCTTATCAGTGATTACAGTTTTCATTTGCGCCCAGCGTTTTATTTGGACAATCGCTGTCTCTCACCGGGCCAGATAAGGGTTGTTTTGCTTTTTTTGGCATTTTTAGCGGAACTCAACCCTTCTGAAGCTATCTACGTCTCGTTCTGACCGTATCTCGCTCGTCTTGTCCCGCGCCTGTTGTTTTCTCTTGATAAAAGTTACGCTTGATTTTTTCACCTGTAATTTAATCTTGGAAATATTTGTGGTCTTTGTGATGCTGAATGTTTTTGTTTTGTTCCGTGAATTGAAGACTTTGCGACTGCAGTTTGTCTTTTGTTACGTAAGCGAAACAATGAAACTTCTAATTTTATCTTCACAAGCTTTGATTACAATAATTATTTTTCGCAAAAAATCGCAACGCCGACTTCCACCGTGTACGGAATTCGAATAATTTGCACGAATCGATGTGACATCCGTATACATTTTTGTTGATTTATCAAAAATGTCTCATCTTATTTCGATAAAATTTAAAAAATTTAAGTCTGTTCACATTTGGCGTAAATATCGATGAACATACACAACAAAAATTCATACAGACGAACATAGTACCTCCTCCTTTTGGAAGTCAGTAAAAATGGGGAAGTGGCGTCATTCGTCCGGAAGAATGTAGTTGAACCTTTCGGAGTAGGTAGTTTCTGATTTTGTATATTCATCAAATTCATCATTCATCATAAAAAATTATCATGTATTTTCTGTAGTCTGTTATGATTTCCTAATAAATAAATAAATAAATAAAAATCAATCGGTTGTATAGATTTTCTTTTTTTTATAGTTGCATTATACACATATTTATTTATAGTCTTAAATTTAAGTTTTTTTACAATATTTAATAATAAAAAACAAAATACTATAAAAAAACCTAAACCTAGAGTGCCGCCGGCAGCGGGGCGAGGCCCAAGCTACCGGTGGTTGGGTCTACAGAGAGAGGAACCTCCTGACAATGCGCGCTGTGTCCAGGACGACCGCCTTCTGTATCTGACCCTTGACCCAACCGTCTAGCGAGAGCCTCTTAAGATGGTGGTCGAGACTCTTCTTTTATAGTTGCATTATTATTATTATACGCTCTTAGTTACCGACTCTTGAAAAACAAATCTGGGTTTTTTTTTTCAAAAAAAATATTGTTTATTTTGTATACTCAATCTTACCTTAATTGATTTTCTGTTTAAGCATTTTTTTTTCGAGAACGTTCATTTTAGAATTCGTAAAAGTTGGTTTAATAGACAAATTACAAAATTTTAATGATGTAATTTATTTGTCTATTTAATCAAAATCTTACGCAAAAAAGAAAACTTTTAGGTACAGTACTACACTGTAAACCTAAACTTACGGATTGTTACTGACCTATACTATGTTACCTTATAAGTACATTACACATGCGCTACTTACCTCACAAGAGCCAAAATATTACCTAGAAATTTCAGCGCCAAAACGCTCGTGTAAAAGCAGCGTTATCACGGACTCGGTCTAATCAAACCTACCTAGCTTATCACGTCCAATCCCGAGCGTCGGTTCTGGACATCTCTTCAAACTCATCAGATGGAGACAATACGAACGTCGCTAGAGTAAACACCCCTCTTCCGCCCCTGTGGGGGGCAAGGGGGGTTCGTTATCACGTCCCGGACATAATTTAAGACGGGTCGGACTCTGGACAGTCGGATCCGTCCGTTTTGTCCGGGTTGAGGATTGATTTTTAGAGTTCGAGGAGCTTAATATTGACTGCGTGTGTCTTGTCGGGCCTTATTTGGTGTAGGCACAATAGGGTCTATTTTCTTGAAAGTACATTTAAAATACAGAGGTACAAAAGTTAGTTGTACAAAATTGATAAGTGTGTTAAAGCTATAGAACTAATTAAGCTAATCTGATGAAACTAAAAATACAATTGCAATCAAGGGATTTGTTTAATCAAAGTCAAATGATAGCTATAGAAAATAGATTTTTGTATAAAATCGAAAACAGCAACAAAACGGCTATGTACAAAGTAATTCAGAAAGAATGGACTAAGCCATAATCGGTCGATTCAGAGCACCATTTTGAACTACTTTTACTATGGAGCTAACCCTGAATTAAAAAAAAAACGAAACAGCTGTACCATACAAAATTGCAATAAATGAGAACACTCAATAATACACTCAATATTCTATTTTTCTAATCAATTAGCATCATTTTAGGGGCTTATTCTGTACATCAAAACAAAGAACTTTTGTTCTGCGACTTTTGTCAAAACTCAATCAGCTGTTCCATACATTTGGTCGCAGGTGAACGATATTTTTCTATGGAACACCATTTTTTGTTTTGTCAAAAGTCGCAGAACAAAAGTTGTTAGTTTTGATGTACAGAATAAGCCCCTGAAAGGATGCTAATTGGTTAGAAATAACCCTGTATATGAAGCATGATATTTATTATTGAACTAGAATAAATTTTCACTCCAAATTCATCACACAAAATAATCACACTCAGGAAATTTAAAACCCAATCTGCGCTGCAACAATCCGATATTAAAACGTAAAGTTAATTGAATCCATTCGATTCCCTAACCGCGTGAGTGACAGCTTATATCTGTTAATACCCAATTATATCCCCTCCACCCCCCTGCCCCCATTTCAGCCTACTCATCACCTGTCTCCCCCCTCTGGCGTGGACAGTCGACTACTAAGCTCTACAGTCTTTGATGCTGAGAAAAACTGAAGGAATAAACAACTATTGAAATACTCCCTTGGCTTGGTACTTATATATTTTAAAAAGTTTGCAGCGTGGTCAAATAGTGACGAAAACTTACTAAAATGAGTAAATTACGTGAAATAAACTTCGACTTCATATTTTGTAAAACAAGGGAAGTGTTGCAGAACTCACTACTATGATATCTCTCATTAAAGTTTTTTTTCCAAATTTCATTCATTTATTGTGACACAGGGAACGTGGAAAGGCTTTATGTAATGGTTTCTATGTTATCACATAGAAAAATCGTTATTTTAAAATTATTATTTTACCACAGATAAATTTGCTTTTACATTGTGAAGTACGACATATTCACTGATTCTTAGCGGGGGCCCAACACGTTTGATTTCTCAATCATGCTGTAACTAAGTAAAGCTTAATTTTAAGTATTTATTTTTTGTAATAAAGCAGATTACTGATTATTATATAGATTAGTAGCGCTCGTAGCGTAGTTTGATTAGGTGATTGTCAGCGATCACCGAAATTAAGCAACGTTCCGCACGGTCAGTATTTGGATGGGTGACCGCGGGTGGCATTTTCCAACTGAGCGCTACCGTGGCTCGGATGACACGTTAAATTGTAGGTCCCGGTTGTTTTAACCGTTTAGCCTTGTCAGAGGCCTTCAGGCGGCCTAAAAACTCTGACACCAGGGCTAGCCACCCGGCCTATACGAACTTACTTACTTACTGATTATGTCGCTAAATGTATATCCGACTTACAAACAGTAGAGTTACAGTACGTAGGTATATTACATCATGTGAACAAAACATGCGGTATACGTTGTCTAAGACGTCTGAAAGGCCAATTAAAACGGCGCACAGTTTTTAGAACCGTGTCCAAGCCACCCATCATGATGAGCCAGCAACACCCCCTCCCCCTTCCCCCCGTGTCACCTGTCCCCACCCGCTGAGCATTACAAAGTAGCCGTGGACAGTCCGTCACATCTGAAGGGGGATCTGTGAAGGTGTAGAGCATTTTACACTGAGCGACTACGATCGGTCTTAAAAGTAAACTTGAGGGAGAAAAATTAACAAAGAGTTTTAAATTTAGGTTAACTTTCCCAACTAGGTACAATTTATTTTTTGTATTTTAATTGTTACTTATTTATTGCGCAAAATTATAGGCAAATTCAAATTATTCTGAAAATAATTCTAACCACAATCCAGCATTGAATTTAAGAAATAGTAAAGGCGTCGAACCGCGGCCCGCGGCCGTGAATGGTGCGGCTCTAAGTATAGATGGGGCTCTAGGTATAGATAAGTTTTCATGTGTGCTACAAATTAACATATCTGTTTTTTAGCTACTGTAAATAGCTCGCTGCACTCGCGCATATAAGTAGTATAAACGTAATCTACTTTGTTCATGCCTTTTTTTAAATTACTGAAAAACATTGAGGCTCGCTACTGTCGCGCATGATAGCAATAAGATAAGTTATATCCGTTTCAAAATTGTTATTGAAAAAGGCTCAAAAAATTTGGCGTCGCTGCGTTCGCGCATAATAGCAGTGGGTTCTTCGGCTTTGCTCATGTCTGTTTTGAAATTACACTATCAACCGAAATTATTTCCGTTTCTGTTCAGTATGTTTTTACACTTTTTTTACCTTGACATGTTCCTTAGACAGTGTAGTATCCTAAAACAACGCGGGCTATTATGTTATAATCTCAAAATTATCACTGTGCAGCCCACTGTTATACTTCACACTGTCTTATGTGGCTATACCAAGTTTTTATGAAATTATAATACATCAATGGCATTCATGGACTAAACCATATTTAGGTAGAGTCTCCACAGTTAATTAGAAGTTATTGTAAAAGTGTAGTACTTACCTAGTATTTTTTTGGAAGTCGGTAAAAAATAACGACAGTGCCACAAGAAAGTCCTCACTTACCACATCCTTAGCAATAGTGTTACTAACTACCCTTGTAATAGTCTTACTATTTTTATAACAAAAAGACCCTACGTAAATGATTTCTAACTACCAAAAGGAGCAACCTCATCTTACTATATTTGCAATGGTCTTACTATTTTTCGTAAAAAAAAAGACACCACAAAAATCATTTTTTACCACCAAACCGAGCCAATCTCCTTGTATCACAATCCTAATATCAAAGCACGAGCGGGATTCTATTAAAATCGGCGCATTACTGCGGGATTGCCAATCATCCCGGATAGGCCGTGATCCCGCGGATATGTGGGTAATAAGCACGGCGGGTGCGGGTTTGATAACCGACGCTGTAATTACATCCACACGTGGGACCAGATTTGGGGAAGATTTTCAAGTGGAGATAGTGGAGGGATTTTTCAGGGTTGCTCGGGTGGGAGTTATGAAATTTCAACATCTGTTTGGGTGTTTAAAAATTCATTTTTGTCTGAGAAAGTGAATGACTTACGATACTTTAGTGGAAGGTAGAGTTTCACACATTTATTTTTACATACATTTTTGCTAAAAACATTCAACGTTGTTACTGTTATATGTGTAAGCCGTGGTGGTCAAGAGGTAGTGACACCCGCCTTACAATCGTGAGGTGGCGGGTTCAAATCCCCGGTCCCATACCAATGAGTTCTTTGGAATTTATGTACGGAATTTCACACCACTGGCTTTTCGGTGAAGGAAAACATCGTGAGGCAACCTGCATACGTCCGTAGAAGAAATTCGATGGCGTATGTGAATCCACCAACCCACACTGGGCCAGCGTGGTGGACATGACCCAATCACCCTTCGTGGGTAGGCCTACGTCCTGCAGTGGACTGTTAAAAAGGCTGGTACAGTACAGTACTGTAATATATTAGATAGTAAAAATGTTGAAACAGTTTGTGAACAGTATTTTTTATATAAGGAAAATTTGTTAAAAGTGGTCTCTGAGAGTAAATAAAACATTTTGTTTATTTTATTTATTTAGGTTATTCTGTAGAATCATTTCCTCTTAATACTCTTGATATCCTTTCTGGTATCTCGTCCCTTCAAGTTGTAACTACTTACTTGACTACAGTTTGCAGATTGTTGCGAATCTCAGTGTCACTTACCTGTAACAAAGATAAAGAATCAAATTAGTACACATTTCCTGAAAACGCTAGTAAGTGCAATCTCCATTGTATGCAATGGTGCATTCAAGAACAGGAGTAATTTTGCATGCAATGTTTCGTGCTTTGTAAAATTTCGACAAATAATTTTATTCTCACTTATAACCGAACCTAAGCTATGACCACATCATCTCTACAACTTTTTAAGAAACTAGACTTTTAAGGACATTTCTCAATGATACAGGTACAGTCCCTCCATCCATCCATCAGCCAAAGGACGTCCACTGCTGGACATAGGCCTCCCCTATGGATCTCCAATAAGACCGGTTGGAAGCGGCTTGCATCCAGCGCGATCCTGCGGTCTTAATGAGGTCATCCGTCCACCTTGTGGGTGGACGTCCTACGCTGCGCTTGCCGTTACGTGGTCTCCACTCGAGAACTTTTCGACTCCACCGGTCATCAGTCCTCCGCGCTATGTGCCCTGCCCATTGCCATTTCAACTTGTTAATCCGTTGGGCTATGTCGGTAACCTTGGTTCTTCTACGGATCTCCTCATTCCTGATTCGATCCCGCAGAGAGACTCCGAGCATAGCCCTCTCCATAGCTCGTTGGGCTACTTGAAGCTTACTGATAAGGCCCATAGTGAGAGACCACGTTTCTGTGCCATAAGTCATCACTAGCAACACACACTGGTCGAAAACTTTCGACTTCAGGCACTGAGGTATGTCGGATGAGAAGTACAGTCCCTAATAGATACATTTCAGAACTAGGGACCATCAGAATCCTTTTAGTAATGATGCAAAACGTACGAAAAATTAAATACAATTCTTCATATCCAAAGTCATTCAATGATAATGTCAGTCATGTAGTCATTAATGATACAAACCTAAAGCACTCAATCTCTACTAGCTTTCAAAGTCTGGTACATTTTCCAAAGACACAAGTACAGTCTCCAATAGGTACATTCCAGAACAAGGGACCATGGGGAGTCCATCGGAATTCTTTATAGAATGAAGTGGATTTAATATCGGGAGGAATGTGCGCATCGAAAGATAGTGTCCGACGGACGCGACAGACGCGCGACTACCCGCGATTTTGTGTTGAGAGGTTGACGGGAGTAGGGTTTAGGAGCTAAGATTTCCTTTTATTCTTCAGTTTTATTTTTCGTGAAAATATTTGTTTTTCTTTTAAATATTTATGAGATTCGCATAAACAATGAGAGGCATTTGCTTTCATAGGGTTATCGAGGGATGATTATGCCAATTGATAACTTTGCAATTTAGTAAATGTATACCTACTGATAAATCTCAAATTTAAGTGCACTTCTCGCTGCATAAAATTCATAAATACGTTACTACTTACTTGCTGTTTCCCTCGCCCTTTGTGGGTAGGCCTACGTCATGTATTGGACTATTAAAAAGGCTAGTATAGTACTTACTATTTACTTCTAGTGACATTACAATACAATACAATACAAAAACACTTTATTGACACCACAAGTAGTAAAACATTACAGAAAAATAAATAACGACAGAAGAATGGTACAAAAGGCGGTCTTATCGCTAAAAGCGATTTCTTCCAGACAACCTCTACTGTGTGGAAACATGTGATTGACGTGGACGGTGGTGTAAACATAAATGAATAAAGTAAAGCTATAAATATCCAAAAACAATAAAATACACTACATAATAACAGGCATACACAAATACTTCTTATAATACATACAATAAAAATAAACCTATTTACATACATAAAAAATACAAATAGTTAAAACGTAAGCGATAAGTAATATCAGTTTTTAAAACTGCTTAGCAAGATAGTGTTCCTTGACTTGAGTCTTGAAAGATTCAACGCTCTGCGCACGCCTGATGGTCACCGGAAGGTCATTCCAGAGATATGATCTCATTACTGATATGATCTAAATAAAAAGTAACAATACATTTGCGTATTTATCCTTAAATACGATCAAATATTTCTCAGACTATTTTACAAACTTCTAACCCTTCAATCATTGAAACTCTTAACAACAACTATTTCTATAAATCGCCCGTCTGTCCCCGCGTCACCTCAACCCCACGTTGGGCGCCAATTTTACAACGTCCCGGCCTTTCCCAATTTTATCCCACTTTTTATTCCCATCCCCTATTTATGTATTATTTAATACAAACCAGTGGATTTGCATGGATTCCCAAACTATCATCGAAATGGCGGTTCGGTGATAGTTTCGGGCCTTCGGATAACCTCTTGTAGGTACGTAATGTTAGTTATTATCGCTTAAAATTTTATTGAGTCGAGATGATTTCCGGGTTAGTAAAAGGGTTGTTGGAGGTTGGGAGGAGTTTATTCGATTGAGATCGGGGATTTTTGGATCACTTACTTGATGCTGCTTAAATGCTGTTGAATTATTGTGTTACAAAAAAACAATTTAATTTTGTAGGATTTTTCTAAATATAGAACAATGGCAAGAGGTTTAGGAGGCCTGTACCCAGATGTGAGTCGATATAGGCTGATGATGATGACTTCAGATGGCAACCAGTACATAAAGACCTCTTCAAACATAAATATAAGTAAGCTTTGTTTCTGTGATCAAATACCCAGACGATTTTATTATCTATTTATTATTTTAAAGTTAAATGACGTACCTTGACGTAAGTAATGTTTCAAATTAATATGCCCTCGTAGGCAGTTTTCTTCAAAAACGAGCACTAGTATGTGAACTTATTTTGATTCACGCTGCTTTGAATTGACAGTCTTTCGTCATTGAACTAGGTAAGTGGTAATAAGATTTGGAAAGAAGGGTTTAGAAATGCGTATAAATAACTTCAAAATATCTGTTCAAAAACAAAACACGTAGAGTATCTACCGAATATCAAAAATTCAATTGCAATCAAAAGACCCGCCACACTTTATCCAATCTCACCCCGATCCAAATACCATCCAGGTGTCGCCTTCGAATCATGCAAAATAGTATCGAGATAAAAAACAAATCGGTGTATCCACATCAGGGGCGGCGAGTCACGACAACGGCTGTAAACACGGCCAATATTGTAACCCGGCCGCAATCTCCTATCAACCGGCCGAATAGCGAGGATACTTATGTAAATCGGACCACTATCCCGCTTATTGTATATCTAATTTGATTTCTTTCGCAATACCGTGATGGGATTCAAGGAATATTGGGCCTGTCGTACCTGCCTGTCTAATATCGTCGTGTGTACGTGCGCCTTTTCGGGGTTAAGAGATCACTGATAGGGTAGTTCGAAGGGCAACTTTTTAAAATATTTATGAACGGGCTCGCGGAGCCTCGGCCATCCAATTTCGGGTTATGTCTTCGGCAAGTTAGTTATTTTGGAGTTTCGGAAGGGTCAAACTGTTTTTTGTGAGTGTTAATTAAAGTATGTTATATTCATGGGAGGGATTGAGGAAAAACGCAGATGTTTTGGCGGGAAATTTGGCGTCTTGTCGCTGAATATTAATAAGTTATGACGCAAGCTGTCGTGGATAGAGGTGGGGAGATAAGAATGAGATGCTGCTATGAGATTGTATGAAAAGTATACATAAAATATATGTCAAACACACTTGTTGCTCTAATTTCGTATTCTCTACAAAAATAATTTTGTCTACACATATTTTTAAGGAAATTCTCATTATTTATTATTTTGTCTCAAATAATTTTAACCTACACGGACATAATTACTTTATATGGTTATGTAAATGTTGTTTTTTTTTAAGTACACAGATTCAATAGTTTTGCTGTTCTATTTTACTTAAAATCTTACTCATAATTTTTCTTCTTAAGATATGAATTGAGTCTTTTTGGCTCAATAATTAAATGAAACACAGCAAAATGTAAGTACCATTTAAATATATTCTCCTCAGTACTCATAGTATTTTTTCTGAGATCAAAACTTGTCCTTTGCTGTACAATTCTAATTAAATTGAAATTTGATTTCAAACAAACACGGAATTCAAATTTCAAATTCATACCATCCTCAGACACGCGTCCAAACTTAAAAGTACCAAATTACTCGAATCCAAAGTGTCACTTCAAATAAGCAATGCGCTTAGACAAATAAACCATGGACAGGTCACTTCAATTAAAGAACTTATGACCACAACTCTGCCCATACAAAGATGAAATGTTTCAATGTTAAAATCACATTTCACAATGTTTTAAAATTAAATTAAAAATTTAGTCAGCATTTTCTATTTTGTTAAATCGTCACTAACTAGCTGTTTACATTATCAAAATATTCAACAATTCTGCTCACCAATGCACTTCGTTAAAGTTGGATCAAAAAGTACAAGTACATAAGAAAGGTGGCTATTTCAGAACCCAACATAATTGGACTTTGTGCTTAGATAGGTATAGATTAGGTAACATCGCAAGCACAGTTAAGTATATTTTCCTACTCGGACTTAGCAAAAACTCTCTTTAATCTACAATCGCCATCGCCTTTCCATTTCACATCCTTAGCCTGATTCGTCCGTTACGTAGTCACGTAACACACGATCCCGGACAAAAATCCCGGTAACTTACTAAGTAGTTCCTGTCCAATCTGTCACATTGATACGGGAAGGGTTAAGTCTAAAAAGGCTTCTTAAAAAAAGTCCCGTTCCACCGCCGCCAGTTAAAATCACCTATTAAAGTGAAAAGGCTCGTCTTTCTGTCAGTTCTGGTTGGAATTGGTGAAAATACACAGACTAACTTATTAGTGACTTATTGGAATTAGAGTTACGGATCTCTTGCTAATTGATGGTTGGTTTGAACTGGTCAAAAAGGAAAGAGGTACAATAAGCTGTGTGTTACAATTGCTAGTTTCAGTGTCTTGGAGTTAAAGGAACTGATATTGAAAAATATTATATCAAGCTTTTTTAATGTATAAAAATCATTATGGGTTTAATACCTAAAACTAGTAAGTATATTACTGCAATGTTTATATTAAATAAAACACCGGTTTTAACTCACGTATGATATACGGCCGGGCCGCTGGGAAACCCGACCGGTTTGCGACCGCGCACTCCCGTCGACTGTGATGCGCACGCGTACGTGCGCGTGCGCCAGTCGACGTGGGTTTCCCAGCGGCCCGGCCGTATATCATACGTGAATTAAAACCGGTGTTTTATTTAATATAATGTATTCTCACGCGAGTTTTAATGCAATGTTTAATAGGTAATTTGCCTTTTTGTGTACGCTATCTTTCTCAGTTTTGTGACAATATTGTCCAATTGGGATCATGTCAAAATTATAAAATGGTAGACAAAACACAAGCAATTCATTTCATACTAATGAATTTCAAGAATGTTTGTAAACGAAATGCAAAGTTTACTAATCACGTAGTAATAAGAGTATCCAAATTAACACCTGTCATCTACTGGAGGTAATTATAAAACTTTGCCCAAGGTGCGGGTAGTTCTATAGCGTGCCCGCAACGGGTGCCTATTGGCCGCGATTCAAATATCGAATATGCCAAAGTTGCCAGTGTTAATAAAAATAAGTTTTTTCTTGATGAGGGTAATAATGGAGGTTTTACGTTGAAGTATGCAAATACGTTGTAAAAAAGGATGTCAATTGCAATAACTGAGATTTTCTTTACAAATTAATGTATTAGGGACCTCTTATATACAGTTTTTGATCCCAAGCTACGCCAAGCTTGTCATAAAATATTTGCCAGAGACTAACATACAAACATACCTTTCTATGTCCGTGAATATTCGTAGATATTATATACATAAGTTACTTAAAATTAAAATACTATAAAAAAAAACGTTTTAAAAGTTACAAAAAAATATTGATGTAAAATTCGGCTAAAATTTTAATTTGGATTTCATAGAAATTGCACGTGTTTCACGTAATATGAATGGACTCCTGTAAATATTGCCAGCAATCAAACACAACTTTTAATTCAACGAATAAATAACGTCAGTCATTGTAACTCCGGGCCGAGGCAACTGCGAGGAAAGCGATAAAGGTGAGGTCACACCGGGTGCGATGCTTATGATGCGACAGAACGTATGAAGATAGTTATTTTGGCATTTCGGTAAAGTTATTCGGTAAAGAATAAGTCTCCGTCATTTTCGGAACACTGTTTTTATTTTTAGAATATGAGTAATAATTTATTTTGAAGTATTTACACGAATTCAACTTAAAAAAAACTCCGGGAGTGCCGGCAGTATTAAAAAATTAAACTTAATGTTCATTTATGAATATTGTGTATCGTATATTGTCATCGTTGTGCATTTATGAATATTTTAGAATGGTTAAGGAATAACCCACTTCACTAAAACTCGCGTGAGAATTCATTATACTAAAGAAAACACCGTTTTTTACTCACGTATAATATCGCGACCGGGCCGCGCGCTCGCGCGCGTTTATTCCCTGACGAAGGAGTACTAATTACTCTGAAACCGGTCGAGTTCCCAGCGGCCCGGCTGCGATATTATACGTGAGTAAAAACCGGTGTTTTCTTTAGTATAGGGAATAACCCATCCCGGAAAGTGCACCACGCTGCTAAAGACATTTTCATTTCAAAAAATCTAACCGCTACGTAGTAAGTATGAGGCTCTATAATCCTACCGCTTAATTTAGTCCTCGAATGCGCAGTACAGGGGCGCCGGGGCAGACGTCAAAGGAGACTAGGGTCCCCGCCGCCCGCACCTGTCTCAGTCCCCCTTTGTCGTCTTCCCCGGCGCTCCTGTAGGTACCGCGCAGGCGAGGACTAAGTAAATCGGTAGAATTATAGCTACTGAATGTGACAGAGCAACGTCTAGCGTTATCGGCATTACCATTTATAAACCCGTCAAAAAATCAACTCAATCACTCTATGTGTATCCCCACCCTTACACCGAGAGGTACGAGCAGAAGTCTTAAAATGCATTCCATAGAACGTAGCGAGTAACAAATCAACACAGTTGTAACTGCGACTCAAACTTAATTAAAACGGTGAAAAGTTGCCGATTTAAAAGCGGGGGTGAGGGGGTGGGCTGATAAGTGAGAGAACCGCGATTTTGAAGCGCATTTTTTAAGCTTTAGAATGTAAATTGACCTCATTTTTTATATAAATAGAGTAAATTTATGGTATACTAGTTTTTACCCGCGGCTTGGCCCGCATGATTTTTATTTTTGACACAATATCATTATAATTTATTGCTTATGTGTTATTCTGATATATAAGCTATATCATTCCAAAGTTTAATCTCAATCCGTTAAGTAGTTTTGTGTGAAAGAGTAACAAACATCCATCCATCCATCCATCCATCCTCACAAACTTTCGCGTTTATAATATTAGTAGGAAGTTAAGTATCAAGCAATATAAAATATTGCTCAATCATGACAAAAATTTACATTTTTACAAAATGTACTAGGCACCGACACTTATACACCTAGACCGAAAAATATTTGCTGGATTCTTTTACTCTGTTATAGGCTATCTATCCTAGAGCCAATTTTTTTTTGTAATATCTGTCTTAGAAAAGTTCCTATTTATGAGGTTTAAAGTTATTTCATTATGTTGTAATGTAAAACTACATTTGACTACTTAATTTATTAAAATACCATGGTATTGACCTGTTGATAGATACATAGCCTTAACTCAGAAAGTTTCTAAACTTTTTCTTATAATATTACACACACACATACTTGTTTAAACCTTTACTGAAGTTTTCACTTTTGCCGGCACTCCCGGAGTGCAACTCGTTGTTTTTTTCTGACAGGTAATCGCTATATTGTAGTTCCTAACTTGGACCATTCACCATCCAACCACCGCCTGCTCGGAACTGTCGAACCTAAAGAAACATTCGTGAAATATGCCAAACTAGTTATCAACTTACATTCACAGATATTGTGAATAACGTTAATTAACGTTATTAGACTGACTAATTGAGTTATCGTTATGACGAAATTTAATGACGTCATACCATCTAATAAAGTACATGATAGATAGTAATTTAATAGTATTAGAAAGTCTATATTTATGGAGGAAGCCTATACACAGCAGTGGACGTCTTATTTTCTCTGCTCAATGCCTTGATTGTTCTCTGCTCAATGCCCTGATTGCTCTCTGCTCAATGCCTTGATTGTTCTCTGCTCAATGCCCTGATTGCTTCTTTGCCCAATGCCCTGATTGCTCAACATCCAGATGTTGACAAATTTTTATGTGTTTATAAATGCGTGAATCAATTTTTTAAGTTAAAGTTTAGCATCTTCTAATCGTTGTACTATTGACATTTTTTTATTTCAGTATTTAATATGACATCTATTTTAACTTTTTATTTCGGACATTTGATTTTGAGATATTTATTTTTCTTTGACATTATTATTGTTATTGACTTTTCTAATTATATTTTTTATTTTGACTGTTTTATTTTTTGCTTGTTTAATCGAATGTGTTCAATATGTAAATTTAATTGTAAGGTAGCTGTCGCATGACTTGGCTCACGATGTAAATGCGGCAAGCAATGGAGTTTAACGAATAAATAAATAAATTATTTAGTATTATTGTTATGTATTGTTAATAACACAGGGTGTTCCAGGGTGTTCAGAGTTCAGGTGGACTTTCAGACCAGTAATGCTCATTATTATATACGCGAACAAATGATATATTATATTTTTCGCAAAAAATTGCACCATCGATGAAAATGAACATACACAAAAAATACGTACAGACGGATATAGCTAGTAAAAATCAGCGGTTTCCCCTGAATGTGTCAGTCAGATACATAATACCATAAAGATTAAAAGAAAAAGATAATACTTTCTGAATACAACATGATAAAAAAGAATGATGGACAGTACTCGTTACACTCAAAGTGCCTTTTCAAAAGTAGTGTTCCAGCACCCAACTTTGATTTAAAAAGTTTTGCGACGACTGCGACAAGTTTGTTTGTCCGTCAGTCTGTAATAAGCTGCATTTCCACGTTAATTTTGCTATTTTTGTTGCTAAATATTTGTTCTTATTTTGCGACAAACTTGGACTCAAGTTGTCGTCAACAGTTTTAGCAAAAAGCCGTTGGTTAGCACGCGACAAAATCTGTTAATTAGCAGTAGATAAATTTTGTAACTAAAGGGTTTTATATCACGGTAAGTAACCGACGAACCACCGGAGGAGGTATACAATTCGACGCGTATATTTTTTTTGTATATATAACCACGCATAACTTTTTTTATTGTAGTCCGATTTCAATAATTCTTTTTTAATTAGCAAGAATATACTTTGAAATTGGTCCCATTTAAATTTTATCAAAATTGGCTGAGCCATTTTTGATTAATCAATCATAATGTGACAAATGTTACATCGATCCGTGCATTATATTTGCGTTCTAGCGATGCGCCCCGGCTTCGCACAGGTGTATTATACATATAGACATTTCTGTTGAATTACTCTATCTATTGAAACAAATTGCATCAAAATCCGTTGCGTAGTTTTAAAGATATAAGCATACATGGGGGCAAACAGCGGAAAGCGACTTTGTTGCTATTTTTTGCAAAAAAATAATTATGGTATATAACATTATTGTGACTCGACCCTGCCCTTGAAATATATACCTACAGCGCCACGTGGTCACGCAGAACGTATAACGCGCTAGTGCTGCTCGCTTACAGTATTTTAATTTCATCTACTTACTCTTTACCTACTTGAGTTTCTTTCTAATTTTTATCTGTACTGTACCAGCCTTTTTAATAGTCCACTGCAGGACGTAGGCCTACCCACGAAGGATGATTGGGCCATATCCACCACGCTGGCCAAGTGCGGGTTGGTGGATTCATTTATGCCATCGAATTTCTTCTACGGACGTATGCAGGTTGCCTCACGATGTTTTCCTTCACCGAAAAGCCAATGATGTGAAATGAACGAAAACTGTGAGATTTAGGATATGGTGTTTCATAGTCGAATCAGTCAGAAACGTAGTAAACTGCACACGCTTAACAGGAATAGGTCGACTTAGCCTGTAACCCTGTATATAAATGAATACAGAAATACCCTTGCAGAACAAAAAGTTGAATTCTTATACATGAGAAATAAATCAATCAAAATTGTATTAAAAACACACAAAACCCTGAAATTTTTAACAATAAAAACACCAATCAATCCACCCAATAAGAATGAAGTACCGTCAGCGAAAAAATCCGTAACTTGTGCACCCCAGCAATGAGTACTAATCAATACGCGAGGTGGCGAAAAATAACGTCTGTTGTATTACCGGTGCTCGTATGTTTCCATCCCTTCCTGCTACCGAGCGCAAAAAAAGTTGATTAGCTTACAGAAATGAAATTAATTTTACTACTGTCATTATCCGGCATCTATTTTAGGTACATTTTACGTACACACCTTCATATTACAGAGGTTTCAAAATGGTTACATATTTTACATAATATGATCATGTTTGATTTTTCTGCAATTTTTGGTCTAATCAAGTATTATTTCAATTTGTGTAAGTAGTCCCATAAACATATAATTAACTTGGTACAGTGTTTAAGCTCTTAACCAATTTAATAACATTTAAACATTTTTAATAATTGATTTGCTAATCATAATGGTAATTTTAAACTTCGATTTAGTTTTATTTTTATTTTAAAATAAGTTTTTTTTTTAATTTAAGTAGGTTAGTATAAATATTTTAGGTAAGACATGAAATGTTATGACCACTTATACAGAGCAAAATTTGATCTAGGTATTTAATCATTTAATGTCATCAGATCTGTCAGTATCTAGCAAATTATTTTCCTGGCAGCTTTTTTTGCTATCCATCCGCGTATGCACCGCGTCCGTAATCGACGGCCGACCGGGGACGTATTGGTCCGTCGTGGAGACGCCGCCGGCTCTCTGTTTTTAAAGCTTTCTTCCCCCACCACCCCCAACACCCCCCGACACCCCCTGACACCCCCCAGCACCCCCCGACCCCCAATCGATGGACGCCGTCATGTTAGCGCAGCCCGATCAAGTGCATACGTGAGGACTTTCTTTGATGCGTCTTTGTGTGGGGGGATAATTGTTTTTTTTATTTATTTTATAGCGTGATTGAGAGTTCTTGTTCTGTATTGTAGGGGGTAATGAAGTGTATGGTTCGGATGAAGTTTTCAATTGGTTTGCTTTTAATATTGCGAACTTTTTTACTGAATTCAATCTGATCCAGTACTAACTAACTATAAAAGTCATATCGTTAAATGTTTTTCCAAGTGAGATTCATTTAGACATTTTAAAATTATCACACTAGGCACAAGGGCAAGCTTTTCAGTCCATCCATTTTTAATTAGCTCTATTATAGAAGTCTGTTTCATCAAGTATGTTTTTATAAAAAAGTACATACATTTATTTTATGTAAAAAAAGGCATTTTAAATAAAATAAATGTATGGAAGACATTTTTGCAACTTTAGGGTTAATTTTATAGTGAAATAAAAAAATTAACCCTAAAAGTTGTTGATAACGATGAGTTTATCCGACTCCTGCAAATATTTCTAAGATGCTTAACAACATTTTTAATTTTTAACCACTGGACATTGAGTACACAAATTATTAACGTCATCCAACTTTGTTATGAAATACTAACAAGCCTGTATTAGTTTTTACCCCGGGTCTGTGAGACCGTCAACGTCGCATTTCCGCAGCGCTCCACTGACGGGTTAAATTCGCCTTTGAAAATGTTTAGTACAACTTCCTTGCAAGCCCTGCAGTGTATTATAGACCACAGTATTAAAGGTTACGTCAAACTGTTTTATCGACATAGTAATTCATAATTTACTAAACAATTTTCGACTGAAGCGGAGCAAAGGTCTTCGTTTGGCGTCACGGCGACTTTGTTTTCGTCTATGCGGATGCATCTTTTATATTTTTATTTCAGGCAACAAATATTTGAAAAATAAATGAGGTATATTAAACTTGGACATATTTTATAATACCAGCACCATAATTGCGCTAAATAGCCAGGTATATGCATCCTTAGAGCTAAGTCTCGCGTTAGCCGAGCCCGCTTCACTGACGTGACAAGTTGTCGCTGACACGTCCACTACTGGTGCTGTCTCGTTGCAACCAGAAACAAGTGCGGATGTCACGCTGTCGACATGTCTGACAATTGACTAAACACATAGTTTAGTCATCGAGAGTATAATTCATTTTAATCGACTTCCAAAAATTAGGAGGTACTATATTCTTCGTATGTATTTTTTTTGTTGTTTAAGTAGATATGTTCCTTGATATTTTCGCCAATTGTGAACCTATTTGAAAAAACTCTTAATTATTTCAAAAGGGTATAGGTACTTTCGAGGTAGTCTCATTTTATTGTTTTTATGTTAAATTTTATTGAAATCAGCTGAGCCGTTTTTGAAAAATCAACAATAATGTAAAAAATACTAAATGGTTGACACATTGATTCATGCGAATTGCGAACTATTCGAATTCTGTACTCGGTAGAAGTCGGTTATACCATTTTGGCGGAAAACAATTATCTTCAATAGATAATACCTATAATACTAATATTTGCAAAGTTCAGTCACTGCGTCAGTCGAGCCCGCGTCAGCGTCACTGACGTGACAAGTTGTCGCTGACACGCCCACTGGCGCTGTCTCGCTGCAGCCGGGAACAAGTGCGGATGTCACGCTGTCGACTTCGTTGACAATTGACTAAATACAGAGTTTAGTCACTGTACTAGAGTAAATAAAAAGTGTTTACGTAATAAATACCAATGTCATTACAAATTATGTGTGTAAAATTGATAAAAAAAATATTCATTTAGTCCAAATTGAAGGATCATTGAAATTAAAATAAAAAACACCGATATCAATGATACGCCTGTGTTACGAAAATTTCATCACTCACATCAAAATGTATTCAGGCGTTCAGTAGTTTCATCGGAATCAATTAACCTAAGCATAACCGCTTGCGAATAGGGAATACTTTTAAGGGAGTTACTTTTTTTTAACCGGTTCTTAAGAATGTTGTTTTTAAACTATCGCGATTTGAACACATTATTATTATATACTACGGGACTAATCGCGCACCAAAATTTCGAGATAAATAAATACCTCCTCATCCCGACGTTTCGGCCGAGTTGCATCGACCGTGGTCACAGGTCCGCCGAAACGTCGCGATTAGTCCCGTAGTATATAATAACAATCGGTTCTTAAGAACTTTGTTAAAGTTTGGAACACAAAAGTTAAACATTAAAACACCAACCTGTAGGAATGCTTTTTTATACTATATATAACGGGAATGAACTCACGTGTGGGGATAGTCGTAACGACTATAGTTTCGGTCGCATTCGGCGACCTTTCTCAAGTTGGCGAGTGCTAGCACGCGGAGCCGTCTCGCAATGCACTGCGGGCTGCGGCGCGTAGCGCTCGCGATGACAGCGGTTGCGGTGGTGGGGCGGGGGCGGGTAGAGAGGATTGTTTTGTCGGCGCGCACTGAATATCCTCTTCGTCGGTATCCTGGTATACGTCGGGGATACTCCAGCACACTGAACTCACTATGTCTCCACCAGTTCCACGGTTAAGTCCTTTGGATCCCTGAAGACACGGTTTCCACGTCGGTGGCAGTATCCATCCCCCGTCTCTGTTGAAGTTAGGGCGTCTGCTAATCTCAATAGCCTCCCTAACTTTACGGGGCACGAAAAACTTCTCTCGCGCTAGCACCTTCGCTCTATCAAATCTGATGAAGTGCTGTGCATCGGAATCGAGAGTGTGTTCTACCACCGCGGAACCATTCCTATCCAAGTTTTTCATTGAACGTATATGCTCCGTGAGCCTGGTAGAAACATTTCTTCTTGTCTCTCCGACGTAACACTTCCCGCAATCGCACGGGATCATGTAGACACCGGGGACACCCAAAGGGTCTCTATCTTTAGGAGAGCGTAGCAACTGTCTTAGTTGTCCCGGAGGACGGAAGATGGTCTTAATGCTATACCTTCGGCGTAATAATATATAGAAGTATGAATTATACCCATAATTGGCATTTTTTGACCGTAGAAACGGAGGTACTCAATTCGACGGATATTTTTTTTTATGTATGATATCACTTAACGCATAACTTTTTACGTAGTAGTCTAATTTCGATGATGTTTTTTTATTGGAAAGTGTATACATTGAAGTTGGTGTCATTTAAATTTTATCGAAATCGGCTGAGCTTTTTTTGATAAAACAACCATAATGTGAAAAATGCTACATCGATCCGTGCGAAATGATCGCGAATTCTGTGTACGGTTGACGTCGGTCATGCCATTTTTAGCGAAAAATAATTATAATGATATATTTTGTTACAACATTTCGATTTCAAGATATTTTTTCTGTTCTACTAAAAATGTATCTAAAGCATTTTACTTTCAAAATGCTAGACACTTAAACTAGATAGATATATCAAAGTTAAATATTCCATAAATTGACATTCATTATTCATTATCCCCAGTCCCAGTGTCCCAGTGTCTAGATAAACCAAGTTAATGTACACTAAAATAGTTTTTATTGTTTTTAACTAAATACCAAGGTTTATCGTTACACGACTGTGATGCGGGTTGCGACGTCATTCCTATTTTAAACTTTCGCGTCAAATCAAAATGCATAATGTCGTAAATCAATCGATGATTTTTATTGTTGAGTATTTTATTCAAACTAAGCGTTTGAAATAGGTAATATGTTTTTTGGCAATAAATTTATTGAGTTGTCCAACAAAAAGGTCAATAAAATATTTCAAAATATTGTGATGATGCATTCTGTCAGATTCTGCTAATTCATTCGATTTTAGCATTGATTGAAAATATGTCGCAACAATAGTTTTAAATAATTCTATAAATCATAAGAAGGTCTTCTTCTTATATGTTTTGGCGTCGCATTGTGCATTTGCCAGTGTCGAATATTAAGTTTAAAAAAAAAAACATATTTTGTCAAAATAGTCAGTCGTCTTAGACCAATAAAGTCGTGGTCCAGTCCAAGTCATACCTCATTGAAGCAGTAGAGACTTTACTAGAGGCGTCTATGGAGTTTTGGTAACAACCCGTCACTTTATATCACTTGCCTACACTCATACACGTAAATCAGCTCATAATCAACGAAATACTACAATTTTTCATTAATTATTAGTGATAAAAACACGATTTTAACAAAATAATACAATGCGGCGACATGATTTTTCCGCGTTCTCGCCAAAACTCATAGGTCTTTTAATATTTTATGTTAAGTTTATTTCAGCGTAGGCGAGTGTGTCAAAGTTGAATTTTTATTTAAAACAATACTTGGTTCCGTATTCAAATGCTAGTCCATATTGACACACAATGACAATTTATGGGTTTTAAAACAAATAACTAATTCGAAAATAATGGCCATAATCCAGTTAGAATCGAATATATTAATAATAATAGCGGATACGTCTTCTGTAATATTTAAATAAAGTGTCGTAAATTTTAATAGTGCCATTATTTAATTTTATTTGAAGACGGGGTCATAATCATCATTGTTTTTAATTAAAACATAAATAATTAAAAATCAATTTAATTGATGTTTTATTTTAATCAACAAGAATTACGAATCAATCAATTCAGATAAGTAGGTTTTTTCCTATTATCACTAAAAACAAAAATATTGAGTTAATTCGATATTTAAATCTTATGGAAGTCAAAAGACTCAACAAACTTAATAGAGTGGTAATGTTACGTTACATTTTGCTACCTATTACACTACATTACTAGTGTATCCCCGGAATGATGTCACGCTATCAAACGCAGCGTGTCGTCGAATAGTATATTTTGTTAAAACGTTTCAACGTGTTTAATTTCTGTACCTACTATACTTAAGTAGAACCATCTCACCGTTTTCAGTATTACATTATTATAGTTTGACTAGGTGTTTGTCAGCGATCGCCGTCAGTCTACGGGTGGTATTCTACAACTGAGCGCTACTTGGCTTACTGAGGCATGGATGTCACGTGACTTGTAGGTCCCGGTTGTTTTAACAGTTTAGTCATGTCATAGGCCTTTCAGGTGGTTAAAAAACTACGTATTACTATACGTATTAGTTCGGTGGTCATTCATAATATTTCTAACATGAACGAAAAGAATCGAGAATAATACAATTACTCAAGTAAAAATCCAGCCTATATCTTGACCCAGTCAAATAAGGGCAGTGGGTACCTAAGCGCACCGGAGACGTGCCCATTGCCCAGTGAATTCCAGAAAGATGTCACGCTGTCAGGCGCAGCGTGTCATAAGATAGCGTAACTTAATTTTTGTACTACTGAAGTTGGAAATAGATACTTTAGAAACTCAACTTGAATCTGACATAAAATATTCAATACTTTATCAAAATCATGGCATAAAACTTATCTCGCTGTCCGAATGAGCGCAGCGAGTTCAAAACAAACAAAGCGAGATCGGGACAGTGACACGCCGTCAGACGCAGCGTGACGGGGCAGTGGCGCCTTGAACTTGTTGTCTTGCTGCCGATCAGTTATGGATCGCTGACGGCGAAAATAATGTATAATTTTTAAATAGAAGCTTTTGGGGCTGTGTCTTAAAATTTTAATAACCTATAGATGAGATTCGAAAGAAATCATCGAGAATGCATTTAAATGAAATCTATACAAAAACTTTTGGGTGAGGCGAGGATGACGGTACTAAAGTGTTAATATGGGTACCCTACACTTATTTTTAGTCAGTGGTCGTGAAAATCATGTAGTGGGCGCAGGCATTTGACTGTTAAAAAACCCGTTACGAAAATATAAATAAGCGAAGTAGAGTGACCCTGGCCGAAATCAGCTGGGAGATATCATTGACGTTGGTATAGTCTGTACAGTACCAGCCAAATGCGGCTAGTGGCCAATGGCCAAAACTATTCATGCCACATCAAACTTCCTTTTTCACATAAATCAAGTAGCTACATAAAGCATCATGTTCAACATCACCACTAATAACATGAAATTGGCGCATCGAACAATCAATAACAGCCCGCCAGCTAGAATAAACTAAGACGGAGCGGCGTGTCAGAACTACCGCGGAACAATTCAGTCGTGGCTGTCATCGCAGAGACGCCGTGACGTGACGCGCCTGACTCTCGGGACGTGGCACAAAACATAAGCTCGAGCGGATTCTAGAACTTAACTTCTTAATTCAAAAATTTGAAGTAGAATTAACATCAAAATTACTGCTTAACGGTAGAGAACAATTCTATCGTGACTGTGATCGCGAAAACAGCGTGACGTTACGCACCCGACTCTAGAAACGTGGCATAAAAAACAACCTTTAGCTAAACCTGGAACTGAAATAGCCGAGTTCTAATGACTTAAAATTAAAGGAGACTGTAATATGCAGAAAAAAACAGGTTAAAATATTTTCACGGAATAATCCAATCGATGTCTTAGTATCTTCGTCAAAAAGAATGACATCGTGAGAAGACGACCAGCTTAATTGGTTTGAATCAAGCTTAAGATTTTGAATGCAAACTGAACAGCGCTGCGTGTCTGAACTAACTAGAAACATTCTGACATAGATAATTTATGAATGACAAATACTTATAACATAAAAATATGGAAATTATAAATTATCTTGCAAATAATTCTTGAATCAGCTGCTCAAATAACGAAACGACGACGTACCTACTAAAGTGATATGGCGCCCAAAATTATAACACTACTAGTAGAAGTATTTTTCACAAAATTTCGTAAACTGTTCTTTATATTTTCAGTTCTTCATCTTCAAAAGTTTCTAATAACTTCAATTACTTTGCTAAATTTGGAATGATCTCAAATGAATTGGACCATATTAGCACAGCAAGTCTAGAGTGAAATTTCCAGAGCTCACAAACTTGAGGCCCGACCGTGGCAGCGACAGCGACGCCGCGTCATCTCCGCAACTGCAAGTTGATAATACTGGCGCAAGACTGACAGATCCTCACAAGTGCAACTTGATAGTAAAACCGCTGAGAAGACAATTTGCAGAGATTTTTATTAATAGAATAAAATTATCGGGATAGAATTAGTACATCCATTAACTGTATTTACCACGTTATCTTCCACTGGTAATACTGGTGCAAAACTGACAGATCCTCTGAAGTGCAACTTGACGACCGCGGGTGGCATTTAATACTGAGCACTACCATGGCTCGTGGTGACACGTTTAAATTGTATGTTCCGGTTGGTTTAACCGTTTAGTCATATCAGAAGCCATCAAGGGGTTTAAAAATTCTTCCACTTGCCACCCGGCTTACATGAACTTACTGAGTACATCTGTTCACTGTGTTTACCATGTCAGTTGTCATTCAATGAAACTGTTCTTTTAACTGCAAGTTGATAATACTGGCGCAAGACTGACAGATCCTCTAAAGTGAAGCGAAACTTGATAGTACAATATTCTGACATTTTAGTAATTGAAAATATTTTTACAGTAATTACATATACAAAAATTAATGTAATTATGCAGATTGTATAATCTATTGGAATTTACGTATTTTTTAATATTCTGCAGGTGAACTCAGTCAGTCAAATGGGCAAAATGGGCAATAACCTAGATGCAGAACGAGCACATGGTTAAAATCTATGAGATGAGATTCTTTGTAATTTTTTTACTCGGAACTCACCAGCATGACAAGGGTGTCAAGAGATAATATTTGTATATTAACTTGCAGTTGAAAGTGTGACGTTTTCTTCTTCTTCGTCTTCGTCTTTTTAGTTTTTTTTTAAAGAAAGCCTGTTACATTAAAATTGATTTTAATAAAATGATGACATAATTATGTTTACCAATTATGTTACACTGTAGGGTCGAACCTGAACACGATTGACACCAAATAACAGATACGATACAGGCGGCACTGTTCTTAGATATCTATCGAAAATCATAATGAAAAACTTTTTCCAAATAAAGTGCCTTAACACGTTTTTGGATCTTCCAAATTTTTCATCTGCTCTCTCAGCGTCATCGCTACCCATTAAAACGAAAGCATCTTACCTCTGGCCATTCGATCACGAAGTCAGAACTAAAACTTATCAAATTCTAATGGCCTCCTTGCACCCCACCACCCCCCATAAGCCCGGAGCGCACTACAATAACAAATAACGACGTAATTTCAGAGCGAGCGGCATTGTAGACCGTCCGTCCGTTCTTCAGACGAGCCGAGTGCACCCGTGACAGTCATTTAAGACAGTGACGTGACACTACCCCCTTGCGCCGACCCCCTAGTTGTGGAAAGCGGGACAGTTGTGCAGCTTGGCGCAAACTTTGCAAAGAAGTTTAAATGATTTTCATAATTATCATAAAGTTGTTTAAAAACTTAGAAGTGGGATTTAAAAATACTCTAAAAATGCGTTTGAACTCATATCACTTTAAGAAAAAAATGACGTAATTTCAAAGCGAGCAGCATTATGGGCCGTCACTCCGTTCTTCAGACGAGCCGACTGCAGCTGTGATAGTCATTTAAAACTGTGACGTGATACTACACCCTTGCGCCAACTTGTTGAAAGTGGGACAGTTGTGCAAAGTATGCTTCTGGTAAATACCGCAAAACAGTATTTTAAAACATGGAAGTTGATTTTAGTCAAAAGTGGATATAAATTGCATTTTTTTGGTTTAGTAAAATAAACTGCAGAAATTTCCATCCAAAACATTTTAAAAGGTAGCTGTTTTCGATAGATTAGATTAATTTTGCACGAGTTTTTATCTGTTAAAAAAATTATGCATACATTTATTATACTTGTAAATTGGTTTTATTTGATAAGCTAAAGGACTTCACGGTCTGGATCAGTTGAAGAACTTTCAACACAAGAACTGCACTGTATCTGCAGTCTACACTAAGAAAAGTTCTCTCTCGAACTACATCAAAACTAAGTCAGCAGAAAATCTCGGTAGAAGGACTATTGCATTAGCTTGAAACATCAACTAATTTCGTGACAAGGCCAATTAGGCTAAGTTCCACGAAAGTTACCTACTTGTACAAAAGTCTTACTAGTTTATATGCCACAGGAACTATATTCCTTAGGAGTCTCCGTTTACTTCGAAATACTCTAAAACTTTGAGGTACTGAGCATGTGTACAAAACTTTGGCAAGCATTGGTGTATAACTTGGTGCATTTGCAACACGTCTAAATGAAAAATGAAAAATATTTTATTTAACAACTTATGACAAAACTTGTAACAAATTAATGTCGATTGCCCTACTAGGCTGAGCCTGTATCAGGGCAACCTGTGAACCTGATTACAAATGTTTTAAATTATCAGACCCCGTTTACAAGACAGTCTTTTTATAATTTTTTACACAGCTTACAAACTAAAACGGTTTTATATCTAAAACTACAAATTAAAAATTCTAATGTATTTTTTTAGAATGTCCTCCGTGTCATCATATGAAAGATATCTTAACCATTTCAAAATTATAGTTTTCGCTTCATGAACTTTTTTGTTTTTAATGTCACAAAACTTTATTACAATTCTATAAACGGAAACATTACTAAAGTCACCAAAACGCTGAGCAAAGCTTGTTTTGGTTGCTGGAAAAGGTATTTTGTATTGTAAGGGGATGCTTCCGCTTCCCCTAATTTAGTTAGTAGTTGATCGTGGGCGTATTATAAACTGATATATCACAGACTGCACTTTTAATCCAATAGTTATTAATATTAAAAGATACGATCGCGCGCCATTGCGCATTCCCTGTTCAAACTGAAGCGTCGCTAGTGTCGTGCAGCGCGTCCGTCGCGCGTTAGTGTTGTACCGCTGTCACTCGATTTGGCGAATCGAATGTGCGGCTAACAGATTCGGCCATCCTGATCACGTCCACGTCCTCGTGGCACTCTCAGCAACAGGACTCCTGCACTGAACACAGGAGCTACTAGGCCATGGACAGCAACTGTTTACAAACAACAAACGTTAATCACAGGTCCTCATTCCGAAGAGGTTGTGAACTTACTAAGCCTCAATAGCGCTGAAAGTGACATCAGGATTCACTTTTGGATTGATTAAAATCATAGAACAAAGACTGGATATTTTGCGAATCTCCAGCCACTCAGACGAACCACATCATTGTTACATCAGGAATGTAGTTCAGTTCGTTATATTATGGACTTCTTAATGTATTAGCCTGAACAATTGTCAGAACTTGTATTGAAATTCTAAACGATATTCATTTCTAGGGCTACAAAATAATGTTATACAGACCCATGGGTGGATGTTACCATACAGTATAGAACAATGTCACCATATCGTTCCAAGTGTGCATCGTAGTACTGTGGAGAGTCGTGGTGCAGTGATGCAGTCTCGTCCAGATGTCGCCGCAGTCGGCAACCGCTCTGGAACAGCATCACCGGCTCGGGCGCTGAAGCGGGTACAGCGCCTCTGGATTCGCCAGTTGTAGTAGAGCAGCCGTCGTTGCGCTGCTCGAAGATATCACAACCCGATGTCAGGTTCTCGCTTTTCATTGTCATTGAAAGGCTATAGGAAACAAGATCGTTAAACGTCCCGTCCGTTAAGGACAGACTGTCTCGCGGAGAGACTTTGGCTAGGTACACGTCCTATCAGCTGAGGATAGACTGTCTCGTTGTGAGACTCGCGATACACGTCCTATCCGTTGAGGATAGACTGTCTCGTTGTGAGACTCGCGATACACGTCCTATCCGTTGAGGATAGACTATCTCGTTGAGAGACTCGCGGTACACGTCCTATCCGTTGAGGATAGACTGTCTCGTTGTGAGACTCGCGGTACACGTCCTATCCGTTGAGGATAGACTGCCTCGTTGTGAGACTTTAAATTCACGTCCCGTCCGTTAGAGGACAGACTGTCTCGCTGGGAGACTAAATACACGTCCTGTCCATTGAAGGACAAACTGTCTCGCGGAGAGACTTTGTCTACACGTCCCGTCCATTGTAGGACAGACTGTCTCGCGGAGAGACTTTAGATTCACGTCTTATCCATTAGAGGATAGACTATCTCGCTGGGAGATTTCAGATACACGTCCTATCCATTTGAGGATAGACTATCTCGCTGGGAGTTTTCAGACACACGTCCTATCCATTAGAGGACAGACTATCTCGCTGGGAGACTAAATGCACGTCCTGTCCGTTTGAGGACAGATTGTCTCGCTGGGAGAATTCAGATACATGCCCTGTCCGTTAGAGGACAGACTGACTCGCTGGGAGAATTCATATACACGTCCTGTCCGTTAGAGGACAGACTGACTCGCTGGGAGAATTCAGATACACGTCCTGTCCGTTAGAGGACAGACTGACTCGCTGGGAGAATTCAGATACACGTCCTGTCCGTTAGAGGACAGACTGACTCGCTGGGAGAATTCATATACACGTCCTGTCCGTTAGAGGACAGACTGACTCGCTGGGAGAATTCAGATACACGTCCTGTCCGTTAGAGGACAGACTGACTCGCTGGGAGATTTCAGATACAGGTACCACGCCTCGAGAAGGTCAGGGACCTTCCTGCCACATAGCTTTTAGATAGCTCAAGTTGTCATAATTACTCACCAAGTTACTCACAGAGAGCTAAAATTATCATGACCACTCACCAATGTGCTTATTTATAGAAGGATCACGCTCACAGACTAGAGGTTGAAGGAGCCCATACAATTGATCTAGATGCTGTAGGGATGCTTACACTTAATACAATTAAGCATGGTCATCTTAAGATGTCGAAGTTCGAGTCTGATTACAGCTTCCCTCATATATGACAGTGACCATCATTTTGTCTCGAGCCCTATAAGTAAGCCTATAGGCTCTGCGTAGTCCGATCAGCCATGACCACCGAAAATACTCGTAATGCTAGGAGACTCAATAATAATAAGGCATCAGAATGAAACATGATTCCACAAATGTCATCGTACAAGCTGCTTGTGGCAGTTAGCGTGATCAAAGATGATAACTTTAACACATTCTACCTCTAAGATGCTCCAATCAGTACGACCGACAATGGTCATCATCGACATTACATAGAGCATCGAATGAACAAGATAGGCAACAATGGGGTAATCGCCTTCGTGGGTAGGCTTATGTTCAGCAGTAGGCTAATACAATGCTATACAGTAGTCAAGCTGGCAGTAATATATAGTAGCTCAAATCCTGATCATCTATGATCACCACATGCTTTTATAGGCTTTGTTTATAATCAATGATTACCTCATGGAATCAGCTGCAAAAGCTACACTTAACTCAGTGCTATCGTAGTAATAATGACTGATGATGTTCACCATACACTATGCTCTTCACAGGCCCTGACAATAATTACAATGTTTACCTCACGTGATGCTATGAGTCACACACATACTGTTGTTGATGATGATGATGGCGTCACATGCTCGTAGAAGGCTCATTCTATCTCAATCGTCAGAGTAACATATGCCATCGCAATGTCTCGCATCCGGTGAAGTGGAGATGCACAAGGTCCATTCGCTTTGGTGGAGTACATTCCCTGATATTGTTGTAATAACACATACTCCATACTCCGCTCCCGTCCGTTGGACATGAAAATAATAAACAATACATTAGAGTGTTTTCAAAAACCATCATACACTGTTCCTGTCCATTTATGACACATTAATCAAAATTTGAAGACGCCTGTGAAAAATGTTACAGCAAATCACTTTGTCTCTAAAGTGCCCCATAATGCCATCGTCACCACTGCCATATTGACTATAGCTTCCAAACTGATTAGTCATAGAACATTCCAAATAGTTACATGTTGCATGTCACCATCCAAAATTCTGACGCTAGGACATGTCAGTCCGCCCATTGGGGTCAACATTGTGGCTCGGTTAAATAATAATAGTAATTACAGTCCACAGTATTTTAGGGTACTCAAGGTAGTCAATGTACCTTAAGTCGTATAGCCTTAAGAGGGTACAACAGCCTTAACCCTTAAACAGTCACTGCATGAAATCTCTGGTTTTTTGGGAAATTTTCAAAATAAGGGGTTATAATATGATTAAAATAAAATATTTAAACAATTTGTTTCTAATAAAGTTTATTATTTTAAGAAATATGACATGTCACATATGACGGACATTGCCCTTAACTACTCATACCTACAAAATCTTGACATGTCACATGAAACGGACATTATCTGTAACATGAGAAATTAAAAAAAAAAACAATTATGACACAGAAACAGCAAATGTACAAAACCACGTACAATATTAACGAAAAATCTATTTTTAGAAATTACAGAACAAAAAAGATCCTCTTATAAAAATTATTAAAATTAAGAGACCACTAGTTACATATTTAGGAACTTTCAAATGATTTAAGGTTGACTTTATACTTTAGGAAGTGCACACTATTTACTTTTTTTTGTGAAATAGGACGAAACAATTTTTCTTTGCGGTAAAACAAAGTCTTTGTTCACATTTTGTGCAAATTACCATTGTTTTCCCGTTTTTACATAGCCGGCAACGCCCTTGAGAAGTATACGTCGGAAAATGGTCGTAACAGTCCAATCGTGTTTCGTCTATGGGTCTGGCTAAGAAAGGTTTCTCGATTGTGGGGCCAGAATGTTCTACTGCAGTTCTCTGACTCCGAGACTTTGTTCCAGACATCATCAGCGCAAGAGCAACATTGACACGAAACTTTTTTAGTCTCAGATGATTTTCGCTGACTTGCTGGCAGTCTCGGCGATGTAATAACCAACTGTTGTTGAGGCAAATGTCCAGCATTTGCGCAAAAATTGATAAATACCAGCGTTTAGACTTTATATGAATTCTGTACAAAGCTGTCAGCATATCAGCAATGTCAACGCCACCCATGTGACTGTTATATTCTTTTATTATTTTTGGGCAGGGGACAGATATTTTTTTCTTCAGGACTCTATCATATCGCTGTATCGTGCCTACAGGGTCTTGTGCACAAAATGAGCTTGCTATGTTGATGCACTTATTGTCCATCCACTTGATGACAGCCACTTTTTTTGAGTTATCACATACCACTTCAAAAGTCCCCCGTCCCTTCTTTTTCATGATTTTGTCAGTCATTATTTGGCAATTGCGGAGTCTATCGTTCCTGATAGTGCCAAGCGATAAAATTCCCATCTCATTCCTCAAGTAGTATACTAACTCTAGTGATGTAAACCAGTTGTCAAAGTACACTGTGCATAATACTGGATTCGATATGGTTTTGCACAATTTCACAACAGTTTTTCCTCCAACGCCTAGGTAGTCTTCTTCCCATTCTGTAAATCTGTCCTTTTGGAAGGTGTTTGCGCCGTCATAGGGAAAGAAATCATAGACCATTCCTGAAGACCCAGCACGAACCAAAAATTTAAAACCCCACTTGTGGGGTTTTTTAGGAATGTATTGCTTTCTGCTTCCAGCTTTTTTCCCTTTATAGGGAATAATCATTTCGTCTATGGCAAAAGATCTTTCTTCTTCAATTTGTAGACACTTTTTCCTAACGTGTTCCATGACAACGGCTACTTTATGATATCGATCGTTGGAATTCACATTTGTGTTATCACAGAAATGTAAATAACGCTTTATACATATAAAACGTTTCAAGGACATTGCCGATGAGATCGATTCTAACTTGAGATGTTGACTCCAATAGTCCTCAATGGCCGGCATTTTTATAATTCCCATTAGGATTTCGATCCCAAGAAAAATGTCTAATTCTTTTCTACTCAATTCAATTGATTTTCCTCTATTTTGAACGGCATATAAATTAGTCATATCCACGATGAAATCTAATATTTCATCGTCAAAGAATGTTTTAAAATAATGTTGCGGCGACTTCACTTCATGTTGTTCAGAAAATTGGGTTTCTGTATCTATATCTACAGTGCCGGTATACTTAACTTTTTTGAAATTGAATTCTAATTTTTTCGCATTACGCTTTCTTACAGCAGGAGTTAGCGGAGGCGGCATAGGAGAGGATTCTGCAGTTATATGTTGTCTAGTTCTACGTGTTTGTACTCCTGGCGTCAGCGGTGATATTCCGGAACTAGTTGATGGACTCTCGGGTATGACACAGGAAGGTCTACCTGGAAGTTTTGTCTGAACAAATGAAGCTGTGTCTGCACTCGAACTTTGTGGTGAATTAGGGTCAGGGACGATAATGTGCAGATCAATATGGCCACTGTCGTAACCAGGTTGTTTTTCAAGTACTGGATCATCGTCGTCGCTAAGGTCTTGAAATAAATCGAACAAATCAGAGGGGATACTTCGTGGTGAGGATGATGTGGTCGAGTTTTGAAAAAAGCTACGAGCTGCTATTTGATCTTCTGGGTCTTCGTCAGCTTCCAGCTCAGAATCATCTGAGCCCTCTGGAGGTATGAGGGCCATAATATTTTTTGCTCTCCAAGACATGTCCACCTAAAAATAAAAAAATATAAAATATATATACAACAGAACAACAGTAATAGATACACAGACAATGTCCGTTTTATGTGACAAACACGAGAACTACTTGTTGATACACGTTCAAGGCAACGTCCGTTCTGAGTGACGGACACGAAAAGTACTCAGTACTACACCTTTAGGGCAATGTCCGTTTTATATGACATTAACATATACATGAGATTCTAGGCAAAACTAAGATCGTGATTTTGATAAATACTACACAACATAATTACTTAATTGTCAAATAAACGAAAATCAATATTAGTTAATAAAAACAATAAAATTACTCACCGTAACAATCACTTTTATCTGGAGCAAAACCTGTCACCACGTGTTCTATTTTAAAAATGGCGTGCAATTTTAATTTTTCTATGATCAAGTATCCCGAAATAGCATCATTTAGAAAAGGATAGCCTGATAGTCGTCAAACACCGTTTTAGAGCCGTCAATGCGTGTGCATTTTGTATTGGTGTGTGTGTTTTGTTTACGTCCTATAGGAGTGACAAAATCCATTTAAGGGTTAACAATGTTTTTATAACAATGTTGAGACACATCGACTATAAGTAATACATAACATGAATAGTGCACCAGGTCTATCCCGACACTAGTAAGTGCCTTTGTAATTTCACTTATTCGGAGGACATTGCATCCATACTTGCTTGCAAATGTTGATATTTTTGCTGATAAAAGCTATTCATGTTTGTAAGGCAATCATATATGTATCTTACCACTAAGACATACAATACATAGATTTACAGACATAATGCCTCATACACTGCAACAATTGATGACCAATTGCGATGGTCCGACCAGAAAATGTCAATGCAAAAATGGTATTTGTACTACTGAACCAATCCAATTTTCAAAGTGCTTTGGATTTGTGCTCTGTAAAATTCACTCTGTATTATACTGTACTTTATTGATATTGGAGCTGTACCACTGGAGCATTTTTGTAGAACATGTGTCTTATTGTACAGTTTTTCAACAAATCAATTTAAATATGTGATTATGTTTTTACAACACAACATTTGACAAGAATTAAGAACCACAGGCAAGTATACTTTCCAGTTACTATTTGTAACCAGTCAGCCTTAGCAGGTCATTCCGGTGAAGTGTGCCTTGAGACCTCCACAGTACAATATAAATCCTCAACTGACTTCCATATAATGAGCGAGTAATGTTTCATGTAATATAATTCTTACCATATTATTTCATGCTACAGTGCATTATAAATGACACAGCTAGTTCATGCTGTTGCTGGCTATGATAGCCAAGCTTCCAGTCCAGTATTTGTTGGTAATAAAGCACTTTTACTTACATGATCCATGTTGTTGGTTAGTTAACACTGGCCAAGTATAACCATATATAACACTTACACTTACTTACTTACTTACAAATTCACAGTACCACACAGTACTTTTATAACTTGGCAGGCTTGTGATAGACCTCTGCTCATGAACTGTGTAGGTCGATGACCTCAGAATATGTCAACAATCTATAGTTTGGATATACATATCTCACCGTTAGGTACTGAATTAATACTTACATGTATCCACAACATTTCATGAAGGGTTAGTTGCCAACTCCTGTGTATACATGCCACATTAGCACTAGGTGTTTGGCCACTTAAAACTCTAAGCATTTTCAACAGGATGCAATACAAATGTTGCAATAGGTTATGACCAGGTCAACGAACTTTGGTATCACTAATACCTGGTTTGGGGGTGAAACTACGTAAGTAATCCAGATGTTTACCTGCATTCGATGATATTGCGTCATATTTCAATACTTACAAGCCACTGTTCTAGCTTGTTGCACTATGATATACTGTGACAAATACCTAATGACGCAGTTGTCTTTCCATACATATTTCACCGTTTCTCACAGTTATTTTGGTATCCACGGATAAACTAAGCCGGTATAAGGCACGATTACAGTTTTCACGTACTTTTTTTTCAGGATTTCAAGGCATTTTACCCATACATTTTGGGCCAGTCCACGACGCAAATTACAACATAGTTTCACATCTTTCTTGTTACGTGAAGTAAATGTTTACTGTTTTCGATGCTTTTTACGGCTATTACCAGTAATAGATGATCCTGTCTCATACAACCGTATTTGTTAACACGCCGTCACCTAAAACAGAAAGCAAACGCAAGCGCCGTATTGGCGCAGATTTGTTCTGATCCCAATTCTGAACTGTAAGGGGATGCTTCCGCTTCCCCTAATTTAGTTAGTAGTTGATCGTGGGCGTATTATAAACTGATATATCACAGACTGCACTTTTAATCCAATAGTTATTAATATTAAAAGATACGATCGCGCGCCATTGCGCATTCCCTGTTCAAACTGAAGCGTCGCTAGTGTCGTGCAGCGCGTCCGTCGCGCGTTAGTGTTGTACCGCTGTCACTCGATTTGGCGAATCGAATGTGCGGCTAACAGTATACACGGCGATTTACAATTTTATCATGATCCGAAGACGACAATACTGACCTATGAGCTTTAAGCGCAGTATTCAGGAGGAAAAGTTGACGAACATTTAATACTCCAGCTTTTTATAAATGCTTTCTGTAGGGTACAAATAAGGTTTTCGGAGCATTACTTTTAAGACCGACCTTTGGGCTCTTTCGACTTGTATCATATATGTTTTGCCAGCACTACCCCAGCATGTAATACAATATGTAATTAGCGATTGGCAAAGAGCATAGTATACACCAATTAAGGTGTCTTTACTCGCCGCATCCCTCAAGTTTCGGAAAATGTTTATTAGTTTTCTTATACGTGCCGACAGATTATCAATATGATTTTTAAATGAAAGTTTTTCATCAATATGAACACCAAGATATTTCAAAACTGGTACGCGTGACAAGGATTCACAAGAACAAGACGTCTGAGAATCACACTGGTGGATTTTTATGTTTGTGTTTAGTTTAGGGGCCGAGGCAGTAGTTTTATGAAAGCATATATACATTGTTTTCTTCGTGTTTAGCGTTAGTAAATTTCGCTGAAGCCAACCGGAAATTATTGTCATGCCTTTCTCTGCCGCGGAGCACACCGAGGGCCAAGTTGGACCGTGGAATAGAATTGCTGTGTCGTCTGCATAGCAGAGAATTTCAGCCTGATCAATTGAGGCATCGTGTATGTCATTGATATATAAGAGAAACAATGTTGGGCCCAAAATACTGCCCTGTGGCACACCAAAATGTATGTTTTGCATGCTACTAGTAGTTTTTCCGATTCTTACACACTGCTTCCGTTCCGTGAGGTAGCTCTTAAACCAGCTTAGGGCTACACCGCGGATACCCATTTTCTCTAGTTTCCTCAAAAGAATGGGAACGGAGACAGTGTCAAAAATAATTGTTATAATTAACTTAATCAGGACCAATTTCCCCAAATTCTGTTTCTAGAATACTGCTGTGAGATGCTGCTGGTAGGTATAGTCCTGGGTAGTGCTGACCTATACCAAAGTAAATTTGTATAGACTGAATGGCTAGCCCTGACGTCAGTTTTTTTAGGCCGCCGGATGGACAAATGGTTAAAGCAACCAGGAGCCCAGAATGTATGTGTCACTCGAGCCACGATAGCATGAATGTCACCCATTCGAAGACTATTTATATTACTCGTTGCTTATTTTCAGTGTCGGCTGTGACACCTTTTTTACCAGGTGAAATATTTTAAAGATACCATCGCACCTCGAGGGCAGGCGGGTGTTTATGTGGGAGTCCCCGCCCATTGCTAAACGGTATACCAACCAAAACCCCTGGGTGTTCCACCACTACGCCTGGTGTAGGGGCTACGGGCACACTTCCGCACTCTTCCGTGGCACCCGACAGCGCTGGCTCAACTCGGGCCCCACCACGGAGCTTTGGCTCCCGCCAGAATGACGATCTGTCAAACACTTGACACATCGTCATCCACCACCTGGGATTGGCTGTGACACCTAGTTAAAATACGTTGTTAGCGCTACGCAAAATCATAGTTTTTTTTATTTTGTAGAGATAATGTTTCAAAATATTACTTAATCAATTTTTAATAAATGCACACGTTTAAGATTTGACGCAGTGCTGAACTGTACTGGCCATACGTCACGATTGTCATCAGGCTAGAGTATTGTTTGTGTCGTCGCTTACTTATACTGTACCGGATTTTCTGATAGTCCTCTACTAAACATGTCTACCCACGAAGGGTGACTGGGCCATAAGTGCCATAACCCACTGCACCAGCTCAGCTTTACATACACCATCGAATTTCTTCTATGTAGTTTGCATCACTATGTTTTCTTTTACCAAAAGCCAGTGGTGTGTAAGTCCGGAAGTTCCCAGGAATTCATTGGTGCGGGACCGGTGTCGTCACTCAATTGCATTGAAAATAAACCCTTCCCAGTTTATATACCTCAAATACATTTTTTAGCGTCTGCTTTTGCTTCAAAGTACTCTAAAACTTTGGTACTGGTCGTGGGTACAGAGCAAGAGCTCGGGGCAGATGGATTGATATTGCCGCTGCCGGCAGACGTAAGACGGAGCGATTGCATACGGGAATAAAAAATATATTGCATTCGGCGCGCCGTATGCTTTTTAAGAGCTTGTATGCGCTAGTGATTTGTTTCGATTGATTAATTTTGGCTGGAGTTGGCTCAAATTAATCAAACACAGACAGTTGACAGTGTTTGGGTGGGTCTAATGAAAATCTTTTAAAATGAATTTGATGTCTGTTATTATTTATAGAACCCTTTTCGAATAAGTAGATTTTCAGAAGAAAGTTGAGTGGAATAGCATGAACTTCAAATAATGAAGAACACAAAAACATACATCAGTCTCGTTATGAAACGAGATAGGTCAAAGTAAACTTTATAAGTATTTCTAACACGATAATAAGTTAACGTTTTGAGTTTTTAGAACGTTGCTATTTTAAAACACGGTACATCATCACTAGTCGTCAAATAGACTCATTCATTTCCTCATGGCTTTGAAAAATAGTCGATTCCAAAAATTCCAGGAGCAAATATAACTATTTTACATTCGTTCAGTTTAAAATATCGCAAGCTTTTCTATTCCGCCAAGCGTCAAGTTGAAAAGTAGTCCGATGGACGCAAACGAGACGCCCGGCGTGACAGCGAGCCGAGACAGTGACGTGACAACCCCCCACCCTCCAAGGACGGGTGCATATTGACCCCCACCCACCGGATAATAAGGGGGCTGGAGTTAAGTCGCGTCTTTGGACGTGTGCGTTTTAAAATGTACTGGTATGTCGTGACTTGTGAGGTTGGTTGCAGAAATGTTCCGGTCGAGAGGAATTTTGACAAGAATTTTAAGCTACGACTCGATAAGACTACGATTGATGATGGATGGAGAAATATTACATGTACGTGATAAATATGATATTCTGTAATACTGTGTAAATAAATTTTCTTCTTTTGTAACCGGTTACAAAATACGGTTACATACGAACGGTTCCAAGCGCATTTATAAGTCTAAGGAATAAAACTTAATTTGATATACCACTTCAACTTACTATTGGTAAAATTTTGACTTAGGCAATAGTAAAATTGTATATAATTTAGGCAATAACTATGAAATTACCAAGTTTTATCTTTAATTCTTATTCTCGTCAATAAAAATACATCATAGGTACTTTTGCTAACAATCTTAAATGAGACAAGACAATAAACGAAGGGAGCACAAACTAAGCCGAAGTATTGCATCTTAGTCTGATAAAAATGCGAAACCACATGTCCTAAAAAAGCAAATATAAACTACAAACGAGTACAAACATAAAAATAAAGACGTCAAGAAAAAACCTATCAATACGACGGGAATTTTCCTGACACCTACAAAGAACTGACACCCGTCACCGTCCGTACCTGTCTTCGCCCGTCATTTGCACAAAATTAAACGCAAAGACGTCGACTCGGACCGCTGGACCCCCTCCCTCCTCCCCACCGGGCCACCCCCCACCCCACGTCACAGCAGATGGATTGATATTGCGCGATGCAGGTGGGCAGGCAACGCGATCTTGGAACAAAGGCGATTTATAAAGTTCTGTCTTACGGTTACGTCAGTGTTGCAGTGGGTGCAATGATGACCTTACTTTGTCTAAAGGAAGCTGTTACGTGATATTACTCTTAAGCTGTCAATTCAACTGATAATGTTTATAACGATAAAAAAGCAAGTCGAATATATCAGCCGTAGGAAGTCTACTGATAGACGTAGGCCTGCCGTATAGATGTTCATTAAGACGAAGTGGACGCGGCTTTCATCCAGTGCTGCAGAACTGTTGTGATCTTAATCAGCCCAAAAATATATAAGTATAGTCAATACTCATATAGTAATTTACTCATAACACCAGCTCCATAGCAAATGGTGTCCTTAATTCTAATCAAATACAGACTGGCCTCAAATGTTTTTAGTGAATGTGCTAGTTGACATTTTTTTTTGAAGTCCTCTTGTTCAGCTAATCAAAAACAGATCCGATTAACGAAAACATAAATAAAATCGACTTGGAAATAAAGAAGTTACAAGCATTTTATTTTCTTGCTAGATAATGAGCGCCCAACAACAGAATATGACGTCACGGTAGGTAAGTGTCATACATTTGCCATACTATGTTTTGCTTTTACACTAATTTTAATACATTTGACTAATGCAATACTAGTCAACTACCCTATTATATCACTCTATGTCCCTTGGCAGAAGAATTTTTTATAACTAAATTAGATCTCACTAGAAATAAAGTTAAAGTTGTTGATAGTCAGTGTAATAATTTGTCAACTGCAGTATTAACAACCTCTATCTATTACGCTAAGTACACACTACAACTCTTCCGCTCCATAAAATAAAGCTATCAAAACCCCGAAAAAAAACAAAAGCACAAAATACGTGGGACGAAGCCGTCGTTTTCCTCTCACACCTAATGAAAATGAGTGACAAAAATTAATAGCCAAAGTTCCTAACGAGACTTGAAAAAAGCAAAACACATCCCTCTCTTACACTCCATAAAAACACGACAAAGACACATGTCTCCCCTTATTATCTTCAATTAAGAGGCTCAGATAATGTACCGTGACATACGTTAGACGTGGCCATAAAGCTTTGATCTCTCGTTCTGAGGAGTTCCTTCGGTATCGAGGCTCATTTAGTTTGGTGTAGTGATTTGAAAGACAGAGCTAGTGCGGTTGGGTTGGTGGAAAGTTGCTCTTGTGTCACGCTGTGTAAACGTCACGCTGGCGGTAGCAATATCACGGTTCGTCACGCGCGTGACAGATGGAATCGTGACTGTGACGGATAGGCGGCAGTTACATGTGATTAGTGATTACGTTTCCGTAATCATCGGGAATAATGAGACGCGATGGGCGTAATCACGTTGATACGGAGTGAGTAACGCCTTCAATTTCTTTTAGTGGAAAAATATGATGATTAATAGTATCTAGCAAAGTAATGTTTTCACAGATTATTAACATTGACGTCAACTTTAATGACGCGATGAGTTTGCGTGACACAGTTTTCTTGATGACACAAAAACATCAGTTCATTTTTCAAACATTTTACGGTTAACACTGACATTGTATCACATTAAACATCACCCTAGCTTTTTCCTGTAGCTTCGCTCGTGTTTTGTTTTGAAACTTATGCTATTGTAAAGTAAAGTAGCTGCGGTAAAGCATTACAAACCAAGAAACACGCTTTTGGATTTATAATACTTTCCTACTGATTAATAAGAATGTTTCATTTAAAAGTTAGTCGATTGATGTTTTTTTTTATTCACAATGGCTTAAAAAATATCTCGGTTAAAATACTAACCACTCATTTCAATTCCAATTAAATTGTATTCAGTTCTTATAGTACGAATTCTAACCAATCCCAATTATTATATCTTCTTTGCCAATACCACAAACATTATCGAGAATTCTCCAAAAAGCAAACCCAAAAAATAAACACCCGATACGTCAATAGAATCGTATCAGAGCCGTCAGAGATGATATTATCGAGACGCGTAGAAGCGACAGTCACGGATCTATCAGCCGCGTCCCCGTCAGCTCAACGTCACGTCAAGGCGCTCGAACGGAGTGACGATCTACGTGTTCTCAGATATGTCTGGTTGCTACGAGAAATATAAGAAAAATTGGAAAGAAAGTATGTGAAAATTTGATCGGATATTTGTAGTTTTGGTCTGTCAATGTCTTCAGTCAATGAAATCGTTGTTTAAGAATGTTACGTTACTAAGAAATTTGTTTACGAATCTATCAGCTGCGTCCCTGTCAGTTCAACGTCACGTCAAGACGCTCGAGTGGAGAGTTAAGAAAAATTGGTGAGAATGTAAGTTGATGGAATATTTGTAGTTTTGGCCTGTCAATGTTTTCAATCAATGAAATCGTTGTTTAAGAATGTTACTGTCACCATCTGCAAAACGTCATGTCAAGACGCTCAAGTGGAGTGACGATCTACACGTAGATCTTCACTCCGCTTGAGAGTCCCAGATATGTTGTGAAGATGTGAAAAGGTTTTTTTATCTAGAGCTTGGCACTGTCATCAATCAATAATATCGTTCTATCAGATTGTTGTTATATTAACTGGTTTGTTTATTATTTGATACTGAAAATTATTATTGTTGAGGGATTTCTTTACAAATTTTAGTGCATATAAATTACCGATCTACTTCGTTGAAGTTAGAGTTATTTTGTGAAATGTAATATATGTGCTCAGAGCTTTTTAGATTTTTGTTATAAAAGTAGATAAAATTCGATCTAACTGTCAAATTCACCAGCGCACCGCCTAACTGTTGTTTTTTAGTGTGTCAGATTTAGTCTATTTGTACCTGCAGTAGTCAGCTGATGCAGTAAAGAGACCTATCCCCAGTGCTTAAAGAAAGCTGCAAATGCTAATGATGAATTCATTCAGTTCATTCATTCAGTTCAAATTTTTCTACAATATCAAATTTCTACTCATAAATTTCAGGTTGCCCAGCAGTGGGACAATGCATGCTGAAATAATAATAATAAATATGAACTTTCCAAATGCCTTGCAGAAGATATTCTTACAAAAACAAGAACGACATTTAAGGTATTCATTTTCTGTCCATCTATTTCGGACAACGAAGAAAACACCCCCTATCATATCACTCATCACATTTTCACCCACACATACCTATTACTAACGCTCATAATTCACCCATCAGCAATATTTCCCGCGGAAATCCAACTCCAATGACAGATATAGATCAGGCGAGTGTCACGCCGTCACATTCGTCACGCCCGGAATAGACGTGACGGATGGGAACGTCCATAGACGTCAGATAGACGTCGACGTCTCCGAGACGCGTCATCTGAATAAAGCTGATTGATGAATTCGTTGTACTGATGGGTTTATTTGAATGGAGAAAGATAAAGTTTGCTGCTGAGTAACGCTGAAGTGAAATGGTTGAAGTTAGATCAAAGAAGTTTTTTCGAGTGACGCGTGAAGTGACAGATGGGGAAAGGTTGAGTGATCTTGAGATGGTTTTTTTTCGTCACGTTTAATTAGACATCAGATTTTTACGTCAAAAATAACATTTTTTCCTAGTCCTAAATTATTTTTTCGAGTCATAGATTTTCCAGAATTTATAAATTCAAGAGCTCAAAAACAAGAAAACATTATAAACGTAAAGTGTGAAATATTTCATTTCTCAATGATAAAAAAAGAATACACTTTAGGTACCTAATAGCAGATGTAATCTCGATTCTTAAACCTAGAAACTAGTTTTTGATCGTATACTCTCCGCACTGATTAACCTAAAGCCAAGTACCTTTTCCTCCAACAATCTAAGGCTTTAAAAACAAATCTCTGTTAAAAACCACATCTTTTTGCTCCCCTTCAAATCAGACTTCGGACCGGACAGTCAGTCTTTTTGTCTGCCGAGAGACCGAACATAGTGTAAACACAGTAAGGAATGTTGATACTGAATCTTTTTTTTTAATTTCGTATAGGTTTGCGTTTGACTACATACTGCCTGATATTAAGCAGACGTGAGGTCTAGTGTGTAGCAAGCTTATCTAGAAGATATCTATTTACTCGGGATTCAAAGACACCCACTTTGTAAGTACTTTGAGTTGAAACACAAGAGACACTTGGTGATATATGAGTGTTTTTTTTTGGAAACTACATATCAAAAAACTTTGATGCCGAATCTTTACTGAAATTAAAATATAAAATAATTTATTCAGAAAATCTTTTACAACAACCTTAATGATTAAATTGACAACGAATATTAATTTTATTTATGAAAGTCATATTAAATTACAATTATGCGTTTTATTTAGTTTCATCTTTAACTATTTTCTCAGGAAAATAGACAAAAGAAAAAAAAAGAAAGACGACAATATATTTTATGTACATACATATTATGTAGCAAGGTCTATTTAATTTATTTTTCTTTTGAGCTAAGCGTATTGTTTTTTTTTTGTTTTAATTCTTATTAAGCCCGATTACAGAGGCGCCATCGTAATTATAATAGCTAAATAGCATAGTTCTGTTTCTTTTTCACTTCAGGCATTCGATAGAGAGAACGCTTTTTACTTTGCTATTAAATTTACGCTGGCGCCTCTGTAATCGGGCTTATTGCTCCATTATGAACACATACCATAAGGTTAACATTTATAAGATTTCATAGAAAAACGTACAACATAGTAAATTCCTTGTTTGTAATTTTCAGTATTTTGAAATAAGAATTGGATGTAACATTTTTGTTGAAAAATCAAATCTATTATTTTCTTTTATAATGACATAGCGGGAGTTGTTCTCCTGCCTAAACTGTATACTGCAAACCTCTCCCCGGTAAGGTGCCTCGTTGACCACGTTAATTCCTTTTGTCTCCTGTTTTTTTATTCTTTTCAGCCAAAATGTCGCCTCATTTCTGCACGCAAGCTCCATCTGAATGTGCAGAGTTTTGTTGGAAGTAGGAAATCTTTTGAATATTTAAAATATTAGCCGTAAAGTAAACTTTAAACATTGGAAATACTTGTCCACCAACAGAGCTATTAAAAGGATAACAAAAAGGATGTACTGAGACGAAAAGAACTGATTCAGATTATGACTATGAAAATCTTTTACTACGGGGCCAATCCAGAAATCATGTAAAAATAAGCCTTCACCTAATGGTCGTCATATCTTAACGAACCAGTTGCGGGTTGGTGGGTTCAAATACCCCATCAAATAGTTGCTCCGGTCGTATATCGAATTTTCCGCGATGTTATTTTTTGCCGAAACAATCAGTAACCAATCATGTAACATTCAGTACTTAAATTCCAAAGCCTGCCCTTCAGGAAGCTTCCGTCTTCTGTATATCTTCTCTGTCTTGCATGAGTCTTTTTTGATAAGTAATTCACTTTTTAACAGAATTTAATCAGTTAACTAAACATAAGGTTTATGCGTTACTATGCGAAGTCTTGAAAAGTGATTAAGCTGTAAGTACTTATCTAGGAAGGTACTACGCTGCGAACTGTACCTAGTGATGGTCATTGAATTCAAATAGGCCATCTACTTCATCAAGTCAAATTTTCTCACGATTTAAATCTCGACTTTCTTTTACCAGCCCAGCGTTAATAATATTATTGAGGCGATGGGTCGCATGGAAATACCCAAAACAAACTACGCTACAGTTTATAAGACACTTATAGCCAATCACCTTCCGTCCTCCCTTCAATCACCATCATATTGACGTGTCTGATCCTCAACTTATGCAAGCGACCCTAAACTGTCGGGGGTCATCATAAATACCATTATAGCGTGGCAGAGCGCCAAGCCCGGGTTACTTACGACCAGCTAGGCACCAGAAACGTTGATATAACTTATTTATTGCACACGCGACAGACGGGCCGATTTCGTAACAAGATGTGGGCTAAATACTGTGATTTAATAGTTGAAAAATAAGCAAATATATTTTAATAAAACATGAACTTTCACGTTTTTATAGGCCTCTTTTATACTATGACATCGTGTCTGGTTCACCCTGATTTTGACAATATCGTCATCTGCCCCAGAAAAATCAAGGTACTTCTTACTTTGCCTCATTTACCAGGTCACCACTCACTCTATCATTTACAGCGTCTGACATGATTTTACTTATTCATTCAAAATTAATAATAATTCTCAAAACCCATTAAAAAGTAAAACTTTACCCTAACCTGAGTTCACAAAATATGTCTCTCAAAAGAACCAACTTCTCATTTTCATTATTATGTAGGTTCTACATCTACAATGCAAAACAATGTACAATAGAATATTTTTCAGAAGTTGAACGAACCTTCATTTATACTCGTCTCATTAAATTTTCAGTTCAATTTAGAATTCCATCTCATAGATATTATCTATATATATAAAAACGTGATTCATTGACTCACCTATCACGGAATCTCAAAAAGTACAAGTGCTAGGAGTCTGAAATTTTACATGAGGGATCCTTTTAGGATATAGGTGCTCACTAAGAACGGATTTTGCAAAATTGAAGCCCTAAGTGGGTGAAATAGCGAGGCAAACTTACTTGACTTGAAATTTAGCATAGATATACTTAAACAAAATTAATTTATCACAGTAACTTACCTACGCTTATTTGAAAAACGAATAAAAGTTGCTTGTAAGTTTTACAAAACCAGTCATAATTATGTAGGTAGGTAAGCAGGTACGAGTATATCTTAAAATTCACTCTGAATTGTTCAATGAGCACTAAGCAAAGTTATGTTCAATGATCACCTTGATCACTAAACAGTCACAAACGCGCATCCCATCGCTTATAAATTAAAAATCAAAATGAGTATGTAAAATCAGGCACCTTTGACCAGCCAGCCGTGCTAAGCACCTTGGAGTGTGTTCTTTAGGGTGAGCACACAGTGAGCAGTTTTTTAGGGCGAGCGCACACTGGGATCTCGCCTTTACAATCGCGAGCTGACGAGTGCAGACTTCCTCTGCCAAGTCGGCCGCGGGCTTGGTTATAAGCGACAGCGATTTTTTTAGCGATTACCTAACAAACTGAACTATACACACATTCCCTGTTTGTTACATTAGTGATTAAGTGACTAATGACACTAATTCAACATTTGCTTAAACTAAAACTTGATGACGCTAGTGGAAAAGTTAAGCAATAAGATGCAACCCTAAATAAAACCATGTCAAACTGTTTGAATATGAAAATGTAAATTCAGAAACCAGCACAAATCTTTCAGAAGTATTTTATTTACCTTCGACGTTATCTTTAGTTCAAACAATGGAATAAGTTATTAGTAAGCGACTAAGTAGTAAATAAAGGGTAAAACTATATTATTTTATAATTCTTCTGTTTTTCACAGAATTCCGGCCGGAATTTGGAAATTTCAAGATTAGTTTTACCGAGGCCAATGCATCTTTCAAATCCTATTCATCTGATAACCCTATCTGCATCTAGTACCTAGTATTACATTTTCAAAATTAGTATAGCAATTCAACGAGGCAACGCCAGCATTCTGGCCACGTTACCCTCTGCCCGGGTCTTTTAGATTAGTTTTATTTTATTTTAGTAATATAAATTGTAGTGTTTAGTATTAGTTTTTATTTTAAGTAGGTTAATTTTAATAGTTTTAGTTTATGAAATGTTTTTAAAGTTTGGTCAAGATATACAAATTAGTCATTAAAATAGGTAATTATAATACCTTGCACCTATTATATCCTATAACAAGTTTTTCAAAATTAAACCTTCGCTAATTTACTCTGTCACAATTTATAAAAACGTTCTTCTGTTTTGTGATAAAAACGCACTCTCAGCCTATCACCTCAGCCGCCCCCTTAATTCGGCAACACTAACCATTTCCAAGCGAAATAAGCGAATTAAAAACGCCTCAAAGCTCGCTCGCAAAGAAACGCTGCACACGCCGGAGCGGCCTTTATTTTTACCTATTTACGTAGGGGATGCAGCAAGGTATAGAATCATACAGTACGTAATGTAGCGACAACCTTACTATTAGTCTCCGAAGACGAAGGTCTCCGATTAAACTCCACGATTTTTTAGTCTTAGTCCGAACGTTCATTTACTACAGGTAGCATTTTTTCGAATCTTGACGAAACTTGGTACATAAGTTTGATATATTAATGATTTTTTTGGTCTGCGATTTTTGACTGGAGGAAGACGCTTAGATTAGTCGCTCAGATGCCTACGCTAGGTATAAACCTGTGTTATAGACATCTGCACTTCATTTTTAGTGTCTTATTCTACAAATTGTTACAATCAAGTACAATATGACAATTTAGTGCGCGATTAGTCCCGTAGTATAAAATAACAATGTGTTCAAATCGCGAAAGTTTAAAAACAACAATATGACAATGATCACAAACCCCGGTGTCGGTCCAGTATTCATTAACAAAAATTAAATGTATAGAGGCAGACAATGCTGGTTACATTTTTCAGGTAATTATATCCTACTATATTATATCCTGCCAACCTAAGCTACTGACCGCTCGTCCAGTGCGCCGCAAGGGCAGGGGTGCCGCGCGGAGACTGACGGCCGGACAGCCTTTGAGACTCACACACGCTCTATAACGACTCGCTACTTACTACTTACCCTTAACACTTCTTTTATAATATTGCTTGTGACATAATTGGCTTTATAATATAGCCAGACGCGAGTTGGGCTGGGCTCAACAAAAAAGTTAGTTGATTTTAGCGTAACTCTAGACTGCGTGCTTGACCAATATTTGTTATTTATTAAGATTCATTAATATACAACTTTACACTAATCCTGTATTTAAATTTCAGAAAAAATGTATTCATGTTTCTACTTACTACCATTAACATATATTTTATCTTACTTGTTACATATTTGGCTTTACCTTTGTGGTTGACTCTACCAAATAATTTTGTTGATTTTTGCGTAGCTCTACACTGCGAGCTTGGTCAATGTAATTTAGTATTTAGATACATTAATAAATAAAACAACTTTTCTCTTACCTTTACTATTTACAGGAGAATTGAATAAATCTACAATTTAGAAATAAAATGTTTACTGTAATGAACTTATGTTAGTCTTCCAAGGTACCTGTCAATCCTATTAATTAATATTATAAACGCGAAAGTTTGTGAGGATGAATGGATGGGTGGATATATGGATGTTTGTTACTCTTTCTCGCAAAAACTACTAAACGGATTGAGATGAAATTTGCAATAATATAGCTTATATATCAGAATAACACATAGGCTATAAATTATAATGATATTGCGTCAAAAATCAAAATATCATGCGGGCGAAGCCGCGGGTAAAAACTAGTATCAAATTATGTACCAATATGATATTTGTACGGTTACATTCTGCTAATATTTAGCTTTATAATCACCCCCAGATTGACCTAGTCAAATATGAATTACTGAGTTACAAACTCTGAAGTCTGTAGAATTAATTTTGCATACAATTTATTCCATAAGCGCACTAAGCACTTTGTAACACCAAACAGTCAAATATCAATCCAAAAAGAAAGGTACCTCATTAGGCACAATTGCTAATTGCACAGTCAAATCGAACCTAACTTCATTACATTCTTCTGTTAATTCCATTCCTACATCTTCACTGACAAACTTTGCAAAAAATATCCTATTATTCAGCACATAGAGTTCAAAATTCAGCGGAATTTCAATTCCAGAAGTAGGATTAAAAGTTATGCAAGAGCTTGATTCCGATCACGTGCGAGCCTCGGAGGCTAATTAAAAATCGAACGATTTTTGTTACTGACTGTACATTTTGTTCTACCCTCAGACTTTGGTTATAAAGTACTTGTTAATAAAAGTCGAAGTTTTTCCAAAGTTAAATTTACCAATAAAATGTGTTTGTGCTTATTCTGCACTAGCACTTGGCGATTTGGCCCGCTTCCCCGCGGAATGATTATTTATTTTTCCACATTTAATATGAAGTTTAGTCGATAAAGTTTTAATATGGTCTAAGTTTTGTTAGAAATAAAGATTTATTGTGATTATTATATTAGTATTATTTACAAAAACATACAGTGTTTTACAGCAAATAAAACGAGGCTCTTTATGCCACAAACAAATACCTACTTCAACGTTATTGAACGATTTAAAACTAAAACTGAATCAGTCGATCTGTCGATCAGTCTTCTAACTAAATAAATACACTCGAAAAAAATGCCTTCCCCAGAAAATAAACTGTCATTAACTTATAATATGTGATATTGACCCCTTTGAAATAATTTTATTCTACAAGAAAGACATATTTAAAACCAACGCAACGCCTAAAAGATTTCCCCAAGCCACAGTTTAAACCGCAGTCTCAAACCTCTACCTGCCGTCACGAAAACATCGCCACTCACAAAAAACGATGATGTATGTTTACTCTACCCAAAAGAACTGGATAAATAAAATATCCACTAAACTCCGACCTGCCTACACAACAACAACTTGTACATATTTCTTTACTATTACAACCCCCACCCCCTCTACCCCCCTTCGTCCTGAGCTCATGCTTACAAACTGTCGCATTACCGGTCATCTCTTGCGAGAGAATACCAACCTTCCAACAGAAATTCACGCGAAAAACTTCCTTCATGTAATAGAAAAGAGGGTAGGCGCAACTGCAAATAGTAACTTTGCATTCCCAGTTGTCGGATCTAAATTGAACTTTATCCAGTGAAGCGTAAGGTAGTGTTTCGGGAGTTAGTAAGTCAGCGAGGTAATGATGATTCTAAGCTAATGCCATAAGGAAATAAGCGGAAAGGCTCCTGCGGAATTGTTTACTATTGAAGGAACGAAAACACCGCGAGTGTAAATAGGTCCTACATAAATATACAAGTATTTTGTTATTGTTTAAGATAATTCTGAAGTACCTAAAATAAATTCCAGTATCGTAGGTAAAATTATTCGGCTGAAAATTAATATATTAATGTCAAGCACTTCGGTAATATTTTTTCTCTTATTGGTACTCGTAAACTGAACAAAAACTGTCAGAAATAAAAAGCTTATCAAGTATTATTTATTAACTATTTAGTATTACTTATTTTAACCTTTAAGAAAATCTAAAATCATCTTTACGTGTAATTTCTGGCCACCCTTGTCTATTTAGGCCTCTTGCGCCATAGTCAAAATTCCTTACATAACGTATGCGGGTTAGGTACATAATAAAAATTATGGATGTTTTTCTTCGCTGAAAAGCCAAAAGTATGAAAACCGGCCCTTAAAAAGTTACTCCATGGAACTTTTTTATTTGTAATCGATACTTTAAACGAGTACAATATATTTTATTTCAACAAAACTTTAAAAACCTTTTAATAACTATGACTAATCAAATTTACCTACATAAAATAATAACTTATACTGTACCATCAGCGGTATCAGCCATTTTAATAGTCCACTGGACGTAGGCCTATCCGCGTAGGGTGATTGAGCCATATCCACCACGTTGGCCCAGTGCGGGTTGGTGGATTCACATACGCCATCGATTTTCTTCTACGGACAAATGCAAGTTGCCTCACTATTTTTTCCTTCACCGAAAAGCCAGTGCCAGCCAGTGGAGTGAAATCCCGTATAAAAATTCCAAATAACTCATTGGTACGGGACCGGGATTTGAACCCACGACCTCACGATTATGAGACGGGTCTTGCTACTTCTAAACCACCACGGCTTCCATACATTATAGTAAAACACTAAAACTGATATCTACTGAAATCGATACTTAAATCAAAGATTACACGATCTGGATACCTATATCACGATGTTCTAGCAGAAGATCTACCTCCTTATTACATAACATAAATCCTTATCAATTTCAGCCTTAATATCAAGCGAGCATGTCCCAAGCACTACAAGACAATGCACTACACCGTCGCGGGTCATTCTGCCACCGTCCCGCGACCAATCGCGCTGAGTGAAAACTGCCATAAACGGTGCGGAATAGTCCATACCAAAGAATAGGTAGATAGAATAGGAGATAGGTAGCATCTGAGAGGCAATGCGCCGTAACTAAGTACCTACTAGACGTTAGTTTGAAGTGGTAGATTGTGATGGCGGAATGATAGCTGTGGATATGCAAAAGTGGTGTATTAGATTTGCTTTTTTTAACCGAGGTTCTCAATTCGACTGTATGTTTTTTTTTATATATGTTACGTGTTACTCTGCCAATTATGAACCCATTAAGATTTAATTGAAATCGGCTGACCCGTTTTTGAATAATCAATAATAATGTGAATATTACTATATCGAAACACATTAATCCGTTCGAACTATTCAAATTCTGTACACGGTAGAAGTCGGTCTGCCATTTTTGGCGAAAATTATTATTTCAGTATGATTTGGGATCTAACAACCCATGTTCTTAAGGCCCTTAACATATTAATATACGGTAAGAGACTGCCATAGATACAGTAGCAAATGGTGTGTTGTGTAACTTTGTAAGTGGCTCAAATTAATTGATATAGCATTTTATGAAGGAAATGTTTTATTTCTGACATAAAATTAAAATGCTGCGTTGCAAAATTTCGTACTCAGTTGTCATGATACTTATTTTACACACACGAAATTACATCAATTTTACTGTTTTAAAATGTGTTTTATCACGCTGTTATTGATTGCATTCACTTTATTTAAAAGCCGAACACATTACAAAAATCGAATTGTAAAATTCAGTACTGCAATAAACGGTAACTGAACTGTACCTTTCCGCTGTAATCAGTAACTTATTACGAACAATTTCCTACATTCGAATGCGACCAATCGCATTGAGTGAGAATCGCAGTAAACGGAAACTGTTAATACTAAGCACGGAATAACTGAGAACAGAGCCAACGGAACCAAACTTATAGCGGAAGGAGAACTGAGGAAACGCAAGCTTAGGCTGTATGCTAGTAAAATCACTAGCAAAAAAATACTATCCCTCTCATCCTCGTGCATTCTAATTATAAAAAAACCGGACAAGTGCGAGTCAGTCTCGCATATTGAGGGGGAATATTCGAAAACAATGTGTTTGTACGGAAGCAAAAGTAATTTTTCGCAATTTGGGGAATTCCCCACAAATCGGCAATCCTGCTCGTAGACCCACACGCCGCCGCGCGCTGCTGCCATTGCTGTTACTGAAACCCGAATAGAAAGATCAGATGGTTAAGGCAAATAGACGAGTATGTACATACAATAGGCACAGTTATCGCCGCGCACCTACTGTACTTGCTGCGCTATTTTACTCTATGGCCTTAAAAATTTATTCGCTATTGTTGTATTTCGAAACCCATTGTTCTTCAGGTCAACGACTTGAAGCCGATAAATGGTGTTTATGTTACAAGATTAGAGTTAGGTGATTACACGTTCTAATTAGACTAGTTAGGTTAGTGATAGAAATTTTATTGCAATGTTGTAAAACTAATTATATTAATAAAAGCGAGTATTATTATTATTGCACTAAGTAACAAGTTCGAAAATCACTTAGTCATTATGTATTTTTAGCCGAAATCATGATTACTACTATTCAGAACTATTAAGAACTAAGAAATTTTGTCATGACAGGAATAAATGAAACTGAAAACTGAAGACATACCTACATCATTTTAAGTACAGTGCGTAATACTTTCATGTGTTATTTACCTATTCTGTCAGAAAACATAATTAAAATCGTATTTAAGGTTAATAGTAACAGGCAACTTTTTAAACTCAATATGACCATCATAATTTTCTGTCCGCAATCGCTCACTTCTGAGCATAGGCCTCTCCTATTGGCATACACACTTTTAACAGTCCACTACTAAGCTTGTCCAGATAGGACGTACTGGGTGCTTACATTCAATATGTTCTTGCTTATAACACGCCGCTTCTAACAGGTCTTATTGGAATTCTCAAGTTTTATCCAGAACTGATGTCCTAAGCCAAAAGGAGGTGATCATTATAAATAACTTTCACTATGAGGCCAACCAGGAATTCGAGAAAAAAACCAGTTGTTTCATACGCTTGGTCGAGTCCGAATCGCAGATTTTTTTCTCGAAATCCGGGTTGCCCACATAGGTAGTTAAAAGTTAGTCATAATCACGTTTTGGCTTAGTGCAGGGTAAGTAGATAAACCTGTATATGAGAGATCTACATATGTCCTACAATGGCTAGTAGCTTCGATTTTTCTTGAGTCAAGTGCCTACATTAAAATTCTCATAAAACCTTCAGCTTTACAAAACTTACACAATGCAGGGACAAGCTTAAACTACACAATATTTTCCAGAAAATGCAGTAAACTATCCGTGGTAACATGAGACGCCGCGCCAGATCACCGATCTACAAGCCATTAGCGTACAGACAGACAAACCAATAGCTATTAAGATATCAATCAAATACGTCCCCTCGTTGAAGCGGGTCGCGTCATAAAATTAGCATGGGAATGGTCACCTTACATTCTAGTAAGATCAGTGGGTGTGTGGTGCCGGGTGTAGGAGCTAAGCGAGTTATATGGGAGGTATCTCGAGACCACAGATATGTTCTAGGCCAGTAATTTTGTGTATTTTTGGATAATCATAATCATTTATTTCATAATATTCATTACATGTCATAAGTGTTAACCGTGATACATTATCAAAGTAAATTAAAAAAAAAAACAAATCATCAAAAACCTGCATTATTATTAAATAATCAGTCGGAAGTGTCAATAGTACTAAAAATTAAATTAAGTCATTAATTAAAAAATGTCATAAAAAATTTGATTAACTTAGTAAACATATAACTTATGTACAAACTGTGTACTGATTCTCAACTTTATTGTTAAGAAATTCTTTATGGCTGTAAAACGTCTGCTCGACAAGCCATCTTTTGAGACGACGTTTAAAGCATACGAGACTCGTAGCAGTGGTGACACTGTCAGGCAACTTGTTGTATACAGCCGGCCCCATGATGTGAGCGAGTTTGTCTGATTTCGCTAGCCGCCTAGGCATCTGTTACGCGACCCAACTGTTTTAGTGACTCATAACGCCTGATACGCGACCCAACTGTTTTAGCGACTCATAACGTAGTTAAGTGTTTGTTATCGATCACCAAAGTAAAGCAACGTACTTAAACTTTGTTGTTGTTGCTAGCCGTGTCCCAGTGCTAGGCAAAGGCCTCTCCCCGATCTTTCCAGATTTAACGGTTTTGTGCTATAGTGTACCAGTTCTTATCAAAGTAACTAAAAGTTTAACGTTTTTTATTTGTACCTATTTACAAGCTTTGCTTAGAGTCAGATACAGTGTGTAAGATGTCCCCTAATATTTATTTATTTATTTGAAAATAAGACAATATATTTCGTCAATTTATTACATATTGTCCATTTCTTCACTACTTGTTCAACAGCTAAAACGACAATTATCATTTAGATACCAATTTTTTAATGTGTTTTTTCAATATATTTATGAAATCGTTTTATTTATTTATTTGAAACACAAAATAGATATCAATAAAAATTTGTGAGGCAAGTGCCTACATTTAGTAATATTTGCACATTTCTTTTGACTTGCACCATGTCCTGAAGCAGTCACCATGCTCGCCCAAGAGATAAAATGCACAGTAGCATAAATTCTCCATCGCCGCTCAGTTAGGAGCCTTTAGCTACTGGTCTGTTGTGAGAAACTAACTACAAGTATATTATTATTTGGTATTTGGCTCCAATCGTTTGAAGGAGTGTTCTTAAATGTCGAAGTTTTAGGTATAAGTACTCTACCATAATCCAAGTACTATATCTTTTGATTCCTTTGTAAAGTAAAGTACCACTTAAATCTAAACATGTTTATGAATTCACGGGTTAAGAATTAGAGTAGCGTAAGAGCAAAATGACAACTTTACAGGAGAGCCGAAAAACAACTCGGTAACGGAACAAATCCTTTGGATTTGTTCCGTTACCGGTATTAAAATAAATGAAAATTCTAACCAAATCAATGATTGCTGTTTTATAAAGAGCATTCAAAATGTAATTATTATCTGATAAAAACATATTGTTAAAGCCCTGCAATATTTAGAAAATCGATAATATATATTCGGGGTATGTAACGTGAAACGGAACGGATATCTCGTAAAGAAACACGCTAATCTGAATAAACTCAAAGCCAATTTAAAAAAAAAAGTATAATAGAAATGTCAATGTCAAAGGAAATTGAATATTAATTTGATTTTCGATCAGTGTTGCCACCTAAGCCCTTTTGGAGCTAGATCTAGCACTGTTTACTGTAGGTGAACCCCTTGTATTTGTATTTGTTTATTCATTAGTGTAATGATTTAGCCCGGAAAGGGCTATCTAGCGCTTATTTGCCCTATTTATTTTCGTAGAAAAAAATATTTTGAATTTTCAATATACTTTTATAAAAAACAATTTAAAAAAAATGCAGGGCTATATATTATTTTTTATTACTCCATGGAGCTTTCAAATTTGAGTACATTCCTAGAAAAATTAAATGATCTTGGTTAGAATTTTAATACCGAGTTCCTTGTAAATCAGGTACAACTCCTTTAGCTACCTTATAGATCTTCTACGACAAAATCTGTAATAGTTAGATATCTGATTTTTACTAATAACATAGCTTAATTTATTAACTAAAGAATAGAGTAACATCTTGGGCAATGTTTAGCGTTTTTTTTTTAATATTTTTCGAAAAAAGGTTGACATTCGTCATTTTGGCTGTTACATACTTTTAATAATGTATTTATTGCAACGGAACTTCCGTTAAATGGCCTGACATATATGGCTTTACAATCAAACATTCTGTGTGAAAAATGTATGACAAGATACGTTATTTGAGCGTTTACATTCAAAACATTTTCGGTATCCTGTATTTGACAAAATAATGTAAGTAGAAACACTAAATTTTGGCACTAAATAAAAATATTTTTTTTTAATCGATATTTTTGTACTAAGCGACTACACACGACATAGCTACAGTTTTTTTATCTTATAGCTCTTCTACGACAAAATCTGTAGTAGTTAGATATCTGATTTTTACTAATAACATAGCTTAATTTATTGACTAAAGAATAGAGTAACTTCTTGGGCAATGTTCAGCGTTTTTTTTTTAATATTTTTCGAAAAAAGGTTGACATTCGTCATTTTGGCTGTTACATACTTTTAATAATGTATTTATTGCAACGGAACTTCCGTTAAATGGCCTTAAATAACGGTACTTTACGCTTATTTGGCACGAAAAAACTTAGGCTTTATAATCAAACATTCTGTGTGAAAAACGTATGACAAGATACGTTATTTGAACGTTTACATTCAAAACATTTTCGGTATCCTATATTTGACAAAATAATGTAAGTAAAAACACTCAATTTTGGCACTAAATAAAAATCTTTTTTTTTATACGACACACAACATAGCTACAGTTTTTTGGCACATAAAAATATGGGGATTTAAAAAGCTAATGGTGAAAAAAAACTATGTTTAATTTTTGCTCATATGCTACACTAGTTCTTAACCCGCGAATTATAACAATAAAATATGATGGTTTTATTTACACAGAGAAACAATAAAACTTAAAAAGCACTTTCTACTAAGACAAAAATTAAAGAAAATTACTTCAAAGCCATAGTTAAAGTTCTTTTATTCCGTAGACATTACAATTAATTGCACTTGAAATCGTCAAATAACAATCTTTGAAATATCTACAGTGACATACCTACTACATTCGAACCAAATTATTAAATGCCAATTTTCAAGAAATAAATGAATGGAATAAGAAATTCAAAGTCAATTTCAATATGTACTTAAACATAATGTCGACGACAACAGACATCAAATACGAATAGAAAATAAATAATCATCACAGGTAAAAAATAAATAGCTTAGATAATACTTAAAAAAATAATACTAAAAATTAAAATAAAAAAAAACCACAACCTTGTCTAAAAGCCCCTCGGCAGAGGGTCAAAATAGGTAAAAGATAAGTACTGAAGTATATTTCATTTAACATAAATTCATTATTAGTGTGGAAATTACCAAAGAAACCTCTAATTGTTACGGTAAGGATTTTTTTTACAAATACTCCGCTGAATTGGTGTGTAACTAGACTATGTGGACTTGACCACTAAAACCTCCTCGGAGGCCGCACTCTAAGTATGCTTCGCAAAGGGCACCAGTAAGCTGAGTGTGAGTTTTGTCGTAAACATGACGCGCTCTTCGGCGAGCGCGTAAGTATGTAATTTGTATGAAGAAATGTAGCGGCGCGTTTTTGAAACACAAAAAGTTCATACAAATTACATGCTTACGCGCTCGCCGAAGAGCGCGTCATGTTTACGATAAAACTCACACTCAGCATACAGAACCTCTGTTGAAATTAACGCACCAGTGTCTTGCGCATCTTGTAGCTAAAAAGTTTCATTAGGTCTATAGGTTCGTCCGATTCGAGGTACATTTACACTTAGAGCCTTAGATATTAACAACAAAACAGATCAGAAGGGGTCAGCCTGCCATAAATCGTTCACAGACAAGGCCCAATAACTTACAGTAAATGATATTTTGTAATTTAGTACACGCCACTTTTAAATTCACGTATTAATCATTTTCATAATGGGTGCAGAGGCGGGAGTTTTAGACGTACTTTGTAAGAGGTGTGGTCGATGAGAAATGATATGAAAGTATATGATAGATGCCTTGTTAGCGAGTATTTAAAGGAAATGAAGATCCGATGATAAAATTTGTATATGAGTAATGCTCTGTGTTAGCTATTAATTACAGTTTTTTTTATCTGATTACTGATTTTGAGTACGGGTAGCGCCATCTAGAAGTTTGTGTTGGAAATATTGTTCATAGTCTTGTTATCGTTTTGATAAGATTTTTTAGGTTTGCTTTGTAGAGAATAATATAATATTTTGTAGTAGCTTGGTCAGATTAAATCGCTTTGAAAGATTATACTTCTTGTATTAATTTTAGTTTATTTAAATCGGTGTCAGTATCTTTCTATACCTATTTTTAGCTGTAATTGACTATCAAAACACTGTCTGAAGTCATAAATATCACGTTCTTCTATAGATATATAGTAGACACATTGCATTCTAGACGAAATTGATAAAGAACTATATCTATGCGTAATTAGTAGTTTAGTAAATTTACTCACAAATAGATAAAATACGTAAACTATGGCAATAAGAAAAGCTCTTTTAAAATATCTTTTCTTTCAGCAGAACCCACAAAACATTAGATAAATTTATATCAATTTTATTTGACTTATCAATTCTAGTCCTAGTGATTTGATTTTAAGTATGATTGTAGTTATTTAGATACCGACTCTCTTCTACGATTTTCTTTATCTTTGAAGTTATCTTTATTCTTTTTATAACCTCTTGGACCATAATTAAATGAGCTACGATCAAAGGCCCTAGTTACACTAAGCCTAGACAATATAATTTAAAGCATACTTCGTGAATCAGAGCCCTGACGCAACCCACAATGGAATTAAATCTGATTCGCCATCGTTCACTGTAGGTAAGTACTGTGGCAGATGCAGACAGAAGATTTAAATGGTGTTGCCAGGTTTTCGACATTTAAAACCCACTGATGAATGTAGGCCTTCTCTCAAATGACAACAGAGACATGTAGTCTGCTTGCGGTTTCGCGAATTCGCACTCTCTATCCAATTTGTTCTACGGACTTATGCGTGCGTTTGCGCAAAGCTTAAAAAAACGCCTTTATATACCTATTTGATCATTTGAATCGTAAAATAGTTATATACATTAGTTTAAAAACGCATCAAAATTAGAGCATTCACACATAATACACAACCACACAAAATGCAATGTTCTTGTTGTCGGCGTGGTGCACAATTGAGCGTCATAGCTAATATAATCTTATTTGACAGGGGGTAAAAGTCGCGTTACCAACTACACTCCAAAAATCACCATCACAAACGGTGCACAAAATTAAATTACTTAGCAGTACTTTTAATGTTGCTCAGGAGTCTCAATTAGCGGTACAGTTTTCACCTGGCAACCTCAGGATCTAGATCTCTTAGTAAGTTAGAGCCGCGAGCGCCGGCGATAGATTTATGAACCATATCGCGCATCTCACAGATAGCTTTCACTTAATATGCCAGAGGATTGACGGCCTTATGAAATAGATACCTACTTAATATAATTATGTTATGTAGGAATACTCTCACATAAAACGAAAGATCACTAAAAATCAAAGAGAAATTGCTATTGGACCTGCTTTAAACTGTGTCTTATAAAATTTCCTGGTCATTACGAAAAGGGTATATAAATATATCTTAAGAAGGTCAATTGAAAGTTAGTAATATTCACATAACTTATAACACAAAAAAAAGCTATGTCCTAGGCTGTTCTTTCATAATTTCATTTTATTTTATTATCTTTGGGTTGCCAAACGGCCTTCATACAAAAAAGTCTATAAATAATGTACGTCTTATTATCTTTGTTCTCGCTACGCTTGACCAGCGAAATCAATCATTAATCTAAGGTGTAGATATTTTCCCTGACGCATCCATCATTGACAAGAAATGGGTGAATGCCGTACCTAGTAATAATCTAGAAATCAAGAACCAATAGATTTAAATCAAATCGCATTCAAATGGATGACCTAATCACCGTAACTTCATTGTAGGTACTAATTATATTAGACTAAAGTTTAATTCATTCGATATCAATCATTGAATCCATTTATAAATACTTAAGAAATAAAATTCCCACTGACCAGTGACACAGTCGTCGAAGAATTTCAAAAATGCATATATCCCCAACAGTTTATATTTAGCACACATTAAATAGACCGGACGTTACATTAACGCACGATAAAGACTCATCTCCCGATATTTTGCGCTATAAACTCTCTAAATCCCATAATCGCTCCATTAAAACGTAAATATCTTCCAAACAAACTATAAAATTTAAAAAAGAAGTGAACAAAAGAATTTCCACGGCGTCTCTCATTCGTCGCATAAATCCAGGGGTCTCTAATCACAAATCAACGGCTTTTCCGTCTGTAACACGCATACAAATAACAGATGTCGACAACCTTTAAGATTAACACGTGAGCCGATTTGTTTTGTGCCGGAAATCAGTTGAATGTCTCGCGAATAGGCCGATTTATTATTGTGTAAGTAGGAAGCGAGTTTTGCGGCAATATGACATGTATTTTGCTTTTATTTTTCGTGTGTATGAATTGTAAATTTGACGAAGTCAAAATTAAGTTAAATAATAATTTTGCTGAGCAATAATATTTTTAGAATAGGTGTAGCAATTACGTGTAATGTTTCTATTTCTTAATCTTATTATTTTAACAAGACAAGTTTAAATTCGCCTTTTAACTTAAAATGCATTCAAAGTTTATTCGAAGTAGGTAGGTAATTTTAAAATTGTTATTATATTTTACATTTCAATTTACGTGCTTTATAAAACGCATAATTCTAAATAAATCAAATTCTGATTATATGTACCTACTATCACTATTTTAAGCAGCATAAACTTTTACTAACTTCAAAAAACATTCAAGTTGTTGGTCAAATAAACATGGTTATTTATCATTCTTACTATTTAGATAAGAAACATCGTCACTTTTGAGTCAAATCTCGTCCAGACCCAACTTTTCCTATGATTAAATTACCAACCAACATCCTGCCAATTACGAGAAAAGGCCACATTCCGAACAATGACAAGAACTAAAAAATGTTGCGCAGCCCTACCGTAGATCAAGATGTGTGCGTTACTGTGCGCTCGCGCAGTCCAGTTGACAGATTTATGTGGGACGGGCGCGATCACACCCCCTCCCCTCACCCCGGCTCCCTTGCCTCAGCCCCCCTTCCCCTGCACCAGTCCCCTGGTTCTCCCGTATCCGTCGCGTCATTATGTCGAGGCGATTGCGTGCGCGATTAGATAATTAACGCGACGGCTAGTGGACGGAGGGCCTTAGGTTTTAGTCGGTTTGCTACAATACAAGAATTTCGACATGGTGCGTCGGTGGATGGCCGGTTAATTAGACCGTTTGACGGTATAGAGTTCAATTGAAAGAAACGAGCTACACAGAATTGGTAGTCTTCCAAATTATTACAGAAGAATCTAGTACCTATGTACATATGTGTGCAGTACATACATACTAGTTTGTACAATTTTTGACTGACGATCCAACTGGAAGAGGTACTCAATTCGAAGCGTAGGTATATATATATTATTTTACGTTTAACCTCACCTATATTTTTTCATAATAGTCCGATTTTATTGGATTATTTTTTATTTATAATTATTTTTTGTTGGAAAGAGTATACTTCGAAATTGGTCCCATTTAAATTTTATCGAAATCGGCTGAGCCATTTTTGATAAATCAACAATAATGTGAAAAATGTTACATCGATCTGTGCGAAATATTCGCGAATTCTGTACAGCCCGTGCTATTTTTTGCAAAAGCAGTTTAAGAAGATGGAGAAAAATTATTTAAGTACTAATTACTATAGAAATTAGGTAATTTAGAACGTACAGTTGTGCACTACAATCAGTGTCAATAAAACCATGGCGAACGATATAGGTATAGAGTGTTACTTTGTAGAATCTATGTCTATTATATTTTGTTGATAGTCAATGAAATTTTATATGAAACAGCTATTTTTTGACCACCTCTGAAAGAATCTTCACTTTGGTACAAAACAAAAGATAGTTCTTACAATTAATACATTTCAGAAATAAAACTCCAGAAAAAAATACAATCGATTACGACATCTTCAAATCTCCACAATCGCATCGCAAGAACTATAAAGACAATTTCACACGTGCAACCGTTGCAATCATAAAGGCCGTTTCACACGTGCAAGCACCTCAGTTCTAAATAACGCTAAATAGGCAATAGATCCCGGCTTATCTCAGCCCATATTCGTACAGCGGACGTTGCAGATTGCCGTCTGAGGTTTATGCATTCGATTGTACTTGTGTGGTGTACACTTGTGTTAACTATTGTCTTGGTCATGGTATCTAACAGTATTGCGACTCGAGTCCTTGAAATAAATAGCTACAGCACCGCGTGGCCACGAAGTACGTAACACGTGCTAGGGCTGCCCACTTAGGTAAATCGCACGCTTCATCATCATCATCACTGCAAGGCATAAGCCTCCTCCCCTTACGCCAACTATCCCTGTCCTGTGCCAGTCTCATCCAGGTGTTGCCGCAAAACTTTTGGATGTCATCACGCCACCGTTGTAATCTCACGCTTACTGATTACAAACCCATACGTTCGTTCGTCACTAGGGCGCATCTGCAACTGCTAGTGTACTGAGTGTATACCGAACTCCAAGGCGCGTAATAGGTATGATTCGCGTATGTATGAATGAATACTGTATAGCATTACCGTGCTTTAAGCCTATACCTATTCGTACAGCGGACGTTGCAGATTGTCGTTCGAAGTTTATGCATTCGACTGTACTTGTATTTGTGTAATGTACACGTGTATTAACTATTGTTAAATCGATATGTATTTTGATGTTGATCTGCTTTTGTAGTGTAGACTTTGGTAGATGGAGTCGTTGTGTGATGTACTGTGCCTGTGTCTTTAACAGGCCAATGGACTGTGTTATTAGTAGTGTAATTATAGTAGAACAATATATCGATTTTTTTCGTCAATACGCTATGTTTGTACAATGAATAGATTTAAAGTACAATGCATTATTCTAAGGTACAATGTACCTATAACAGGAATAACAAAACTGGTAAGAAAATGTATAATTTCTTTTTGTATTTTGGCTCCAAAATTACTAATTTACATCAATTGTATCGTAATTCCTATGTAACTATTCTATTTTAATATAAGTAAATAGAGCAAATGAAGTAAGTTACGTCTGTGAGTATATTTTTTTCAATTAAAGTTGGCAGATTTTTTAAGTAAAGTGAATTACGCACTTAACTATTGTTCTACTTATTCAACAAAATATTTTTACTTGTGCTATTAGCTATTATATTATTTTCTTGTTAGCTTCTAATAACGGAAATAACGCCTTATATCTATTATTGTAAATTATGATAATACTGATAGAATGAAAAATATAGCCGTAAATAGTAAAAATCTCAAAACAATGATTACATAACAAAAAAGAACAAAAGATTAAAAAATAATTACAGTTTTATAGCAATGCATGCAGCACCCCGACACAGTGCAATAACGACCGCCATTTTACATACCTGAGGAATTATACCATAATGATATACGGGGCCATCCCTCACCGCGGCCGCTCGCGACACTAAACCGTATATCCTCGTCACCGGTACAAATCATCGTAAATACGTCTGTACCAGACATTAATCATTCGAAATAAGAAGCGCCCGCGGCCACGCGATTGGCCGCGGCCAAACGAACAATTATTCAAATGCCGCGCGCCGATTGGTCCGCGGCGCATCGGTTTTTTAACTGACAGCGTGATGGATACGACCCTTCCACTCGTGCGCACTTCATTGTTGTGTATGTGTGATGAGATGCTATCAATCGACGTCGATCGTGAATATATAGCTGTTTTTGTTGATTCATTGCGGAGATATAGAAATGGCATTGAAGAAGTGGCTACAATATGGCTGCCAGCTCTTTCGATATCGTTGCAGTGAGTTATGAGACGTTTTAACGATCGATATCCTGCTCCTAATGGCAGGTTGGAGATTGGATCCTCATTAATATAAGTACATTTCACAGCTTGCATTCTTAGAGTAGTTATTCTACAAAGCATTCCTTAACTATTGGAACTAAGGTACTTATACTCGAAATTCATCTTTAGATACTCTAGCTAAGTATCATCATTTTAAGCTAGTTTTTCACAGTAGCTTTGTTGTAGCTTTACTTAAGGCAATTCTTAACCTCAAAAATGTATGGAAAATCTTGCCCAGAGCTGTAGCAAATATAAATTGGAATTTGACACTGTCGGAAGAAAAAAAACGGCATCAACCACTGAATCGAAATATTTTTCATGTCTCTTTCTAACTCATGCCATATTAAATCAATGTCAGATTTCCTTCGTTCATCTCCTTCAGATTTTTACACATTATCTCTTTGGTTGTAATAGCTCTGTGGAATTCAAGTAATTCTAAATAGCGGATTTTGGTGCGGTGAAAACACAAACTATGAATAATTTGTCTTATTAGGACATCTATTATTGTAGAAATACGTTTATCTGCTCAATGTGTTGATTATAAATATCGATATGACAATGTCGAAAATCAACATCCCTCTCTGAACACGGGAAAATAGGCGCGAGAGCATCTTGTATGTTTGGCTGTCGAACTTGCCACAGAGCAGTAGAATCGAGTAAGAAAACTACGGTAGAAAATACAATAAAATATTTAAAAAAAATATTTTTTTTTAAACACCGACTTCCACCTTACATTCGTACAAACTATCCGTATATGTGACATTCATTTACATTATTGATGATTTAGCAAAAACTGTTCAGCCGATTCCGATAAAATTTTAAGAGGACCACTTCAGCAGTACATTTTTTTAATCGGTACACAACTGGCGAAAATATCGATTACTATATACAAAAAAAAAACATCCAGACGAACATCCTACCACCTTCTTTTTGAATGTCGTTAAAAAATACATCCCCACGCAGTCGGTCCGTGATTGCTATCAAACATATCAAAGAACAAAACATTAATTCTTGTAATTTGTTCACTATTCGCTGTAATACAGTGTCGATGAATGCATCAAGCCATGAAATGAATTGCCACATTTACACCGTTATCATGTTAGCAAATAGCTGTAATTACATTTTATCAAGTCGCTAATATATCGTGAATTACTATACAAAGTAGTAATTATTCGTACCAAAACCTGTGTGCACATTGCACCTGCCAATATATGCTTATATCAATCTATATAAACGTCTAACATGGCCTACTGCGTGATATTTCGCTGTTATCCTACTAATATTATAAACGCGAAAGTTTGTGAGGATGGATGGATGGATGGATGGATGTATGGATGTTTGTTAATCTTTCACGCAAAAACTACTATACGGATTGAGATGAAACTTTGCAATAATATAGCTTATATATCAGAATAACACCGGGTGGATAGCCTTGGAGTCAGAGTTTTCAAGCCGCCTGAAAGCTTCTAACATGGCTAACCGGTTAAAACAACCGGGACCTACAATTTAACGTGTCGTTCGAGCCTCGGTAGCGCTCAGTTGTACATGCCCGCGTTCACCCATCCGAAGACTGACCGTGCTGAACGTTGCTTGCGTTCATGTACATGACTTCGATGATCGCTAACGAACACATATATTCAAGCTACGCTATGAACGCTACATTTATTCGCGAAAACTGCTGTAAGTAATAGTACAACGACAAATGCATCAAACAATGAAATGCATTGCTATTATTACAATTATTAGTGTCACGACAAAACCTGCATATATGACGCACCCGCTACTATACAGGGTTGTACTGTACTGTACCAGCCTTTTTAATAGTCCACTGCAAGACGTAAGCCTACCCACGAAGGGTGATTGGGCCATATCCACCACGCTGGCCCAGTACGAGTTGGTGGATTCACATACGCCTTCGAATTTCTTCTACGGACGTATGCAGGTTGCCTCACGATGTTTTACTTCACCGAAAAGCCAGTGAAGTGAAGTGGTGTGAATGTGTGTGTATACACAGGAAATGTGTATACAGAGTTATTGGTAATCAATTAGCATCCTCTTAGGGCATATTCTGTAAGTACATCAAACAAACAACTTTTCCCAAATCTCAAACTTCAAAAAAATGTTAAAAATGTAGCAATGTATGTACAAATAATTGTTTTTCACATACCTAACTAATATTTACACATCTTGCTTGCATATTGACAGTATGACCTGAGGTAATTAGGTCATTTTTTTTTAAATTTTGTATGATAAAAATTAATACTATTTTTTAGAAGTCGTAGAACAAAAGATGTTTGTTTTGACGTACCTACTTATATAATATATCCTTAAAAGGATGCTTATAGATTACTGGTAACCCTGTAAAACGTACAACAATCGATAAACGTCTAATATGGCCTGCTGCGAGATATTTCACTGTGGCGTGCGCATACGCAGCCGCCCGCTAGCATCTGTCACCAGCCATTACCTTTTTATGTACGGTTTACGATCAACTTTACGGTTTTATACAAAAAATCTACAGTAGCTAATGTTGTACTGTCGCGGAAATCGTAAAGAGGCGTATCACAGTAAAACACTGCAAACTGTTAATTTCTGTAATAAAATGTAAAAGTAACTATAGTGATCGTTTTCTGTTATTTAATTTTAATTAATGTATGTTATGACTTTTTGCTTGGCAAGGTATCAGATGGGAAGACGATATCCGGAAAAATGCAGGTGTTACGTGGAGAAGAATGACTCAAAATCGGAGTGAATGGCAAGCTCTTGGGGAGGCCTTTGCGAATAAGCAAGACAATCACAATGCCGGTGACACAATCTAAATTTATTTTCCATAATATCACTATGCTTATTATTATTATTATAGCCTTTTTTGCTGATTGTTTAATTTTTTTTTATTATTTTTTTTTTTCTTTTTTTTAATTTTATCATGCGATGTCAAGTTTTTGTCATTTACTTACTATCAATATAAAATTCAATCATGCTGTCATGTTTAATTATTATTATTTATTTTTTTTTTTTTTTTTTTTTTTTTTTTCGTCTTTTATGTTTTGTTATTATTTTCCATTTACTTATTAATATTCTATGACATCAATAACACTAATTGTTACTCCTTATTTTCAAATTTCAGCTTGCCTTCTGGCATAGGCCTCTTCCTGGGACTTCCATTTTCTTCGATCTTGTGTCATTTGTTTCCAATTAGAACCACCAACTTTCCTGAGATCATCTTCCCACCTGAGTTGTTGTCTCCCCTTTTTTCTTTTTCCATCTCTAGGGTACCATTCTACTACATCTTTATTCCACTTTCCTTTCCTGTCCCTCATCATATGGCCTGCCCAGCGCCATTTTTGACATTTTATTACATAACTAATGTTTTGCGTTTTTGTCTTCTCTTTGATTTTTTCCATGCTATGCTTATAAGATTGTTAAATAAAGGCTAAAATAAAAAATAAAATAAAAATAAATGACTTTTTGCTATTACCCGTAAATTTGTTGGTCATACTTGATAAAATAGGACCGAGTGCTTATAAAACTGTATTTGCAGTTTCGAGCACTAAATTGGCAAGCAATGTTTACACAGAAAGTAAATAGACAGACGCCCCAATTAAGGACACAAGACCACTCAGTTTTTTGGAAAGCTATTAGGTATTTAGGAAAGATTTGAACTCCTGGATTCCTAACTGATACCTACCTATTAACTTCGGCGACCTGTCACCACATGAATTAGGATATTTGACAGCATGTTCGCCACTTTTTTAACATTCAAAAAAACTTCAATAATATAAAGAGTCTTCTTACTTAAATTTTTACTCTATGTCTACGTCGCATGTAGAAATTGTAGAACCCATACTATGTACTAAGCGGTGTTGGGTTACTGCATGTATACTTTATACGAACACTTTACTGCTTTAAAAACCGCCTATCGCCAAGTGAAAATATTTAAACTCAATAAATTTTTATTACCTAAATATACGATAATAGTTTTATGTTAAAAGTGACTTTATCAGGGCCCTTCGGTCCTCTTAACAGGCGGCTCCTTTGATGTTTAACGCAATTTTAATTGTTTTGTGTGTGGTTAGTTAAGAGGCTGTTAGAGTCACTTTCTCTTTATGTATATTGATTTAGTAATGCTTAATACATCGCTACTTAAAAACTGTGAAAAAGTTACGAGTTTCTAAAATTATGGTTGGAGGAAACTTTTTCATGTTGCGTGGTAAAAAGAACTTAGAAGTACTTAATGGTTTTATTTTTAATGAATTATAATCATATTTCTTGTGTACTAACTAACCCTATAAAACTTAAGTGTTTTTTTTACAGTTTGACAGATACGTGACTAAAATAAATAGTAGTTTTAAATGTTTATACCTAAGTCATATTTAAGTAATGACGGTAACGGAGTAAAGATGTCATTTTCAATAATAAATTGTAAACTTATTGGCAATAAATTATAATCTAAGTCAAATCATACCCTTGTCCTTTATTGTACGTTATTTTTTCATCAGAACAGCATTCTCTTACCTGTAACAACAAAACATGAAATCAGTATTCTAAATCATCAAACAAGGTAGCATACTGTACTGTATCAGCCTTTTTAATAGTCCACTGCAGGACGTAGGCCTACCCACGAAGGATTCTTGGGCCATATCCACCACGCTGGCCCAGTGCGGGTTGGTGGATTCACATTATGCCATCGAATTTCTTCTACGGACGCATGCAGGTTGCCTCACGATGTTTTCCTTCACCGAAAATCCAGTGGTGTTAAATTCCGTACGTAAATTCCAAAGAAGTCATTGGTACGGGACCGGGATTTGAAGCCATGACCTCACAATTGCAAGGCGGGTGTCACTACTTCTAGGCCACCACGGCTGTTCTAGGCCACCACGGCTGTAGGTAGCATAATATTAACCAAATCAAATAAATAAATTCATATTGGCCAGGTGGCCAGCCTATGACATGGCTAAACGTTAAAGTCAACCGAGGTTTGTATAATTTAACGTGTTATCCGAGCCACGGTAGCGTTCAGTTGGAAATAATCATTCGCGGTCAATCATTTAAAAACTGATGATAGGTGCTGACCGTCGCATAGCTTCATTGATCGATGATAAAACACTGTCTGTTATAAGACTATTGTAAAAACAATAATCTACTTTTTAGCACCTAAGGTTGTCTTACAGTCTTAGCACAAAATATTTAAACACGCTTTAAACACAGTTTAACCGACAATATGTTGCGATAAATAGTGTCTAAAGCGTGCTTAAAACTTTTGTGGTAAGACTGTAAGACAACATTAGGTCCTAAAAAGTAGATTATTGTTTTGACAATAGTCTCATAACAACCTATTTGTTATAAGTAATTATTTTTAACAAGTCAAACAGCTAAGAGATGGAAATGCGAATTTAGCATATCACCCAAAATTAACTTGTCACAGTGCACTAAAAGCAGAGAGCCAGCTCGCGTCACGTCTCCAGCAATTTGTGTCGCTGCCGGCAAGAGGCATAATTACATTTTTGAATGGGTTTTCTGTTAGGTATTAACTGTGGCATTCTGTATCCCTGCGAGAGGGTGATACCACGCCCTCTGCTTAGTACGTACATTATGGGTCTAGCTTTTTGCATGTTTGCTATCGTTAATTAATAATTGCTACCGGAGAAATCTATGTCCAGTAGTGGACATTCTACCTATGACTAAAAGGACGAGTTATTAATTTGCATGTCCACTTACAAGGCAGTGGACTTGAGCATTTGGACCATATTCAAGGGTCTGTGGATGATCCAATTGCTTTCTATGTAGTAGTAGTGTAGGTAGTTTTAGCATATAAATTAGTATTATATCTTATTTTATTTAATAAAGGCATTTTTTCCCGCCTAAAAAAAACAACTTACAATCACATGATTCACTTATAATGAGGGGTACGCCCATCAATCAATTTTAAAACAGAAAAAATGCCAATTGCATGGGGATGGGCATATCTAATAATAGAAAACCTATGGCCGTCGTGGTGGTGATGCTTATGAGAATGCTTAGAATAATTTCATATATGTTTGATTGTTGTTATAGCGTTCATAACTTTGATGATAAATGTAATAAAATTAATGTTAAGTAATTAATTCAGAAAGATGGGTGTAGTAAGTGAGTAAGTTTGTATAGGCCGAGTGGCTAGCCCTGATGTAGTGCGCTAATGAGATTCACACGTGTAGTAAATGTGCGATGAGCGATGTTTTAAAAAGCTGAAATTATTTGTTGCCTAAGCTTTGATTTAAAAAAAAAATTATGTGGTAGTCAATCACTTGTTTCTGTATCAAACTTAAATAACTTAATACAATATAAGATAATGAATAAAATTCTAAAATATAAATAACGTTTTAATTCAAAATCTAACCAATATTTCCATTAAAACACTTAACTAAAAATAAATTAAGAAATACATAGAATTTTATCATAATTAACCAATGAAATGTGATATAGCACCACCATTCTAACAATACAATTTCTCTAAACAACAAAGTCCAATTTACTCTGTCAAAATTAATGCTCTTTATGACACACACGAAATCTTCTAGACAAATAACTAATAACGAAACCAATTAAAATACTTTTAAAACATAAAACCCACATAGCTATCAAAAAGCAGCATCAAAAACACTTCATCACAACATATTTAAGGTATTTTTAATCGTTTTTGAGACAATAAAGTCTAAAGTTAGACATGATAATGCGATTTTACTATACTTTATATCTACAACTTTAATATAACTGTTTTACAAACATTTAGACACTTATATTGTTTAATTATTAATGTAGGCGTCTATATGAATATTTATTAGAATAATACAATGCTTAATTAATAACGTTAATGGCCACGATTTATAGGTGAGAGGTTACGTTTTTACATTTTTAAGAGGCATTTCGCAAATTTCGCGCTTTTTCTCTTACTTGATTTAAACTTAATAAAAATTATAAATGAATATTTGTATTTTAAATACATCAAAATTATGATATTGTTAATATAAAAATCGACACAAAAAGTTTAGTTATAATCTTACCGCTTAATTCATTCCTTGCCTGCGCGGGTAAACAGGGGCGCGGGCATAGACGACAAAGGGGACTGAGACAAGTACGGGCGGCGGGTCACACCGCCCTTTGCCGTCTACCCCCGCGCCCTTGTACCGCGCAGGCGAGGACTGAGTTAAGCTGTAGGATTTTAGTTATAATTGCAAAGTATTGAAAAACAGCAAGTTTTTTTTTCGTTTTTTATGTCAATTAAAATTAACATAACAAGAAGCCCGATTACAGAGGCGCCAGCGTAAATTAAATAGCAACGTAAAAAGCGTTCTCTCTATCGAATGCCTAAAGTGAAAAAGATACAGAGCTATGCTATTTAGCTAATATAATTACGATGGCGCCTCTGCAATCGGGTTTAATATAGGAATAAATTATCATTACACGTAGTAGTTAACAAATTGTTAACCCTGAAAGATCTCTTTGACTGGTCTTTTCAAATAGTTGTTTTGGCTGATTACATAAAAGTCACATGTTCAGAAGAGAGAATATAACTCACCTCCTCTTAAGAAAGACAATGTGAAATCGTCGTTAATGTAGGAATGCGGAAAATTAAGAAACCCTTTTATACTAATAGTGTCAGAGGTTAAGAAACCAATAAAATTACTGGGACAGGGGTCACGAGCTACAATATCATTCGGCGCCATCTTGTAAAACTAGTTTGACAGACGATGTTATCGCGGTGAAAGATACTCTGTTATGTCAAATTAAAAACTGAAAGCATTCTCCAAATTATACTAGTAGAGTTCTTAAAAAAAACGTCATATCATATCGTTAGGAACTTATCATTTTCTTAGTTTTGATTGATTTTGTTTTGTAAATCAAAAGGATTTTTTCATCGATAACTTCAAATTCTTCAAACAAAATATATACGGAAATTAATTCTGTCAACTCGTTAATCTTTCTGATAATTATTATTAGGGTTCCGTACCCAAAGGGTAAAAACGGGACCCTATTATTAAGACTCCGCTGTCTATCTGTTTGTCACCAGGCTGTATCTCATGAACGGTGATAGCTAGAACGTTGAAACTTTCACAGACAACAAATACAAAAAACAGAAAAAAAATATTTAGGGCATACAACAAACCTGAATTTTTAGAGTTTTTTCGCTCGATGTTATTAACGGTATATGCTTGAAATATTCACAGAATATTTAGTTAATTAAATATTTTCATTATTAGAAATAATGAAATTAAAATAGAATCAATATTTAATGCGGGGCTTCCATATGGTATGGTTCCCTTCGTGCACGAGTCCGACTCGCACTTGGCCGAATATTTCTTCCACCATGAAGTATTGTTGTTAATTTCCTAGAAACGGCTTACCCGATTTCGATTAATTTTAAATATGACGATTTCAAGATTATTGTTCCCTTTCCAAATAAAAAATATTTTTTTAGATCAGTTCACAATTAACGAAAATATCTATAAACATACACCAAAAAAAGTACATACAGACCAACATAGTAGGCACATACTTCCTACTCAGTGCTAAGTCAGTAATAAATACAGGAATACTGACAATTAGAGATTCAGAAACTCACAATCAAGACGTATAAATATTAGTCGTGAGACCAGGTCTGAGAAGAAAAGCAGTAAGCACTTAAAATCTATGCTAGAGCGAAGGGTACAGCATAGAATGCGATTATATAAAAAGGCATATTCTAACAATACCTAAACTGAGATTGACATGTAGATAAACTCTTTATTGCACATGAAGAAATAAACAAAAAGAAGAAACAAAGTTACATTAATAGTGTAACAATGTGCAGCCTTATCGCTAGCTTAAGTTAGATTGAAATGATTAACGATTGAGAGTAATCTTCTATTGAAGATAGGCGTCCTATCTAGCCCTGTGCAGTGACTCTTCTAACATCTTCCACACCGGTTCAGTTACGAGTTGGTGCATTCACATACGCCTCAAAGTTTTGTCTCCGGACAAATGATGAACGGTGTGCAGGTGTTTCCAGATTTGGAGATTTTGCAGAATTTTAGGGCGAAAGTCCATATTTAAGGTAGTCATATTTAAAGTTATACATAAGGCGTTTTAATCGAAATTGGTATTTAAGTTTTTAGGGTAAAATGATACATAGAGATTTTCGAGGTACACATTTAATACTGGAGAGGTATACCTTTATATTTTGGTGATCCTAAATAATATTTGATTCACCAGAGGCATTTTTGGTAGAACCAGAAAATCCCTAAATTTAGGACAAAAGAAAAATCGTATGTAGAAACACTGGTGCAAGGACATAATCTATATCAATAGACGTAACCTAACCATCTCATCCATGGTAGGAAAGTAACTTAACAAAAAAACAAAGCCGCATTATGTCCGCTAACATTAAATTAGAACCGATCCGAATTAGAGGGCAATCACACTACGTATCTATATGTTTTGAGAGGAGGAACCAATCACGTCGCCGCCAGTTATTTCTGTAATTGTAGCTACATCTCACCATGTTCAGTTACAGATACTACACGAGGGGTACTCCGAGAACTCGATAGAGAAATGATTTCACGCAGACTTATCTTTCCTACCTGGTAAGACTGTGGTGTAAGGCGGATCCATTAAAAAAGCTTCAACACACAAAAAGTCATCCTCATTTTAAACTAGTAGTCCGCCCCGGACTTGGAAATCGCGCTATTCCTGTTATATATCATAAATACCTACTGGGATTTGAAAAAATGTAACAATATTTGTATTAAAGTTAGCGATTTATTTTAAACAAATGTTGAAAGACATAAATAACATTCGGTGAAATGTTTAAAATAGTCATCCGCAACTCCCGCAGAAAGTGGCGCCGTTTGGCTCTTTTTACTATGGCCCTCGTATCTTCGCAACCACTGAACAGAAGATGTTCATATTCGAATTTAAAATTCTGTAAATATAAACTACGTTCATGCTAAATTTCATGGAGTTCGGTTGAGCGGTACTTGAGTTATCGTCGAACAAATATACATACAAACATACACCCTCTGAGACTTCACTTACGTTCGGTCAACTATCAGTTTTTTCTTTTAGTGTTAATACATAAGAGGTAGGTACTTAAAATGTTTTATTGAAGATTCTATAATTTTATTAAGTTTCAATACCTATTGTTAAGAAGCTGCTAAGAAGTAAGGCTATCTAAAACACAAATTACATAAACTAAAAATGGTAGAAAGTACCTAAATGATTATACGTAGAACATTAAGGTAATTTTACTTAAACCCTACAACTACTCCTTCGTAATGAACCTACGAAGCTATGTGCGTTTTGTTAGCTGCCGATTGCTTCAATATACACTATCACCATAGCTATCACTGTCATGAACATGAAGAAATTAGTGGTTTGTAGAGTTCTTTTTATGATTTTAAAGATAAAATATGTGAAAGATCCTATATCAAGAAACTTTTCAATTAGAAGAAGACAGTGGTTTTTAATGGGATACGACAATTACAAAGCAGAACCTACTTCTAAGATAATTTAAATAGAGAACAGATAATACTGTCGAAAACACAACTCGATCGCAACTCACTCCCAATCCCAAACCAGCAGTAGTCCCCGTATCCAGCAACATAACAAAAGCCGGACCAAGATGAACACACATTAGCTCTCAGACTTTGACCGGTTCGGCCATTATTTATTGACAGTGTGAGGCAAAAATACTTCGTCACTTGGACCGTACCTTCTAAATTTCAGCTGGAAAGGCTGGCATTCTGTTTTAGACAGAGAAAATAGTAATTGATGCGTTAAAATACTATTTTCTGCGGACTATTCACAATTGGAATGGTTACTGGTGATTTTGGAAACTGGCCACAAATTAAATTGTCTCTACATTTTGTATGTCACGTCGCGGTGACGATTTTAAAACCTTTCAGTCTTTGGTTATTAGGTAGAGGTTGAGGTATTTGTAATTTGAGTTTTAAAGTTAAGAAAGTATAATCCGAATCAAAGTTTCTGGCAGTTGTGATATTAGCTACAAGTTGCGAAAAACGGATCCTGACTAAAGTTCACTTCACAACTGCGCAAGAATTGGGTTTCCCGCAGTTTGTGGTAATCGCCATGATACTGACTAAGCTCACAGGACCAAAATAAAAAGTATCGGGATGTGTTCATTGAATTTGAAAACAGCTATGAAAACGAAAAAATGCTTTGAGATGCTTACATTTTGTACAGCTTTGTACAGCTTAAAACTAGTTTCATTAATAATAATGAATATAATTGACTAAATATTGAAGGCAAAATATAAAGTCGTAGTTAACTACTTAAGTAAAACATATCACACAAAAAGTTAAGAAACCATGCCTATTAAGCTTCTTGGATTAGCCTACTATACTTAGATTAATACTTGACTAGATAAAGCCAAAAATAAAGATGTTTAGCACTTGGAAAATTTGGCAATTTGCAGTGTGCCAAAAGCTGTCAGATTTGGCTTACCACGGGTCAAATCTTGGAAATTGACAGTTGTCACAAGACTTCAAACAAAATTCAACAATTAAATAATTTTGCCGAAAGTCAAGCGCATCGAGACCAATTAATCTAAGCTACAATAATTATAATAATCTATTTTGGCATCTTCCAAGAGACTGTGCGAAGAACAGTGTGAAAGCTCGCCATTTAAATGCAACTCGTGTCAGACACAAACGTCTGGAGATATCTCGAGTCATAAGATGGCAGTCTTGGCTGTCTCTCCCAGCCAGTGTCATGGGCCAAGCTGTACGTCTCTAGGAAGGGATTTATTGAGCTCTTAGTGTGTCTCTAGCCTGGTTGAGGCAACGTTGATAAACTGAGACCTATTTTTGCTGCATTTTAAAATTACATAAAAATCTTGCAGTTGTAGTATAGCTATAATATAAAGTAACAGTTTTAGTATAGCTATAATATAAAGTAACAGTTTTAATATAGCTATAAAAAAAGTAACAGTTTTAGTATAGCTATAATATAAAGTAACAGTTTTAATATAGCTATTATATAAAGTAACCGTTTTAGTATAGCTATAATTTAAAGTTCTCGAATAGGAACCACGCAGCTTTCAGCGATGCGAGGGACAAACAAATGACATAGAATCTAACTAAAATAATCCGTTGTGGTCTAGTGGTAATGACACCCGCCTTACAGTTGCGAGGTCGTGGGTTCAAATCCCGGTCCCATACCAATGAATTCTTTGGACTTTATGTACGGAATTTCATATTACTGGCTTTTCGGTGAAGGAAAATATCGTGAAGCAACCTTCATAGGACCATAGAAGAAACTTGATGGCGTATGTGAATTGTGAATCCACTATTCACCAACCCGCACTAGACCAACGTGGTGGATATGACCGAATCACACTTCCTTGGTAGGCCTACGTTCTGTAGTGGACTATTAAAAAAAGGCTGGTACTGATTAGAATCTCATGATTGCACTGAATGCACCCTACATAGCCTTATTATTAGTATATAAGTTTATTGAGGAGGCTTTCCAAAAGTGGACATCTTACGGTTGATTTTGGTGATGATAATGTGAGTGACAAATACAGATTTTTTTTTGTAACCATTACAATTGTGGTGTGAGCACACCAAAAAACGTAAATATTAAGAGAGTCATTATTATGTGTAAACAATGTGCGTGTGAAGGTGAACATTTAAATGTGTAGATACGTGTGTGAATGCACTTGTAACATAAGTTGTGGCACAACGAGCCGGATAGACGAGGTGTGACGCGCCACTAGCCGTGGGCGAAATGAGACGAGGGGACGAATGGAGTCGCTAAAGATATCTCATTTTTTCAAAAATTATTCGTATTTCAAACTAACGATTTTTAATAGTGTGTCACTCTGAAATCACCTCAATGTATGAATGTTAGTGTAAGTACGTCACTACTGGGGCATAGGGAAACAATTCCAATGCTTAGAAGTTTTCCTGAGAATGCAGGCATTTTTTATCTCAACTACAATAAAATTTGTCGCTGTAATTCATCAAGTTATACTTGTAGTGATAAAGACAATGAACATTTAAATGTGTAGATACGTATGTGAATACATTTGTAACATACGTTGTGGCACAATGAGCCTGATAGACGAGGTGTGACGTCGCGCCAATAGGACGTGGACGAAATGAGACGAAGGAACGAATGGAGTCGCTGTAATTTTTAAAATTTTGAACTTTCAGACGAAATATTGAAAAGATACTTTAAACACAAATCCAGATACCAGACACCAGATAGAATCAAGAGAAAATGATTTCCAACATGTCTTCTTTTTGGACTAAAATTATACTTTTGTCATGTTTGTAATTTTATATTTTTATGCATATGAGTATAGTTGATTTTTTTATTAATAAACGGAAGCACACTCGGTTCAGGCGGAACTTGACACTATTTTGAGCTTGCAGCCGGCGTTCATCGATTTATAAGACGTTATCACGTCAAAATTGTTTATCGCAAATAATAGTTGAATGGTGTCTCTACAACACTTATATTCCTTAATTCGTCCGGCGTCATCGGTACGACCTCGCGAGACAGTTTGTGCATTTTATCGTGTTCTGTTTGTTTGTGTAACGTACTGTCAACTTTACGACTAGTGCCTGAAAATTGCAATAAACGTCACAATTTTTGCAATTTCAAAGTTGCTGCAATTTGCTGACGGTAGTTAGCTTAATTTGGGGACGGAAATTTTGAAGCATTCACATATGAAAATAATGTATTTTATTTAATTAGGTATATTATCAGAAAAAGAGAGTATGTATATTAATAGATTTAATGTGACAATGAGCACTATGTGTTACATCTTAAAGTTAAAATGTACCAAAACCTAGATTGCAACAATTTTGGATTTAAAAACGGACAGTTTAAATATTTAAAACAAACACAAGTTAAATATGTAGTTATTAGTAAGATTATTAAACGAAGTAGAGAGCATTATAGCAAATCTCAGAATATTAGCCACTTCAAGTATCAATACAAATAACAAGCATTAGTAGTTATTGATAACAACAGTACTAACAGTATGGGATCAAAATTTTATTTGACAGCATATTTAATTTGTATTTCCAAAAATAATTACGTTTTACATAACATATACGACGCGATACTGCTGTGAAACGCTCGGAAGGCGATGACATCCTTATTTTTCAACTAAATTACAACTTAGTTTACTGCTAATATATTCACCTCGAACCGTAACCGCAAATAAGCACTGTCACGGAGTAAAGTTTAGGATTGGCGAAAGATGTTGGTTACAGACTTCCGAATGAATCAATGAGTTTTTCTTTACATAGTAGTCTTTTTTTTCTTTGTACAATTTACAAAGACCAACGTATTGGTAGGTACTTCATATTTTGGTCTGTGTTTACGGTTTGCAAAATTGCCTACTGCTAATACTGCCACATCGCACCAGACACTTCTTCGCGATGTTCCGCTAAGTTCCAGTCACGGAGAAAAGTTAACGTTTGCCGGAGGATGGATGGCCGCAAATGCCCACATTAGTCGAAGAATTCTCATTTCCTTTTTATAAAATAACAAAGGACTGGTGGCATTTTTTTACTGTGGCAAGATTGAGACTTAGCCTACTGCTAATATTGACGCACCGCACCAGACGCTTGTGCGGGTTGTTCCGATAAGTACAGTCACGGAGAAAAGTTAAAGGTCGCTGGAGGATGGATGGCCGCAGATGTCCGCATTAATCGACGAGTTTAATCCCTGCGCCCGGTATAAATCAGCGGTAATTGTGCCGATTTATATTTATCAACCGGCCGATGAGGCTAATGAGTTTTGTCCCCGACTGTACATTATTTAGAGCTGCGGTCCAGATTGGGCTGATGGATCGGGTTTTCAAGTTATGAGGGCGACTTGATTGGGGATTGTATTTTTGAGAATTTATTGACTGAAATTTAATCGACAAATTTTATTTTCAAATCGGAGCTGGAACGGCTGAAAATACAGTTCTTATTAACTATCCGCAAGTTATCTTGGTTTTGAGTGTATCTACAATTATTATGTGAAGGTAATTAAGTATATTTGTTATGTGTGATAGCAGTTTAGGACTCGATTTTTATGTACAGTATTAGTTAATATGTATAAGTATAGTAATAAGTAATGCTTATGAAATATTGTTTTCTTATACCTAAAGACTTCAATAACGACCAAATTAACATTTCTACTTTATTGTGAACAAGGAAAAATAGAAATCTCTAGGAACGTAAGTTATTTTTCAAAATAGTTGCAATAAGTTCTGAGAGCAACACTACTAAATAAAAGTTACGTGACGTGACGGGTTCCGGAAGAGGCGCATCTTAAATTTAAAAATTACGAAAAACATTTTTACAACACACTTTTTTTGTGATCACCTTAAAATTGTCGAAATTAGTTTCAAGAGGTACTAACTAGTGGGTAGATATTGAAATCACGAAACTTACAAAATAAGTATAGTCAATAAAAAATCTATAACCATCAAAAATTAATACGGTGTATTCAGATATTCACCGAATTAATATTCATATAACTGTGAAAATCATAATGTTCAACAATTATAATAAAATACATTCAGGCCAGGTCAAAAGTAAAGGTTTAGTATTATGTAGTCAATAAAAATTAAAACGTTATCATATAAGTCGGCACTCTTAAACACTAAGTGTGTACATTTTAATTTTGTTTTTATCTTGTTATCGTTTAAAGAAACACAAATGAATAAGTTCGCGAAGTACTTACTACATGTAGAAATCTTAATTGATCTTGTTGATTTGAAAATGAACTCAATATTATTGTAATTATTTTGGAAATAGTTTACTAGGTTTGCCAAAAATAGTGCCGTATTTTTTACCGACGAACCACCGGAGGAGGTACTCTATCCGACGCGGATATATTTTTTTATGTATAACAAAGCATAACTTTTTTCGTAGTTGTCCGATTTTAATAATTCTTTTGTTATTGGAAACAGTGTACTTCGAAATTGGTATCATTTAAATTTTATCGAAATCGGCTGAACCATTTTTGATAAATTAACAATAATGTGAAAAATGCAACATCGATCTGCGCGAAATATTCGCGAATTCTGTACACGGGTGAAGTCGGTCATGCTATTTTTTACAAAAAATAGTTATCTCAATTCGGCTTCATGTTTTTGTGTCATATTTTCACTATTTTAGCTAAAATAGGTTATGTTCAGTTAAAATCTTTGAAAGTAACAATTCAAAAATAGAAACAACAACTCGTATTTACCGCGAAAATTTCATTTCTGAAATTTACGGTATTCATTTTCTTTTATGTAAACAAAAAATCAATTCAACGATAAAATGTCATTAAAATTTAACATTAGACGGGATGAGCCTGTTTTGAATGTAAAAACATTTTGGAATACCATTGAGAATTGATATTTTCCATCTATCACTAATTTATCAATTCAAATGCGACGGTGACACTTTCGTTCGGAAAGAAAATTAATTACTCCATTATTTTTTATTTTCCCATAAACCTCGAACTTTCATTAAAAGTAACGCTCTCCATAAACAATCCTAAAGACGAAAGTTCGAAATCTGTCACGGTGACAAAAAATAAAATCAGCGACACGCGAGTGGTATTCTATTGTGAATGGTTCCGTAGAAAATTGAATTGTTACGGATAGGAAGATTTTTGCAACGTTTATGTTTCATCATTTCGTGCTATATATTTATTATATTTCTTATTTTTGTCTCTTTGAATAATTTCTATCCTTGTCTGATTTTGATATACATATTTTGATGCTAGACGACTATTAACAGATAGACCCTAGTAGGTAGTAAATAGATAGATAATCCTTTATTAGCTTAAACGCAATTACATGACAAACACACATGAAAAAACATTACAAATTAGTTGCACTAAATAGCGGCCATATCGCTTCAAGCGATTTCTTCCAAGCAACCAAGTAGTCTATCCAAGCTGTTTTGTAGGATATATTAATTTGTACAAGACTACACCTGTTTATTCAGACAGTTATTCAAGATTATAAAGCTATAAATAAAGCAACTAAACGCAAAAATGGTACCTGTCATTGATAGGTACTTAGATATCGAATTAAACTACGATACCATTTGAATCTTTGTGATTTCTACGGCTTTTAACTCGTAATTATGACAGACGTTTGTTATTTCTCATTATAGCGGTAAAGCATCAATGATAGCATGCAAAACATTTGACCACAACTCAATTGATGTCAAGTGATATCGGATTTGAAGAAGGCAAACACCTTCAGCCCTAATAGAAACTAACATTTTACGATACCTAATTATTTATATCGAACTAAAATAATGCACACAGGTATTACTCACGTGTTTTGGAGTAGTAGGTAATATCTATTCAGTGTTTGACCGCATTTAGTGGTCTTTTTCAAGACTTAAGGACCTACTAGCACGCGGGCTGGTCCCACATAGCACTCAATAGTAGATTGTATCATATGGGAGCAAAATAATATTTTACGGCGAGGGCGCTTTTTTGAATCCAGAGCGAAGTGAGGGATTCTTTAGTAGAATCCTGAACGTAGCGAGGGATTCAAAGTACGTCGCCCGAGCCAAAAATATATTTTGCGCCCGAGTGGTACACTCTACTTTTCATCACCTCTATGAGAAAATTAAAGGCGCCTCATATTTTATTGTAATATTATTATTTAATAAAACGTAGAGTAACAACTAAATTGAAATTAAATGGTATCTAATAATAAAACAAATTAAAACTTTTATTTACATTATTTTCATTCATTTTCTTGGCGCTGAATGTTAGTGACATTACAAATACTCCTAAATTCAAAAAGTGCGCGGCAAAGATCATTCCGGCGCACTTATTTGTTCCAAATTCAAAAAGTACGCGGCAAAGATAATTCCGTCGCACTTATAAAGTTCCTTATAGAAAACACCACCTTTGGGCGCACTTAAAGGCGAACCAAGTAGTTCTTTTCGAATAATGTGATGAAAAAATATTTTTTACTCGTATATAGGTACTCGTAAGAAATTATTGTAGCCACGGAACCCCAAACTAGTGTAACCCTCCCAAAGTCTCAAAGAGTCGGAGCCTCATTGGATCAATCCTCGAAGATCCCAACTCTCATTTCATCAATCGCCATTACCGCGCACATATTTCTGCCTTTCATTGTGTTATTTCGAATAAACTATCCCTAAGATACATTCCGGGACATTTTATGACCACTTTTGACATGTTTGTGACGGTGGGACCATGCCACCACGGATTTATAGATTCCGAACCATTTCCTTCAGATTTCGTGTCTCAGCGGTCAGTCTTTGAGTTTTTTTTTTTTGGCTTTTTGTCATTATTTTGATTTAATGTTATGTGCGTGGAGTTATTTTGGCTGCGGGTGAGATTTCGGATTTGTTTGGCTTTATTGTGACTGGCGATTTTAATTTCTTTTAGGAAAGATTTACTTTAGTTTAATGTCATATGTTACCTACCTATTGATTTTTTCAACACTAAACTTTTAATCACAATTTAGTGCGTTTGATAAAGGGCGGTCTTAGTTATGTAAACTGTGTCGTGAAATTGTTTTTTTTTACATAAAATTAACTAGCTATCTAAATTATAATTCCAAATAAACTTGAATGGAACGCAAATAAATTTAAAAAGTTATAGTTTAATAAAACTACACCATTTTTCGTGATTGAAGTAAGATTTTGATATCCACGATTCATTTATTTAGACCACGACAAACAATCTAACCTACGAGTAGTTTGGACAATATTAACTTTTAAATCCCATTTTCTTATATATTTACTACATATGTAGCTAAACCTAACAACTAACAACCGAAAACAATTGCTCACCGCCGAACATAAAGAACAGGTAAATCTACACATGAAAAACGTTGACTTATACCGAATTATGGATACGCCTCGCTGCCCCTAATTCTGTCCTTGTATTAATATAATTTACGTTCCACAGTGTACAGTAAACCACGTCGGAGTTATGCTTTGGAAATCTCATTTGAAAAGGTAAAATACTGACTGACAGACCGAGAAAGGTTTATGGGCAAATGTGTCTTGATTCATGCGATTTGTTTTCTTTTCATTTTATGAACGAAATTAGTGGGTACGTTATTTCGTGGGCGTGTAGAGCTGTAGGCCGTGTCCATGGATATAAGTTATGTCTTGTTATTTCTGTGTATTAAATAAAGTGTATAGAAGAATTGAGGTAAAACGATAACTATTGGACTTTGATTTTTGAGATGCATTTCTGTTTGTACTCGACTAAATAATTACATTTAAGTTATACAAAGGCGGATCCTTTACTAGTTTTCCTATAAATCTATAATCGGTACTTAGGCCATGTTGGAAGCGGCTTGTGTCCAGCACTTCATTGTAAATAAGATAAGGTCGCTTGTCCACTTTGTAACACTTGAGTAAAACTACAAGCACATAATTAATATTATAAATATTAGGGGACATCTTACACACGGTCTCTGACCCCAAACTAAGCAAAGCTTGTGATATGGCTGCCAGAGACTGATATACTACATACATATTTTAAATACATACCTAATTAGACAGTGTTATAGGTATTATACGTGAAACCTTTTAAGGACGGGTCTAGTACATGATAGACAAACAACTTTTGTTCTAGGAGTTTTGGAAAATCCCGAAGAACAAGATATAAAAGAATTTTCAAAAGTCGGTGTACAAAAGTTTTTTGTCTAGATGTAGGTACTAGAGTCGACCTTAAAAGGTTTTGCGTTTGGTACTCGTACCTATGACCCTGTATATATAGTTCCTAAATAACACCCAGACACAGAGCAAACACTTATGTTCATCACATAAATTGTTGCCCTGGGTGGGGATCGAACCCACACCTCTTTGATCCAGAAGTCACTGAGCCGCCGAGGCAGGCAATCAATTATTATAAAAGTAATGATTTAAGAACATATTTTATGTAAGTAAACAACTTTCAATTCACAACTTGTCTTCTCAGAATCACGATTTGTCACTCCAATGGAAATTCTAGTTTTCCTCTGTAGAATTAATTGCTAATAGAAATAGTTATTTCTCCGTAAGTTGGACATTACATCAGTCGCTTTCTAACTGCTACTGTGAAATTGCTGCTGTTGCTCATTTTGTGACATATTGCTGTTTATATGATGTAGCTTTGATTAAGCTTTACGAGTATATGGTGAAAGAAAACGCGATAAGGAAACTGATTCTTGGCTTGGCGTTTATACTCAGATACTGAACTTGGTACACAGTGTCTACTACATATTAGCAATTTTTTTTTGTCGTCGGTGATTTTTGATAAATCGATTAAGTCGGTCCCCTTAAAAATGGGATGAAATTTGCTGTCGCGCTATTCGACAGGAATTTCTATTTAATTCGACGCCCATTTCGATAATATTTAGCAAGATTGTTTGGTATCTAAATCATAGCAAGACTTGCGAGTATGTATCTACCTACCAAATCGGTCAAGAGCAAGTCGAGATTTAGTATTATAAAGATTCAGTTAAAGCGATGTATCGCGAGATCTACTGTTCGAAGAAATACTAGTAAAGATAATATTCCCTACATCTGCGGCAATAACGCTCGTTCACTTTGTGGGTTTTTCCATCCGCCACCTGGCAAAAACGCTTCGCTTGCCGGTAGTCTCAACTCGAGAGCTTTACAACTCCATTGATCATCAGTCCTCCTTCATATGTGCCTTATTTGCTGCTATTTGAACTTGCCAATTTGCGGACTATATCAGCTATTACAGTTGTACTACGAATTTTTTACCAAAATTGATTCAAAGCGGTACAAATCCATTAAAAAACTGACTTTAACCAAAATTGGTTCTCCAGTTATTACACTTTAAGTAAATATAACAAAAGGAAACGTTACTTTGGAAATATAAAATATTAGAAACTATTCCATATTTTCAAGCTCTGATTCTGCTTGGTGATGTTTCCTAATTATTCATCCCACTTCTGCGATTGTTTTGCCCGCTCTAACCTGTCATAGATTAATAGCTCTTCTTGATGAGACACGGAGGAGTGACACTGTGAGCTGTCTGAATCACCTTTGCTCTATTTTGACAGCGCGGACTGTAACACCAATTTATTTGAATTACTATTGAAAATAAATTTCAAGGAATTTGTTATTGTCATGACGTTTGACATAGACATTGTTTTACTGGGAAATAATTACAAAGTTTATATTCTAATAGTACAGATATTAGCTTACGCAGTTTTTGTGCAATTTAATTTAATGTTTGTATTGAAATTGCATTGAGATGGGATTGAAAAGTTCTCGAGTGGAGATCAAGTACTGGCAAGTGCAGCGTAGTACGTCCACGCACATGGTAGACGGATGACATCATTAAGACCGCAGGATCGCGCTGGATGCAATCCGCTACCAACCGGTCTTACTGGAAATCTATAGGCAAGGCCTATGTCTAGCAGTGGACGTCCTATGGCTGATGGATGGGTTGCAATTAATATCAGCGTTTACAGAACATTATATGCTTGCACTTGATAGGGCCATACGGCCAAGCCCAACACGCTGGCTCAATCACGGGTTGGCAGATTCACATACGCTTTCTAATTTCTTCTCCGAACCTTACTTTTGAACTAACAAAGTTTGAGTAGTCAACATTATGGCGCCATGCAAAAATCTTGTTCACGAAGAGATAAATGTTAGACTTTTATTTTTTTGTTGTTTTTAAACTTTCGCGATTTGAACACATTATTATTTTATACTACGGGACTAATCGCGCGCTAAATGGAGTCGGGATGAGGAGGTATTTATTTATCTCGTAATTTTAGTGCGCGATTAGTCCCGTAGTATAAAATAATATTTTTTTTTTTGTGAAAAGTTGCAAAACTGAAGAAATTTCTAATGATTAAAAGAGGTAACAGCATTCTATGATCAATTCCAACACCAAAAGCGTCACCAGTATCTACGTTGTCAACTCTTCTGAGTGAAAAACATTCTATAGGTATCGCTTTTTTAAAATGTCATACCTTTATCTTATAAGTAGATTTTCGTAAAATATTCTTCTAGATCGTTCTAAATTCCACATTAATATACTATGTCAACGTATATATATTACAAAAAAATAGTTGAACGAGGAACTTATTTTTCATTCACACATGCCGAACATTAAGATCCAATCACCATCAGATAGCCAACTCGGGGCAATTATCTCAAATACACCTATTTAGCTGGCACACGTTCCGACAGAATATTATTAAATAGTACCTAATGTTTAACATTATTATTTTACTTACCATAATATCCTTAAGTTAAGGGGAAGATAGGTATTGGCAGCTATCTCACTGGCGTATTTTAACAAATTATGAAATTGTTGGAATAGATTTTAAGAAAAATATTCATAATCATATTATGTTTAAAACTGGTACATCACGATGTTAATAATTTGAAAATATTCACGCATACGATTTTACCCATTTATTGGTGTGCAATACCTACATTTATGTAAGAATATGATGTAATAAATAATCATTAAAATATTTGTCTTTTAAAAATTTTAGATGTTTTGCAAAAAATGATGAAACATGTGTTTAATAAAGCCGTGGTAATGGTGGTAATGAAGCCGTGGTGGTCTAGAGGTAGTGACACCCGCCTTACAATCGTGAGGTCGTGGGTTCAAATACCGGCCCCGTACCAATGAGTTCTTTGGAATTTATATACGGAATTTCACACCACTGGCTTTTCGGTGAAGGAAAATATCGTGAGGCAACCTACATACGTCCGTAGAAGAAATTCGACGGCGTATGTGAATCTACCAACCCGCACTGGGCCAGCGTGGTGGATATGGCCCAATCACCTTTAGTGGGTAGGCCTACGTCCTGCAGTGGACTATTAAAAAGGCTTATAGAGTAGAGAGTGTTTAATAAAATGTGACAAATTGCCTATGTTCTACAAACGATATGAAAACATCCCAATTCCGAAAAGAAGGAACGCGCGAGAGTGACAGCCATTTATTTATGTAAATCAAATTAGCACGGTAACACCAATTACTCTACCTGATGAAAAATTATGTCAAGTTTAGACTACAATAAATCATTTGCTAATAAATAATAACCAATAATAAATTCGAATAAAAATGAAAACACAAATAATAATAACAATTATACAATGAAAATAACACAAACTACACGATCATTCATTCATTCATCACACCTTTCACAGTTGCCAAACCCTATATCCCCCTTAATAAACATATTTAGCATAATATCCTGCTCGTTAAAAGGTTAGAGCCACACGTAACCCGTTGCGCGACGCGACTCGACAGCTGCGCCTGCGACTATTTTTGTCGCCGGACGGAGAATCCGCGTTTTTCACTGTCCATGCGCGCATCAATTCCTGTCCGCATTTGTTAACTAATGACAGATGTTTTACGCCTTTAGGCCTGTATTCTGGCGCGATCGAGATTGTAGATAACAGAAAAAATGCCAAGTCGATGTTGTAGATACCACAGATCTGCGACCGTACATCTACTGTGTACGTGTTTTGACGTTTGGTTTCGCCTTATCGTCAAAACGTCGACAATACGGGGACAAGGAACAACAGTAACTTGTTCTCCGATTTGTAGTACGTAGATACGTAGGAGAGTTGTGAGGCAACCTGTATAAAAGAAGTACGAAAATTCTATGGCGCATATGTGAATTCTTCAACCCCCACTGGACCAGCGTGGTGGATATTCACAATTTACCTTTTTAGGTAGCCTTATTTTCAGCAATTGAATATTGAGAACGATGGTAAAGGGGACTTGTTGTTGATAACTGTTATACTCAGCGTACAATAAGTTTAATTTTCTTGTTTCGTTGTAATAATACAGTGAATCAACCGAATCAATAGGTAATACGTGCCAGGTGTGTCAGGTGATCTAGTGATCACCCTTCGTGGGTAAGCCTACGTCCTGCAGTAGACTACTAAAAAGGCTGGTACAATACAGCATAGCACAGGTTACGTGGTTAAATCTGCCGTTACTACATTGGAAAATTCGTTAAGTATCTGAGACGATATCGAACGTCTGAGAATATCCCCAATCATTCCCTTAATATTAACAACATTCTTTCATTCAATCATTGTGAATCCTGTGTCCAGGTAATAAAGACTATTTTAATTTATTTATCGTCCGCGCTAAGTTTGTGAAAAGGTGCGCTACTTGCCGTGTAGCTGTCACTGTCATAATGACAGCAGTGTTTAGAATGTCTCTTCTAGCCCCTTGAGACGATGTTTTTAGATCTGAGTGCAGGAGATATCAAAGCGGAATTTTTATTTAGGTAAATTGTGCCCCATATTTTGATCGCATCAGTCAGAGTAAACTTTAATGTGAGTTGTATATATTTATTCCATTTATCCATTCATTTTGGCAAGTGTTCATGAAGTTTTGTATGGAAGATCTGATATTTTCCGATTTCTGGATTAACTCCATAGTAAAATTTGGTCAAAATGATGAATTCCTACAATAATATTTTAGAAAATATGCGTAATTTAGAAAAAACATACAGTATTCTTGAAGTGAACTAACATGATCTAATTACGATTAAAGCGACGGCTCACTTAATTAAACGGTTAACGGTTGTTTAGCCATCTCAGAGACCTTCAGGCAGCCTAAAAACTCTCTCAATCTCATATTAAGTTAATTTCAATTCTAATGACAACTACTAATATCAATTGACTCCAACCTTCCACCGCTGAAGTATCACAATAAAAACTCCACTTTCTATTTCTCCACCCAATCAACATGTCAACGCATACGCGAACTGCACGTCGACACGCTTCGGTAATTATTCTATGACCGGCCGTCATCGAGTCATCAATTGTTCGCGAGTTGGAGATGCCTCTTCCATGTCTACTGCGTCGTCAGAAAGACGGGCTATCGTCGCTTTGGCAGCACGCGGAATGGACGTTAGACGCAACAGGCAACGAGCGACACACGCATGTTAAATGCAGTGTCGTGGAGGTGAGGTTAGGGCTGTGCGGCACAAAGTATTTTATAAAAAAAAATGTCTAGCTTTAAAACAAGCCAACAATTAGCAAACAAATGCTCAGAAAACACTTAACATTTAACAAAAAAAATATTCTCCAAAGTGATTTGTTTGTATGGCAGCCATATTATTGTTCTCAGAAGTCTATCTGAGCGTCACTTGCCCGCTAAAACACAGAAACATAACTTGCGACACATGACTTGCGACTAATTCTCTATAGTATTAGATGGATCGTCTGACAATGTCGATTCAAAATTGTTTATTGAGAATAGTTATCATGCCTTAATCCTAAGGCTATAATGATAATGAATTTTCTTGTTTATACATTGATATAATAGGTTAAATTTTGTGATTCTTACAAAATAAACATTCATATAGAGAAACAGATTAAGTCTCTGCTTAAAATTTCATATTGGGCCAGCCCTAGAGACAATCAAAATGGCGCGGTGCGTATAATTCTAGCACTAATCGGTGCGATGCATCACTTGTCGCGCTGCGCATACGTCATTGATATAGATCTACTGAGTACTGTGGCACCTGCATTTATCACGGATATACTGTCATTTGATGGGTTATGGAGTTAAATACCTCATTTACTTAGTACTAATTATATTTTTACTTGGACTTTTTGAAGCGCTAGCTCTAAAAGCTATCTAAATAGCGTAATGCCGGTATCACTTGTCGAGTCGTTGCGCGTGCGTCTTTCTATCAACATGGTTATGTTATAATTATGTACTGTGACTTATGTGACACTAACACTGAATCCTAATCTACTAACATTTAGGTGTCTATAGTGATCTATTCTATCAAAAACATCTATTGGCAACGCCCGGATGAGTTTGATAGGCACCTGAAAACGAAGATTGGTGATCGAGCGAAGAAGTGTATGTCCTATAGTGTGCAGAACCAAGCTGGTAATGATGCTGATGACTTTTCTACGTAAGATCTATAAATTAGTGTTATGCCAGCCCTAGAGACAATCAAAATGGTGTGGTGCATATAATTCCCCCGCTAATCGGCGCGATGCATCACTTGTCCGAGCATCTATGACACCGGTCTGCGAGGCACCGCGACACCGGCACTTCGCGCGTGATCTACACGCGTTTAATGGCTGACGGGACACGTTTTATTCTTTATTAATTTTATAAATAAATAATTGTTTGATTACATATAGACCCGAACATGCAGAACAGATTAGTCTCCTCTACAGCTGGAGGGAGAGCGACCTGCGCGTCAAGTTCAAAGTGTGCCATAGTCCATATCGTAGAACTACTCTTGTCTAGTCCAAGTATCAAATGCTAAAAGTAAGCTGAAAAGATGATGTCCTTCACCAAACTTAGGTAGTGACTAACATGAAACACACAGCAACACACAGCGTTAAACTGACGCGCAGGGTTAAGTGATGTATTCTGGTGTTTAGAGAAATTGGATTCTTGGAGAAATCAATTTAGGGAACTAATTAATGATGTTTGCTTCATTTTTGATCACACATGGCACAAAAGAGTTTTTTATTTCAATGAAATGATTTTAATTTATAGTGCATCTTACACTAGGTTTATCTCAAAGAGTTATTTTTGTGATAAACATTTTAAAAATTAATTCATTACTATAATAATAATTCAACGCTGACATAAGTTGGTTAAAATGATAAACACTTCACAAATTCGACGCAATGTCAGGACTGCGAATTAGGTCAGTTGGGAGAGCGTCGGGCTAGTAATCCGAAGACGCAGGTTCGAGTCCTGCATTTGCGACGAATTTTTGAAATGTTTATCACAAAAATAACTATTTATTTATTTCATTTATCTGTTTTAGGAATCTTTTAGGATTCTTTAAGAAGCGGCCAAGCGCTGATGATATTACCATATTTAGGTATTATGTACCGATCGACAAATTGTAAATACAGAACATGATTTGCATCCGAGTTATTCGACTAAATACGATGTGTGAATCATAATCTCACATAATCTGCAAACATGTCGCTCAATCATGTCGCACGCTATAAATACGCCGCAATCATGTCGCGCGACACAAATAACCGGTTAGTCAGCGACATCTAGCGGCAGCCAAACACAACATTCGACAATTGAATAATTAGACTCGACAGGGCACGATCTCTGGCGTTTTGGCAACCTCCACCGCGATTATGATTATCTACGCACATAAATAATAATACATCACAGATAATAGACGGAAAATACTATTATATTGATGCTTCCTTTGATGTAAGGTAATAAATATCGTAAAGTTTTGCAATAATTTGCGGGTTGTCCGCCCAATGGTAATTTACAAGTCTTTCACAGACGAAATAATGGCTAAAGGATGTTATGTCATGTCTGGATGGCTCAAGATGTCAGCTCATTAGGTAACAAGAATACCTAGCTAAAATATTTGTGACCTGTTACGTCAGGGACGGTCTGCTGAAATGCAGGCAATAACGGATCTTTTTACTGTAGATATGACTTGACATAATTATGAAACGCACAGAGACAGCTATAATATATGGTGATGATGGAGATACAATAAACAGTTTGTCTAAATAATCAGAGCAAATAAAAACATCTAGAGAGAACGTTGTTGAACAGTCAAGTGAGGCCGGTTTTTTATTAATGTGTGAATGCGTCGGTGTTGCGCCGCCATAGTTCGACTGACAAGCCAAGGCGTAGTTTCGGTGTTTGTGGATGTGTGTATAATTGTATGTACACGGCGAGGCGTAGTTTTGGTTGGCTTCACTTGTTTGTTCACAACATTCTCTCTTGATTTTTTATTTGCTCTGAGGTCTAAATACTGTAATTTTAAAATATCATTAGGGGAGGCCTATGTCCAGCAGTAGACGTCCTATGGCTGAAATGATGATGATGATGATGATGAAAATATTATAAAGTTAGAAATTATGAAGGGTTTAATAAATAGTAAATTAATAAAAGTAAATAAAAAGACAGTGTTTTTAACACTTTATTATAGACGTCCTGAGTATTATAGGCTTTTTCTTATTACCTGGTTGCATTATTCATATTTAAAAAAAAATACTAAACTTCACAAACCTGCTACTTACGTTGAAATAAAACGATGTTACTACAAATGATTCAACAAATAAACAATTTTTACTACTTTAAGCACTCCTGCTCATCAAGCAATTATACTCTCTACCATTCAATTTTATACATCAACGATGATATTAACTATAGATAGCTAGAGACTTTTTATTATGTATATATTCGCCTCCACAAAAATAATAGCACATAACCATCTCACTTATCACATAAAGCGGAACACAAATTAAGTAGCGATCCATCTAACGACGCTCCAAACCATGGCCATAAACCAATACGTTTTATCAACCACACAAAACTTTTACGACCATTACTTTATCAGAGTAAATATAAATAATAAATATAAATAAGTGTAATTCTGGTGGGATCAATCAGCCGTCAGCTCCGCCTCTGCTCGTAAAACCTCCAAAAAATAGTTTGAAATTCTAAAAAGGGACATATTAGACGATATATTACTATGCTTGTGGGAAAGGGGAAGTATTGAAATAGTAAGCGGTAAAGAAGTCTCTTTTGGTCTGCAACTTGCCTACAATATGATTTACTGTTTGATCAGCAGATTTTGTTAGTTGCAGTTGCAGTTAGCATAATTATTTCGGGCAGCTCAAAAATCTGATTCCTGTTTTTTCCGTGTCAGTGTTTGCTCTCGACAAAAGACTCGTTTGATAGTTGGTACTCGTATTATGTTAGGGACTAAGTAAGTAAGCTCGTATAGGTCGGGTGGCTAGCCCTGGTGTCAGTTTGTGAGTTTGGTACTTATAATAGTTTACTTTATCCCATTGAGATAAATTTAGGTGTTTTTTAAACAATGGAATTTTTGTGGAGTTCACGTTTTTTTATCTATAGCCAAACTGTAGAGCAGAGATTTTTACTAACCAAACATATTTTAGAACTTAGAACGTTAGGAGGAAACTAGGAAGACTATTTGATTATGTAAGCTCGTGCTACAGCAAATTCAACCAATCAATCAAAAAGTCGACATAAAATAAGGTAAATGAAAAATATTGAAGCCTCTGATTCCCGAACTAGACAGGAGCTGTACTACGGGAACCAGAATTAAAGTAATTATTGGTGAAGTGTCAATAATATAAACTAATATAAACTTGGCACGTCACTTTCGTCGGAAGCCGTGGTGGTCTAGTGAAGCCGTGGTGGTTTAGTGATAGTAACACCCGACCTGCAATCGTGAGGTCGTGGGTTCAAATCCCGATCCCGTATCAATGAGTTTCTTTGGAACTTATGTGCGGAATTTCACATCATTGGCTTTTCGGTGAAGGAAAACATCGTGAGGCAATATGCATACGTCCGTAGAAAAAATTCGATGGCGTATGTGAATCCACTAACCCGCACTGGGCCAGCGTGGTGGATATGGCCCAATCACCCTTCGTGGGTAGGCCTACGTACTGCAGTGGACTATTAAAAAAGGCTGGTACAGTACAGTACAGTACGTCACTTTCAGTCAAAACAAAGTTGGCTCTACCACCAGCCGACCGTTCATGACTCACCCATTTAAAATTCCAAAAACCGACATATTAGACGTATATCGCCATGCTAGTAAAATAGATAGTCTGATGCCGCTCGGAATAACTAATTTAATTTTATGTCTCTCGCTGGGATGATACCTGTCCGCGACCGTCATAGATTCCTGTGTCGGGTCAGGCCAATTTATTACTTACTATATCATCCGAACTTATGTCCGGACATAATAAGTTTCCACGGGGCTAAGTTGAATTTATTGTTTATAGGCACGCGGGGATCGGTCCGTCCGTCCGACTTATTAGACACGACTCGATCTGTGATATATAAGGCATTAGTTTCGATGGGCTTTTGAGGTTTTTATGAGTATGGCTTGAGATAGGGAAGTTGGTTTCGATGTGATAGCCCTAGACCGCCTTACTGAGAGTCATGGTTCTGAAAGAGAAAATATCGCACAGTAAATCGGCTTAGCATCAGGCAGTATGTGGAGAAATGAAAAACAAGCACAAAAAATATACATTTTTAGTTTGTTGACCTATTTTTACAGTGCTTTTTTCCAGACTAGGTAATCCGAAGATGCAGTTTCAAGTCCTGCGTTCGCGACAGTTTTGGAAATGTATGTCATTTGCGCCCCGGTTGTCATTTTGCGCTTTTGTCATTTTGCGACTAAACCGTTATAAAAATGATATTTCATTTTGATTGATAAAGGTAGGTGATTATCGAAATATTGAACTAATTTTCTGTCAAGTCTATTAGAGTGTGTTAAATTTTTTCATACAAACATCTGTCTGTATCAGCCTTTTTAATAGTCCACTGGACGTAGGCCTACCCACGAAGGGTTTTTGGGCCATATCCACCACGCCCAGTGCGGGTTGATACTATCTGTCTATAATACGTATTTTTAAGTGTTCTCCCTGAATTCATTTTGTTTGAAAAATCAGTCAGATAACTTTATTTGTAAAAAATAATTAGCAAATGTTAGATATGAATACAAAAGATAATTGTAATAAAGAATCTGAGATAAAATCAAAGTACAGATATTAAACGTTAATTAATCTACTGCGTGGGTAGTTTGTCTAAATTAATTTCATTAAATTTTTATGTACAACATTATTTTAAAAAAAATCTCTTAGTACCGCGATTAGTAGGTATAACTTAACATAATACAAACATTTAAAATCTTTTATGTACAGCTTCTTTAATCTCTCTATGTTCTTGTCCCCAAAACAACCACAGACTAGAGACTATAAAATTTTACGACAACGCTCATAGTCTCCATTGGTCAATTCTAAATCGATTTCTAATAAATTTTATCCTCTTCGTAATCGTCGATTACGATAGCCAATAGCAGACACTTCCTACAATAATTCCATAAAATAACTGACCAATAAAAGTCGTAACAAATCTATAACAATCACAAAATCAACTGAAATATTAATTAACACTCAAAAAATGAAAAACTTTAATTAAAAGTCGTAACTTTGTACGCGACGTTGGATTGAAAATTTTTGTTCATCGAATCAACCAGTCCCATCCATAAATAATACGCATCATATTGTAACAAATTAGAGGTGGAATGGACCAATCAAAGTAATTCATGTTTATATAAAATACTATCGTAATGTTGGAACTGGAAGGGCCATCAGTTTGGTGCCGGAAAACAGTTACAGAGCTTTCAAATTGGGCTTATATCTCACGCATACCAGTTAAATTGACTACTTGCAGTATTCGTGTGCACTGCAAAACAATTTGCTGTTATAATTCTTAGGATTAGGATACTGGAATTTGTCTAATTTTTGTAATACTTCAAAGAGACAATTAGATGAGAAACGCATTATTACGCATAATTTAAATCCGTATCTTTTGATAAATACTACATATATGTATAATAATATGATAGAATAGGTATGACACAAAAAGAAAAACTTTTTAAAAATTAGAATGACTTGAAAAGATCTTCAAATATATTTTTTCTGGGAAGTGAAATTTTCTTGTCTTTTAGCTGAATTATCAGGTAGGTACTGTACTGTACTTTATCAGCTTCTTAATAGTCTACTGCAGGACGTAAGCCAACCCACGAAGGGTGATTGGGCCATATCCACCACGCTGGGCCAGTGCAGGTTGCCTCACGATGTTTTTCTTCACCGAAAAGCCAGTGGTGTGAAATTCCGTGCATAAATTTCAAACAACTCATCGGTACGGGACCGGGATTTGACCCCACGACCTCACTCGCGATTGTAAGGCGGGTGTTACTACTTCTTGGCCACCACGGCTTCAGGTAGGTATACTATCCAAAATTTTCAGAATATATGTGTTAAGTAACGCACATAATTATTCTTATGAGACGCACTTGTGTGTGCACTGAAGTACCTACCTTATACATTTTACAGAACCTCAATCACTGAATTCCACTCCCCCCGTCCAGACAAGGCTTCTGATAGGGATATAAATTTAAAATATTACGACGCAGCATTAAGATTTGAATAAACATGTCGGGCCGACCGAGTCGTCGAGCGTCGTCGAAAGTCGTCGAAACTCGCCGGTCGCAGCGTGACGCGCGACATTTGACGATATTATTGTCGCACGTCGCCTTAAGGCTTCATTTACATGACTTGTGGGGCGACTTAATGAGCTGTTGTTGTATCCTTACACCTTTAGGCTGGTTTTCATTAGAGATGAACTGTACAAGAATGAGTAGCGAAACCGATGACGTTAAGCGAAGCTGTGAAATGCTGTGACGTGAAGTAATCCTATACCGTGTTACAGACAGAACGCTAAGCTAAATTAGTTTAGTCATAGAGCTAGTGTATCATAAAAAAGTTATAGTCTCAAATTAAGAAACAGTTTTAAAATGTGGGCCCCGTTTTGAACGACATTTAATGTAATTAGAAGGTAGGCACAGAAAATATTAGAAACTTTCAGCTTACACAAATTAATTTACTTCATCATTATCATCTTATCGGTTATCAGACGTCCACTGCCCAGTCTTAATGGGAATCTGTCCGAGAGAAACGTCTAGTTCTCTCGGACAGATTCCCATTAAGACTGGTTGGAAAAAGTTGCGTACCTAAACTCTGTACTACGAGTAAGTATACTTAAGTATTCTTTATGTGAGATAGTTCGCATCTGCCAGTTAGTTGCCTGTGATTGCATCGACCATATACCTCCGCATTACTTCGATATGATAGTTCGCTCGGTCGTGCATCAGATACCGCGCGCGCCATCTATCGTGGCAGTCGGCGATCTAAATAACAAGTCGATCGGATATGTCGCCCGTCGCCTGCTCCGCTTGTTAGCCCGGGTAATTAATGAGTAACGTATTTCATTGTATTGAACTAGCTAGATGTCATAGGGAACGTGACTGAATTACATGAACTATCAAAGATGAGGAGGTCCTTAAAATACCACGCTTGCAAGAAGGAGCACGCTTAGGAACTCCAAGAGGAGAGGATGCTTGAAGGAGCAGGAGGTCCTTAGGTTTTAGAGAGTCCATAAACGAGAAGGGAAGGAAAAAGTCTCTTGACATATACTAAGGGCTATAGAAAACGTACGGTGGCACATGTACGGTGGGGAAAAGGGGGAAAAAAGTTGCAAAAGGTTGTAAGTATTTGATTATTTTACACATGAAAAAAAGCATCTTGTTAAAGCTTCTATTGTCTCAGTTCTCCAATCTTATTTAAGTACAGGCAAAGAACATATATTAATGGAACAAATATATCAGAAGATAATAATATAAATATATAAACATACATACACGCTGTCAACTGGCAGTGGCTTGAGCGTTTGGATTATATTTAGACCTTCAAGAGTCTATGGATGATCCAATTGCTTGTTATGTAGTAGATTATGTGGGTCTTGTATTTAGTGGTAGTTAATCAAGGCACTTGACCTATAAGAAGATATATAGAAGGTATATCGGATATATTGCCTGACGTGATTTCTACTTGTTAGTTTCGATCATTGATTTACAACTGTATTCTAGATGCCAGATAACAATTAATTAGTAACATGTCTCATTGTACAGATCTAGCCCGTACATCCATCTATTGAATATTCCAATACAATGAGATATCATCATGCTTAGCTACCTTAACCAACCATTTAAAAATGCTTATTACTTACAATGTCTTGAATTCTTTTTCTAATTAACCGCACATCAAAAAACTTAAACATGTTATTTTAATATTAGCTAACTGTTCTCAAGAATATCCTTTTATCCACGCCATCTTTTTAACGTTATTCGTGAGTTTACTTCCAAGTTGATTAGATATGGGCAATATATAAGTCTCCTTTCCTGCTTGTTAGTTGCGATAAGAAATGGCTCGCATTCTTCATTGAAGTGGACTATCAATACTAAGAATCATTTTTAGACACTACAATACTACGTATTTTGCCATAGTTACAAACATACATACTCTACTTTTAGACGTAACTTAAAAAAAATCATAATTAACACAAACTTTTACTTTCATCAGTTATTTTCATATAATTATTTTATACTACGGGACTAATCGAGCACTAATATTACGAGATAAATAAATAACTCATCATCCCGAGGTTTCGGTGGAGTCTACCCGTGACCACGGTCGATGCAACTCGGCCGAAACGTCGGGATGAGGAGGTATTTATTTATCTCGTAATTTTAGTGCGCGATTAGTCCCGTAGTATAAAATAATTATGTGTTCAAATCGCGAAAGTTTAAAAACAACAGTTATTTTCATTTGTCTGGTAGGTATTAAATAGGACGTTCATTGTTCGACATAAACTTCAACAGAGATTAAGACTGCAAGATCATTCCTGAACAGAATCCTACAGCACTAATAAGATCTTCTGAATGAAGCTAAATCATGCTAAAATTTGATGTCTGTCAAGCCGGTTTACGGACGATAATTTTACGTAATAATTCATATGCGTAAAAAACTAAACGCTTAGGTCGATCGTGCCTCTCTATCGCTTGTTCCGCGTTCTCGCTTGCACGCTTGCTCAGGCGGCACATGACATTCAATCTTGCTTTTTCGTACGTACAGCCGCCGTTCATCGATTTATAAGACGTTATCACGTCAAAATGTTGCAGTTACATTTAGCGGCACGTACGTTTAGCGCTGAGGGTAGTATGGAAGGGATAGCTGCGCATAGTGACAGCACTAAGCCCATGCGCAGCCATCCTCTTCAGACTTCGCTCAGCGCTACACTTATATGTCGCGACCTGTATCTAACTTTAGTTTCTCTACATCAAATTTAATAACGAGAATAAAAGATATATGTTGATGCAAGCTAAGTATTTTAGACGTGCAATAAAACATTTTCCATTGAAAACGCACCGGAGTCGGGATCTTGCGAAATCTGCAGACACACCGACGGCCGACCGACCGACCGGCCCCATAATGTTCTGTTTTTGTCTCCCGCCTCCCCCATAAATTATTCTAAATCGGGCCCTATTAGATATTCAAAGGTCAAAACGGAAAGCTGGTGCATTTTAGTAAAACATTGTGCGGTCCGATCGTATATCAATCGATACCGTCTGTAGTTCGGTTCGAGGAAACAATGCGTGCGACGGTGGTGCTACCTGTTGACTGTCGCTCGCGATTTGTGGTCGCTCGCGGCCGCGAGTCGCCGGTGTGCGCTATCGCTTACTCGCGGTCGTCGCGTCACTGTAGGGTTGTCTAAAGCTAGTGCATTATTTTTAATTAAAAAAGAAGGACCATATCTATTCAACTAGTACTCGTAGGTGTAATATTGTCAAGATTGCTCACTTTTCTATAGAGTTAAATTAGTGTGTACCAAACCAACTTCGGCCTTTGCCTATGCTTTAGCCACACACAGAACTTTTATGCGGCCAACTCGAAAAAAATCAAACGTCCCATACAAAATTGCAACTTGGAATCTGCAGTCCGTTTAAAACATCTGTTTTTTTTTCAGGGTTGGCACCTTAGGATCCGTTCGCAATGCTGATCCGAATCACTCTCAATCAGCTTACTGCACCCTTTCTGAATAATCCTTTATCTGTACATTATTGTACTGTGTATTTTTTTATGAAATGAACGTTTACTTTTTATTTTTAAATCATTGATTCATCTTTACCAACGGTGTAATTTACATGAGTTAATTACGAGGCAGTAGAAGAAGGAATAAAATAAAATTTTGATTAGTTATATTATCTATTGGTAATTAACTTTACAAAAGCATTACAAGTTTTCTGGCGCGTGGTAGCCCTATATCGCAACGCAGCGCTCACACGCCACCGCAGTCCGCACATCGCCGACTGAATGGTATCGCCCGCGCACATCTCAGGTAAGGCACGAGATGTCCCTTTTGTTTCGTGTCCAGGACGCAATGCGTCCGTGCATTAAAATATTTGTGTCCACTGCGCGCATAATTAGGCCTTACCAACTATTATCTAAACTATATTCTTTATACAGTAACTGTTGTGCAATCTGTGTCGCTGGCTCTGCAACTAACTATTACACATGCTGTGCCCTTTTCTTAGCAACTATTGTACGAACTGTGTCGTTGTCTCAGTGACTATTACACAGGTTCTTTTTCAACTATTGTATAGTCTGGGTCGTTGGCGAAGTAACTATTATACAAAGTGTGGTTGGCTTAGTTGGTACTAAGTATTGCACATTCTTTGTTGCCATTGTATGGTTGATTGCAGTCGATTATTCGGCTACTTACATATGTAAATACACGTTCCTACATCTGATAAATTGTGAAGTTAAATTACATTTCGTTTGCCTGTTTGTTTGCGTACCTATTTTAATTAAGTAGGTACCTACATGTGTATTGCAAAACACAATATTTCTTTGTAACTGCCGTCAAGTTTGAGTGATTTTCACCTTTTTTATTAGTGGACATTCGTACGTTATAGAAAAGGTTATAAGCACAAAATAGTGTGTTACTCACACACATAATCGTTTAAAGTAAAATTAAAAAGTTAAACTAAAAAGTTTAAAGTGTGCGGAGTGCGTACAAATTTCATGTTTTAACATTCTAGGGAGTGTAGTTGGGTTTGTGGTTATGGCCAATATTTTGGGGCCACATCTGAAATGGTGTAAATAAATGTATGGAACAGCAGAATTTTACGCGATTTTAGAGCTAACCCCATACTAAAAATTGGTCATAGCGACGAACACAACAAATCCTAGAGTAGGTAATGAATACATAGTCTCTCTGTAGGTACCTATAGTCATTATATCAAACAAAAATATCAACTCAAAATTAGTATTAAATATTAGATTTAATTCAAAACTACGCCTCGCCGTGTACAGACAAATACACACACATCCTACGTAAAAGGAAACTACGCCTTGGCTTGACAGTCGAACTATGGCGGCGCAACAGCGACGCACTCACACATGTATAAAAAACCGGCTTCACTTGACTGTTCAACGACGTTCCCTCTGGATTTTTTTATTTGCTCTGAGACTGCATCAGAAGAGTATTACGAATGTATTCACAGTGACACCGTATGTCTACCATTATTTTAGACACAAAATTTTCCCTCAAAATTAAATATTAAAATCAATTCCACCCATTCATCTATAGAGATAGGTCATTGCGAGACATAGGCGTTTCATAGGGACCTCCAATAAGACCAGTTGAAAAAGGCTTGATTAAAATCAATTAAAGTAAAAATTAAGTAAAATTTTCCATAATACCACAAACCAAATGAAGCCTCTTAATATCTCCTAGCGTCCCCGAACGTCACATTAGGAGAATAAGCTCCGCCGCATACGCACGACCAATGCGTTGTCACGCGTTAATTACGAGATGGGATTCATTACATAATTTCAATTTTTTTTTATGTAGGTATTTGATAGTTCGAAAATTAAAATTATTTCACTAAGTGGGAATTTTTCGTCCTATGTTTCCCACTTTTTTAAAATAGATAGAAATAAAAAAATAAAATTCATGAACTGAGTTTGAGAACAATTCACAATTTTGGGATGAAAATTGGTAATATCAACGAGCATAAATATATATCCTGGAGCATTCCTCATTCTCGTTTCCTAGAGACATTCGATAAGACCAATTAAAAGGAAGAGCTTTATTAAAATCCATTATATGAAATAAAATCTTCTAAAATAGCACAGACCAAATGAAACCTCTTAACACCTTCCATAGCGTCCCCAAACGTCACATTAGGAGAATAAGCTCCGCCGCACACGCACGACCGACGCGTTGTCGCGCGTTAATTAGCCCGAGATGGAATTCATTAGCTTCTAATTAAATCAACCGCTAAGTGCAGAACTCATTCGTTTCGAGATTCCGTAGGCTTTAAATTACTTATTTTTAAAATTTAATTTAGTTTAATTTTAATTTAATACTTTTTCACAATCACATTTTTGATGTTTACATTTAAAAATCTGCACCTACTTAGTTTTCAAGATGTTTAACTAATTACTACATTTCATACTTTTACTACAAAATGATACATTTTATCGTGCAGAAACACCTGTATAGTTAGTAGTAATAAACAACTATTTACTTTTTAACCAAAAAGTTTGCCCTGACTAAAGATTCCTTATTACCACTCGCACTCAGGAACTCTAACGCAAGATTTGCCGAGAAGGAAATCGAGCGTAGGTGCAGTTGCACTCTTGATTAATTAAGAAGGCCTAGTCGGTAATGCTTGCCCTAATTATAGTATAACTATTGCGAAAGGTCCTTAATTAAATGTACGACAAGCTTCCTAGACGGTAATAGGCGAAAGCCATTGTATGAAAATCAAATACGTTTGTCTACAAACGGTAGTGTGTCAGGACAAACTTAGGAGAAACATTTTCAAATATTGAACGCATTTCATAAAAGTGTTTGCTATCATGACCGTGAATCAAAAAGTGTAGCTTAAGTGTCTTATTACGCAGGTATAAAAAAATAACTGTACCAAAGAATATCTGATTAAATAGACCTGAATAAGACTACGAAGACATTCTGCAAATTATACATAATGACGGCTCATATTTAAAAAAAAAAACTAAGCAAATTCTATATGTTTTTTACATAACTGTTTTCCGTATAACATTTTTCTAGTTCCCGATTTTAAATTATCATGTTTTGCTAGATTTAATCAATTCATACTTTGTATAAGTTTAGTTAGTTGTAAGTTAGACATTCTAAATAAGATTTTTACTAATTACTGTAATTAGTGTCAATCTAAGTAAAGTATACTCTATTCATGTTGTTTTTAAACTTTCGCGATTTGAACACATTATTATTATATACCTACTACGGGACAGGTCAGTCTACTCGTGACCACGGTCGATGGAACTTGGCCGAAACGTCGGGATGAGGACGTATTTATTTATCTCGTAATTTTAGTGCGCGATTAGTCCCGGATGTATAAAATAAAAATGAGTAGAGTATATTATTATTATATACTACAGAACTAATCGCGCAATAAACTTACGAGAGAAATAAATATCTCATCATCCCGACGTTTCGGCCGAGTTGCATCGACCGTGGTCATGGGTAGACTGCAGTCTACCCGTGAGGTATTTATTTATCTCATAATTTTAGTGCGCGATTAGTTTCGTAGTATACAATAATAATGTGTTCAAATCGCGAAAGTTTAAAAACAACATATACTCTACTCGTAACTTTAAGAGAATTGCTGCCAATAATACTAAGAACAGAATGCACGTAATTTTCAAATCTAACTTGGCCTTTTAATCATGTTGTTGGTAAGATTATAATTTCACTTTGACAATACGACCTGTTTGGAGATGCAGAAGCGGATAGGGCCCGTAATAAAGCTGCCGTTGTCGGTACTTGAGTGAAATAGGTTCGTTCTATGGGATTATTATTTTACAATAGATTGGAGATTGAAGTTTCGTTCGCATCCGGATCGCGAGTTGTTTTCCAATATCACTCAACTGCTTTTCAACATGATAAGCAAATGGGAATGAATTTCTATCTGTTCTTATCGATTTTGAAAAAATGGGAATCATCGAACGTGAAATTTTCTTTTGATTTGATTTAGTAAAATAATTTCATATTTTACTTGAAATTAGAGACAGTTCATTAACTTACAGGCACTAGAGTTAATAAGGGTGTTTGTAGCTTAAGTTTAAGCTTGGTTTTCAAAATTTGATTACAGGAAACCAAATAGATTAAAATGCCAATTTTCGACTTAGCCAAATTTATAAAAAAAAAATATTTCAAGTTTGGTGCACCCGACACACCTACGGATCACACAAGTCTGCGTAATAATAATTATTTATTTTTTATTTCACATCACTATATCCATAGACTTGCTAAAAATATAATTAAATAATTAAAAAAATATATTTCAAGATCATAATTAATGTAAATTAAAGTAATCCGAATGCAAAGCATGAATATGCAGCCCACATATCCGGTAAATTTTCCCTCGTATTATACGGTTTGATCCAGTTGAAACTAGTGTGGTCTAAGATATCCGCTGTGAACCAGTTTGAAGCGGATCAGTTATCTACGTATGATTGATAGCCGGTAGGTAAATACCTGGAGATGGGCGCTCACCGAGAAATTGCATTGACGCTTGCTTACCTGGAAAGGAGATAATATTACATTAGATAGGTATAAAGATTTTAATTATAGAGTAAAGTTATTCTAAGTATATATAACAGTAAGTTTGTTGGTTAGTTTGTTACTCTTTTACGCAGCAAGCGAGGGAAGGATTTCCTTGATTTTTTGGCATGGATTTAATGGAATGGGCGGAGAGTCTCTTAGACTACTTTTTATGCCGGAAAATAAATATCAAATTGGAAATATGGAATAGCACAAAACTAAAATGTCACTCGGAAGAAACTGCGGACGAAAAATAGTAACTAATAAACTATAAAGAACATTTCCAAATAAGATGAAATAAGTAGGGATGGAAAAACGTACATATACTTAAAATACTCTCTCATTATTTATCTATGGGAAGATTTAAAAATATACATACCTAACCTAGATACCATTCCATAAAATACAACTTTGTGCAAGAAAGGAGTACAAATGATAGATATATAAAACCAAATAATAAAACCAAACTAGTAAGTAAAGCTAATTGGTAGAAACAACTTAGTCATTCAAACACTCGCAATTTCCATATGAAACCACCAGAACCGTGACATCACCAGTTTTCCAACTAAAACTGTTTCTAACCCTCTATAATTACCTCTCGTTGAATAAGTAAGGCTTGTCGCGGCGCGTGACACCCGTCCCGTCACACGTCACGATCGACGCGTCACTCGGCTGACGGCGCGTCACATCGCCCGCGACCGACGCGACAGTTGACAGTGCGCGGTGGCGCTTAGAAAATATTTTATTTATAAAATAATTAGGTATGTTGCTTAGCGTATCAATTGTTTTATTATGGAAACTAATGTGATTTTCAGAGTCATTACATACGATACGACTAGGTATACTTTCGATCGCATTCGGCGATCTTTCTAAGGCGGCGGCGTGGGCCTGTGCGCGTAGCCGATGCGTGGTGCGTAGTTTGACTAGGTGTTTGTCTGCGAGCGCCGAAGTTAAGCAACGTTCAGCACGGTCAGTCTTCGGATGGAAGACCGCGGGCGGCATTTACAACTCAGCGCTACCGTGGCTCGGATGAAACCTTAAATTGTAGGCACTGGTTGATTGGCCCGTTTAACCATGTCAGAAGTCTTCAGGTGGCTTAAAAACTCTGACACCAGGGCTTGCCACTGCGCCTATACTTACAAACTAACTTACTTTAGCGTATTAATTTGAAATTTACGTGATTATTTAAATTTCTTATTGTCGTGATTATTTGCTTATTTTCTTTGGAATACATGTTTTGATTTACATTTTCGATTCTTTTATAAAAACTGCGAAAATGTGAAATTTTGCGCTTGAATCTTGAATAGGATATAATATTGTGTCATTCCATAGTTAAGGAAGCAGTAAGTGTAATTTTGATATCTGATTTCTGTCAGCACTGTAATATTTATAAATTTTCTGTTTTTTTTCAAAACTACTAAATATATCATCTCCCAATGTTTTTCTATAGAATGTACAAAACAATCTTGCGAATCGCTCTACAAACAACAGAGAAATCGACTAACATCGGAACAACAACGCAGAAAATCTTACAGAAAACCTGAGAACCTTCTCATTTTTTGAAATTCGGTTGAAAACTCGCATCCATAGAATCAGCTTAGCACCCAGCTCGCGTCAGATATTGCCGAGTGATTACCATGGAGATGTCATTACCATGGATGCGTCATTACCATGGATACGTCATTACCATGGAAATGCGCCGCTGCCGCGCTTGCTCGGGGGAGGATGTTTAATGCAAAAATGGCTCAGCTTAGTTCTTGAAAGGTTGTTGGGAGTTTGTGACTTTTTGGCTTAAGTTGTAGGGCGACGTATTGTTTGGAGTTTCTTTGGAAATATAGTGTTACTAGTTTTTACCCGCGGCTTCGCCCGCATGATATTTTGATTTTTAACGCAATATCATTATAATTTATAGCCTATGTGTTATTCTGATATATAAGCTATATTATTGCAAAGTTTCATCTCAATACGTTCAGTAGTTTTTGCGTGAAAGAGTAACAAACATCCATACATCCATTCATCCATCCATCCATCCATCCATCCATCCATCCATCCATCCATCCATCCTCACAAACTTTCGCGTTTATAATATTAGTAGGATCTGGTTACCCAGTAGGTACAAAGGCAAAAAGAGTGATTAATACTATCGTTACGAACAACGTTTACTATGAGGCCAAACCAAAATTCGAGCAAAAAATCAGCTGCTCTTTGACTACTTACTGCCTGATGTTGAGCAAATATGCGGTCTAGGGTGTAGCACGCTTATCTTTGCTTGTTCTGTTCTATACAAAACTGCAACTCGGTATCGACAAAATGTATGAAACCGCTGATTTTTTTCTCGAATTCTGGGTTGGCTCCATAGTAAAAACTCGGCTTAATACATCAGTTCGGGATAACCTTTTCAGAGGTGTACGTAGATATACTAAACCTTTTCATATGGGACAACCTTCGAAATTAGAATCATCTGGTCCATGCTTTCGAAAGTCGATAATAATAATTTATGTACTAACTAGCTGACCCGACGAACTTCGTTTCACGCGAAATCTTTGTAAATTATAGCCTACTAGTTTTTACCCGCGGCTTCGCCCGCATGATATTTTGATTTTTGTGCTATCCCATAGGAACCCTTTATTTATCCGGGATAAAAAGTAGACTATGTGACGTTCCGTCTTTCAAACCCGATCCAAAAAATTAAACAAAAAACTATTTGAGGGTTGTTCGATTCGACAGTTGATTTTTATTGACATTTCTTGAAGCGCACTCTAGAATAGTTCTTAGAGTTCTCAGATCTTACATAACACTTATCGTTATATTATGAACAATTTACGCAATATCTTTATAATTTATAGCCTATGTGTTATTCTGATATATAAGCTATATTATTGCGAAGTTTTATCTCAATCCGTTCAGTAGTTTTTGCGTGAAAGAGTAACAAACATCCATACATCCATCCATCCATCCATCCATCCTCACAAACTTTCGCGTTTATAATATTAGTAGGATGTGTTATTCTGATGTACGAGTATAAGCATTATTATTGCAAAGTTTCATGTCAATCCGTTCAGTAGTTTTTGCGCGAAGGAGTAACAAACATACATTCATACTCACAAACTTTCGCGTTTATAATATTAGTAGTATATACTACAGCTGACCTTTTTTTACGATTTTATAACTAGTTGAACTCATACTGAAATGTTACTTACAATTATGAGCAGATATAACTATTTTTCGCAAAAAAATGGAACCACCGCCTTCCAACGTGTATAGAATTCGAATAATTTGCATGAATCGAAACGACATACATGTACATTATTGTTGAGCTAAGCCGTTTTTGATACACAAAAATGGCTTAGCCGATTTCAATAAAATTAAAATAGGATATACCCTATTGAAATAAAGATTTTTTGAGATCGGTGCACAGTTGGTGAAAACATCGATGAACACACACAAAACATATTAATAAAAAAAATACACACGATCATAGTACCTCCTTCTAAGTCGGTAAAAAGTGGATTATCGTCGTAACTACTGATTAACTACGTAATTATCCTTACTGGTAAAATATACCTATAGGTAAATCTAAAAAGGGCACTTAACCCTACCGCGAGGGGAAAGCGTGGTAGAGATAAGTGTACCAGCGGCATATAGCCGCATAAGTCCTTGAACTTTGCCAAACAACACCTTGTACAAACCATGCGAACAGCAGACAAAGTACTCTAAATCAAGTATGAAAACTGCAGTATAAAAGCAAATGGATGCCCTATTAAGAAATGTAAGAACAGTAACGTATCGCTACTGCATTCCTACATTTTATGCCCTCCGAGGTTCGAGTTACACTTGCCAAGTCCAATAAAGACTCCGGTTAACTTCAAATACTGCGGGTATCAAATTCAATGTTTATTTATACTATTCATATACATACCGGAAAGTTTGGATAGTTTTTGCCTGTAGTTGGACATAGAAGTCGCAATTACTTTTCATCTCTACAAAATTATTCAACTCATTGTATTTATATGCTATTCATAAAATAGATAATTGTGTGTAGCGTTCAATGCGTAGTTTGACCAGGTTTTCCTTAGCGATCGTCGAAGTTAAGCAACGTTCAGGACGGTCAGTCTTCGGATGGGTGACATTTAAAACTGAGCGCTACTATGGCTCGGATGACATGTTGAATTGTAGGTCACGGTTGTTTTAATCGCTTAGCTATGTCAGAGGCTTTCAGGCAGCTTTAAAATTCTGACACCAAGGCTAGCCACTCAGCCTGTACGAACTTACTTATTAGTAGTAATTAGGAATATAAATTAATTAAAAATATTATATTTTATTGCGATTATTATTTAACGATGCCTCTGTACAGAGCTTATGATTTTATTTGTATATAGTAAATTGATGTACCTACATATTTGTTACGAATGTCTGACAATTCTCAAAAATTAACAATTATATTATGATCAAACCTATTGTCTAAAGAGGGAATCATGGAAGTTAAAACTTATATTTTTGTTTATGTTTATTGCTGTTGTCGTTCTCTGATGTAATCCAAGCTATATTTTTTCTTGTTGTGAGGGTAGATAAGAGTAGGTACCTAAATAAAAGTACTGTAATTGTGACGAGTCCATGGTAGAACCATTTTTATAATTTATTTTTCCTAAGTAAAAATGTGTAAATGATATACTATGACAATAAATGATATTCTATTCTATTCTAATGGACAAGATATTCCTAAATGGAATCTATTAATAATTTAATTTTATCTACCTATAGGGTACCTATAATTGGGAACGTACAAAACCGTAGAGATACAATTTAAATTAGACACTTAGTACAAGTCATAGTCTATATTATAATATTATATTACATATTTATATAACACTAAACGTCTGTTTAAAACTACCCATTAGCAGTTTAACACCTACATTTTACCCATGTCTCCGCTAAATAAATATTTTGACTTTGACTTTGAAATTAATTGATATAGTAATATAAAAGCCATATATAAATTTTGCCGTCTCCATGAAATCGCAATCATCATCTGTGACACCTTTTAAATAGATTCCATACTTCCCAATATTAAAAAAGAAACAGACGAAATATAACAGACAAATTATATTAGTAAGTGACAAAACACAATCGATGCCAACGATCACACCAAAAAGGCAACTCAATTCTTCCACCGCAGCTCGCTAAAAATTAACCAGCCTCCCCAGACCCAAAAAAATTAACTACCCCAAATTATTTTTTAATTCAACCCTCGCTCACCCCTTCAGGACGAATAAACCCTGAGATAAGACCGAACTAAATACGAAACTTACTGCGCGGAGGTCTTATAAACAACCCGGTTGTCCCTCGACGGTCGTCACTGGAATCACTGCACGCCTGCACATAGCCTTACCCGAGAGAGACAGACACACACACCCACCCCACAAATGAAAAGGACAGAAGAAAAGACGTTTTGCAGTCGTCATAATTTCGCCCGGCAGACTAATAATAAAGATAAACCAGGGGGGGAGGGGGGTACTAAGTTATACACGTTTATGTGGACTCTGCTTTGCCGTTTTGAAGTTGGCTCACTTATTTTGAGGTTTATGTTGCTTTCTGTCAGTCTTTGTTTAAACTGGACGGGGCTGGAGGAAAATTCTGGGTTTAGACGCTTTTTACTGGTGATCGTACCTATTACCTATAGCCAGCATGAGTACGAGTAAATGTAAGAGGTATTATTGTGTAACTGGATCGTGAAGAGTTACTAGATATTACGTACTAATTTTATAGAATGATGAGTGTTGCTGAAAATCATTGTTACAGGTTACATTTTGTCTACAAAGAAGTATACATAACTACCTAATAGTGAATAGTCATATGCTGTGATTGAAAATTAAATGAAACTTGAAACATTCTCCCCAGAAAATTTTCCCAGTTCTCAATGTTGGGTACATTACACATATCATTATTTTAACTAATAAAAAAACTTAAATTTGTCTGAAGTCGTGTTTCATGATTTTTTTTATTGTATAAAAATATTCCTCTTTGGCTCAGTGGTTAGCTAACGTGACTTCTGGATCAAAGAGGCGTGGGTTCGATCCCCACCCAGGGCAAGCATTTTATGTGATGATCATAGGTGTTTCCTCTGTGTCTGGGTGTTATTTAGATACTATCTATATAAGTATGAATTTAAAAATACGTATATGTAGTATAGTAGTCTGTAATAGGCAGCCATATCACAAGCTTTACTTAGTTTGGGGTCGGAGACCGTGTGTACGATGTCCCCCAATATTTATTTATATATATATTTGTTTCTATGTAGTTCTGAATTAGGTACTGATTGGCTCTTATAGACACCATTACAACAACCAATCAACTCTCAGACCAGCAAAAGGTTAGCACACCGTCGGCGAGGCGATCAGTCGCGCGACCGGTCGCAGGATAGTCGTTTAATCACAACAACTAGTCGCTTTATCAGTCCAACGATCGCGTCTTCTAAGTAATGAGCTACTTATGACGAGATATGAGCCATCGGCGAGACTTCGCACTTTCTGACTTTCCAGTCACAGGTAGAGAGTACTTAGCGTTCAAAGTTCACTGATCTTATTTTAAAAATAATTACTTGCAGAATCTTTTTTTTTTGTTTCTCTTGTACTTCCTCCAACATAAGTCGGAGACATTGTCAAGCTGAACATTTGCTAACGCAGTTTTCTGTTTTATTAATGAACGGCCAATTTGATTGCCTCATGCAGTTTTGTGTGAGCATAAATATGACATGCATATATAATCATACATATGTTACACATCTTTCACTTCACGACATTCGATAATCTCATCACACAATCCACACTTCACTTTAAACACACCACGTACTTGCAGAATCTTGCAAAGATGTTAATTTTAATTTATTAAAATTAAACTACACACGGTTAAGGGCGATAATTTTGTGTGATAATGTCAGAAGAAAACATTGCTGAATCCTCAACTGATACAATCCAAACACTTAGGTCGAACTTGCCTCTCTATCGCTTGTTCCACGTTCTCGTTTGTAGGCTCAGCTCAGGCGTAAAGTGACACTTTACGCGTTACTTTTCGTGCGTGTAGCCGGCGTTCATCGATTTGTAAGACGTTATCACGTCAAAAACTACCTTGTCTAGAATTTGTTAAATTCTTCAAAATTTTCATACAACTCTAGGTGTGTAATTTAAAAGACATCAATAACATCTTCATCTTATTTCGTTTAAGCTAGATATTTAGATATTTTAATTTATTTCTTCAAATATATTGTTATTACAAGTAAATAATATAATATATTGTTATTACAACTTAAGTATAGCTTACTTGTTTGCATGTACCAATACATACTGATTCATGTAACCCTGTTTCATACAGCATAACTAATTTTGATAACTAGATACTGAACAATCACCTTTATTTTTTACTTGCTTTTTATACAGCTAACCGTTTTACTTTATACTCTATAAAATTTAACTTGATCTCTGCGACAGTTACATATTGACATATTTAGAGTTGAGATAGTGGTGGAAAAAATCGATTTTCAAACAATGTTGTAATGAAATCGAATGAGTAGTTGAAGGTGAGAAATTGGAATTTATTTACTTACTTACTATTATTTAAGATCACGTATTTACACATGTAAATAATGTTATGATATTAATTAAATACTCATAATAATGTAACGATAGTACTTATCGACGTTTTTCACTATTATCAATGCTAATGTAACATATAATTGGGTTTAATTTAATTACACATGTAAAAAATGTTATGATATTCAAATATACAATAAAATTAATGATAAATTAAGTTTTACTTAAAATATCGTCAGTATAAACTATCGATATTTTAATTAAAACTCTATTTAAAACTCTGTGGTCACGATCATTCGTCGCCCACCACTAATCGACATGCCCATAAAGTATGACATTGACTGTCTGTACTATTACGAAATTCAGGACTTCATAGGCGTGATTTTTCTGACAGCTGTCACAGAGATCAAGTTAAATTTTATAGAGTATAGTTTTTATTAGAGCATTGGCATATCAATATTCCTGCTGCAGCCAGCAGTCAGTTCCCAACAACGTGTCTATTGACAAAGTCAGTCATTGTGTCGTGGCGGAGACAAAAGCGACTGCGGAGTTTTTATATCCGGACGTGGTCTGTCCGCTGTCCGGCTTATCCATTCGCTGTTTCCAATACGCTGCGAGGGGGTGCTTATATGATAGGTGTTAGTATTTTTTAAGACTTTTGAAATATATTTTATTGTACTACGATTTAGAGAAAGTATAATCTATGCCGTTTTTCCGTGGTTAATATTATATACTCGTATTTAGAGTCCTCATCATTGTTAACCACTTTTTTCATGAGGTCAATCGCGGGACGCGAGAGTGTGCTTATCCATTCGCTGTTTCAATGCTGCGGAATGCGAGAGTGTGCTTATTTTCAATACTTTTGAAACATGTCTTACATTGCTATATTATAATAATATGTTATTTTACACTATTACCGAATAACAAAAGTTTGTTTGGTTATATCAAAGATCGTAAAGCTCTCTTCTTTACTTTTACCAAGGAGTGTATGTACTAACTTAATATCCAAGAAATTATCTCTTTGATACAAAATATATGACATTGGTACACGTACAGCTGATTTATTGTTGATTTCAGGGTTGATCCCACAGAAGAGAGAAAGAAACTGCCGTTCTGTTGTTGATCCCGCAGTAAAATTTGTTCATAACGATTAGTATATCTACTGTTGTTAAAATATATGGCAAGAAAGTAACAACTTGCGTTAGTCTGAGAAGCTTAGTAAGATATATGTTTCAAAAATTATAAAAAAGTCCATAACGTTACTGTCGAGGTGGCTCTATACATAATATGTGTCTATTATTACGTTCCAGCCTATGACAACAAGAAAACCGAAGACGAACTTAGGAATTATACCATCAGGCTAAACAGCTGAGCAACAATAGTCCTGCATTCACGGCGGCCGCAGTAATGGCGCGCGCACACGGGCGTTTGACCGGCGGCGGCGAGCGGCCGGCAGCGCTCATGATTTGTGGTTACTTGCGAAAGCGACCTCTGCCGGTGACGTGCCAATTGTCTCCGACTTGGGGACTGGCTTAAGTCTTAAGTCTGGAGAAAACTATTTCATGTCAATTATAACATAATTATGTAAAGAAAGTAAGAATAAGTAAAAAATTGCCACCTGGATACTATTTGCAAAATTTACGTCACATATTATATTTTATTCTTTGTGTTCTATACCTAATTGATAGTATCAAAGCTGTGGAATTGAGCGGGACTGCGACCAACAAACGTATTTATTTTTTTAAATTAAAATTTACTAACCAGTCTCCAGGGTCTGTCCTTTGTTAACTAAAATTTACAATTATTTGATTATACTGTAAAAAGAGAGTTAGTAGGTACTAGAAATCTTAGCCTAAGATAGTCAACGCACTGCGTGAATGCCACGAGAAGACCGGCCACCTGCAAGCAGCAACCGATCACGAGTGTGACTCATGTGCCAGCCATCGTTCTCCTCGACTATATTTGAGGGAGGAGAACGACCCGACACATGATGCCGCAGCAAGAAGGAGCCATCGATGGCAAGCATGAATGCTTGGTGGCGAGCACAAGCGTAAATTGTATCCCGTGAATGCACTTCAGAAATGTCTGTGTAGTGTTACATCTTTTTATATGGTATCCGGCAGTATGTAGGAAAGTATACAAAAAAGTTTACTTAAGTCCAGAAAGTCCCAATACCTTGTATAACAGTCATTACGATGTCGTGTTCGCATATTTTGGCCACAGAATCAGTCAATTTTCTCTAACCTATTTTGAATGCTTAATAAATCATTCAATAACAACTAAAACTAGAATAAGAAGGCTGCAGAAGTATTATACCAGCGAGAAATATCTGGAGGCTCTCCCTAAGAAATATCTATAAACAATATGTCTACAAAATCGCTCCTCGCCCAAGGTTTGTACCCCACGACATTCTGTCACCGGCAGAGCGGTGCGAACGCTCCTTGATACCACGACCTTACGACTATCGCTCCGTTAACATTACAGAACACTGCTATTGCATTACTGAAATAAAGTTTATATAATAAAGCCTCTAATGAACGAGTCAAATCAGAATATAAGACAAGGCTCGAGTTACTAGAAGAATAAAAGTAAGTAGCTTATGTTACAAATCTTTCAAATGGAACGCGCTGAATGCAGACCGAATCCAACCGGGCTTATTGGAAATCCATGGAGGAGGTTTATGTACCTACATCAGTGGACGTCATACGGCTGATGATGGATTTTATTAAGGTTTGTAAGTAATCAGTTTCTATACTACGAATGTACTGTTGAGATTTTCTCGTAGACTCTGTCACGTGTGCAGTGACTCTACTAAACTGTGTTTTTACACTTAATAGAAGAAACCACTGATAAAATTCTCTACATAACTCGCTGTGTTGCTGTTACTTTAAAGTTATAAGGATTTACAAGAGCTCGAAACGCCATGATCAAGGGCCAGTGAGGTGTTATCGGCCCTTTGCTGAACACCTTGTATGTATTATTGTGTATACCTTTAATGTTTATATTATGCGATGTTATACCTATCTACTCAAAATCCATTTGTAATCTGTGTTTAAGATGAATCACAAGAAATTTAGGTACCGTCTTACCATAAAAGTTTTACACTCGCTCTAGACAATGTTTTACGGCACAAATTGCACGGATAAACAGTGTTTAAAACGTTTTTAAATATTTTGTGGTAAGGCGTCTATTGTTTAGCAGTAGATCAATGAGTGATTATAGTAATGATAAGTACCTAAGCGCTCTATGACGGACCTCCTTAAGACCGCAGGATTGCTCTCAATGCAAGCCGCTTCCAACCGCGTCCTATGACTAAAACGACTAGTCTACAGTAATAAGCCAGGATTCGTCAAAATCATCGTCGAATCAAAGTGACACTTTGATTTATTTATAGGCCAATACAAACTTCTTGGCGCGTGTGAAGTTGGCTACAAACTGCGCGGAACCCAATTCTTTCAATCGGGATTGATTTTTGGGCAGCTTGTAACTAAAACTACAGCCAACAAGAAGTTTAATTGCTTCCATACGGCGTAAAATGTAAATCCACAGTGACATCATCCAACACAGTATTAGCAAATATAAGTCTGAGAATTCGGTATCAGGTGTTCTTTGATTACATATGATTACCCATCACCACTAAAGACGTATCGTCCTAATGAGATTTCCTAATTAGACGTCGTCCATTGCTAGCTCCGAACGCCCGACAGCCGCATTAACTTGTCAGCGAGCAATCGACACCGCACAGATACATTAGATTGAATTATTCGATGCAATTATTGTATGATCACGACTGATTTATGTGACAGATATGATATTACCTGCCAGGGTGTATTTATTGGTGGATTACACGTCTTATTAGACTTTCACTTCGGAGCTGCCTTCGGTTTTCCTGCTATGTCGGTTCCTCGTCGCCCTCTTTCGACATTATCGTCATTAAATATTTTAGATGATTAGATTATCCGATGTGGCCATGGTGGTCAAGAGGTAATGACACCCGCCTTACAATCGTGAGGTCGTGGGTTCAAATCCCCGGTCCCGTACCAATGAGTTCCTTGGAATTTATGTACGGAATTTCACACCACTGGCTTTTCGGTGAAGGAAAACATCGTGAGGCAACCTGCATACGTCCGTAGAAGAAATTCGACGGCGTATGTGAATCCACTGGGCCAGCTTGGTGGATATGGCCCAATTACCCTTCGTGGGTAGGCCTACGTCCTGCAGTGGACTATTAAAAAGGCTGGTACAGATTATCCGAAATACTTTTATGAAGCCTCTTCTCTTTGATTGTGTATCTGTCAAGATACCGAATTGGCTGAGCAAAACGGCCTAAAAATATTACCTATAAGTTTAGGGAGCATAAGCTTGAGAATTTTGACTGTTTAGACATAATATGTACGTGCCTCAGAGCAAATAAAAAAATCCAGAGGGAACGTCGTTGAACAGTCAAGTGAAGCCGGTTTTTTATACATGTATGAGTGCGTCGCTGTTGCGCCGCTATAGTTTGACTGACAAGCCAAGGCGTAGTTTCATAGTTACCTGGATGTGTGTGTAATTGTCTGTACACGGCGAGGCGTAGTTTTGGTTGGCTTCACTTGTTTGTTCACAACATTCTCTCTTGATTTTTTTATTTGCTCTGAGGTACGTGCACATTGTCAAAAAACTGGGCCTTTTTAATTGTGATTGATGTAGGTCTAAACTATCAAAATTCTGATTAATAATTAAAAATCAGAACAAAATTGATACCTATATTAAAATTTTATGTATCAATTGTCATACTTGTGATCACGTTAATGTCGACATATTTTGAGAAACTTTTCTAATTATGATTTGTGGCATTCTGATAACACAACAAATGCTTGAAAATGTATTTAGGTTTGAGCAGAACAATTAAACAAATTATAGTTTATGGTCATTTTGTATTATTTCTTGGTGGTTTTGGCTACGATTGTGTTATAATTAAAATCAATTCAAATTGGAAATATTCTTGCAACATTTCCCATTGCCGGACGACGCCAACTTTACCGAAAGTTATTTATAAAGTTAATAACTAGTACAGCACTACAGCTGGTAGATCAATCACAAACGACCGGCGGCACCACTGACGGTAATGCTGCATTATGACGTCATCACGCTTATCGCAGCGGAGCAGTGACGTCAGCCGACACATGATGGCCCATTGGCCAGTTATGTTATGCTGCAATGGGCTAAGCTTCTCTACGACTGTTGATTGCAACAAACTATACCTATGTTCTGTTCTGTTCTGTTCTCCCTTTGACGCTTGCAACATATTTCATTTTTTTTTCGGAATTAATTTATGTAGTTCTTTTATATGTAGGTAATGCTAAAATTTTCGAAAATAGTTGGCTGTTTTTTACCTAAGATCCGTTTGTATGAACAAATTGGGGGGTAGATAAAGAGGAAGACAAAATAATCGATATCACATAAACGTCTTTTACAATCATTACATTTAACGTAAAATGATTTAAGTTTTAATGTTCTGGTTGTTCTTTTAATTACCATCATTGTTTAAATTAACCTAATTTAAAATTTTAACCCAATTTAAAACACTAGTTCAAAATACGTGTTAAATAGTTCTATTTGTCCTCAATACCAAACTTATACACATGAAATGAAGTCGTGTGTTTCTGGCTTATCGAAAAATAGAAATAGCTTTACAATGTAAAATATATGCTTAAGTTATAAACAAACAAATTAGGCAATTTAAAAAGAATTTATCGCTCTACGCGACAAAAAAAAGTCCCATTTGTTAACCAAACAGTTTGACCGCTTTGTCAATTCAAATCTCGGATTTGAACCGAGTAATTTGATACCATAACCAAATATTGGTAATGCCCACATAAGAACCTCTATTTCCACAATCCAGAACTAATAATACCATTTTCAATAATAACAATAAAATATTGATTCCAAGCAAACGCTCCAAAAACTATAAAAATAAAAAATATCATTATAATAATAGAACATTTGCCATAAAAACCTCAAACTCTCCCATTCGCTATAAAATAAATACTCTACCACCATTACTTTGTCAACGTTCAAAAAATCATTTAAATTTAAACTTTATTACTGTGTCAGTATAACTCATAATGCTTTCATGGCGATGCTGTCATAATAGGCGATCAATTTCGAACTATATTAGACATAAAATTATAATCAAAACATGTTTAGTCAGGAGAAATCATGGACGGAATTGACATGGGACTGTAGAGATCAATAAAAATATATATTATTATAAGACGTATAAAGGTGGAGCTTCACTTAAAGCTATTGCTACGACAATAATATGGAAATGTAGTAATGAATATTTACATTTTATTATTTTATTTACATTTGGAGTGTAAAATAGAGATAGGTGGTATGAGGGTAGTTTATGTTATGCCATCATTATCGGTTAGTTATGGACAAATGCGGTGTTAATTAAATAACGAAGTCTTAAAACTGAAACGGAATATAAGAGGAAGTTATATAAATTAAATAGGCAATAATTGGTAGATTTGGAAGATATTTTCTTAAAACTTACCTCTTTCTGTCTCATTAAAAATCGTTTTACATAAAAAATATCCGATTCCATCATTTTCCCTATATTCAACATAATTATTGTTATGAGATTAAAAAGCGTTTTCATTTAAGTGTTTTAGTAAACAATCAGTGCCAGCTTTTGTCGAACACGTGAAGTAGCAGTAAAATGAAGCAAATATGACTCTATTTATAACTAGTACGGTTTTAAAAGGGCAACCGAAAGCCGTATTTTGCCTTATTTTGGTTCTGCCTGAAAGCCGTATAGTACGGTAAAAGTAGTATCAGAAACATACATAAGTATAAATGCTAAAGAAAATGATGTTAGATAAATTAAACGATGAAGATTAACACATTAGAAAGCAAACATTTGTACCTTATTAAATTTTAGATTACGAAAACAAAAATAATTTTAAAAAACCAGACAAGTGCGAGTCAGGCTCGCTCATCGAGGATTCCGTACAAACACGTTGTTAAAATAATTAAAAACCTGTTTTAGCATGTGCTAATGAAGTTCTTTTATATGATACCTTACATGATACGATTTACTCACTTTGAATTTGAACCCATATTTTATGAATTTTGAGGCCCTATTTTTTGTAATTTAAATAAAAATGTTGTACAGTTTTCAGATTTATTCCTACATGTGTACTCTGAGACAATGCTTCTCGCCAAATTTCATAGTTCTATATCAACGGGAAGTACCCTGTAGGTTTTGATTTTTGTGAGTGCGAAATATGCGGTATTTTACGACATAAACGGCTCTAGCTTTTTTAAACGATAACTGAGAATTTTTTCTTTTACACTACTGCAAGAGACTATAAATATACGTATACTGTTTAAATTTCAACTCGATATCTTTACGCATTCCCGAGATAAAGAGTTTGACATACACACAGACGCACTGACGGACAACAAAGTGATCCTATAAGTGTTCCGTATTTTCCTTTTGAGGTACGGAACCCTAAAAAAAAATAGAGCTCGAAAATCCCCACAATTCCACCGCTTCGAGCCTTAGTCGCTATCCGATATCGTGAATGATATAAGTACAGTAATACACGCACCGATCCGAATGGCTTCCGATGTGAGATATTCACCCCGCCCTGCGTAGGCGCAGGTCACGGAACACATTTCAACCACCGTACATTGGTAGAGCAGTTACTCTTATTCACTTCAGTAATAGGCATGATGACTGGATAAAAAAAACATTATTATAATTAGCCAGTGACTTTGATTTATCAAAACTATTGGATTTACAGATATCTGTGTTTAAAGGGCCTTATCTTCATCAATTTTAGTTTAATTGACAGAAGAAAATAATACTCGTCCAATAAGTTTTGATAAAATCTATCTAAGTAATTATATTTTTTCAGTCATTATGTTTATATCTATGATAATGCTCTAAAATGTAAGTTCCAACCAATTATTATCGTCATTTAGTATTCCTTAAAACCAATAGATTAATGTAATTTAAAAACATAAAATATTATTAAACTACTAAACCCCACAAAGCATTAAATAAAATAATTAATTTCACAAAAAATGTCGTAAACGACTTCCATCGTGTACAAAATTCAAATAATTTAGTCGAATACACAATTTCCCATCGTTGATTTTTCAGAAACATCTCAGCCGACTTCTATAAAATTTAAATGAGATCACCGCGAGAGACGATTGGCGAAAATATTGATGAACATACACATAAAAACACATAACGTAAAAATACAGACGAAAAAGAACCTCCTCCTTTTTGGACGTCGGTTAATAACTTTTAAAGTAACGAAAGCTAGGTACGATATCCTTTTACAACGTCGCGAATTGCGCTACTGTCACTCTAGCGTCTCCATACTCTCGGCCAATATCGCACTGTTATCGATAACACGTTTTTCGTATTTAATTTAGACATAAAGCGAGTTAACAATGGTATTTTAGAAGTTTTACGAGTCGGTTAGAGGTACAACAAAGGTTTTCTCAGTTTTATGATCCAGTAAAACCATACTAGCCATATAAATATGTCTGTGGTAACTGATGACTGCATAATATTGAAGTTGTGTGCATGTGTGGGTGGAAGTGTGAGATTACTGTGTGTTGCCACCCGTACTTCTAATAGCGTCTAATATATGATTTTATTATATTATTTAAATCACGCTATTTATGTTTTACTCACCAGTTGTAGGTGTAGAAAGCTTTTCAAGATTTAGTTGCTTACCTGTAAAATAGAAAATAGGAAATTAGAATAAAATATAACTTTTTCAAACGTCTACAACACAGTAGGTATAATATGTTTATTATTTAATCATGAGCAAAACTCTTACTGCTTTACCACAAAAGATTTAAACGCGCTTTAAACACTGTTTAACCGTGCAATTTGTACTGTCAAACATTGTCTAAGGCATGCGTAAAACCTTTATGGTTAGACGGTTATCTTTTATGACTTAATTGCGCTAGCGTTTGACGACGTTTTCTTGCGTCGATCGTATTAAAGCAACGGTCACTACAGTCAATCTTCGGATGGGTGACCGCGGGTGGCATTTACAACAGTGCCCTGCCTTGGCTAGGATAACGCGTCAAATTATTTCAGTTTTTTTAACGGTTTAACAGTGTCAAATACACTCAGACGACGTAACTCTTTGGATGAAGTAACTGTCATTTAGGTACGGTAGGTATACAAAATTACGTATTTTTAGTCCCTGACAATGGACCCTAAGGTATCAATCCCCCGACAGATTTATGTACAGACTGAATTCAGTGATTTTAAAAGTTTAATCAGAGACCTTTCAAGGGAGACGTGTCAAAACCTAAGCTCTCCTTTAATTAAACCTGGACTGTAGGACATAGGGCTGCTACCTCGAAAACATTCATTAACTTTATTTTTCTTACTTTTTTCTAAATTCTATCGTTTTTGATATTTTATTTACCACTTAAAAGGTTTTTGATTGCAATTATTCATTATTTAGCTTATAATTTTATAAAACACAATCACTAGTATTTACAATCTATTTATCAATGTTGCCACATTGATAAATAGATTGTCTAGTCTAGAGCATTCTGAAGAAAATGAAACACAATCTCCATGTTTCAATTATTAGAACAGCTGAACTTATACGCGTTATTTCATTTCTTACAATAATTGTTTCAAAATTTGAGCTCCAGCTCGTACTAAAATTTACAGTTAAGTAGTTAATATATTACCTACTAACACGAATATATACGCAATAAAACTGTCAATAAATAAATGCTTTTTATAATAGGGCAAGTGCTTTTATTAACTACTACTAAATACAAGACTTATTTATGATCTAAAACTACATAAACTACATAAACATGAACATGAACTACATAACAAGCAATTGGATCATCCACAGTCCCTTGAAGGTCTAAGATAATACAAATGCTCAAGCCCACTGCCAGTTGGCAGCGTGCCCAGCATGCTGGCAGCATTGCCACGCTGAATGGCAATGCTTATACGTTGAGCCAAATAAACAATTAGAGTAAATAATAATAAATGCTTAAATATAACATTATTTTACCACAGATATTACTTTTATTACTCTTTTGGATGGTTTTTCATTCCGTCAAAACCTATGCGGTTCCTATTTATACAGTTCGAGATATTTCTAAGTACCTAATACTATTACTCATTTATTACTTCATTCATTTCATTTATTATTTCATAGCCCCTTTACTACATTTTCCCTTATGTGACAGCCCTAAGGCGCGTCCTTTCAGTCCGTCTGTCCGTCGTCGTGTAACGTATGGACGCCGCTGCTTCATTTCGAGTGACGATAGAAAAAAAAGGAACCCAGGTGTGCACACTCCATATACTGGGTGGGGTGATAGGGTATATTAAGAGATGGTTGAGTTAAAACTGTCGACTGTTTAGGCTTGCTGGACAAAGAAAATTTCAAAATGCTGACCGGCAACCTTCTGTATTGGAAAGGCACAAGTAAAAGAAGAAGAGTCAAGAGCCGCGGCAATCTAGTGGTAGTAACACCCGCCCTATGATTGTGTAGTCGTGGGTTCAAATCCCGATCCCGTACCAATAAGTTTCTTTGGAACTTATGGACGGAATTTTCACTACTGGCTTTTTGGTCAATGAAATCATCGTGATGCAAACTGCGTACATTCGTAGAAGGAATTCGGTGGCGAATATGAATTCACCAAACCGCTCTGGGCCAGCGTGATGAACATGGCCCAGTCACCCTTAGTGGGTAGGCCTGCGTCCTGCAGTGGACTATTACAAAAAATGTTTGGAGAGAGGAACGTTACCACTGTAATTGAACTTAAATATGAAAAGAAAATTTTGAGAGATAAAGTTATAGATCATTATTTAGGTAAGAAATCGTTTACTTACACAATATTGATCTTAAGTTAAGATCTCTTGGACCATCATAAGCATAAATTATCGGTTCAAATATCATTCTAGATTTCAAAAAGTACAGGAAAATTGTGAATATTACTGTAATGCTATTTGAGTATTGTTATTTGCCATATAATCTTTGATTTACACTAATAGACGTAGTGTGTCAGCAAAAGATGTTGTAGTCTAATTAGTATTATTTCTAAAGTATTTGCTCTTAATTTATTTAGGTATTTGTTTATTTTCTAATAGTAAATGTGAACTCTCAGTGGAAAAGGCTAGGTGGGTAAAACTACAGTGATTTATAATCAAGTGAGCTCTGGTTAATTATGCTACTATTTGTGCTACAAGATCAGACAAAATGGCGCGGGCTGATGTTGTAAACGCACGATTTTTTACTTATTTATTTACTAATACAGGTATTCCTTATTTTTTTAGGTCAACTCATGATAAAATTAAGAATAAATTGTTTTTTAATACAATTTAGATCAGAAATCTTTATGTATTTATTAAAATGAGTTTGATAATATTTTATATTGAAAAAAGTTAAGATCTTACTTGATATTGCCTTGTGATTTGCATTTATTTTTGTACTCCCATTATGCATAAAATTCTTTTACTCGAAAACAAACAATTTACGAAGAAAACAATGGAAAAAACACATTATTATACACAATACATGATACGATAGATAAACATGTACGTAACTATACATACTATAGAGAAGAAATTGTACCATAATTTTAACATTATGCATTAGGTCACAACCATGGCATAGACGCATTTATAATTTTACTAAATCTAATTTAATTTAGGTTATACTTAATATTTTTACTAGGTATAAAAGTCAAATATAAATTCATAAATATAACTAGTCCGTGACCAGAATGCTGGCTAGTATTTTGCCCAAAAGCTGAGTATTGCTATTCAGCGAGGCAATGCTGCCAGCATTCTGGCCACGTTACCCTCTGCCGCGGGACTTTTAGGCTAGGTTTTTTATTTTATGTTGTATTTTTTTTTTGTATTAATTTTCTTTTCTTTTTAAGTTTAGTAGGTATTTTTAGAGGTTTGGTCATAGTGGTAATAGATATTTGTTTTGTTTTTCTGAATAAAATTGAAATATATTTGATTATTTAGTATAAATAAATATATTAACCTTATTATTATTTGCGATGACGTCACTCCAGTCAAAATTAAACTAGTCCGTTAGTTAGACTATATCTTTTATCAATCAAACAATTAACGACAAATATAATCAAATTTGAGAGAGGGGTTCGTGACGTCACTAGCTGGTACCGGTACATTAAAATTTGTAGTAGGTGAGTGACGTCACGCGGAACTTTAACAGGGTATATCTTCATCATTTTTTGTTAAATTGACAAAAGATTCCGTACCTCAAAAGGAAAAAACGGAACCCTTATAGGATCACTTTGTTGTCCGTCTGTCCGTCTGTGTGTATGTCAAGACTCTTTATCTCGGGAACGCGTCAAGATATCGAGTTTAAATTTAAACTGTATACGTATATCTATGGTCCATTGCAGTTGTGTGGAAGAAAACTTCTCTGTTGTCGTGTAAAAGTTAGAGCCGTTTATTTTGTACAAAACAGCATATTTCGACACTCACAAAAACCAAAACCTACAGGGTACTTCCCGTTGACATATAACTGTGAAATTGAAGCGGCGAGAAGCTTTGTCTCAGAGTATACATAAAGGAATAAATCTGAAAACCGATCATTTTTATTTTTATCACAAAAAAATAGAGCCTAGATTCACACAATATGGGTTGAAAATTCAAAGTGAGTAAATCGTATTATGTAAGGTATCATATAAATGAGCTTCATTAGTACCCACACGCTAAAACAGGTTTTTAATTATTTTGACAATGTGTAATTTTTGATATATGACGAGAAAAGAGAAAAAAAAATATCGATGATTATAGTATAGAGATTTTAACAATTTACTTCCCAATTTTGTGAAATTTACTGGATTTGTACGGAACCCTCGATGTGCGAGCCTGACTCGCACTTGTCCGGTTTTTTTTATATACATATATATTATTTTTTAGTAAAGAAGCCTATTGCAGCCAGTCGCGAAGAGTTGCACTTCGCGACTGGTCGCAAGTCTGCCAGCCCCGTCAAGACCCATACACACTCGGAGTCCTTACGAGTTTTTTTCCTCCTTGAATTGTTAATGTGTCGCAGGGGGGTAGCTCCTCTTTTTTACCTTTTTTACCCACCCTTAATGAATGGACTTCAGCGAATGAAGAGTGACTAAGCATCGAATGGGATTTAATTTACAGACTCGATAAAAAGTGGGAGAGGGCGCAATCCGTTTAATTGTGAAGATATTTTTAAAAGCTTTCGTTATGGCTGACGGAATGGACGCAGAAAGAATGTTTGAACTGCAGTAATAATAGGCAATAATTTAAAATGAATTATGATTCATTTTAATCCAATTATTATATATTCATTAAATTATGATCCATTCATGAGGAAATTCATATTTAAATCATTTTTTGTTTTCTATGTCACGAAATTTTTAAGCTGTTTTGGGCCAAAAATATATAGTATCACTATGACTACATACTATAAAACAAATAAATATAAATAATTAAATATTTTTGGGACATCTTACACCCGGCCTCTGACCCCAAACTAAGCAAAGCTTGTGATATGGCTGCCAGAAACTGATATACTTATTTTTAAATAAATACTTATATAGATAGATAGTAACTAAATAACACCCAGACACAGTGCAAACACTTATGTTCATCACATAAATATTTACCCTGGGTGGGAATCGAACCCACGCCTCCTTGATCCAGAAGTTAGGGTCACTAACCACTGAGCCACCGAGGCAGTCAATGTCGAGACAAAGTCGCTTCCCTGTCTGTCTGTCCCTATGTACTTATGCTAATATCTTTAAAACTACGCAACGAATTTTGATGCGGTTTATTTAATTGATAGAGTGATTCAAGAGGCATGTTTATAGGTATATTTATTATATAATACACCTGTGCGAAGCCGGGGCGGGTCGCTAGTTGGATATAAATGGGATTTTACAAAATGGTCCTACAAAAGTTTAAAACATTAGTTTGATTCAATATTAGCTGTAAATTGTATTTTAAGTTAAGTTAATGGTTGATATTTAATAACGGTTAATAGTTAACGGTATGCCATATGCCTTGCAGTGGATTGATTAAAAATTTGGCTGATTATGAATTAATTCAAATTTTTTAAAACTTTTGTAATACCAAGACTTTTAGAACTATTGGCTTGTGTTCGCAATCACGAAAGGTTGTCCAATTGTTTAATTCTACAACCAGACAAGATTGTATCTGTGTCGATTCACAATCAATGTATTCTACTAATTACAAATTACAGTGATACATTTTGTAATGAAAAGGAACTTTCTAGAAACGTACCCAAATTGATGGCCTTACAATTACTATCAAATTGTCGGCATTATCTCGTCAATCGATCCTACTAGGTCACTGCGCAGACAACGATCTAGTCAACTAAATTATTGTTTGCCCGCTGAGGTTTATCGATGTAGTACAATTAATTATTTCTATATAACTCAATTGCTGATACTATCTAATGTTTGTGGAGGTTAGTTTTGTCTGTAACTAGGTACAAGCTGGGCAGTATTAGTAATGCTATTGCTCCACCCGACTAAATTGGCGAGCTAATTAAGCCGTTATTTACACAATATTTAATGTTGATGTGACAATGTTTCAACGCGTCCACATCTGCGGCTTAATTAGCGCGCTAACTTACGTGTTAATATACACGTGAAGTAGTAGCATAATTACTACTAATTGTTGATGATTAGGTACTTTTTACAAGACCACGGGACGAAAGCTTTTAGAAAAATAAGCAGACCTTTTGTTTTAGTTTATTCCACGCTTCTTTCAATAAATTTCCCTATTTCATATTTTGCTACTTTTATTTTACTTGTATTTGTTAGGGATATCCCAATTTTATGCTAAGTAATAATATTTCAATCATCATGCTTTTTATACATATTGAATGTTATTGTTCCATTTTTTTTTATTTACTTTATTTACGACTATCTTGTACTACCCTGAGGTTGTCTATAGACATGCGACGTTAAATCCACAAATTCTTAACCACACTTTAAGCACTATATATTTAATTAACACTGATATAAAAAAATATATAAAACAGAAATATATTATTTTTGTAGAGCTATCTAAAAAGCTATCTATAATATGTCACATCGTTTCAATCACACGTAAGATAGCGGCCAACTCAGTTAGGTACATCTAATGATTTCACCCAGGAATCCGAATAAACTGTATTTCCTAGTTCTGTTCGCAGTACTGTACTAAAGATTTAGGTACATTATACCAGTGCTATAACTGTAGGCTTACTTTGTTGCCGTGGAGCGCAGTTAATGAAGCTCTATTAGCTCTCTCGGAACGATCTTATGGACGGTAATGTCATAACGTCATTGCAGCGGTAATCGGATCGGACGCTCGGCCTTTTAGGAACTAAGTACCTACCTACTACCTGTGTAACCTAGGATAAATCATGGATCAGATAATAACATACGAGGGTAGGTTTTCAAGCTGGGATAGTAAGAAAATTGTAAATTGTAAGCTAGAGATTCAGGATTCGTGTATAAAAGACTAGCTAAAAAAGAAACAGGACAAGTGCGAGTCAGGCTCACACATCGAGGGTTCCGTACAAACACATTGTTAAAATAATTAAAAACCTGTTTTAGGATGTGCTAATGAAGTTCTTTTATATGACACCTTACTTGATACGATTTAATCACTAGAATAGATTGTGCCGCTGAGGTAGGTAATATAAAGTATTATAGATGACCTTTTTTTGGCCTTAACTTTAAATAAGCATTAGAAAAATTCCACGTTAGCCAATTAGATTACTGTCTTCAGCATTCAATAACTACTTTACCGTCGCACTTCCATATTGGTCACCGAACCTTTCCTAAATGCCTAATGAGTGTAAATAAATCTCAGCTCCGCTGTACAAGGTAAAACACGGTTTTGTTGTACTTGGAAACAATTACCAGTACATACACGATAAGATCTGGATGCATTGTTCTAGTGTTTGGGGTCTTTGACCTGTATGCTAAACACTACGTAGCTACCTACATTCAACTGTAGGTGTGTATGTGTTCTATACTTATTAGACTAATGAGTATTTGCACCTAAACTATGTCCGAGTCTAAGAGAAAAAAAATTTCAGCTATATCATTTTCCCTCGTGCAATACTTTTTTGTGTTGTTATGTCAAGTTTCATACTTACTACTTATATAAAACTTATGGAAAAGACTAGAAATCAGAAATCGTTTATTGCAACACTATGTACAAAGGTGTTAATATTAAATATTAGTTTCAATAGTGGACCCATTACGGGCGTGCATATTAAAAAGATGTAACTTGGCAAGCCATAACTACCCATTACAGAATCTTGCATACATGAAATGTATTAACTTAGACAATAATCAAATTAAGTACTAATCAAACTAACTATACCGAACACTTAGGTGTTATATCTATTCTACATTTTAATTACTTTAATATGACCTAAATGAACTTATATTAACAAATTTTAATTATGTACATAGAAAGAGGGCTCACAAGATGAATAAACTAACCACTATTTACAATGTGGGTAGTAAAAATATTGTTACTTAATAAATTTTTAAGCAAAGTTATACGAGAACATTAGATATTCATTTTTACTATCGTTGAAATACATTTATAATATTTAGAACGTGGGATATCAGCTCTGTTTGAGTTGCGAATACTTATTTGTCGTGATACTCCTTCATATCGTAATACGCTTTGTCTACTAACCAATTTTTAAGAGAGCTTTTATATTTATGCCCATTCAGTGTTTTTATTTCAGATGGCAGAGTATTGTAGACGAGTATGGCATTTATATACCTATGTACTCTTGTGGTACATGGTGTTATTTACCTGGGGAATCTGCATGTTGTATTTGTATTTTGTCCGTAAGTTTTCATTTCAATTAGACCAGAAAAGAGTGTACCTCGTATCCACCAATTCGCACTGGGTCAGCGTAGTAGATATGGCCCAATCACTCTTCGTAGGTAGGCTTACGTCCTGCAGTGGTCTATTTAAAGACTGATACAGTATCTCTTAGGACTACCTGGACCTGGATTATCCTACGCTGCGCTTGAGGTAAGTAAATCTCCACTCGGGAACTTTTCGATCATCGATCATCAATCGAACGTGCTATATGCCCTGGTCACTATCTATTCAACTTGCCAATCCGCTGACCTATGTCGGTTACTTTGGTTATTATACAGTTCATCTTATTTCTAATATGATTTCGTCAAAAGACTCCAAACATAGCCTCCTCCATGGCTCGTTGGGCTACTCGGAGCCCATAATCAGGTCTAGTCACTACATTCGTACAAGTAAAAGTGATATTAGTAAGTAGTACCTTCACCTAATATATTTATCCAACTTTCGCTTGCAAACGCCACCTGCTTCCGTCCCCGCTGATTAAGACCCGAATTGTCAACATTTATCAGAAGCCACATAAAGCCAAACCACTATAACAAATGTTCAAATTAACTTCCTTATAATTTTAATGACTCATCAATTCTAAAACATGAGCAATATTTTAATCTTAAGACGAATTTATGGTCAAAACTCAGCAACCAAATTCCTCATTCATCATCCGACCACAAAACTACAATTCGCTAATAATCACGTCTATAAATCAGCTTTCTAAAACAAAATTCCACAAAAGTATTCAATTGGGCACCAAAGCTACCTACGTAGCACTACTGAGATAACCTTTTGGTCGGCTAGAACTTTATCGTAATAAGTTACAAAATAGAATGATTTTATGAGTAAATAAATGATGTCTTGATCCGTTTCAAAATGAATGAATTGGTCAAATATTGCAGATTTTCTGTCGACAGTCACACTTTGTCTATATATTGACTGCCTCGGTGGCTCAGTGGTTAGTGACCCTAACTTCTGGATCAAAGAGGCGTGGGTTCGATCCCCACTCAGGGCAAATATTTATGTGATGAACATAAGTGTTTGCTCTTTGTCTGGGTGTTATTTAGTTACTATCTATATAAGTATGTATTTAAAAAATAAGTATATGTAGGATATCAGTCTCTGGCAGCCATATCACAAGCTTTGCTTAGTTTGGGGTCAGAGGCAGTGTGTAAGATATCCCAAAATATTTATTAAAATATTTATTAATTATTTATATACAAACTTATCTTGGTGATGATAATGTCCGGCTCCACCGAAAGACCAGCGCTGGTTGGTTCCTAACCAGCATACGCTTTGGTGGAGCCGGTTTGTGACAGAACAGATTAAATTACTTTGGCATATTTAGTTTTAAATTTTACTATTGTGTTGTACTGAATGTTACGGGTTTTAGTTTAGTATTTATGCCACGGTAAAAAGCCGTGTCTAATTATCTATGTCTAAGATCCCTGCAGTATTAATCTACTCACAAAACCCTTCTGCTTATAGCATCTTCACTTACCTATCAACAGTTGACTTGATAGTCAAAATTAAAAATTCCGAACAAAGCTTACACCCCATAACTTAAGCTTATTACGACACGGTTCTAATGTACTTTTTGTAAGGTACACAATTAATTTGCCTCAAAGTCATAAACATGACAATTTATGGATGCGCAAGAGACAGATGGGTCGGTAATTAAGTTTCGTCAGATGCCCACGCGTGGGACGAGCGAAAAAGGCAAGCGTGGGGTGCCTTTACTTGTTTTTGTGTGTTTTACACTCGTATAAACAACGTTTACGGAGTTATGTGATGTAGGCAAGGGCTTTATGGCCTTTTAAAAGTATAAATAAATATGCACTTGTTTAACTAAATTCGTTAATAGTTTCCCAATAATTTAAAGTAGATAAGTTGGAATAGACTGCTTGGCTATCTCGGCGTTGATTTGCTGTCATCTGTAGATATTATCAAGATTCATAAAACAAACAATATCTACCATACAACAGAGGGGTAAGTTTAGGTTTACACGTATTTTGAAACTACAGCTGTTTCCGTGTGTCCTTATACATTTCTGTACAGTGTTCCTGGCGAAAACGAGGAAGAACTGACAGAAATATATGGAGCCACACGCAAACGCGCAAGTTTAAGTGAACTATGCAAAACATGTACTGAAGGCCCAGAAGAGACTTTTAAAATCACTTCAGGTCAGCCGTAGAACGTCCACTACTGAATATAATACGTAAAAATCCATTACTAATAAGACCAGTTGAAAGCGGCTTGCATCCAATTTGTGACCTCAATCGAAACTTACTTACGTACAGAAAAATAACTATTAAAAAGATAAAAGTTAAACGTAAGCCACTTCAAAAATCTGCCAGGCTTCAAGCATTAAAGACGACAAACCCCACCTGGGTACAAGCCCATACAAACGAGGAGTTACGTGACGCATGACGTCCATACTCTGAGACCTTTGTCATGGGCTTTCCATTTTATTAATGCCATCAGACCGCGTCTGCTGCCTGTGAGTTATCTGACGTGAGAGGTGAGGTGGGGTTACATTGACGGCGACTCAAAAGAGAGGTGAACGATTTCAAAAAAATTAAGATTTCTTTCAGAATCTTTTTGTAACTCCTGTGACCAAAAGTTGGGAGAAAAAATAAGGAAAAATAGTTTTAACTTGTTTTATCTGTGTTGCTGTCTACCTGTGGATCTGTATGACTGTAAGTTCTTCCAAACAAATAGTCGAATTTTAACGCATTTTTATTTTATTCGAAAGCCGACACAGCTCCACTTAATGCAAACGGTTTCCAACCGGTCTAATTAGAGAGATTATTGGAGATAGGGCAGGCTTATGTCCAGTGAAGGTCCTATTTTTGAAACGACGACGACCCACGACGAGTGCAGTCAAGATGGTATTCGCTTAGCTATACCTCAACAAATTCTATGATCGGCGGTTTTCAAAAATATTAATGCATTGTAAATAATACTTTGTGTTGTTTGCACGGCGGGAATAAGTTTAAATGCAGACCTAATAAAGAACAATTGAAACTAAACAATACAGTCGAATGAAAACACTGATGAGCATTGTGCATGAATGCAATAACATTTCAGTACGTATCGACATTAGACCGGCCCGTATCATTACGACCATAAACCCTAGTAATTATGACAAATGCGTGTTACGACAGAATAGTTTTATCACATCGCAGACATTAAATATTATTATTGTTAGTCTATTTCCATGCAAATGAGGTATTAGATTTCATGTGGGTGTCCATTAACGCGAATTTATGGCGAAGGTTACTTTTAATTACACTTCTTCACATTAATTTTCGTCAGAGACGCAGAGTGATATCATTACAGTGATTTAATGACCGGATGATAAAGAGCACTTGCTTGGAATGCTTATATTTATAATAGGATTGGATTATTCTCACACCTGCCTATCGAAAATGAAACATGAATAACGGCTGATGGACTCTAGATTTCTAGATATATCGATTTAGTATTCAAATTTGTGTCTAATACTGTAGCTCGAAAGATTCTGTGAGATAAATTACGTAATGCTTAGCATAAACAAATATTATGCAGTCCTAAACATTTCAACGCTTATTTTAAGTTACTGTAGTTATTATCTACCTCTAAAATCCGGTTTGAGTGTTTTTTTATTTAATCAGCACTTTGATCCCTAGGATTATACGTCTTTTAAAGTAAGCCTCCAAAAAGTCATATCTTTACTCAAAAATTTGAACTCTAAAAACTTTCCTGAAAAAATAAGGCATATGAGCGTGCGATATTTCTTACTCAAGCGATTGATAACCAAAAACATAATTGTGTCAGCCTTTTAATAGTCCACTGCAGGACGTAGGCGTGGATAGCCACGAAGGGTGACCAAAAACATAACATTTTGTTACAATTTAAAGGGTGAAAAGAGATTTGTCCCGGGACGTGAAGTTTATCTAATAAATTACCGCGATGTTTCTTAATGTTCTACAAAAAAGCACATAGGTACAGACGAATATAGTACCTCCTCCTTTTTGGAAGTCGGTAAAGACGCGAAAACTCTGGTCTATTCAGAATCCTCAAAGAAAAAAATGGAATATTTTTGTTTTATTTTTTTCGTCAGAAGTCTATATAAAAATGGCCGTTACCCGCTATCATGCCCGCTCGCACCACAGCCCCACCTCACCCGTCTTGTCCCAGACCGTGGGTGTACTATATTTGCTTTCTTTACGCATTCTCAATGGATTTTGATTCCACAATAACACAGCTAGACTAACGTTGTGCGCCATTCATACCGGCTGCAGTTTATCGCCGATGTGGATACGAACGACCTCTGCATTTCAAAGGACATTTGTATCTAGGTGTGATTGTTTTAAACTTTAGCTTAGACAATTTTAGATTGGATTATTATTTGGTTAATTGGGTGGTCGCGGAACAGATCTTAAAGCAATGAATGGAAAAAAAATAGGTTTTTAGGAGATTACTGTATACAACCGGCATTTCGTCTTAACTAACCACAGAGCTGAAATTACTTTAAAATTACCTGTTCTGTACTGTAACTTGTATAAATTACGTGTATAAATTATTACAATTTTGTATTGAATGCGATTCATTGCATGTATAAAATTATACTTATAAGTATTGGTTTAGTAGAAATAAAAATATATTTATCAAAAGAGTACTTATTCAGAACCTTGCTCTTTTTTATGTGAAAAGAAGTTATCTAGATAAGTATAGAAGCCTTTAGATAACCACCTGACACTTATTTAATATGTTATACTATGGAACTTATCATTTCAAATGCTTTGAGATAAATAGTATACTTGTAAATACCTCATAATATAAATCTTAAATAGTTTAAAAAATAGCCATCAATAATTACGATTTAAGAACCAAAATATCGATGAAAAGCTGACAAAATAATTTTTATAATTAATCAATACCAAACAAGGCTTAAATGCCAAAACACTACATTCAAATAAGAACAATATCTCCCAAACATTAAAACTTATAACCCTTCAAAAAGACCACAGAAGCGCAACAACATCATCAACAACCCATTCTATTGCGATCTACTAATGCGGCACGACTCTAATAAATAACCCTTCATCATTTGCATTAACCCTCCCTCTCGCTTAGACTAGTTAAAAACTACACGAGACAGAACGAGAGGGTTGACAATCACGCGGCACGCCCACGGGTGCGCCTGCGCAGCGTTTGCGACAGTTTTTCTGCCATAAACAAGTGGTAAGGTGAAGCCAGCGACGTGCGACAGTATATTTCAATTTGCGATGCCTTTACATGGCAATGCCTTTTGATGCTGGTTGGTAGGACGTTCTATAGCGGAGTTTATGTGTGCGTTTGTTTGTTTGTGTGTCTTTAGTTGGGTATTTTATGGAGGAGTGGACGGTTTGCGACGGACGTTGTTGCTAATGTGAATACTACGTCTAGGATTATCTGGGTTTTAACTTTCTTTGAAAAGCGAGTAAATAAGTGTAACATTGTTTCCTGACAAAGGATGTTCTTAAGGCTCAGTTCTGCCGTGTGTTGCTGTGTGTCTTTGTATATCCGTCTGTCGTTTATTCGTTAATTAATATCAACTTGTTCAGGTTATAATTCAAGACCACGGACATATTATACACGGACTATGAAATCCTTGGATTTCATAGTTAGCTGTTTGCTTCAGTTAGAATTGGATATTGCGCAGCTTGTAGATAACTTCACATCCGCCAACTTCTACGATTCGGCCTATACTCGATTTTATCACGAACTTTTACTATCGAATCAAACCTAGAACCAAAAAAAACAGTTGTTTCAATCCGTTCGTCTAGATGCAAACTATAAACATGGAAATAGTACATACCTATGAAGTATTGTGACTCGGGCGCACTCGGGCCTATCCTTAAAATAACTACAGCGTCACGTGGTCACGCAGTACGTAACGCGCCCTAGGGGTGCCAGCTCAGTAGGTAAATCGCACGCTTACAAACACACGTTCGTTCGTCACTGCGGCGCGCCCCTGCGACTGTTGAGTACCGAACTCCACGGCGCGTAGGTATGATTCGCTTTCCGACCGTTGTATAAAGACGGCATACTGCATAGATACTATTTTTATTAAGCTTTTATTTACTGCAAAATACAGTTGTAACTTAAGTATTTTATAGCACTTCGGATAGAACATTTTCCAGTACGTCTGTAGACGCAAAAGCCTCCTCCAGATTCTTCCATTCTCCTCTGTCTTGTGCTAATCTTGTCCATAATGGTCCACCTACTTTTTCGACATCATCTATCCATCTCCTCATCTGTCTTCCTCTTTTTCTCCTTATGTTATACCTTGGTTGCCATTCCGTTATTATTTTGGTCCACTTATCTGTTTAATAAAATAAGGAAAAATAATAAAGGTGAAAGATGCGATTCTAAAAATAAGACGTCAAAAATGGAACTGGGCAGGGCACATGATACGAGATAGATACTATTACCGTGCTATAAATACCATATCTCACACCACCAAGGTAAGGAAGTGTAGTGGGCACAATGAGTAACAGATTGCGCTACTAGCGACACCTGTGTCATAACTCTCGGTGGTGAATGCTGGTGTTATGATTATCATTTATCTAGGGTGCAGCCTTCTGGCTGACTTGGAGCTTTCATCCATTGTTGAGGGCTACCTTTTAAGATAACATTAGCTGATGAATAATGTACCTGAATTCTGAAATGTCTCATGCTATATTTTAACAGCAACAACAGTAGCAATTGGACTAAACTAGCAGTTTTCTAACAGTTGGTAGAGCTTGCAACTATAAATTTGTAGCATTTTCGTGTTAATCTGTTCTCAATAATACACAATTTGCAAAAATATTCATAAGTTGTGACGTTCAATTTCGCGGGACGTCTCTTAAACTGAACTTGCGGCCTGTATAGAACAAATCATACAAGTTGGCGGATGTGAAGTAGCTAAAAGCTGCACATGAAAATGGAAAAAAGAAAAAAATGCCAGATCGATGGCTGCGCAATATCCAATTAACGCGCAGCTTTATGTGAGCTTTAGTTAGGAATGCATTTTACGCAGCCTGTGGCTAACTTCACATTCAGCGACCTTTATGGTTTCAGCCTATAGATGAGAAGCAACATCCAAACTAGGAAACTTCCCGACAGATGATAATAATATTTTGCCAGTCGAAAATGAGATGCTTTACTCGGACAGAAATTCCAATAATTTGCACTAGTAAGATACTTAGATCCCATCGTCCATCGTTAATGTGTGCTATAAATTGTATGCTTGTTACTTACGCAAGAATAATCCAACACCTTTGGAGACTACGTACTGGCAAGCACAGATTAGGACGTAATGATCTGATACCACAGAAAAAGTCGTATTAAAAATCCATAGGGGATAGCCATTACCCATAGCATAATATTAAATTTTACGCCATCGTCATTTAATTATGCGCTTTGCTCGCAAAACAGAGTTTCTGGGTCCTAAAAGTATCTAATTTTAAGGTAACCTACTTGCCGTAAGATTCCAAAAACTCGGTGTCGCGATAGACTTTGAATAAGTAGGTAAGTAGGTACATAAATTCCCCAAAAAACTAACCTGTCCCTGCGCCGCTTGTGGGCCGGCCTGCTTCTCCACGACAAACGTTGAGGTAGGTTGATTTGGTCACTAATTTTAATGTCCATGGATCGTTCACAACACGTAACACTTTACACGTAAGTCTTTCACATAAGTTTTGCTTATTATTTTAGCATTTTCTAATTATTACGATTTCTCACAACTTTTATGCACACCATTTTTAAATGCGAAAACGAACGAACAGCTTCCTTTTTTTGCCACCGCGGTGATAACGGCAGAGCGCGGCGGCGCTTGCGTCGCAGGTGTGCGCGCGCAGGTCGGTGCCATTGGCGAGCACAATTGGCGGGAGATTTTAAAAACGAAACCCTACACTCGGTTTGGCGATCATGTGGTCAACTGGTCAGTCTATGTACAAAAGTGCATCAACTTAAAATTAAGTTAAAAATTATTGATGCACTTTTGTACATAGACCGACCACTATATTGATTGTGTGATACAAATGTACCTCGTTAACACTAGAAATTCATAGTCGTAAGTTTTCGCGAACTTACGGTGAGTAGTTCATCGGTATATGGCAAAACCTCAAGAAAATTTGATTTTTGAGGACTACGGGAGGCCTTAAACAATAAACATATTTTATCTAATGATAAACGATCAGACGTTATTAAGTATTTATTAACCCCTCATAAATAGTCTGCGATAAAAATAAACGCATGGGAAAAAACTAAGTAGCAAACATAACGAGACTGATAGAGGTGTTCGAACTTGTTTCCAAAATCATTATAAATTAAATAAAGGTCACGTATTCTTTATTATATTAGAATCAAACATCAATTAAGATGGCGTAACTTATGTCTTTTTTATTATTTTTTATAAGTAGTAGGGAATTATTTATTTTAATCTGTTTAAATGCTATTTAAATTCAACAGTAATGACAGTTGTCGTTTGACTCGATTGACAGGTGAGTTATAGCTTTGTTGATAACTGACGAGTCATTATTAGAGTTGGTAATGATAATTTATGCAAATGGATAAACGTGATTTGAGATAATTATAATTTGAATCGCGTGATAACAATTTGATGTTGGGTAAAATGTTTAAGCTGGAATGTATTTTGATGAAACGTTCAAAATCGATGTATAGATGTCTGTTTTATGTACCTACTAGCTGCGCCTCCCGGTGTTACCCGCGTTAGCCCGAAATAAAAGTAGCCTATGGATAATTCAAAATCTAAGCTACGTTCGTACCGAATTTCACCCAAATCGGTTCATCCATTTGTGCGTGAAAAAGTAACAAGCATCCAACTCACAAACTTTCACGCCTATAATATTAATAGGATTAGTAAAATGTATAAATAAGTACCTACTTTATACTTTACAGGAAATCGACTTCAAATTAATCAAGTTTAACGAGAAAAAGTTACTGTAAATTCATGCAAACCAAAATGATACAATTTATTTACTTATTATACGCAGGCCAACTTGGCTCATTGGAAATCCATGGGGAGGCCTATGTCCAGTGGCATATTGTGGCTAATGGATGGATACTTATAGAAGATTATACATACATCGCGGCATCGTCAAAAATATCTCTTAAGGAATCCGTATTTTGTTGAAATTCCATCAATATTTAAAATTAAGTAAATAGTATTTTTAAGTTCTACTTAGGACGTAATATCCATATTATGACTAAATGCCTAGATTCAAAATTATTTATTTGTGTAGATGTCAATAATAGTCTGGCGAAATCATTAGTTTTAATTTAATTTAGTTTTTTTTTACTTAGGTACTATTAAAATAATTTAAAACGAAAACCAATCAAAGTAATTTCCGCGACTCTAGATCCTAACAAAAGCCGATGGGTGAAGACAAAGCGCTCTTTGTCTAAGGTTTGGATTGAAGCAGACGGACAGACGATCGGTTTTAGATTAGTAGCAGTCTCAAAAAATAGCGAAATATAGACAATTATTTACATTGCTTTATTCAGAATTGTAAATTCAGTTAACAATTTAAAAAAATCAACCCTGTTAAGTATTTTTGTAACTATAGATATCTAACAAGAAGCCGTGGTGGTCTAGAGGTAGTGACACCCGCCTTACAATCGTGAGGTCGTGGATTAAAGTCCCCGGTCCCGTACCAATGAGTTCATTGGAATTCATGTACGGAATTTGACATCACTGGCTTTTCGGTGAAGGAAAACATCGTCAGGCAACCTCCATGCGTCCGTTGAAGAAATTCGATGGAGTATATGAATCCACCAACCCGCACTGGGCCAGCGTGGTGGATATGGCCCAATCACCCTACGTGGGTAGGCCTACATCCTACAGTGCACAATTAAAAGGTAGGTATAGATATCTAACGAGGTTCAATAATTGAATTTTGCCGACCTCATAAAGACCCCAGGATCACAATGGATGCAAACTGCTTCCAGCCAGTGTTAAAGGAGAGCTATAAGGGAGGCCTTTGTCCAGCAGTGACTTCTTTTGGCTTATGGATGGATGGAATAAATTGTGCTAAATCTCCCAAGTTGCTACTTACATATCGTGGCCGTTTAGTGACACTTAGCCAAGGTATAGAGAGCAACTTGAGTTTTTTTTAATCCTTCTTCCTACGTTCAACACAACGTCTGTAGCAATATCGGCTCCAACCAAATTAGAACGTGTATGAGAGCTTTAACAAAGGGCCGCTACGGTAAGCAACGGCTGCGACTATTAAACAGTCTGTGTGCAATTATTGCGGACGCACCTCCTTCTTGTCCCGGGTAATGCACGATGTTCCACTGGGGTTGTAATCTTGGGCCAGGGATGTACTGTATCGATATTTTAAACTATCGATATTTTTATAATTACTTTGTAGGCTCCGAATATGTTAATAGCTAATGAGGCTAATCATAGCCATGACCAGGCCATGATGATGATCAGGGGCCTTATGGTGTAAGCGATCTGACGTTCGGCTTCGCTTTGTCTCCCGCTCGCTCTTGTGTCGTGAGTTACTGACGCGAGTAGAAGAGAGGAGGAGCGAGTAAAAGCTAAGGCGAACGCCAGAACGCTACCTAGTAGAACTTCCTAAGAGGACCAATTTATTATCCAAAAAAAAGTGGTAGTGAATGAGTCGAAACAAAAATTCAAATTTAATCAACTAACAACTACACTTGCTCATAACTCCTGAAGTATTTGAGACTAATTAAATCAAGATCAAAAAACATTGTTACGAAAACTCAACCGCTGGTTTTAGGCCTTCGAGAAAACAGTCGATACTATTCTACATCGACTTACATTTGTTTATGCTTTGCTATCTGTTGTGCTATTATCGATACTCCTACAATATGGACTAAGTGCATCACTAGTCCAACGCTGCCAAGATAATAGTGACTTTTATCTGCGCGTACGCATCCCAGATCGGGCAATAAATTTCGCGGCGAATTATAGCAAAATTGGCGATAATCATCTACCTCGCGGATTTCATTACCACACGTGCACTATTACCTAATCTGCAGTAACGTGTTATAGTAAATTACCAGCTCGTGTCGGAATGGGTTACTGCTTTGCAATCTGTTATTATAGGCGAAGATGTTTACCTAATAATATATTGTTACTAACTCTACCAGGCTTAACAGCGTTTCGTTTTAAGACGAGGCACCGGGCCGAGAAACACGAAAACGGCAAAAACGAGTACTTTTGAATGCGCGATGTGAGAGGATGAATGATATCGATTCAAATTTAAAAAATGTCATAGATAAGGGAAAATCTTAATAAATTGAATGAACCGGACAAAATTTTGAAAAGTAACCGGCTTTATTAAAAAAAAAAAAAAACAAATTGCTCACCAAAAAAATTTTAGTAATTCGAATGCTCAGAATTATCAGCGACAACACCCCATTATTTTTTACGAATAAAATAGCCAGATCCCTTTTCTTTATTATAAACCGAGAATTTTTTTTTTTTAAATTGTATATTATGAGTAATTAATTAAAAACTCAATCAAATCTCTTCGCGCCTACTCTAGTTTAGCTTTTACTCTACAGTGTTTGCTCAGAATATTTGATCCGGCACTATCTGGGCCGCCGCCGCCGTACCGGTGCGACGTTGCGACTCCGACGAGCGCATGATTCGCTCAGCGTCGGGCTGGCAACGCCGCAAAGTACGGACGGCGCGAGATGCGTGCTGTTTGTTTTTGGTTATTGTCTTCTAGGTACTCTGTGCGACGACAACCGAGTAATTTACTTCAGAATTATTTTCAAAATTATAAGTTAGACTTTAGTGTACTATATTATATTGTAGCTTTAGAACATTATTATAGTAGGTAGTAAGTTAGGTACTTAGTATTTTTATTTGGTAGTGTGTAAATAGTAGTGAACAAGTGTGCATAGAAAATGGGGAGGAAAAATAAGCGGAAAGAATTGTTTTTACAAAAACGAAAAAGAAAACCTAAAAAAAATGACGGAATGTTTGGGTAAGTCGAATTACATATATAATAAACTTGCAATAAATAGTTGCACTCTAATGCCCTAATAATAAAGTCTATATTTGGCAAATACACATTCGTCTACAGATTATGGATTATCACATTCTTACTACCTAGGTACTTCAATTTTTCTGCATTTACCTATATTTACAATTTTTTTAGGTCAAAAAAACGGAAACTGCAACCTGACGATTGTCAATCCACATCCTCAACAGGGCCAGTAGATAGAGAGTGAGTCCATGCCAAGTACCTATCTATCATGTCAGCAATCAATTTAAAGTATCTAGTAATAATACTCCGTCTATTCTTTATTTTCAAGTGTGTACCTACTAAGATTTGTCTGTACAAACTAACCATACTGTAGGAAACAAATATCAGAACAAAAAGCTATGGAGTCGTCTCTTGATATTTTAGAAACCTATCTAAAATAATGATATTTATTAGGTGATGTTCTATCACCTAAATAATTGTGTTAGCTTTAACTTTTTAATAATTATATAATTACATCATTTTATTTTGTAGCCACCCAGAAATATCACCAACATACGCAGAGTTACACAACGTGTTGCCGACATCTGGGGATTCAGAGGAAACGGTAAATTTAAACACTTTTTTTAAATTATCACGGTTATAGTATTGTCTTTTACCGACTTCAAAAAAGAGGAAGTTGTCGATAGGGTTATTATTTTTTCTTCTTTTAAATAAACGAAATTAAAATTATTCTCCCTGCTTTATCACAAATATTTTCCAGGTATTTAGTGAGTAGTTAGTACCTATACCTCCGCCACTGTACTCCATTTTGTACATGTCTAATTCCTTTAATAGTAATGTAAGTAATTTAATTTCAGTTAAAAGAACCAAATCCTGAAAATGAAGAGTTACAAAATGTGTTGCCCACATCAGAGGATTCGGTGGAAACGGTAAACTTAAGTACCTTTTTAAACTATCGCGATTATTGTCTTGTCTTTTTACCGACTTCAAAAAAGAGGATGTTGTCGATTTGGTTATATTTTGAAAATGTCGTTTTTTACTTCGTCTGCAAGTTGAACTTGTGTAATTTTGTTTCAGTTAAATGAACAAAACCCTGAAAATGAAGATATTCCATACATATTCGAAAGTACCTCTGAAACTACAGTAAGGATTTTGTTATAGCTAAGGCATGTTTACATAATAAGAAATTCAAACTAAATAAATACTAAAATATGTGCTTAAATTTCAGATTCATACAGAAATACCCGACTTGGGGCATCGAGTAATAGATGTTAATCATTTTACATCACAACTAATACAACTCTCTCAACATGAATCTCTGTTTGACTGCGGATTAGCCTCAATGAAATTAGTTTCTGAACATCGAATTGGATTACAATCGGAATTTACATTTGTCTGCTCTATGTGTAATTATAAAAACAAAATAAAATCATCTTTGGCTGATGTAAACAAAGATGTTGTTGCAGGAATAATGGCAGCAGGTTGTGGTCACGCGCAACTGAAGCAGTTTTCCGCAGCAGTAGGATTACCCATTATGTCTGAACACACTTACAATAAAATGCAGGACGATGTTTGTGACGATTGGGAAGAAACTGCCTGGGAGGAAATGAAAATAGCCGGAGAAAAAGAGAAAGAAGCAGCTGTTATTGAAGGCAGGGTTACAAAAGATGGCATTCCCATGATTGATGTCATTGTAGATGGGTGTTGGAGCAAACGCTCATACAGAACAAACTATGCTGCATTATCGGGTGCTGCAGCCATAATTGGCAGACGTTTTGGCCAAGTTTTGTACATGTGTGTCAAAAATAAGTATTGTTGTATTTGTGCCCGAGCTCAAAACAAAAAAGAAAGTCCCAAAGAACATGTCTGTTATAAAAACTTTGAAGGGGCTTCTACTGCTATGGAATCCCAAATAATAACTGAGGGGTTTAAACAATCCATTGAAATGCACGGTATAATATACGCGCGACTTATTGCTGATGGCGACAGTAGCACCTATGCCAAAATAATAAATGCTCGGCCATACCCAGGCTTAACAGTGTCAAAAATTTTCTGTCGATTATGATACCTGTACATAATCAACATTAATTTGTATACAGGGTTATTTCTAATCAATTAGCATCCTTTTAGAGGTTTATTCTGTATATGTACATCAAAACTAACAACTTTTGTTCTGCAACATTTCTCAAAACTAACAACTTTTGTTCTGCAACATTTCTCAAAATTAAAAAAAAAAAGCTGTTCCATACATTTTGTTGCGGGTCACGGGTAGACTCACTATTCTACGGAGTGTCTACCCTTGACCACGGTTGATGCAACTCGGACGAAACGTCGGGATGATGAGTTATTTATTTATCTCGTAATTTCAGAGCGCGATAAGTCCCGTAGTATATAATAATAATGTGTTCAAATCGCGAAAGTTTAAAAACAGCAGTTGAAATAACCCTGTATTGTATGAAAAAAAAAAACATTAAAAAGATCAAAATAATTTTTGCCTTTTTTTTAAATTGTTGATTAAGGACAAGGCGACTCCATGATTATCTATGCTCTAGGCAAATTGAGTTGACGCGTGCCGCCGCCGCGCCGTTAGCAGCGCCACGTACGCTAGCCCAGCGTTGCCGCCCGCCGCTCTGGCGTGATCCTGTCAAGTGAGACCGCGTAAAATTTTGTCCGAGTGAAGGGGCGCGGTACTCGATTTTGAAACTATAGTTTATCAATGCGTCACCTTAAAGGGCGAATAATTGATAAGGATTTTATAGTTATCAAACTACGTTGTAGTGAATGAGTAGTAGAGTTACGATAAGTTGAGTTTATCCCTTATTGACTGTCTCGGTGGCTCAGTGGTTAGTGACCCTGACTCCTGGGTCAAAGAGGCGTGGGTTCGATTCCTACCCAGGACAAATATTTATGTGACAAACTTAGGTGTTTGATCTGTGTCTGGGTGTTACTTATTATCTTTTAAGTAAAAAATATGTGTATATATTTTATAGTATACTAGTCTGGCAGCCATATCACAAACTTTGCTTAATTTGGGGTCAGAGACCGTGTGTTAGATGTCCCCTAATGTTTATTTTCTGTACCAGCCTTTTTTTTACTAGTCCACTGCAGGACGTAGGCCTACCCACGAAGGGTGATTGGGCCATATTCACCACGCTGGCCCTGTGCGTGTTGGTGGATTCACATGCGCCATCGAATTTCTTCTACGGACGTATGCAGGTTGCCTCACGATGTTTTCCTTCACCGAAAAGCCAGTGGTGTGAAATTCCGTACATAAGTTCCAAGAAACTCATGGTACGGGACCGGGATTTGAACCCACGACCTCACGATTGTAAGGCGGGTGTCACTACCCCTTGACCACCATTGCAACCACTACATATTTATTTATGCTGTATGCATTTGGAACTACAAGACTGTGCTTAATGCAATTTCTTTCGGGTTTCTACATTTTAAATCAAATTAAAACCGATAACCTCACATTTATCTTATTCATTTCGGCTTCATATTGCCACACACATATTTGGTCCGTTATCGTAGGTATCCTTTTTTTAATAATTACTTTTTTGCATAAAATGGGCTGACCGACTTCAACCGTATCATACGCGAATATTTCGCACGGATCTATGTAGCATTTTTCAGATTATTGTTGATTTATCAAAAATGGCTCAGTTGATTTCGAGAATTATCGACATCAGACCACTAGGTAAAACGTTATGCGTGATTATACATAAAAAATATTCGCGTCGAATTGAGTACCTCGTCCGTTTCGTGGGTAAAAATTAATACCAATATTTATGTTAGAGACAAGCGATTTCGAGAGTTAACATAGAGCGGGAACTATTAGAAGGTAGAGTATACACGCTTTGAGCTCCATGAGCTCGTAGAGTGTGGACTACCTTCGAATAAACAATCATCAAAGTTGTTAACAACCGTTAACAATACGAGCTCATTTCGTAGCTTGACTGGGTGTTCCTTAGCGATCCCTGAAGCGATTCAGTCTAGAGGCCTTCAGACAATATCAAAGCTTGTAAAGTTCTTTAAACGCTTGACAGATTTTAGTCAACTAAATTATATTTTAATAACAATTTTGTATGGAAATGAAACTATATCAAATCGATGTCAATAGAAGACGCAATAAATAAAACATTATACTATACGCTCACTCTAGTATATGAAAGTACATAAATAAATTCCAAAGAACTCATTGGTACGGGTCCGGGATTTGAACCCACGCCCTCACGAATAATAGACTAGTGTTACAACCACTAATCCATCACGGAACCTGCCAGGAACTTACAGGTGGAGCAAACTGTACGTAAAAACAAAACTCTTAGGTACTATCAGTACCTACCTGGCTAGACCACCTAGATATGAACCTACTACTTTCAGCTCTAGGATAATAAATTTCCCGTTACTAATAGCCTCGCGCCTATCTATATCTACACGGAGAGATGTAAAAGGCAACGTACTGAGTGAAAGGTGAATAGTATAAATCGATGTCCGAACGGACAAGGCGGTAACTTAGGTTTGTAGGAACGCTGGTGCTTTCGTGGTGTACGTGGTTTCTCTATGAGATCACGCGAAAGGCGAAAATAAAAGCAGTAATAGACAGACAGTACGCGCTGTACCCAAAGGTTCTTTGATTTGCCTGAGAAGTAACTAGTATAATTATATTTCGCAAAAAATGTCTAAACCGACCTCCAACGTGTACAAAATTTGAATAGTTCGTTGATGATGTAAGCATTTTTTTCCATTATTGTTGATTTTTAGAAAACGGTTCAGCCGATAAAATTTAAATGGCCCCGAATAGAGAGAACCTTACCCGATTTGGAAGTCGGATAAAAATATAGAGAGAAGGCACACGCCATACTGGAAAGTTCAGTTTGTCCGAAAACATGGTGTACGTTAATAGGACGAAATATTGAGACCCAAGTAAAAGATTTGGTGAAAATTTTGCGTGGTGTACGGAGAGGTTTCTCTGCGAGATGACGCTTAAAGCAAGACTAAAAGTATGTACCTAGTAATTGACAAAAATAAGATACGCACCGCATCAAAGACTCTTCAGTTTGCCCGAGAACATGGCTCTACTATGCTACTCACAGAGCTATATTACAACCAAAGGGATCATTTAGTCGATCGAGAAAATTTGAAGGAGCTGCATTAATTTCATATGGCATGAGTTAGAAAGAGACATGAAAAATATCTTGATTATGGGGTCGTTGCCGTGTTTATTTATCTTCAGGTGGGTGATTCTGTATGAAAACAAGCACGTAACGCGCTCTAACGTGCTCTTTGTTTTTAAGAAATTAGTATGAAAATTACTTATTTTTCAAATAGCATAACTTAAACTCGGTTTATAATTTATTTTAACGTAATTTTACATTTATCAAACAGTTCTCCAAATAAAATTCAAGGAAATAAAAAAATTAATTACCGCGTTACGTTACGTTTTGTCGATAGAGAAACAGGCCCCAGATAAAGTCAGTCCAGTCAAATTCAAATTCATATTTGACAGTTTTGACAACTCTGACCAAGATTTTCCTTACATTCTGTAGTCAACTACAGACATGTAAGGAACTGTGACAACAGCGCTTTCTCTCTGGTTGTATTAGCTCTGTGATGCTACTACATGCCACTAGAACAAAGTATCGAAAATACATCAAAGCAAAAAATAGGTAAAAATCATGTATGTTCTTGTGTATATTTTAACTTTTAAGAATCTCAAATTATATTTAGCGTTCATAGCATGCATTGACGAGGTGGGCTTCTTCAACAGTCTTGGAAGAGATGCAGCAGAAAGTAACATCAGTCTTGGGTAATGGGTAGCCATTTGGCCAATGGCCTGTATCCAGCAGTGGACGTCCTATGACTGATGGATCAATGATGATGGATGGATGTTTGATAACTGAGCCCCGTCGGATGATACGTTACATTGTAGGCTGCGGTTGTTTTAACCGTTGAACCATTTCAGAATCATAGCTGGCTTTGAGACCAAGGCTAGCCATTTGACCTATACAAACTGATCCGGCGAGTGAGTTACATTTTTTCTAGTTTTATCAAAAACTCAAGACGAATAACCTGATAACCACTCATATACCAAAAAAGCATTTTTCAAGACGCCATCCCAACTTCCAACAGCCATTAGCGGACCAAAGCAGACCTGCTATCAACAAGTATCCAACAGGTGCCTAAGACGCCCCCTCCCCCTCCCCGCGTCTTATTAGCCCCCAACTAACTGCTGCGTAATCTGGGGCCTTCATGTACAGACTGCTACATAAGCTGTGGATTGTTGGAAGTAGCTACGTGTTATTCTGTGTCGCGGAGGTAATCACACAAGACAGGCTTGTTAGATAGATTGATTGGGACTGAGTTAGGATGAGACAGCGTTTAGAGATGATGTTAAGCTGGGAAAAGTGCTAGAGTGAATTAGATCACTTGAAGACATGCTCTAAGTAAGATTTGACTTACGAGTATTTACGTCACGTACTAAACGAGGATATCCGAAAACAGTGACAAGTTTGTACCTCAAAGCAAATAAAAACATCAAGAGAGAATGTTGTGACCAAACAAGTGAAGCGAACCAAAACTACGCCTCACCGTGTACAGACAATTACACGTACATCCACGTACAAGGACACTACACCATGGCTTGTCAGTCGAACTATGGCGGCGCAACACCGACGCACTCACACATGGTTAAAAAATCGGCCTCACATGACTGTTCAACGATGTTCTCTCTTGATTTTTTTATTTGCTCTGAGGTTTGTACTTTTGTAATTTGTACTGAAAGACCACTCACATCCCCACACTAATGTATGCTGACGTCACTCCTGTATACCCACCAGTTTAATTGGAAATTTGTAGGTGAGGCCTATGTCCTGCAATAGACCCCTGTGATTGCTCGGTCCTACTAAACGCTGCTGACTCAGTGTCGGAAAGATTTTCAATATTTGTCACTGCCCTATATAGTTCAGGATGAAACAATAAAATATCTTTAATTGCAACAAACAGTTTACTTTAGGTATATAGTTGGAAGGCTTCATTCACGTGTATTAACGTGTGATAGCGTTTCCATTTATTATTTCGGAGAGTCGTGTGATTTGCTACATTAATCGTCTCACCAAGATACTGCGAACTTGTGAGGTGTGACCAAGCCCTTACTCCCACCTAAATAGTCGACATTCACCAATCAGCCTCAAGAACAACAACGAACTAAACCCATCACAGCGACTCTGATAACTTTAGATAGAAAATCGATAGAGGAGGCCTATCTCCAGGAGTTAACGCCTTATGACAGATAATGATAATGATGTCCCCTGTGCTCACATGGATCTACTGAAAGTTACCGATTCTGCACCGAAAAAAATCTCAATGGTTGTCTCTGGCCGGTCGAGGCCAGATGGAACAAAAAAGTATCTTGGATAGTTCTACAGCCTTTGATAGCTTTAGCCCAAATTAAAGAGAAGATAGATGTTATGTCGTACAGGGAACTGAACACTTCACTAAAAACGCTGGCAGTGAGGCATGGAAGTTGCTCCGCCGGCAAGAGTTCTGCTCTTAAGTATCTAAGCACCTCTAGGAGGCCGCACTTCATTCACATTTATTAAAGTGCGACGTGTGACATTGTCACGTACCTAGTAGTGTCAAGTGTCTGAACTTCTGAAGTGTGATTTGCTACAGGTATCATTTCACCGTGTACCAGTGACCGAGCCCTTACCCTCACCTAACCCACCTAAATAGTCGACATTCACCAATCAGCCTCGACAACAGCGAAATAAACCCATCACAGCGACACTGACAGCCTCGCGGCATTTGGCGGCGAACTATCACGACCGAGTAACTCAACTGTGCCGGTAGTGGCAGAAGGTCAACTTCTGTGAAATACTTAGCTAGGAACTAATAAGCTGGAAGTCTTAGGGATCAATATGATTCGTTGTTTTGAACAAAACTTTAAATGGTAAAAACACTCTAAGGCAAGTAGTAGGCAAGTAGTTTTAAAGATTTGAAAAAGGTGGTTTTGTAATAAGTATACTTACTAAAACAAAACTATCAACTATAACTATAAATACCTGTATATGTTACATTGTGCTTTTGCAATAAATTGCAATAACACAATGTAACATATGAAGTTATGATACAAAGTCGTGTCGCAGTCTGCAGTATACAAAAATTAACCTATTACTTTTACAACAATTACTAAGTAATTTACCGAGCGAACGAAGGGAGCAAAACGTCTCAGTTTTGACTTGATAATTTTGTTTTTATCTGTCCTGACGTTTATTCTCCTCGCATTTTTCAATCATCTCAACAAATACTTTATTCTTTGCTAGCTTTTACGCGCGGTTTTGCTGGATATCTTTTGTTATTTTTTTTCGGGATAAAATGTAGCCGAAGTCACTTTCCGACCTTTGAACAATATTTATGCTAAACATCAAGTCGATTTCTTGCTCTGTTGCTGCGTGTAAGAGTAAATCCACAAACGCATTATCAGATTTATTATATTAGTTCCGTAAGGATAATATGCAAATATATACAATTTTAGAGCAATTCAGCACTTTATTGCTTTTTGATCGCACTTGACCTACTGTTATCACAGTATCGCCTGCGCGTACGCATGACATTTGGCTATTCGGCGCGGTGATGTACGCGCGGGCGCGGCGTCACCTGCGCCGTGTCGCTGAGTTATGAGCAGTTTGTTCGCATGATGGATAGCGCTGCCTGCTTGGCTAGATGTACCTACATTGGATAGTTGTAAAATCTAGGCGATGCAACTTTGTAGTTAGCACGACGCGACGTTGAAAATAAATAATAGAATGAACAGACTATTATAAAAATACTTCAAAATAGGTTAAAAATGAAAACAAGTGTAAAAATAAACTTGGCACACCAAAAATCTGGCAAACCATGACTAGTAATTTTCTATAGTAATTGGAGGATTGTTGACAACTTTCAAACAAAAAACCGCCACAAACACAAACGAAGAAGTTCTTCTCTGTCTACGGTCTCAAAATTGTCGTTATATCGATTATTTTAAAATATGATGCGCACAAGCACACTTAGGTACTTAGATACAGAGACACACCTATCATATTTATGACATCCTCAATTTTTAAACCGAGGCGGAGTTTAAAACGTCTGAAATTTACAATTAGTTTCCTAAAAAGCATTCTTTCATATATCAATGGTTTGTCGACGAATGTTTCGCTTTCTCTGGTCCGCACAATCTCAATGTTGTAATTAAAGTTCAAGCCTTTTGTCATTTATGATAATTAAACTACGATCACCTAACAAGGCACCTAACACCAAGATACCCCTCGGTAGACCCAAAAAAAGAAGGCGAGACGAACTTGATTCCCTCTGTCGTAGATGGAACACCAAAGCTCGACCGATAAAAATGGAAAGAGGGAAGAGAGGTCTTTACTCTACAGTGAGACAATAACGGCTAAAATAATCATTATCTATGATTGAACTACAAAACTAAGCCTTTTTGATTAAAACCAATCATTTTCAGAAAACAGAAGAGCTTTTTAAAAGGCCTCAAAATATACCTAGAACTTGTTTGCCTTTTCAATCCTTCCAATCTTGTCAACCCTGCACTAAATACTAAGCCAAACGCGAGGCGACAGGGTTGATCCCCAATAATTTGTCAACATTATTAACTCCGCGACTAAACCGTAATAGGGGTGTTAAACTGCGCATTTCACGAGGTAAACACTATTGAAGGCACCCGACGTCGCTCGCTTGCGGTATTGATAGAATTTATCAGCCATCGAGCCGAATTCGCGGGGTCGAGGTATGAGCGCAAGCGGAAAGTGTCTAGTCAAATTTCGGAGGAAGGGCCTAATTGTTTACAGGATAAGAAATCGTTATTATAATTAGTCGTTAGTTAGATTATTAAAACATATTGGATACATATTTTTTTTCTTTTGTCAATCGAACAATAAATGACAAAGATAAACCTTGTCATAGTTTCGGAGTGGGGGTTAGTGACGTCACTAATACTTTACATTTTTTAATAATCTATTTGATGAAGTTTATGTGTCAGACTCGTAATCGGGTGCTGCTTGCGGGTCGCCGGTCTGCTTGTGGCATTCACACATTGCACCAACTTAGGCTAAAATTTCAAGCACCTACTAACTATTTTTGTACAGTATAATCTAACAATTGTAATTTTAGTTAACAAAGGACACAGACCCTGGAGTCTGTGGTTTGTAAAATTCTTCAATAAAAAAAAATTATAATAATTAGTTTATATTTTAAGTTAGCAAGCCTTTTGTTTACTAAAATTACTCACTAATAGCCTTGATTACTTTTGTCTATGCTAATAGGGAAGCTTAGAAGGGGATATTATGTTAACGGACGTTAACGCATTTGGCTGATAAGCTTCTTTATTTTGATACGTGATGGATATAGTAGCGTATGTGGAGTTAGCTACAAGCACTCTTCACTCCCACTTACCTACATGTAAATTTGCTACTGCGTAACGACTCACCTCGTGCCATTATTTTTAATCATATTATAGCCAGCATAGCTCATTTCTCACATCTTTATGGTGAAGGGATACATTACATACCTACGAGTACTATGAACTAACTAAACTTTATTAATAAAATTTCATATTTTAAATAATCATCATATTTTAATAATATTTACAATTAATGTTTGAGAATTTTGATTTAAACAAATTGAATGCATAACATTCAATAATAATATGTAAAATATTGATGTAGGTCAGTATCAGGTGACGAAACATGAAATTAGTTAAAATAAAGTACATAAAATTTAAATATTGCTCGCATTATCGCGCCGTTGCAATTAATGAATGTCAAATTTAATCAGCCATGTGACCTTAATTTCGATCTCCTTATTGACACCTAAAATATTCAATAAACAATCAAAATCATTATATCGCTAATTAATTTACTAATCAGCTAATAAAGGCTCATAAACATTTTATTCAAAATTCAAGAACAATATTGTATTTCTATAAAATTATAACTCGAATTTAAAAAAATCTTTAATGAGTCTAACATGTTATTTTGCTTAAAACCCATTTGCGATACAGTACAGTATTACAGCACGCTTTCGTGGGTAGGCCTACGTGAACAATTAAATTACAGTAGGTACAGTTGAATAATATCAAAAGTTTCAAGCTATTTAGCACAATACATCTAGTCATTCATTATTGTGTGTATTATATGTAATTATAGCATCTACACTCTGTTCAGACTGAGATACTATCATTCCAATGATTAATAAAATCATAATTAACTGTCCTCTACACCAGTTCAATGTTCATCATCATCATCATCCGCCGTCTTCTCTATCCCAATGATGGGTATTACTCTCTCTTACGGTGCCATTTGTCTCGGTCCTGTGCTAATCGTGCCCAATGGTCAATCGTTTATAGTTATAATTTGTAATTTATTTCTCTTTCCGCTTATCTCCTATCCCACAGGCACTATCTTCTGTTGAGAGAGGTCGTGACGTCACCGTGCGTTACGCGCGACACCTGGCAGGTGGCAGCCCTGGCCCTGGTGTTGCCAACTTCATTACTGCAACTTGCTTAATCTTTGACGCGACGAGGATGCGCCAAATTGACTAAGACAACAACGAGACAAGACTTGAAAAGAGAGCCTGAATCATCGTTCATTGTTGTTTTATTTTGAAGTGTCGTCGTTTCAGCCATTGGACGACTGCTGGACATAGGCTTCCCCTATAGATATTAAATAAGACCGATTGGAAGCGGCTCGTATCCAACGTGAATCTGCGGTCTTGATGAGGTCATCCATCCTCAACCTTGTCGTCCACCGTTAAGGTGGACGTCCTACGCTGCGCTTGTCGGTACGTGGTCTCCACTCGAGATATTTTCGACCCCTTCGGTCATCAGTTCTCTGTGCTATGTGTCCTGCCCACTGCCATTTCAACTTGCCAAACCGCTGAGCTATTTCGGCAACTTTGGTTTTTCTACGGATCTCCTCATTTCTGACGCGATCTCGCAGAGAGACTCCGAACAAAAATGTAATGCTTTGGAAATGAAGTATTGATAAGCGCATTAATTCGTGAATGGATCACAAACCATACTTATATACATGCTCTTGTTTTTCTTGCTTGCCATATTTACAGAGCTCTAGCTACAGCTAAGCCGTGAGCCGTGAGATAAGCCGTGGTGGCCTAGAGGTAGTGACACCCGCCTTTCAATCGAGAGGTCGTGAGTTCAAATCCCGGTCCCGTACCAATGAGTTCTTTGGAAGTTATGTACGGAATTTCACACAACTGGTTTTTCGATGAAGGAAAACATCGTGAGGCAACCTGCATACTTTCTTATAAGAAATTCGATGGCGTATGCGAATCCACCAACCCGCACTGGGCCAGCGTGGTGGATATGGCCCAATTACCCTTCGTGGGTAATTGGGCCATATCCCTGCGTCCTGCAGCCATATCTACGTCCTGCAGTGGACTATTAAAAGGCTGATACAGTACAGTACAGCTACAGCAAGAGCTAGGCATGCTACATAAAGCCGGCTGAAAGCACGAAAAAGTGTCATGTTCCACCTGAGCCGAGCGTACAAGCGAGAGCGAGGAACAAGCGATAAAGAGGCACAATTGGCCATAACGTTTGGCTTGTTACAGCTTTTGATTCAATAACGTTGTCTTATGACGTTATCGTCCGTATACCGATTTTACAGACAACCAATTTTTATACTATAGGACTAACTCTACAATAGGGTATTTGACTAGTTTTTGGATATCGTTTTAAATTATTCGTCAGTACATACTAAGCACACTACATTTATATTTCCGAGAGATCTACTGTATTAACAATGAAAATCAGTGTTAAAGAATAGATATTCCAGATCCCACCAAAAACGACATTCTGTAATGGCGCTGGTCTTTGAAGTCACTCACTAGTAAATAATGTTAGTTAATACTGGTAAATACGCTAGTTCACATCTAAAAATGGACAAAAAAATACTTTCAAAGTAACTTACAGATCCAATAATATTACTCCAAAATTACAAAACACAAACAACAGTCAATCGAGAAATTCTCGTTTACTAGCACGTGACGTCACCAGATATGCCCTTCTTAGAACGTTTACGTCACAGATAAAATATCAAAAAAATATCGTATTTTATTTCGTTCGATTTGCGAAAATTAGACATATTTTAGTTTAAATAAAGTGAAATATGTCTTTTTTAGGCTATTATCTGTATGGCTTACCACAATTAATAGAATATTTTCATTGTTGTCAAATAGCCTATTGCGTACCTGGTATTGCCAACTTCGTTACTAGAACTTGCTTAATCTTTGACGCGATGAGGATGCGCCAAATTAACTGTGACAACTACGAGACAAGTCCGGAGGTGCGACAGATAGCTGGTTAGTTTCGGTTAGTGCTGATTTGAGCGTAGTTAATTGTCGTTTCACACTCATAGTCCCCACTAGGATTTCCTGTGTCAAGATTGTCACATAATATTGATAAATATATGGACAAATAATACCTTACCCTTTAAGAATTGTCTTTAAGTATCGATTCAGATTATTTATTGGTCATTTATAACATGTCAGTCATACAAGGCAAGTTCTACCACCTACTGCTACTGTGGCTCCAGCATTTCTTATCATTCTGCTAAATGTTAATTGCGGATTGGCAAGTTGAAATGGCAATGGGCGGGGCACATCGCTCGGAGGACTGATGACCGATGGGGTCGAAAAGTTCTCGAGTAGAGACTACGTACCGGCAAGCGCAGCGTAAGTCGTCGACCCACAAGGTGGACTTATGACCTCATTAAGACCGCAGGATCGCGCTGGATGCAAGCCGCTACGAACCGGTTTTATTGGAAATCTTTAGGGGAGGCCTATGTCCAGTGGACGTCCTATGGTTGAAACGACCGAACGAAACGAAATATGAGAAAACAATGGGATACCAACATAATAAATTATGTAATCCAAATTAATTACTAAATCTTTAACATTAGTGACGGGCAAACTTAAATCGATAGACGAATCGATTATTTTATTTTACACACGATCACCAAATCATAAATAGTCTCAATTGAAAACTTATAAATTACAACCACAAATACCGAATCAATCAAAGCACATATAAATCAATTTATGGCAATAAAGCAGTGAACACAAGCGCTCATAAACAGCTATAACTTTCGAACGGCAGTTTCGTCGGCATTAAGGCGCAGCAGTTCCCGGGATCAGTCTAAATCAAGCCGTAAAAACCGAACAGACAGTCCAAATAAATTATTACTAATCCACACTATTTTAGAAGTCCCGCGGGCGCGCCATCAATCGGACAGCGGCAGGTCGACTCGACATTAACATCCATCTCGATTCTGGAATCGATTGCTCTGACAGCACGATTCAGTTAATCGATATATTTATTTTGGCAATTTTACCCTGCGAGGATAGTTCGTAGTGCAAATAATTTATTATCTGAAGTCGGTTTACGGAAGATAATTTTACGAGATTACGTCATAATAATTATATGCGTCACAAACCGGCCAGTCATTTCAATCGCCTCTTCCCGCTCTCGCTTGGTCGCTCGGCTCAGGCGGAACGTGACAATGAGTCATAGTTTTTCGTGCGTGCAACCGGCGTTCATCGATTTATATATCTACGGAAAATTGTACTAGTAAAATGTGCGTGAACCAGAACAATAAATAGAAATAGAATAAAATATTACAGTGGCAATAAATGTTCATGTATTTATCCGTCACCGAATAACAGTAAGATAGACTCGTCGTGATAATCTGATATATTTCGAGCCTAGATTGTCACGATCCTGAATTAGGTATATAAAATGTTCCCTTTCAAAATATATGCGATCACTTCGGCATATCGACTCACGCATATAAAAGGAGGTATCACCCACTCAAACTTTCAACAGCTTTCGATCTCTTGCGAATAGATAACGAATAACGATAAACCCCCGTTCGATATTTATGCGATTGTCTGCGTGGAGGTATAATACCATCTCCGAAACGGTAACTCACGTCGCCAATAACAATTTATATCGATACCAAACGGTTATTGAATAGGCCATCGATAACGATTCTCCAAATCGAAAATCGAGCTAACTGAATAAACTTACAACATTAACTTTGCGTTCGTTTCGCAACACTAGCTTCTCTATTCAAATTGTTGACGCTTCTTTTTTGTTTTACATTTTTTGAGTTTTCGGCCTGTTGTGTTAATGTCGTCGTTGTTTGATGGGTGTATCTTCGAAATTTAAATAAATTATTGGTTTAATCGCCGACGGTGATAAACATGTCGAGCGAATCGTGTCAACTTTGGATTTGGATGTAAATCGACGATTTGAGCGATTATTTATTATCGAATGAATCAAGTATTCTCGCTTAGTGCTTTCGTCGGTTATTTCTTATAATTTCTAAGACCGGTTCCATGCGCCCGGAGCGAGGGCTACTATTTTACGCAGATTTGAATTGATTCGATAATACATATTAAAAATTAATGCACACATTATGTAAATGACCGTAGAACGTAAGATAAGAAGAGTGTTGGTATCGAATGTCTAATGTACTAATTCACTGAGCCAGACCCATAACTTATCTAAGAAACTTGGCTACCGGAGGAAACATTAGGCAGTTGTCATAAATATTTTCTCATAATGTTTATTCATAACATAACTCTGTCGCCTTTTTTAATTACTCCTAATATATGAATTTTAAAAGAGAATTTACGACATTTTCGAAAATGCCTTGAATTTTTGTGGAAAAAAAATCAGAAAGATATTGATAAATATGTTTTAAAATAAAATGTCAGGCTATTGGTTTAGTAGTGTATATACTTAGTGTGCATTATGCTGAAGTTAAGAAATTCACTTTCCAGAAATAAAATAGAAACCTCAAAAACATTATGTTTTTAATGTAATAAAATTATTATTTATTTTAATAAAGTAAGATATTTAGTCAAACTTAAAATTAAAAACTAACCTCATGCGATCATACCTGGTGCAAAGGAGCCCAAAATGCTGACCGCATTGCCCCGCTGTATGGCGAAAGTATAAAGTAAGAAGATTACATAATAAGTAAAAACTACTCGTCTATAATAAGTAACTTTTTTTATTTAGTTAGTAAAAAACTACCTACGCTAAACAGGCCCAAAATTGAGACGGTTATATAAACTAATCGGCGTGTTAATAGAAACAGCAATAACATGAGATTTAAAATCAGAGATGTCACCATCAAAATATAACGGTTCTAGTTATAATTCTAATATCTCACTCCAAATGACCATGTAGGCATGTATATTTATTAAATAACTCGTGATTAAATAGATAAAACTCCAAAATTATGTCTCAAAATTAAAACTATAAATTGTTTGTATCAATATAATTAATTAAAAAACAAACGCATTTATAAAAATATTTGAATCTAATAATTATGTTAAAAATACAGGACAACGCAACATATCACTGTTACAATTTGCAAATTAACGCATAAAACATCTCATAATGTTACAAAAATTGGAAATCCAATCAATTAAAAAGCTAATTTATCATCATTTAATGTTTGTCATAATACTCTGATTTGGATATTTTCGCAATCAAACTTGGAATTATTTCTTGAATGGCTCCTTCGTGATGAGTAAGCACAATTTATAATCCTGTTCTTATAATTATGTTTCGCATATTTTTTCTCCAGAAATAAATATGATCCGTACTCGCAAACTATGCGATATACATAAATTAAGACCATAAAGGACAGGTCACATCGAAATATACAATTTCGGGTCGAATAAATGACGAGCATCAAATTGATTTACGCAAAGTTTTTCATACAAACGACTGATTTAATATAATTCCGTTGATACATTAATATTAAAATGACACAAGAATTCAATCGGATTATCCGCTGATGCAAATTTTGAAGTGAATAATTCTGCTACCATCACGCTACCGTTAGAAAACGTTTAGATAAATGTGTAGACGTTTTGGAGAACTTCACGCTAATTAGTCGGCTTTTAACTCGAGATATTTCATCGATTGTATTAATGTAGGAAAGGTAAAGGTACGGTTTATATTAGTATTAGTAGCTATATCGAAGAAAAGTAGTAAATTAATCGTGTCGGTGTTTAGCTGCCAGTGAGTTGATTAGCTCTGACCTGGGTGTTCCAATCGATTTTCGTTATGCATAAATTAATACATAATTTGACATATGTTATAAAGAATATGATTATATGAAACGTATTTTATGTTTAAGAAGTTAATGACGTGTCTCAGTTAAATTGTTTCCGAAAGTAATTTAGTTGAAATAGAAATGTAATTACTTATCATAAAATTACAAATCATCATTTATTTTGCGTGAACTAATCTCGTTTGGCATAATTTACTTCGTGTTTGCCAAGTATGGTTGCAGTTGAGAATGTAAACTTGTTAGCCACAAAAACATATCAGACTCATATGTATTTTTAGCTCGGTATCTTTTGTAATAAACATGTCAAAATAATGCCGCCATTTTATGATCACAGCTAACAAAAGTCAGTGTCCCAATAAAACATCGAAGACGAGAACTATAAATTAAGAATTTTAATTTTTCTAGTCCATCAAGTTAGCGTTTAATAATATTAATTAGTTCATCTATTTGTTGTTTTATTGGTCCAATAAATTGGAGGTTTTATTAGTAAATCCGAAGTTTTATTGCTAATAAATTGATACGCGATACTACTTCACGCTCGACTTAATTTTACAACGGTAGGAATCAAAGATTTATATTGAAAAAGTCATTAAAAACCTATAAAAATCGATAATAATTCTAGCACAGCTCTTTGATTTTGATTGAATTACACAAACGATACAAGTGAACAGTAAATATTTATTTTATTAGCCATTACTTCATTAGTCTACCAAAACTTTAAATTTCATTGAATATTTTAGTTTCATTGTATATTTTTATGTCTTTCTTATGGTCCGTACCATTATTTTCTATGCCGAAGGAAAAGTTATGATTATGACTAAACCCACTATGCAAAACAAAATAACGGAACAATAACTAATTTAGACATTTTGCTATCTCGAATATTTAGTTGATGTGTTCGTCAAACCATTTACAAATTTAGTGGCACACGTCCATTTTTCAAAGTAACTGTCAATATATTAGGTATATTTTGATGGTAACGCTCATAAAACCACTAATATTATGGAGCCAGCTTACTTAGTAAGCGGTTTAATTTAATGCACGAGATTTGTGGCTTCAATGAATTTATTGGGCTGTTACATTTTACCTACGATATGGGACAGCATTATGACATATTAGATTAAATTAATAAACAACACAAATTATTATAACGCAGATCTATATTTAATTTGGGTGTATTTCGCCTATTACACTTATATGCTGAATATAAACGAGAGTTTCTATTAATTAACATGAAGTTAGTAGAGGGCTGTTTATATTTAGTTTAGTCACTTTAAGTTACTTACGCATTTTATACTAATGATGACTTTGTGGTCCTTTATTATGAAAGATCTGACTATATTATGTAGCCTTGCGGTGACCATAGGAACTTACAAAAGCTAATAAATATTAGTTAAAAAAATATCAGTCAGTTCGGGCTCATCAGATTAGACGACTGCTTATTAGCATCTGTATTTTCACTATTTTCAATGTTTGTCATTTTGTAAATGTAGTCTGGATGCAAGCCACTATCTTCAGATCTTATACAAGACTAGCTTTTGCCCGCGGCTCCGCCCGCGTGGTGTTCTGACTTTTGTGCTATCCTACAGGAACCTTTTATTTTTCGGAATAAAAAGTAGCCTATGTCACTTTCCGGCCCTTGAACTATATCCATGCCAAAAATCAAGTCAATCCGTTGCTTCGTTGCTGCGTGAAAGAGGAACAAACCATTAAACTTTTCGGTTTTATACTATTAGTATGATTTTCCAGAACTGGTACTAAGCGGAAAGGGGGTAATTAAGACCATTAAGACCATTATCATTAACAACTTTTATCATGGAGCCAATCCAAAATTCGAGTGAAAAAATCAGCTATTTCATTAATTTTGTCGATACTGAGTTGCACTTTTGTATGGAACATCTGCTATTTTTTGACCGACGAACCACCGGAGGAAGTATGCAATTCGACGCGTATATTTTTTTTTATGTATAACCACGCATAACTTTTTTCTTAGTAGTCCGTTTTCTATAATTCTTTTTTATTGGAAAGAGTATACTTCGAAATTGGTCCCGTTTAAATTTTATCGAAATCGGCTGAGCCATTTTTGATAATTCAACAATAATGTGAAAAATGCTCCATTGATCCGTGCGAAATATTCGCGAATTCTGTACACGGGTGAAGCTGGTCATGCTAATTTTTGCAAAAAATAATCTTGTTCGAATTTTGAGTTGCCCTCATAGTAAAAGTTGTTCATTATGATGGTCTCGATCACCCTGTTTGGATTAGTACAGGGTAAGCAGATAGATCTCCTGATAGTTATCTCATACAGAGTTTTGTATGAGATCCGTAGGAGAGAGATTGAGGTTGGAGTGTTATCTATGTCCGGCTGTAGACGTTTAATGGTTAAAACTACCGCGACAATGAAATTTTCGATTTTTTTTACATGTAATTGTTATACTCGTAGTTCCTAGAGTGTAAAAGGTACTCTAGAGTGAATTCCTAACCGGTAGCCGTGTCCAGTTTCATTCGTAAACCGCGCCGTCCGGCGCCGGTTGCGGGACGAGGCCGGGCACAGAATACAGTAATAGTAGACATATTGTCACATGAAACCCAGTGTTGCCAGAAAACTACAAAAAATATCTATAGTTAAAGTATTACTTCCTGACATGCTCAGAGCGATGTTCCCAGGTACTCATCCTAAAATAACAATTTTAATTTCATGAAAAAATTAAGTTTATATTTTATTTTTATTACTTTATTTTTAAGCTTATTTATTACATCTTGATATATCTTTAATGTAATGTATGGTCTATATGATATGATAATAATTTTCATAAGAATCGTGTTAGAGGTATTTAAAAACTCTTGTATTATATTCCACTGCCGAACATAGGCCTAGGAAAAGTGAAATGTCACCATATTGATTATTTGTTGCTGGCCCAGTGTTACTTACTTTCACACAATTATGAATTAAAAAAGCGAAACCAAAAACTATACCAACACTAAGTTAAATTCAATTCTTGTTTATGATTTCTATAAAGGTGTTCCCTTCCACAATTTCGCCAACAACACCTAAATATACATGTTAAAAAAGTCAGAATTCTGTCACATGCCTTCACATGGCAACAAAACAAATGTGAACTGTTGAACACCTACACAACATTGTGAGTACGCTGTCATCGCACATCGACATTGGCCCAGTAATTACTCGCGTTGAGCTCAACTGTGTCACTGTGCAATTGTGCGTGAACTGGACTACTGGACGACTTTCGTATACATAGTAGATATGTTGTTTAATTATTATTTAATCTGTTAGTAAGCTGTATCGAACACGGTATGAGCTGATTTCACTAAACTATACTTAATTCGATTGCCCTCTTTTACCTACTATTACAAATCCAAAAGAATCGAAGCCGTGGCGGTCTAGTGGTAATGATACCCGCCTTACAATCTTAAATTCATGGGTTCAAATCCCGGTCCTGTACCAATGAATTATTCGGAATATGTGTACGGCATTTCACACCACTGGCTTTTCGGTGAAGGAAAATCATCAGTCATCGTGAAGCAACCTGCATACGTCTGTAGAAGAAATTCAATGGCGTATGTGAATGCACCAACTCTGATTGATCCAGCGTGGTAGATATGGTTTAATCACCCTTCGTGGGTAGGCCTACGTCCTGCAGTGGACTATTAAAAAGGCTGGTACAGTACAGTTCTATCACAAATTCTCTAACTATCGGTTCATGTTTTTATGAAGAACTAGTTTTTACCCGCGGCTTCGCCCGCATGATATTTTGATTTTTGACGCAATATCATTATAATTTATAGCCTATGTGTTATTCTGATGTATAAGCTATATTATTGCAAAGTTTCATCTCAATCCATTTAGTAGTTTTTGCGTGAAAGAGTAACAAACATCCATCCAACCATCCATCCATCCATCCTCACAAACTTTCGCGTTTATAATATTAGTAGGATGGGGGGGGTTTCTACGTTCCAATAAAATTAACATGTTGTTTATTTTATAACACAAAAAAGCTTTACGTCACACCCATTGCCTACAGTAACAATAATTTCTTTGTTGTCTGCCAAAATTACCTCATTTACTTAAAAAACTTTCCGAGTAACGATTACAAAAATAACCTAAACTGCTTCCACAGTAAATAAATAACATAATTTTTATCACTTCTTCATCAGCACATAACATAATTTTCCTGTGCGTGTATAATTATAATTTTCTTGCGTGTGGGGCCACACAGATCGCGTTTACGAGGCGCTCAGCTGTTTATGGTGCTTTATCGACAGCTAACGCCTTCTACGGGAGTTTATGTTCTTTATACTATTCTGTTAATTATACCCCTGATTTTATGGCCACAGGATGTTTTAAGGTAAAACTGCGGGTTAAGTCGATTACATAATTAAGTTAATTTATTGCTTTTTACTTTATTTTGGTGGTGAAATCTTTTTTAGTTTAAAATAGCGCTGATGTAGTTAGTGATAATATATTTTTGATACAAAAGTTATTTAAAAGGATATTTTAAAAAGAACACGGCATATTGTATTAAATTATACTTACCTAAGTACCTATTTGTGGTGTGTCAGAGAAAAATGGAAAGAAGTATGCTAGGAATACTGAAAATCGTATTCAAAGAAGATCAATAGATCAAATAAATAATAAAATTATAAGAAAAAAGACTAATGTAAGAGATATTCAAGAAACTATTAGGAGGTTGAAATGGAACTGGGCGGGACACATATGTAGGATGGACGACAACAGATGGACCAAAAAGGTCATTGAATGGGTTCCAAGAGGAGAAAGAAGAAAGAGAGGAAGGACGAACAGGCGCTGGGAAGATATTTTTACTCAAAGACACGGAGTTCAGTAGATGAGGATAGCAAGAGACAGAAAAGTTTGGGCACAACTGGGGGAGGCCTACGCCAAAGAGGCGACAACTACATTGACTGAATAATTTAATACTGACATACTTATAATAAAAAAATTACATTAAATAATTATACTGTGGACTAAGAAAGAAACAAACTGACGATTGCAAACTTATCATGAAGCGTAAATAATGTAATGATATGTTTAATAATTTAATTGAAATTTAAATGTTAATGATAATGATGTAGTTGAAATAAAGGCTTTTTTACTTTTACTTTTACTATGTACCTTTTTGTTAGTATTTTAAGCGTTTTAAAGCTATTTAGTGAAAATATCAATGGGATTCGATTTTTATACGTAAATAAAAAAAAAACTTGCTAATAATATACTATCACATATTTCTGTACTACCTGTAAAGATTGAAAAACATGCGTAAATGCCTCTAATGACTAGTCCGCGGATGCCTTGTAAAACTTTACGGCTGATAAAATCAGTTATAAAAGGCCATAAAGCCGTAAATTGCGTAGCAGTTTAAAAGACAGGAGCTACTGGGAACTCTATAAATCAGTGATCGGGAGCGTTCGGGAATGTTCGGGTATGTTCGGGACTATTCGGCCGGTCGTAAAGATTAACGCTCTCAATGTTTGTAAACACTACTTTTATGCGGATTCGACAGATTTTTTTTTATTTTATGATCGATTTTATGACTCGATTGACGATTCGTGTGTGCGGGTGATCGACTTCGGTTTGTTACTTAATTGCTATCAAAGTTGACACTTTAGGCATACGATTTCATGCTATTTTTATTTAATAAAAAGAAATTACAACTCACTTTGAACTAACCTTATCAAATCGTTTGACCTGATTAGAAATTATATATTGCAGTAACAATATACCTACTTAATATTACCAAATACCTATTTTTTGAATAGTAGAAATTAGTCTAACAGCGTCGCCTTATGCAAGATGTTGCATAATTAATAACATAGTTGCTATAAAAGTAAAAATCGCCTTACAATCGTGAGGTCGTGGGTTCAAATCCCCGGTCCCATACCAATGAGTTCTTTGGAATTTATGTACGGAATTTAACACCACTGGCTTTTCGGTGAAGGAAAACATCGTGAGGCAACTTGCATACGTCCGTAGAAGGAATTCGATGGCGTATGTGAATCCACCAACCCGCACTGGGCCAGCGTGGTGGATATGGCCCAAACACCCTTCATGGGTAGGTCTACGTCCTGCAGTGGACTATTAAAAAGGCTGGTAAAACAGTAAAGTATAAAAGTAACTAACAATTTTATTAAGAATCTTTCCTTTTTTTAAAATTTTTAGAATACTGAATTGTATACATCAAAAACAATGTAATATGCCTGCAATAATAAGTGTAAAACATTGCTTTTGACTCTTTTTACATTCGTTGTTGAGATAATACCTAATTGAAAAGAATGCTAAATGCACTCCAAAAAAAAACATTCAACCAACAAACCACAAATAAGCACAAACCATTCACAAAACCAACTACAACAATACAACTACATAAACCCTTTCAATAACCAAAAGACTGGAACAATACGTCATAACTCTTCAACCGTACTATCAGCACCCGACTCCAAATACTGAAAAACTAACAAATCATAAAAACGAAAACATAATAACTTCCGGCAGCCCTTAAGCCGCCAATAAAACTTAAACACTGGAAGTCGGCAAGAGAAAATCGTAAAACTAAAAACGACAAAAGCGTGGCAGGGCCGTTTATTGTGGCCGACAGTTTGAAGCCTAACAATTGTTTTCTCACGTACATAAAAACGGGTAATAAAAGCGTCGGTCAAATGATTACGAAAGAGCGTAAAAATGCGTAGAGTGGAGGGACCAGGGTTACCAAATAGAAAATTTAAAAGTGCGGAGAAATAACAGCAGCAGGTGATTAAATTAAAAATTTAAAAAAAAATTGATTCAAAAACTTAAATAATATGGAGGTTTAAGTTTGACATAGGTTTAATCTGTAACGATGGTTAAGAATAAATTAATTATCTACTTATGATCAATAATCCTTAATTCCTGTCATTTTCACAATTTCCAAATTATTCAGATATGACACGGAAGAGGATGAAGGTGAACTTTTAGTACAGTTTCGATATTTTAAAAGTAGGCAACATACTAGGAAAGCTCCTAAGAGCTCGATCAAAGAAGCCTAAATTACTATCAGTCACCAATTTTAAAATCTTAAAATAACTAAACTAGTAGATATTCAAATCGAATCTAGAGAAAACTCATTTAGTAGTACTCCGAACTGAACATATCTCAACTCGCTTTCGACCGATTTTTTTTTCATACTAATCTTGGAAGGATTTAGACATTATTTACTTAACAGTTTTGTCAATCATTATCGAATAATATTGAATAATATTGATCTGTTGACAAATAGCGCTACAGCAAATTTAAAGAAATATACAATCAAAAACAGGTGATGACAAAATATTTTAAAATTATATAGAACCCAAAGAGTTATCTTTGTGATAAGCATTTCAAAAATCTGAAGCGAACGCAGGGTTTAAACCTGCCCCTTCGGATCACTAGCCCGACGCTCTAACCAACTGAGCCAGCCCGCCTCCTACGCAAGCGTCAAATCTTTGAAGTGCTTATATTACACCAACTTACCAACAACCAACTGCGTTCGCTTCAGATTTTTGAAATGCTTATCACAAAGATAACTCTTTGAGATAAAATCTAGTGTGGAAAGCACTCAAAATAAAATCATATATAGAACCCGTGTAGTTTTGACAAGATTTGTTGAAATATGTGACCTGTAGAAAGAACCCATATTTGGACAAACGAAAGCAAAATAGTCGAATCAATACTGAGACTCTCTCACTTCGTTCGCCCAAAAATCCTAAAATATGGTAACCCTAGTCGGAACGTAGTTTTGACTTTTGAGGGCCGGTGGCATGTTAAACGGTGTTTAGGAAGGCGGTATTTGAAAAGCGATTTTAGAATACTTGCCCTGTGTTTGATTGTCGGTTCATGCGAGTTGTCGATCGAGAATTTGATTTTGTACTGGATATGTTTGAATTTATGGCATATTTTTGGCCGACGAACCGGACCGGAGGAGGTACTCTATTGGACGCGTATATATATATATATATATATATATTTGTGTAACCACGCATAACTTTTTACATAGTGGTCCGATTTCGATAATTCTTTTTTTATTGGAAAGAGTATACTTCGAAATACCCATTTAAATGTTATTATGTGAAAAATGCTACATGGATCCGTGCGAAATATTCGCGAATTCTGTACACGAGTGAAGTCAGTCATGCTGTTTTTTGCGAAAAATAATTTGGTATGTCAATTATGTACAGACAGAGCAAGTTTAACTATGAGGCTTAACTGTACCTATATTCTCAATAAAAGATAAATTGATCTATGTTAAGCTACTTGTCAAAAATCAAGTTTTTTTTGCATAATACAGATGCGAGTAATTTTTTTTTGTGAATATAAGGAATTTATTATTGTATAAACAGTTAAATACATCCGGAACGTAGCTTAAATTAATTTTAATTCAGATTCAAAATTAAACGCTTTCAACTCAGTCAACAATCATAAAATGTCCCGCACTATTTCCAAACAAAGTACAACAATACCAAGCACCCAACATTGCACATTCTAAAAAGAAACTCCAAACTTGCACAATCCATCCTTCAATCAGCAACTCACGACAAAGGACCCAAAGTGAAAGCTCTGCTTGTAAATCAGGGCCCCAGCCGGCCATAAATTAGGCTAAACTATGCATTTTTTATTATTTCACTTATTGTACGAATTCGTCGCAGCTGTGGTGAATGGTAGCGCTTGGACGCTGGTGGTCATTTCACCGTGATATACTGTGGAATGCTTGCTTGAAGGAAATTATAACCCTAATTGTGCTTTAGTCACGCTTGTAGTTGCCAGGGATGGATTATCTAATGGGCAGTGCGGGGCCTATCATCGGTCAGATCAGAAGAAAGTATATACAGGGTTATTTATAATCAATTAAAATCCATTTAGGGGCTTATTCTGTACAGCAAAACTAACAGCTTTTGTTCTGCGACTTAAGGCAAAACTTTTAAAAAATCAGCTGTTCCATACATTTTGTCGCGTATGAACAATATTTTTCTATGGAACATTTTATATTTGAGTTTTGACAAAATTGTCCGAACAAAAGTTGTTAGTTTTGAAGTACAGAATAAGCCCCTAAAAGGATGCTGATTGATTAGAAATAACCCTGTATAATAACTAGCTGACCCAGTGAACTTCGTATCACGCAATATCTTTATAAATAATTATAGCCTATGTTTTATCCTGATGTATAAGCATAACTATTGTAATGTTTCATCCCAATCCTTTCTGTAGTTTTCGCGTGAAAGAGGAACAAACATCCATACATACAAATATAAACTTTCGCGTTTATATTTCGCGGTTATAATACTACTCATAGTAGGATATACGAGTACTTGACTGAATGAAGAAACGAGATATTTTAGCGGCAATTTTAACGTCAACCACTGCCGTCAAAATTTTGACATTATACACCACTCTTTTATTTATGTTTTATGTACATAATAATTTATTTTTACAATTTCCTAGGAAAGAGATGGTTTGATTTTGGATGCTTAGGATACATTTTCAAGGATAAGCCAAGTAAATTATTTTGTCCATTGTAAATCAAAACATGGTTTTTCCTACGTTACTAATATCACAACGTTATGTCAATAGGTTCTTCTTTATCCCATTTTATAGATCCTTTAAGAAGCAGACACGAAGTTTCACTCTCTTCATGCCCCGAGACTACAAACTTTGAGACTCTCTGGGGACATGTTATGAGGATGCATGTAAAGACGAGTGGCATCTCAAGCACCCTTGACGCCAATTCGGTCGCATAGACCATCTTGGTGGTTCTAGAGGCCTTAAAACAGTCAATCCGGCCCTGTTACTAGGAATACGGTTCTTAATTTTATCATCTTCGTAATGGGCTTTACTTTAAAATATAACGCGGAACGCAGTAAACACAGTACAAAACACTTCACAGTTTGAAACCGTTTACTCCTACCAGTAAAATAGGGTCACTCAAGCTTTACAGTTTCTTCATACTATCCGTCTAAGAAAATGTTGTAAAGAATGCGTTTAATAATAAACAATTTTAATAGTGTCAGAACAATGATAAATTTAAAGTTTTTAACTACGGCTTGTTTTCATTCTAGCATTTAATTGAAGTATTTTATTTTTACAGAAAAAGAGATGGCCTGATGATTACACAGATGACATAACGGTAGCTTTACTGTGTAAGACTGGTGCAAGAGAGGTGAGATTAATTAGTGAACGTTTTTAAAATACTGACTACAGTGGGCTAAACTAAGCTGCCAATAATTATGATGATCATGGAGTTTGTCCATTTCATCAGTGAACGAGAGTTAGATAAAAATGTTAAAATACCTCGACCACACATTTATAAAAATATGTAATTTAAACTCTTTCTTATTTATAGTTTTGACTAATGACGGCTTACTGTAATATAATTAAGTACTAATTGTTCATATTAACGATTGTAAATAATAAATTAATTTTATTTATTTAATAGGCCAAAGACTAAACACAGCGTCATCATTTTAAGCGCAATCATCATATTATTTTTCTCTATTTTTATATTATAATATTTCGTTTTTGATAGACTAACTCACAGTATACAAAAAGAAACATTAAATGTATAACGTCTCAGAAGTTAAAAAGAAACAAAGAAGAATAAAATTATAACTCTAGATTGACATTTTACTTGTCGAATACTCTTTGATAATACAAATAATTCTGTAAGTACAGATGACGTCACTGTCACCACCACGCTAACGCCGTGGCCCCACTGCAGGCGCTTACACCCATTACATCAGACAAAAACGCGTATAATAGCGAAAATAAATATTATTTATCGCTTCACGGTGCCTTAGTTTCGTACAAAAAGACCTGTGAGTTATAACCTACTATTACATTTGCGTTTTGTAAAACGTTTTTTCTATGGCCATAACTTTATATTTATGGTGCGTTTTAGTTGAATATTCAGTCGTCACGTCACGGTGCACAGTTCAATTGTTATACAAATTAAATGTTGCAGTTCCAAAATTCTATTTTCGGCTTTATATTGCACAGTTTTCTTCAAAGTTCTCGATATTTACAAGTGGAAGAAACGCAAATGTAAGTTTGCGCCGTGTAAGATTATTTTTGCAGTACAAAATAAATACAAATAATTATATTTATACCAAAAACGCTTAATGAATAAAAAAACTATGAAACTTATGTTTTGAAGATTTAGATTCCCGACTAATAACTTAATAACTTAACTTTGAATAAAATAATAAAAAAGGCGAAGAATAACTAACTTATAAGTACGAGTAAAACTATCTAACCCACTTGATTGGTTCACAGTTTTTTTTTCTATCAAACATTTATGAATAAAAATTGTATGAATCAGGTATAGAATTTCTCTAGACCATAATATTAATGTATGCAAGTTTCTTTACATTATTTTCGTACCAAAAAATTAAGTCGTTGACAGACTCAAACCAGTGTTAGTTAAATTTCTTCTAAATAAAGTTGTAGTGTAATTTGTCCGTGAGTTTGATTAAATGCCCGTGGAAGTTCGGATTACGTAATGGAGATGGGATTTTTGAATGTAAATGCACGTTTGTAAATGGTTGTAAAACTTGTATTACTGGTTGTGGATATTTGTCATTGTTTAGTTTAGAATATTTAGACACGGTGAAGTGATAAATTATACAGTAAACTATGATAGAGCTGCTTTGTCTAATAAACAGTAGATAAATGTTTAAACTTGTACCTAATCATATGTATTCTAATATTTAAAAATATATTCTTAAACATGCAGTACCTAATATGAAAATCGAAACATTGGCAAGTACTTGATTCCTAAGATATGAGTAGGTATCTACTACAAAATGTTTTATGTTGGAAGTAGTAGCTTAAGGGAGCCTGAAAAAGCTTTGCGGTCTAGTCCTGGAACTACATCGTAAATGTCGACTTTCATTCGATGTTACAACGCAGCGGGATGCTATTTTACACAACACAGTAATACTACATCAATAATTTTGGCCTCATCGGCTTCGGCTTTCCAAGCCTGTTTTTGCAATCTTAGTGTGTAAAAGTTCTATAAAAAAGTGCATGGAGTCCCTCCGCGCGGAAGAGGTGAAACTTCGGCGCAACAGTTCTTTCTTACCCTCTCCATGGTAGCGTTAAGGGGGCGCCTAATGCCAAAATCAAGCGAAAGGTGTATTTTCAAAGACGTGGTGTAAAAGTAACGAACATAAATATCCATATTACAAAAATACTATAGGAAAGAGAAAAACCTTTTAGTAGCAGAGCAATCGCGTAAAATTTGGAAAATAATACGGTTACTTTATGAAAAAATTAAAACTTAGCGTCATAAAAAAACTTTTTTTTTCAAATGCTCGAAATTATCAGCAACAACATCACATTGTTTTTGACAAATTACGTAGCCAGACTAATGTTCTAGTAGAGTAATCGATTAGTTTTTTTAATACATGCTTAAATTTTGAATAAATAAATAAAATATCACCTAAAAATGTAAGCTGGTGCTCGAAGCCAAAAACATCGTGAACTGTGTCATGCGATTTTCGACTCTAAACATAGCAGCATAGATGATAGCGGGCGATGTAAGAAGCGCGGGTGAAATCTGTTTTTTTCGTGGCATTAGGCGCACTCTTAATCGTTTAACGCAACCTTGTTGGAAGTCGCATAAGAAGTTTCACTTCAATAAATGAAGTTCATTGTTTTGGAAGTATATAATATGAACTGACCGTTTTCATTAGTGTTGAGCCAGCGGTAGGAAGGTCGCGGCTGCTGCTTGGAGCGCATCTCTAGCTCCGCGTGCACCCCGCACGCGCTCGCATCTGCAACAAAAACATTCTCTTGAAAATGTATGTAACTACTAATAACTACTAGAAGAACTATAATTAAAAATTATGAAATAAATGATTATGATCATAAAGTACTAAACAGTAGACGTCGCGGTAAAATTCGAACAAAATCTTCATAAGCCTATATCTCGACTCACTTTTGACCGATCTGAGCCTTTAGTCTAGGTTTTGCGTAGATTACTTAAACGTTTACGTGTGGATTCATACATTTAGGCTAGTTCTTCCTCGCTTTCGCCAGGGGCGCTGTACAAAAGTGTATAGAGCTATACGGAAACAGCTGTAGTTTCAATTTACGTATAAACCTGGACTAACCCCTCTGGTTCGTACTCGCGAATCTTATTAGGATTTAGGTACTAAACGATCCCGCCTAATACTATCGAAGATGTACGATTCTTGGAGACTTTTATCTCTATGTTCACTTGGTCAACAAGATAGCAAATTTTTTGAATGGTGATGTGACATCGACAAGCATAGCGTAGAGTCGTAGAGCATCCACCGAAAAGATGAACCGGCGGCAAGGAGCATATTAACTAGTGGAGAAAGTGCACGGAGCGGCCTCGCTCACCATCGATAGGCACTTTAGTCAAAAATATCGATATTTTTGCTAGTAACATTTTTGGCACCACTACAAGAACTGATGTCATGGCATCATTTTGGCGTCAGCCAATTACAGCCAGCAGAGCTTACCCCTCCCCCCACTTAAAATCGGTGACCTATTGTTTCAACAAAAACTCTCAGCGCTCTCCAGTCTCCTCCATGATCGGCGGCGACGACCTCATTAGGACCACAGTTAAGAGGTTTGTTTTCATAGACCACTTTTCTGCTCATATGCGTAATTGTTAATTACGAAATAAAAATTAAGGATACGAATTATAAGCCGATACTCGTATCTAAGGTCCTCACTATCACTTCCAGTTTTCAAACATCATTAAAAATACATTCATGGCTTAAAAATAAAAGAAAAAGGAAATTTTATTGCCGTTTCAACCATATTTTACGACTCTTGATGTGGCTCCCGTCTACTACATTACACTATCGATAACTTTAAACGGACCAAGAAAACCTTTTTTTAGAAAGCCCAGAAGTACTCTCCCACGGAAAGACAACTGACGTCACATAATTTAATTGACTCTTAAAATGTATCTTGATCACCACCGATCGGTTCCTGTAAACCGATGAGTAACTCCGAGCCCCGGCTCCCAGCGCTAAACATACTTAAATATATTCACCGATAAATTAAAAAAACCAACCGTCATTAATATGAGGCAAGACACGAGAAGATATCGGAGACAAACCTCTGATTTGTCATCAATGAAATCCAATTTGAACTTTAAAGCTCGATTGATAAGAGTTTCATTCTGTAAACGAGGTGAATAATTAAGTAGGTGAGGTGTACAGAAAAATCTCGGAACTCGAACGATATGTCACACAATTTATGAGTGCCGAAGCGAGGTGACGTGTTCCGAATGATTCGAGTGAGCCCCTCGTAATAAATTCGATATCAAAGAGACAATGTCGTAACGCGATACAGTGACGCGATGCGGTGATATCAACCGATTTATGACGGACACTGTCTCCCTGAACCATTGTTGGGCTTTTTGATTAATATTGTTTTGTTGATCGCGCCACGCAGGAAACGACGCGTAGGCGATGGCCCCACACGGAACCGCCAAATTTGGGAAAGATTTCTCGATCACACTTTCAATGAATCACGTTTAATCAGCGCAAAATTGAAGTGAAAAATGGAATTGCGGGGCTTTTTACATGGTCCGATTTAAATGTGCATCACCATAAAGCAATTTAAAGTCCATCAATATGTGGAGTATTTTTATGGCTTATAAGGAATTAACGCGTCTTGTCTTAACGATTATTGAGTCGGTGGCTCGACGGGACACATCAAACAGAGCTTGGACTTTCCGCTAAAGCCTTGTAAATCAGGCGGTAATAGCGCGAGCATACGGGCGGAGATTCGGGACGCCCCCGCTGCGTTTTGTTGACATCGTTGTCCATGCATCAGGAAACGTGTCATGACTAAATACACTTAATCGTATATTAACCTAACGGACCCGAAATACGAGAGTTTTGAGGTAAGATTGTGTTTAGTAACTTTTTTAAAATGAGTTAGTCACTATTCATACTCGTAGAAATATGAACTTACGCCAAACTTAAAATTTGTGAATGCGAATATGAATGTCAAGAAATATGCGAATATTCGTTACATCACTAGTGTCAAGTAACCCTGAGCGGTTTCTTTATCTAATTTTATCATAGGTATTTATATAGACCGAAGGTATAGTATTTGCTGTCTTTATTTATTTTAATAATGATCAGATCACATAACTCAAGACACTTCTACTGCACTAGGTACCAAACTAACGCAAGTAAAGCGACGAATAAAAATATTTTTACATGAGTGAATATATTGACTCATTGTGTAGACAGACATTGCAAGAATTTGCACTTTTATTTTTATGGTGGGGGAAATTTTCTTAACAGTGTTAAATACGTAACACTTCTCTAGTTTCAATGTCTAAGCAGCCGTAACGTCCACATTCCATTGTATGCTATCTTAGTGCTTAAATTAGACAGGGGTCAACTAACACTGGACTTTATATCAGCTGAGTGCATCCTAGCTCTCACGACAGGAAAGCTTTTATAGCTACCGGTTGATAATAAAATAAAACTACATCTTACATGCGCTAAACGTTGATCATTTTGCTCGCGTGAGTAACTCCCCAACAATTTCCAGAAGCACCCAGCTTTCTATTGAATACTTGGCAAACGTTAAACATTCTATTTTACGACACCATTATACGTTTTTATAATAATTCAAATCGCTTTTAAACTTTGATCACCAATGTTTTGTTCTTCATAAATTGATCCAGTTTATCAGCGGATAAGAGAATGGAGTCGTAAAACTTTCGCAACGACTGTAATAAGGTCGATTATCTGGATTTATATTTTCCCCGATGGGGAGTGAAATGACGGACGAACGGCGCGCGGGTTTCTTTGCCGTATGTTTTCACTTTATAGTGTCAATAAAGAATCGTCGTCCCGATAACAAACTCAAGGGCACCGCCATAAACTCAGTACTATAGTGTTATTGGTGATTCGATTTATTTACTTTTTTTACTCTCCATACGCGATCCAGACAATTTATTAAGTGGTCCGGCCGAGATCGTTTTGTTTTGTTTCTTTGATTTTTGATTGAAGTTATTTAATTTGAGTAGGTATTAATCGACCGTAAATGGGTTTTATGGAATGCTAAGCTGTATTGACTACTGGAATGGTGGGTACTAGTTTCGTTAATCGTTTTGTGTTTAGGTTTGAATGAATATTTACATTGTCTTTTAAAAACAACAGTATTGTTTTGACTATAACATTTTCATAATCACCAACATGAAGTTTTGATTCGCAACTGTCGTTAAAACTAAAAAGTTCTCAGTAGTTCTTTCTTATTTCATCTAAGTAGTAGATTCATAGTCCGTGGCTAAAGGTCATCAATCTAAAAATTTGTTCTTTATTCAAAAACCAGGCCATACAAATCTTTATGTAATCAGCAGTTAAAAGTTTCGTAGCGATTCCTTCATAACAATTGACTTAAATATTTCCTCAAGGATCGGCCTAATAACACTACGACGTCTCTCATAGGATACATTCGACACATCGCTCTCAATTCAGACGTATACAACCGCCGTTAGTGCATAGTTATTATTATTTTTACGTATCACCTCCTGATAAACAGTATTGTCTAAAAGGAATTTTTAATTATTTTTCGCAAAAAATGTCTTGACCGACTTTAACCGTGTACAGAATTCGCGAATATTTCGCGCGGATCGATGTAGGATTTTTTAAATTATTGTTGATTTATCAAAAATGGCTCAGCTGATTTCGATAAAATTTAAATGGAATCAATTTCGAAGTACATCCTTTCCAATAAAAAAAGAATTATTGAAATCGGACCACTACATAAAAAGTTATGCGTGGTAATACTTAAAATATATATATATATATATATATATATATATGTACGCGTCGAATTGAGTACCTTCTCCGTTTCGTCAGTCAAAAACGCATATTTAACTTATAAAGAGAAACACGATACTGCGCTGCATTACCTAATTTCCGAAGTTTTTAGTTACAAATTGTCAAATAAAAAAATAGACTTCCCGTAAATAATATTTTGACATAACAACCCATTTCCACGTTGTAAAAGTGGAATAGCACAGGCGTCACAGATCGCACAGTGGGCAGGTGGCGTTTAGGAGCGCCATATCGGCTGTCAAAAACTTGTAAAATATCGGCGCGGCCGCACTGAGGCCCGCGGGCGTCGCGCGTCCCTCACAAAGATATCTTGAAGATTTATACAGCCTTCTACAATAGGGTACGTTTTAATTCTTTTCATATGAGACAGATTTATGTACGGACAGATGCGGCAGTGCGACTTGTAGATAGCGAGCCACCCTTTGCGGAAGACTGATAATGCTGATTTGAAAAGCTCTAACGACGGTTTTTTGGAGATTTATTGAGATATTTTTTGGTTGAATTGTTGAAAGACTTTGGTATTTATTCGCACTTTGACCTTTGTGAAACGGTTTTTGCTGAGAATTCTTCATACTATTCCTAGGGACTTTTTTGTAGCTAGATTAAATAATTAAATTAGAAGAAAAAGGTAGTTAATCTTGATTACTGGATTAAAATTATATGATAGGTACATCATGCTAGCGAACTATGCAGAATAAGACTTTTGCAACAAAATATAATCTGCAACTTTTAGTTAGAGTTAATACACATAATAGGTAAGTATAACAATTCTACAACATTCTCGACTAGCTTTAGCCCGCTGCTTCTCCCGCGTGTTAATTTAATTTTTGTGCTCTCCCATGGGAACATTTTATTTTTCTGGAATAAAAATGAACTATGTTCATGCCAAAAACCAAATCAATCTGTTTCTCTGTTGCTGCGTGAAAAAGTAACAAACCAATAAACCAACACTTTTAGATTTATAATATTAGTATAGATATTGAAGAATTGTTGTATTATGTATTAACTTATTAGATATATTAGATGCCTATCGTCACATGTACGACATGTCCGACTGTCCGTACAAACAAAAAGGCAATTTATGTATAATGCATTAACCGTTTCACTAATGTATGTGTCTACTAATAAAAATCGAAACAAAGATGTAACCAAAAACACGATCTAAGTGGGTGGTAAGTTACCTACTAAGTTACCAAGTTGGTTCTTACGTTACTCATTTCCGCGCCTTGTTGGCGTGGGAGGGGATTATCAATGACTTTGTAGTAATGTAGAATTATCAAAAGAACATGAATGATCGTGATAATACGTTTTTTACAAAACTTTTGGAGATAATAAACTTGTTGGTTATGACTACATTAGTTCTTTATGCTGACAGTATTAAGCATTTTTATTTGGTAGTTAGAAAATCAGTATTTTAATGTAAGTAATAAGCTCATTTATTGTGTTGAGAAATATTTTTTGTTGAAAAAATTGTTTTAATTTTTTTAATATCTACCTATGTGGTAGGTATCTATTCAAAAAAATTAAAACGATTTTTTTATTTGGTTAACATTTTTTCAATACGTTAGATGCTCTCAGTTATTATATTGCATGCTAGTTACAACACAATAAATAATTTTACGTAATTCAAAAATATGGCCACATTGTTTTCTTAGAAACTTTTGTTTTCTTCTTGAAAGTAAATGTGCCATTGTCATCTTTATCTTTATTTGTGCAAATTTGCTAAACAAGGTTTTGTCTAGTTTTTGTCCACGTTTTTGCGAATTCCTGTCCATGGTCAAAATGCATGAATGCAGATTAGGGACTTCCTGGTATTTTAGGTTAGCGAGGACTTTTTTCTGTTGTAATTGTTGTTGTTAGACCAGTATTTCAAACTCAGTTCGAAACTCTACACGAAAGGTGATATACGACCTTCTAATATTTCCTGTATAAGATAAAAACAAACCAAGAAGTGCTAGACATTTTCAAGGAAAAATGGAAGCTTATATCATTAATCGAAAACAGAAGAGGTAAGATTTTTAGTCACCTTGTACGACATGACAATCTAATGAAAATCATAATAGAAGGAAAGATGGAAGGAAAGAGAGGAAGAGGAAGACCACGCAGAGCATTCCTAGACCAAATTAAAGAAAAAGCAGACGTCATGTCGTACAGGGAGGTGAAAACACTAACAGAAGACCGCGAGACATGGAAGTTGCTCCATTGACAAGGGCGTTGTTCTTAAGTTATGATGATGATGAAAAAGTAGCCTTTACTATAATTGAAACATCAAGTTGAATCAATTGAAACACAAAGTTGGTACAAACACATTCGGATTTATGATAATATGTGTATATTAGCATTACACCGACAATTACTTCCAAAGAGAGGCAGAGATTAAAATTAAAATGGGTTTTCTTTTCTTTTCTTTATTTTAAAATAGAAACAAAAGATTGTAATAGATTCTCGTAAATTTAACTTTTTTTTGCTATACAGACCGACAGACCACAATTAAAACAAATCGATCCATCTAGTTAAAAGGGTGGTCGTACGCGAAAAAGGCCCTTGAATGACATATTTATTGGCCCATAAATATGGTTGTCATACATTTTAATTATTATCTACTATTTTGGTTGATTTACGGTGACGCGAGCGGCGCCCCCAGGGGCGGGGGAGGGGTAGGGGGCGTCAGGAAGGGGGGCATCAGGGGCGTCAGTTAATTAAACCGGCATGTTGGGAATTTAAGATGCTGATTATAAAGTTAATTGCTTTGCGATGTGGGGATGGCGCTGGCGTCGATATGTGTATTGAATGGATCGATAAATAATATCGAGCCATCGATTATGATCGATGGCAAAATTGAAATAAAAATTGTACTTCTTTTTTTGGTAGAGCTTGGGAATCGTTCAGTTGAAACTGCTTAAACCAAATGCAACTTATGATTTAAAACATTAACAAGATTTGGCCATGCGAAATAAAATACATATTTACAAAAGCTTTTTACCGTTTGTGAGCTTTGGACTTTTTACTTTCTAGTCATTGCGCGCCTTGGACGTAATTGTCTTTGAACATTTTGCGTTTAGGACATTTTGTGACCTTTTGTTATTATGCCCTTTTGTCATTTTGCGACGAAACCTTTGGTAGGTACGGTACGGACTGACTATCACAAACCAATTTTCAAATAGGTATCCTCGACCAAAACGTTGCTTAAAATCAGCTTCATCATATTGGAACCGTTAGTACATATTATCAACCTTTCTTTTTCGTCTGGCTGCTTTCCACACAAACTTAAAATTGCCTTGATCAAACCTATCCATAAAAAGGGAGCTAAAGATGATCCGAATAACTATAGACCCATCGCTCTCCTTCCTTGTTTCTCGAAATTATTTGAGAAAGTAATATACAAAAGGTTTTACAAGTTCTTTAAGCAATACAATATTAGCAATGAAAATCAATTCGGGTTTCAAGAGGGTAAGAACACATCACTAGCTATTTTTAAAATGCTTAAGAGAGTAGCTAAGAGCATAAATGCTAAAGAACCAGGAGTTGCTTTGTTCCTAGATTTATCCAAAGCATTTGATAGTGTGGAACATAAAATATTACTTAGGAAACTAGAGAGAGCAGGGGTAAGAGGACTTGCTTTGAAACTCATCAAATCATACCTACATAATAGATCACAATCGGTAGTCTTAGATGTCTACAAGAGATCCTCAAAAACTGTCGAACAAATAGTCTCTAAATCCGAAGAGTTAACATCAGGAATACCTCAAGGTAGTATCATTGGGCCTCTTTTATTTTTAATCTACGTCAATGAACTTCCGCAAGTTACTGAACATCCTTGCGTAATGTTTGCAGATGATGCTACTTTTTATATTCCTAAAGGAAAACTAAACAACCAGGAATATGAAAAGGAAATTAACCAAACTATAAAAACAGTAGGAACCTGGCTAGAAAATATAAACCTAAAATTAAACACAGAGAAAACAAAATTACTGCAATTCAAAAACTATAAACAACCTTCACTAGATCTCACCATTACGTATAAAAATAGACAAATAAAAACAGTACCAGCAACAAACTTCTTAGGTATTAATATAGATACGAACCTCAATTGGAAGTCGCATATAAGTAAAATAAATAATAAACTCTCTTAGTATTGTTACGTTTTAAGCATACTAACAAATATATCCTCCAAGCAAATCGCTACAAATGCTTATTATGGTTACGTTTATCCTCGATTAACTTATGGTGTGATATTTTGGGGTAATTCTCTGGAATTTAATTCAACTTTCATCATGCAAAAAAGATGTTTGAGAATCATACACAAATTAAATAGTACAGATACATTACGTGATATATTTAAAACAAGCAACTTTCTGACTTTGACTGGTATATATATTTACGAGATTTGTACATTTTTGAAAAATAATAAAAATGACTTCAGTGAAACATTATGTACTCGAGGCGATATTAGAAGACCTAAACATAAGATTAACATACATATACCGCAACATAATAATAGTATGTTTGCTAACAGTGCTTATGCCATGGCAATCAAAATTTACAACTGCTTGCCACTAGAAATAAAATTACTTGATGGATATAACTTTAAGAGAAAATTAAAAACATGGCTTATTTCGAAAGCTTTTTATAGCACAAAAGAATTCTTCGAAGACCACAAATTAACCAAATATAATTTGCTTAATCTGTAATCAATTAGCACTTTTAAGTTGGAATTGTTAATAATAACACTAACTATTGTACGCTCGAAATGGGCAGGCTGTTGAAACAATTTTTATGTAACATCTTTTTACACGGCTTAACAATAAACATTTTCTTATTCTTATTCTTATTCTTATTCTAGGAGACTTTCGCTTTAAAAAAAACGTAATTAAATACTTTAACGCGTAGTACTTTTATAACAACGGTTATTTTCAAACCTAAATCTCATGTAATTCAAGCATGACATTATACGCAGTCGCATAAAACGTTACAAGCAAGCATTGGTAGATACAACATTAAATTCGTCCAATTTCTACAAAAGCCCGGTGTCATCCACACCGAAAGTCGCGGCAACCGTCGCCACCCTCTTTGTATAGACCACCAACGTATCTTTACAGCTTACAAGAGGCGCTACCATCGTATTATCAAAACTAAACTAGTAGTTCGCTACAGAAACGGCTAGTTTGGTCAGTTTGTCGCGAGTTTGCCGCTGGGTAAGGTCAGAGCGCGCGCCTCGTCACTGGTTCGTGAAAGAAACGTCATAAATCTGTCACTTTTGACAGCTCACGTTAAATTATGGAGGCCATCTTGAGTGATTTGTGAGAGAGACGCTCAAGCGATGGATATAGCAAAAAATTATGAAACAGAAATAGTAACCGTTGCGTTGGGATGGGAGATTCCACTATTAGGTTCTTATTTACATTTGTGAAAGTGTGTAAGTGAGGTTATCTATAGATGTAGTAATTTGTTTGATTTCTCGTTCATTAAATCCTTATTGGACATAACAGTGGAGCATGGTGGATTAGCTACATGATTTTTAAATAAAATAAATAAATAAATATATAAGGACATCTTACACACGGCCTCTGACCCCAAACTGAGCAAAGCTTGTGATATGGCTGAGATACTACATATACGTATTTTTAAATACATACTTATATAAATAGTAACTAAATAACATCCAGACACAGAGCAAATACTTATGTTCATCACATAAATATTTGCAATGGGTGGGGATCGAACCCACGCTTCTTTGACACAGAAGTTAGGGTCACTAACCACTGAGCCACCGAGGCAAACAACCTTATCATTTTTGAGCAAAAATAATTGCATAATGCATAATTGTACTATAAGAAAGATAATTCTATCAAAAAAATGGCAATTGCACTGATCGCGCCGTTCCAAAACCTCAGATGGGGCTTAAAAAAGGCGCTGGGGCATTATTTCTTAACTTCAAACGGCTGTGCGGCTTGTATACGGAACTTGTGTGAAGACGGCTAGGTCGTATACGCAACATTACAGATTCACCATACAACTATCAATATTCCGTATAGGTACGTCCAATCCGTTCGAAGATCATAAATAATGCCCCTGGTATCCAAACTAAAAGATATGAAAGTATATGTTGTGTAAATGTAAAGTAAATATCTTTAATATTTTTCTTCACATCGCCAGCGCATCATGGTGGTCACTGGTCAGCCATGTCCCATGATGGCCGCTGACGCAGAAATCCTGGATTACTTTCATTCCTGGACTCGATCGTTGACGCAGCAGGCTTCAATTTAAATAAGAGATTACTCGATGACATTATCGTGACGAGCTTTTGTCTGCCTTGATTTATTTTGGTCTGGTGAAATTAAAACTGAAAATGGTCTAATTTAATTATTATTTACAAATAGTAATTGAATTCGAGTCCTATTAATTTTGTCAATAACTACAACCTACATAAGTTTATTATTAAGTATCGGTAAAATTCTAGACGAAGACTTTCGACTTGAGGCATTTTCGTAAAGGTGACAGTTGAAACATGACACTGACACTAAGAACGCTATATCTGAATCGAATTTGACATGAGTTGTTTTAAGTTGGATGGTTGATTCTGTACGCTATAGCTTATCATATCTCTACAAGTACATAATATTCAGTATTTTCCCCAAATGTGAGGTTATTTTGGTATAATTTGACACGTGGACGATGACGGACGACGTTTAATTACCGACCTCTCATTACCTGGCCAATGGCGGATGTCGATACGATGCTTTTGACTCCTACGACACGATTGTCGGAACGAATGAGTCGTGGTTAGGCTGTTTATGGACTGGCTGTATATGATTCGTCGATTATGGACCTGCTGGCCAAACAAAGTTTAACTTTACAAAGTTTAAGTAAAGAAGTAGAATTTGGAGTTTCAACTACACTGGCTTCCATTCGTAACTGTACTTAATCTGAAAAAGACAGCTCTACAGCTCTCCCATGTGCCAAAACAGTGCGAGCGAAGACAGAGATTGAAAGATTTCAACACAACCTACTCCCCTGTTAAAATGTTAATATAACTGAAATATAATAAATGTAGTGAAGTTAAAAATAAAACTTGCACGCTACCAATAAAGTATTGTGGAATAGTTATGCCTTCTGAAAATATATTTTGAAACTATGCAATAAAAAGTTAACTATTACATCATACGACATTGTTTATAACGGGACTTTTCTCGTCATTATTGTCATAGGTTTTTTTTTTTAATCCGTCCTCCTCCACCTATTGTAGCCCTTTGGTTTCAGGGACCTATTCTGTCACAAGTTTACACACAAGGTATACATCTTGAAACATCTTTTGCTTTCGGTCGCGTAAGCAAACAATGTTCGCAACTGGTTGCCTACTTCACTAAGGAATTAACTACGTCATAGTTATCCGATCTCTCAAAAGTCGTTCCGTATAAATTGCTCAAAAATGATAAGGTATTCACGAAAAACGTTCAGTTTATTCGCTCATTGGAGTTTATTAATAAAGCCTTAATTAAGATATCGTATGTCACTGATTAATTTGAATGATCGCCAGATAATTAAGTTGATTAAAAATATGTCAAATGGAGATATGACGCGAGTAGCTGGCCGTGTTCAAATTGATATTTTTGGCGATGGCAACATTTATTTTGAAAGCTGACTTTTGCTACGATTTTGGGAATTAATAAACGCAATTAGTATCCCTGAAAGACCTTTTTGGTTGTTCGGTTATTGTGTTTGTGAGTGTTCTCACAAACCGCGGGTTCTTATGCCCCGGTTATCTTACAGGCATTGGCTGAAATCAACACTAGGAGGCCCTTTTACAAACCCCTTTTTATGAACTGATCTATAGAATGAGGTGCGGCACCCGCCAAAATAATTGTAATGCCTCATCTCAAAATATTTAGGCGGGTGGTAACTTGCCATCCACTAAATGGCCTATAATGGCGTAAGTTGGCGCTGGAAGGCTTTTATATTTTTATTAAAAACGGAATGTGGGCTCCTTTGTAACTAATCTTTAATTATTATATTATGACATTGGTGTGGACGGCTTAGGGTGTCGAGAGGTGTGCTGCGCTTGCACTGGACGCTAATCGCGCCGTTATGCCCTTTAACACTTCCACCCTGGAGCTTAGCTTCTCAACTCTTGCGGTTTCTACTCTCACATACGCCATCAATTTATTCTTCTAAGGACGTATGCAGGTTGCCTCACGATGTTTACTTTCATCAAAAAATTAAGTTGTTTAAAATTTCGTACATAAGTTCAAAGGAATTCATTGTTCCGGAACCTGGATTTGATCCCACGACCTCACGAATTTAAGGCGGGTTTCACTACCATTAGACCACCACGCTATCTACCAACACGCATCTATTAGAACAATATTACTAAAATCGTCTTTTTTATCATTTGTTCTCTCTATATTTATTAATTGAACAAAATCCTAATTCCCAATAAATTATGAAGCGCAATCGAACCTATCACAAAACCCCGAATTTACTGACACGCTGAATCGCTGTGCGCGAGTGTACATTATTACCTGTCAAACTAATTGTTATCACCTGCGGTAATCACCGCTGCGCCTGACAGTACCCACCATGTGATTTTGCTGAATTGCATTTAATTTCCAAGTTGATATCATTTTTAATACGATTCAGAAAAAATAGTATGGACTGATATGAAGTATGGAATGTTACAGATTTTTTATGAAATATCCATACACCCATTAACTTTAAGACGTCTACAGCTGGACATAGGCCTCCCGAATGAATCTCCAATAAAATCGGTTGGAAGCGGCTTACATCCGGCGTGATCTTCCGGTCTTTATAAGGTCATCGATCCACTTTGTGAGAGTATTTCCTACGTTGCGTTTGCCGATATGTGGTCTCCACTCGAGAACTTTTCGACTCCATCGATCATCAGTCTTCCAGACTATGTGCCCTGTCCTCTACCATTTCAACTTATCAAAGATGCAAATGCAATGATATTTTTGTCAATCTAGCAATGATATTTTCGTCAAACTAATATTCTAACCACCAAGTATCAGAGCTATATATTATGTCTTCTATCGAATTATTGTCAATGAAATGCGTTCATATCAAGTTCAAGAAAACATAACACTCCTTTCTTGAGCATTCATGTAAAAAGTTCGGCTGGAACACTGGTGGATAGTTTCGTGGTTGTAAAATCAAGGTTGCAGGAACTTGCTGGACTGCTTCCGACTGGTCCTGTTGTATATCCATAGAAGCCTATGTTCCTACAACTTTCTACGGCCAATATTATGATAACGATGATGCTTCATGCCGTAGTAAAAGTTGTTCTAAGTACATTGATACCCTCGAATACCTATCTCACAGCCTTCACCAGTCACTCAGTACTTTCTATGATAAGAAGAATATTGACATCTAAATGTAATCTAGCTCTGCTAAGGTGAAACTCCAATCCGGCCACAGATCAATAACAGTTAGTACAACCACAGATTAGGTATCACTTCAGGTACAGCTATCCAATTCCACGTATGGACTTGAGTCTTGACCAGATTAGCAAGACCAAATGCCCTCGCGATCGCATCACGGCTTATGTCTAGGGTTTTCATGGTGATGGTCTGAAATCCCCTAGAAATGGAGGTGAAATCTCTAAATATACCTGAGTTAAAGGAGCCTGAAATCCCTTAGAAACCTGAGTGAAATCTCCAAAAGTAAAGAGTGAGAATTCTAAAGCATTAATAGTCAGTGGATATTTCTCAGTATCAGTGGAAAATTGTAACCCAAATGTAATATGAGAAGTTTTTAGTGTACAGATGCTAATCGTATTTTTGAGCGTCATTACAGGCGTAATCTTAAATCGTAGACATATATATGTTAGATACCATTTTCAAATCAATTTAGGCTGAACTGGTAGCCCTACCATTTGTGTCGTAGTTTGGATGACATATATTAAATCTATTTAACTATTTCAGAGGCTAAAAAACATTCACACTATAATTATTTGACTAACTCGACCCGTGCTTTTTTACAAAGTTCCTTATTACAATTCCTACAAATTTTCCCAATTAATTCAAAACCCCCACATATTACGGGAAATTCACAAGCTGGCAGCCCTACTTGCGACTGCAAGTGGTATGACCGGAGCAATTCCTACGCATCTTATAAACACACATTTCACATCATACAATCACGCAAAAACAACTCCTATACCTTAAAAGCTTAAGCTCACATGAGGTGCAACCGCAAATTGGCGCGGCATATGAAAATATCGCGCTGCATTACAAAATGAGGCAAAATTATGATGGATACTGATGCCTGACTGCTCGGTTAATAAGACTAGAATCTTGCTGATAGAGAATTGAATTTCTACCTTATTGTGTTAGGGTAGAGTGTGTAGTGGTGTAGTGAGTGGAAATCAATCGACGATGACATTTGGCGTGAGTGCGGATTGAGTGTGCGGATCAGGTTGCGGTTTAATTCTGTTATGTTCGAGGTTGTCAGGGCATCGCGGGGCATCTAATAAGTTAGAGTCGTTAGCGAAGAGATAGGAATCCTTTGAAGTCGAATACAATTTGCTGTGAAGTTTGTGTAATAGTTTATCTCGATGGTGTGAAGATAATACAACTAAATAAGTGTATCGTCAGAAATAGCATTATCTGCTAAATTTCATTTCAGGTGCGTCCTAGAGCGGCTTAGAGTGTTTATAACTTTAGTTATTTATTCTCTAAGTAGAGCGGTATTTCATTTTTTCTCTCAATCTAGAATAGCATACGCAAGAGAGCCGTCAAATTAACAAAGTAAAAACATAGAGAAAAGATTTGATCCATGCTGTTGTATTTTCTGCTTCTACATGTCTAATGCAAGAAAAGGGACATGGATACTTTCTATTTCACAGAAAATCTTATCGACATTTTTACTCATCATTCAACACTTCAATGTCTAACTTACTAAGAATGGAACTTAGAATTTCAAATGCAAGCTGCTTTTTACCGAATTCCAAAAGTAAGGATATCCAATTGCTTTCTATGTAGTAGTAGTGTAGTATTGTCATTATATTATTATAAAAAAAAAAAAAAATAAAAAAAAAAAAAGAAAATAAGTCAATGTCACAGGATATGTCCGTCTATATATATTTTTAGGGTTCCGTACCTCAAAAGGAAAAAACGGAACCTTTATAGGATCACTTTGTTGTCCATCTGTCCGTATGTCAAGACTCTTTATCTCGGGAACGCGTAAAGATATCGAGTCGAAATTTAAACTGTATACGTACATCTATAGTCTTTTGCAGTTGTGTAAAATAAAAACTTCTCAGTTATCGTATAAAAAGGTAGAGCTGTTTATGTGGTAAAAAACCTCATATTTCGACACTTACAAAAATTAAAACCTAAAGGGTACTTTCCGTTGACATAGAACTATGAAATTTGGCGAGAAGCATCGTCTTAGAGTACACATATAGGAATAAATCTGAAAACTGTACATTTTTATTTAAATCACAAAAATATAGGGCCTATATACACAAAATATGGGTTCAAAATTCAAAGTGAGTAAATCGTATCACGTAAGGTATCGTATCAAAGAGTTTCATTAGCACATGCTGAAACAGCAGGCCAATCGCGCTAATTTTAAACAGTTGCGTTTCGTCTGCAATTCAGTTAAAGTTCGGTTACAATGTAGTTAAATTTCAATTCAGCTTTAAAGAATTCGGTATTGCGCTAAACTTCATACACCAATCGTTCGTTTGACAGCGGTTACGTTCCAACTCTGATTGAGTTGCGTTTCAACTTTTGTCAAAATCACTAGCGCGATACGAAAATAGACAAAAAGTTCAAGTTCGGTTAAAGTTCAATTGTGATTCAGCTGTAATTTTTTAGTGCGATTGGTCTGCAGGTCTGGGTTTGTACGGAACCCTCGATGTGCGAGCCTGACTCGCACTTGTCCAGTTTTTTTGTGTATGTTCATCGATATTTTCGTCATTGTGTATGTTCATGGATATTTTCGCCATTGTGTATGTTCATCGATGAAAAAAAAAATACTTTGATTTTGAAAGTGTGCGTACCTTCGAGGTGGTCCCATTTAAATTTTATAGAGATCGCCTGAGCCGTTTTTGATAAATCAACAATAATGTGTCACATCGATTCGTGCAAACTATTCGAATTCTGTACACGGTGGAAGTCGGTGGTGCCATTTTTTACGAATGATAATTATAAAACATTACTAATTAAACTCGCCGAATCTTTATTTAGTAACCAGTTGCAAGTGACTGTTGCAGTTCCACCGGCTTATTGGAATTCTATAGGGGAAGCCTATGTCCAGCAGCAGACGTCCTACGGCTTATCCTATGCTTATAAAGATGATGATAATGAACCAGTTGCAAAGAGTTCTGATAGTTGTTTTTAAACATTTTCATCACCTGTCGTATTTATTCTACCAATGAACCAGTCACAGGTCGTACATTTGTCGGTATTTAGTAGTACAATCGCCTTATATGTAATTAACTGGAATAAGTAGTTGTATGTATTTTATTTTAAGTCATAAAAGAACTTGTCTTGCAGTTATCAGACGTGCAAGTAATCAATAATTACATACAGCTGTTTATTTTAATTACACGTGTAGGGTACACAGGGTTGTTGGTAATTAATTAGCATTATTTTAAGGGTATATTCTGCACATCAAAACAAACAGCTTTCGTTTCACAACTTATCCCAAACCCCTTTTTTACACGTTTTTTTTAGTTTCACCTGTATGTTTGCTTGCTTGTAGGTATGTTTGCTACAAGCAACCCCTTTGAGCTCGATTTTGACCTACTTTGAGCGATCAGATTTTCTCAAACTTTACGCACCTATCAAAGATCAATGGCAATTCATTCATAAAAAGAAAGTTTTTCTTTAGTTTTCTACTGTCTTGTTTTTTATTTCATTTTTAAAACTAAATTTATATTATTAAAAGTGGAATCAGCGTGTGTATCTATTCTTCTTAGTCATATTCTTCATTACAGCAGTTTGATACTGGATCACTTTTTGGACAATGTTCTTCCACTTGGACCTGTCTGCTGCGGATCTCATGGTGTCAGGGATGGACATGCGACATGGACAGCGATCGACAGCGAGGTCTTTTTCCGACGTAATTTTTTTCAATTTTGCATGGAAAAAAATAAAAACGAAATTTTAGAAGTCTCAGAACAAAAGATGTTTTTTAATCTATTATATAAAAGGCTTCCCTGAGTGACTGACTGACAGACAGCCTACAGCCCAAACCGCTTAAGATATGAGCTTGAAATTTGGAATATAGGTACATTGAACGACGTAATGGAGCACTAAGGACGAAAATTTTGAACTTTCGAACTCTAAGGGGGTAAAACGGGCCCTTTTCGTTTGTATGTAACTTTTTATTCCCTGTACCGATTGATTTGAAACTTTGTATACATGCTTTTCAAACAAAATAAAAGTTACGTTTTTTCCTGTTTTTCCGAATTTTCCTCATCTAGGGGGTCAAATAAGGTCCCAAAGTTGGTGAAAAAAGCGTCAATTACATCGAACCAGCTGAACGGTTATGGTTGAAAATTGGTATGAAGGAGGCACACAGCATGTTTTAATACAGGAACTAATAAAATCCAGGAAAATCTATAAGGTTCCTTAGGGATACGCAAAATTAATAAGTTTAGGCTACAGCCCAAACCGCTGAAGATATGAGCTTGAAATTTGGAATATACATACATCGTACGACATAATGAAGCACTAAGGATGAAAAACGTACCCAACTCTAACTTACGGGGTAAAACGGGCCCTTTTTGTTTGCATGTAACTTCTTATTCCCTGTACCGATTGACATGAAACTTTGTATAGATGCTTTTGAGACTAAACAAAAAAATATGGCTGTACCTGTTTTTCTGAATTTTCCTTAAAAATATCCTTAGGGGTCAGATACGTCCCAAAAACTTCAATGCGCTTTTTTAAATAATGTAGTATTTAGAATATGATTATGATAATGATAGTTTATCTTTAAATGGGGCAAAATAGGTCCCCGAAAGTTTACGATTTTTTTATTTTGTGAGCCAATAGTCTTTAGCTTAGCGCACATATAGATCAATATAGGTATTTTACTATGGGATCAACCCTGACAAGCGAAAATTACCTACATTTTCCATACATTTTGTCGCGGGTCGATGAACTTTTTGTGTTGAACAGCTGATTTTATTCACGTGCTTTTGGGGTTGGTACCATTGTAAAAGTTTATCAAATTATTAGCATCCTAGAACATGCCTGACTAGAATTACGACTTGTGTGCCATTTTTTCATTTGCCTGGAAAATTAAATATCTAATAACTTAATGAAACATGTCGAATACCTGTACCGGCCTTAATTAATAGTGCACTACTGAAAATAGGTACTACGGATAATAGAAACAGGTGGGTCTTAAGATGAACATGGACAAGACGAAAGTCATGTGTAATTCCCATGTTTTACCTACACCCGATTTCTGTTGGAAACTCGGTTCTTGAAGTCGTTGACTCGTATGTCTACCTAGGACAAGTAGTCCAGTTAGGTAGGTCCGACTTCAACAAAGAGGCCAATCGCCGAATTCAAGTAGCCCAACGAGCTATGGAGAGGGCTATTCTTGGAGTCTCTCTGCTAGATCGAATCATTAATGAGGAGATCCGTAGAAGAACCAAAGTTACCGACATAGCCCAACGGATTGGCAAGTTGAAATGGCAATGGGCAGGGCACATAGCGCGGAAGGCTGATGACCGTTGGGGTCGAAAAGTTCTCGAGTGGAGACCATGGACCGGCAAGCGCAGCGCAGGACGTCCACCCACAAGGTGGACGGATGACCTCATTAAGACCGCAGGATCGCGCTGGATGCAAGCAGCTTCCAACCGGTCTTATTGGAGATCCATGGGGGAGACCTATGTCCAGCAGTGGACGTCCTGCGGCTGATGGATGACTGAAAATAGGCCTATCCGCGAAGGGTAATTGGGCCATATCCATCACGCCGGCCGAGCACGGGTTGCTGAATTCACATACGACATTGATTTTTTCTACGTTCGTACAGGTTGCCTCAATGTTTTCCAGCAATGAAAAGTGAAATTTCTTACATAGTTACTCATACAATTATTATTATTAGCTCCCTCGGTGGCTCAGTGGTTGACCCTGACTCCTGGGTCAAAAAGGCGTGGGTTCGATTCCCAGGGCAAATATTTATGTGATGTTCATATGTGTTTTTGCTCTGTGTCTGGGTGTTATTAATGTATTTTTATTTATTTATTTAACACTTTCTTGCACACTATTTGTACAAAAGGAGGACTTAACGCTAAACAGCATTATCTGCCAGTCAACCTATATGTATATGTAGTATATCAGTCTCAGCCAAATCACAAACTTTGCTTAGTTTGGGATCAGAGACCGTGTGCGAGATGTCCCCCAATATTTATTTTATATATTTATTTATTATTGAGTTAATTTCAGAAATTCGGCAATTTATCATCCAAAAATTCACGTACTCCGTAATAAGCTTTAGATACAAGTAAATTAAATAACCAAATACTGAGACAATTTAGGCTAAGCCGTAGGCATTATTTTGCAAGTAATACAATAATAGGCTCAGTTATGAAGACGCCATAGAAAATATAATAACAACATAAAAAGTGTTCTCTCTATCGAATGCTTAAAGTGAAAATGAAACAGATATAATTATGATAATTAGCTATTATAGTTACGATGGCGCCTTCATAATCGAGCCTAATGCGGGCTTAACCACGAGCTACTATTATTTTAAGTAAGTGCCAAGAAAACGCGAGCCAAACTGTGGGTTTTTATCATTTTAAGCTGTTACGAAAATAACTCGGGCCAGACCGTGGGCTATTATCATTACAAGTAATACAAAAACGCAGGCTAACGGCATGCTATTATAATTTTAAGGATTTATTAAGACAACACGGGCCAGACCGCGAACTATTAGATATTATTATAAGCAAATGGCAAGATAACGCGGGTTGAACCGCGGTCTGTTATTTTAATTAAGTAAGTATTAAAACAACGTGGGCCAAACTGTGGGTTATTATCATTGTAAGTACCTAATTATTAACACAACGCGAGCTAAACCGCGGGCTTTTGTCATTTTGAGCAAGTACTAAGACAATACGGGCCAGACCATGGGCTATTCTCATTGTAAGTAATACGACAATGCAGGCCAAACGGCAAGCTTTTATAATTTTAAGCAAGTATTAAGATCCATGCTGCGTGCTATAAATAACCATCTTAAGCAAGTACTAACAATACGCGGGCCAAACCGTGACCTATTATCATTATAGGCAAATACTGTTACAATTTTGACCAAATCGTGGGCATTATCCTTGCAAGTAATTTTAAGCAAGTATTAAGACAACGCGGGCCAAATCGCGGACTATTAGATATTATTATAAGCATGTACAAAGACAACGTAGATCAAACCGCGGGCTATTTTCATTTTAAGTAAGTACCTATGTTCTAAGACAACGCGGGCGAAGCCGCGGGTTTTAAGCTAGTGTAAGTATATATGCCCTTGAAAAGATGCCAATTGATTACCAGTTAACCTGTACAAGTTTCATTACATTCTGTCGATGAAGGACTGGGCAGCAAAATGTCAGCTAGAATTCAGAAATTCTGCATAATATGCTAAAGAATGTGCCCGTAGGTTTCATTTTTATAACTTTTTAATGACCGAATGATCCAATTGGTAATATGTTTTGTACTTTATAGGGCTGTTGAAGACATAAAAATATTGCGTTGGTATGAATAAGGAGTTTGTATAGGTATATGAAATTAAGTTTTAGTACTATTTTATTACCTTACAGTGATGTAGTAATACCTATACTTAAATTTTGTAATAGGTATTTTTTTTTGGAAATCCATAACGTTGTTAGGTACTCGTATTAGAATTTAGTAACTCTTACGTAGGCGTAAGTGATACCTAAGCCTAATCTTTGCAAGATCAGGGTTCATACAGGGTTATTTCTAAATCAATTAGCATCCTTTTAGAGGCTTATTCTGTTCATCAAAACTAACAACTTTTGTTCAACGACTTTTTTCAAATCTCAAAAAAATAAGTTGTTGTTCCGTAGAAAAATATCGTTCACCCTCGACAAAACGTATGGAACAGCTGATTTTTTTTTTAGTTTTGACAAAAGTCGCAGAACAACTCTTTCTGAGCGTCTGGTGGACGGGACGCGTTTCCAAAATGCTGGTGTTTATATTTGGGCTCTACGTTTATGCATGACCATTCAGCGTGCAATGCTGCCAGCATGCTGGGTACGCCGCCAACTGGCAGTAGGCTTGAGCATTTGGATTATCTTTAGACCTTCAAGGGTCTGTGGATGATCCAATTGCTTTTTATATAGTAGTAGTAGATAATCTAATTTTAGCTTATTTTTTTAAGTTTTGTTGAAATCAATTCAGGGCAATCAACTTTGATATTGAATTTGAGAATTAGGACTTGTTTTGTTTGTTCCATTAAAATAATGGCAAAATAAAAAGCAATATAATTTTTAACTGACTTCAAAGAACTAGGCTCTTAATTCGACTGCATGTTTTTTTGTATGTCTGTTAAGCTATTACTCCGCCAATTATGAACCTATTTTGATCAATATACATTCTGTTTTATTTACTATTATATAGATTGCTATTATTAGATATATTCTTTATTTGCTAGAACATTTCAGAGGTACCATTTAAATTTTGGAAAAACCGGATGAGTCGTTTTCGAAAAATCAACTATCATGTGATAATTAGTAACTACATTCATGATACATCGATCCGTGCGTGTGAACTATGCACGACGTGTGAATAGGTGCAATTGTATTTTGGTATACATTATATTTTGTTTTACGTAAGTATTTACTTTTATAGTGGCATTTTAATATCATTTTATCTCTTATCTGCTAGCTGATTGAGTGACCGATGCTGCTACTATCAGGCGGGTCATTCCCCAACCGCAGGCCAATCTGTCCAACGAGCGGTGTCAATGCAACTATGACAAACAGACGGCCACACGGCCACTGATTAGCGAGCCCATGAATCACCCCTTCATTGCCGCTGGCGGGTGACAAGCATGAATCTCAATTGCCGGCCACTGACTTGTGGCGAATCGGTTTTTTGATCACTCGACTTGGACTTCATTGACTGCTAGAGTACTAGTAAGTGAAGGGTTCGATGAACGTTGCACTAATATGACAACTTAGATGTTAACGTAATTTTAATAACACCATTGCACATCGACACAGGTCAAATGGTTGAGGATAACCTGATTAATTCTGCAGGATCCTTCTGGATGTTTCATTCAATTCGCCATTCTACTTCATCTAACTAGTCCTGTAGGAAATTTAGGAAAAGGGAAGGATATTTTTAGGGGAGACTTACTTTTAGCATTGGACGTGAATTGGTTAAAAAATGATCGATCATCGATAAAATTAGTTTTAAAAATCCTCACAATTCTGATTGAACTGAATTTTCGCTAATTGAGACTATACTCTATAAAATTTAACTTGATTTCTGCGACAGTGACATTGACATAGAAGATTGACATTTTTAGTGTTGAGATAGTGGTGGAAAAAGTCGCTTTTCAAACAATGTTGTAATGAAATTGAATGAGTAGTTGAAGGTGAGAAATTGGATTTTATTTACTTACTATTATTTAAGATCCAGTATGTTCACATATAAATAATGTTATGATATTAATTAAATACTCATAATAATGTAACGATGGTATTTAACGACGTTTTTCACTATTATCGATGCTAATGTAACATATAATTGGGTTTAATTTAATTACACGTGTTAAAAATGTTATGATATTATATATGATAAAATATATGATTATATACAATAAATTTAATGATAAATTAAGTTTTATTTAAAATATCGTTAGTATAAACTATCGATATTTTAAATAAAACTATCTAAAACTCTGTGGTCACGATCATTCGTCGCCCATCACTAATCGGCATGGCCATAAAGTATGACATTGACAGGTACTATCTGTACTATTAAGAAATTCAGGATTTCATAGGCGTGATCTTACTGACAGCTGTCGCAGAGATCAAGTTACATTTTATAGAGTATAATTCAGTAAATAACCGTTTCTATTGCAACATTCTTTTCACCTGGCAGCAGCAGCACAAATATTATTATTTTTTAGAATTGGATAACGTGAAATAAAATGTCCTTATATACCAGCACATCTTAGCAATCCGGAGAAGTGCTTTGTTTCATCACTAAATCAAACAAAATCCCAATAGAAACGTATGTATTCAAAAACAGAAAGGCCTTAAGTTTCTAGATACATATTTGACTTTGTACATTACACATAAAAACCTAGGACGCTTTACGTACATAACTTGGTGCAATGTTTTTTTGTTATTATTATATACTACGGAAATAATCGCGGTTAGTCCCGTAGTATACAATAATAATGTGTTCAAATCGCGAAAGTTTAAAAACAACAATGTTTTTTTACTGCGGGTAGGCACTAGTACTTAAAAGCCGCCTCTACAGAAATAGTAGATTGTATCATATGGGAGCAAAATAATATTTTTAAGGCGAGGGCGCTTTTTTGAATCCAGAGCGAAGTGTTATTCAAAAGTAGAATCCTGAACGTAGGGATTCAAAGTACGTCGCCCGAGACAAAAATATATTTTGCGCCCGAGCGGTACACTCTACTTTTTATCACTTCTATGAGAAAGTAAAAGGCGCCTCATATTTTATTGTAATATTATTATTTAAGAAAACGTAGAGTAACAGCTAAATTGAAATTAAATGGTATCTAATAATAAAACAAATGCAAACTAATATTTACATTATTTTCATTCATTTTCTTGGCGCTGAACACTAACATTACAAATACTTCCAAATTCAAAAAGTGCGCAGCAAAGATAATTCTGGCGCACTTATAAAGTTCCTTATAGAAAACACCTACTTTGGGCGCACTTAAAGGCGAACCAAGTGGTCCTTTTCGAATAGATGTGATGAAAAAGCTCCTGAATCATCCGCATACCACTGAAGTGCTATATTTTCTTTCACTCTATTCATTTCAACGAGTTATCAAATCCTAGCTACATTCTATCTGACAATGACTTCCATCTCCCATGCAATCACAATCCTTTACTCCCCGTCTAAAGTTTCTAGCAATAAAAGAAAATCAGCAATACACACAAGACGAGATTTTATCGCTTAAAATACGGTAATGCGAAGTCTCAATCATAAGTTAACCTTTAATGTCGCGTGTGACGTGCAGCCAGTAGACAAACTTGTAACAATATTTTGTTCTGTTTTTGTTATTGTTAGCTTGTCGTGTCCCACTTAGCACTGAGCAAAGGTTTCCCCCGATTTTGGCAATTACGTCCTGTATCATTTGTTGTCATAAGTGTCTAATTCGTCGCTATCTCTATCAAAGTCTGCCAAGTGTGGTAATTTATTCTGTACGTCTAAAAACAGTGGCATTTGTGGACCAAAAATTGTATGAAAAATATTCTGCTATGAAATTCCATTCTCAGAATGATCATCATTATTATCTAAGTACATTGACTCTGAATTTAACCTTGTCATCTTTCTCGTGGTTTTTATTTCTTTATTAAATCTACAGCCCTTCAAAAAAATTAATTCAGTTATAAATACAACTTAGGGCCAATTAAAGATTTATACTATGTAACCTAACTTAAAAATTGCAGTTTTACATTATATACATATTTACATTTTATTGTATTGTGAATTTACATATAATTATGTATATATTTGCACAATTTCTAATGTGTGTGTGAGTGTGAGTGAGTTCAATTTACCTACGTTCCAACTGAGTCATGCAAAATTTTAAACACTTCTTTTTTCAAAGTCTCTTTACTACTATGAAAGATGTCAATTAAGTTATTAAATTTCATATTATACATTCTATGCAAGCGATTACCTATTGAGTTTTGTGCATAGTTTGTGCGAGATTGAGAAACAGCAAACAACTTGGTATGCCTAGTGCGACTCATAGAAGTACAAAAACTCAGGACATTCATGGTTAGGTCCGGATTATCAATATATCCATTACACATGCCATGTAAAAATATCATATCCAAAACTGTGCGTCTGTTTTCAAGGCTAGTTAAGTGGTGGCACTTTCAAACGTATTCGTAGTTTAAAAAGATTAAGAATTAAACTTTTCTATCAATCAGTATAGGTAATATATCTTTAATCAGTAGAAACGATAGGTCAAATGCAACGCGTTGCCTCGAATATAAAAAGCTGCGTTAAAACAGCTGGTCCTTTTCAGACTAATTTCAAAAGAGTAAAACAAATACCTACAGAAACTTCTATAGGTCAACCACATAACTTTTACGGCTCTGTAAGTCAAAAAGAAACAAAATTTCACGACATGTCTTACTGCACATGTTTCCACTGTGTGCCGTCACCCCGCGCGACACCTGATTGGTCGAAGGAATTATACGACAGTAACATTTTTATTGCCTCTCCCAAGATAATACTGCAAACTGTTGGTTAAAATAGTTTTAAACGACATTCCGTTTTACCTACTCACTTCGAAATTCAAAAAGCTTTCGTGAATAGCGTTGTATGACTACATTCGATCATCGAAGTGAAGCAACAGTCACTACAGGCAGTTTTAGGATGGGTGACCGCGAGTAGTTGTCATTTCACACATAGGGCGTTCACTGGTAGACATAGGCCTCTCCTATAGATCTCCGATAAGACCACTTGAAAGCGGCATGCATCCATCGCAATCCTGTGGCGATGATCCTGATTGAAATTTACAATTAATCATCACTACATAGTATAAGACAAAGTCGCTTCCCTCTATGTCTGTCCCTATGTATGCTTATATCTTTAAAACTACGCAACGGATTTTGATGCGGTTTTTTCAACTGATAGAGTAATTCAAGAGGAAGGTTGATACGTATAATACACCTGTGCGAAGCCGGGGCGGGTCGCTAGTAATCATTATATTGCATTGTATTATTAGCCATTTATGATAAATCAACAATAATGTGAAAAATGATCCGTGCGAAATATTTGCGAATTCTGTTACATGGTTATAGCCGGTCATGCCATTTTTCGCGAAAAATAATTATACAGGGTTATTTCTAACCAATTAGCATCCTTTTATGAGCTTATTTGTACATCAAAACTAACAACTTTTGTTCTACGACTTTCATCAAAACTCAAAAAACAAATGTTGTTGTTCCATAGAAAAATTTAGTTCACCCGCGGCAAAATGTATGGAACAGCTGATTTATTTTTGAGTTTTGACGTAAGACGTGGAACAAAAGTTGTTACTTTTTATGTACAGAACAAGACCCTAGGAGGATGCTTATTGATTATAAATAACCCTGTATAAATTGTAAAGCTTAGTATTTTGAACATTTTTAATGACTCTGATTCCAGGTCTAATTTTTCAGTCCATTTCATTATAGCAAACTTACATATGAAATGAAATGAAAATGAAATGTAAATGTTTATTGTCCAGACTTAGGTACGTCCATTAAAAACAAATTACAAATCATTACTCATCACATCACAAAATATATAGAACAAAACATTACAAAATTAAAATTGACAATACAAGAATGATATTTAAAAAAAATATATACTATATAATACTTAGTAATAATTGAAAATAACTGAAAATAATCAAAAATAATTAAAATACTTGAATATAATACATAATAACAAATACCTTCATTTACTTAGTTTTTTTTTTTTTTTGTTTTTTAATAAATATTGGGGGACATCTCACACACGGGTTCTGACCCCAAACTAAGCAAAGCTTGTGATATGGCTGCCAGAGACTGATATACTACATATACTTATTTTAAATACATACTTATATAGATAGTACCTAAATAACACCCAGACACAGAGCAAACACCTATGTTCATCACAAAAATGCTTGCCCTGGTGGGAATCGAACCCACGCCTCTCTGATCCAGAAGTCAGGGTCACTAACCACTGAGCCACCGAGGCAGTTGGACTACCTACATGTATTTAAAAGCTCTTTCTATTCTAGTCTATTCTCTAGCTCGTCGACCGTCAGTATCGCCTCTCCAGAGTATCTCAAAAAGGGTTGAGGTAGGTTAATCGAAAGATGCACTCGATTGTCGATTATGTCACAGATCACGAGCAGACTCGATTGTCATATCGATACTGGACTCGATACGTCGATAATCGAATGAGAGCAGGTACGATAAGAGCGACGTGAGATACGGTTTCAAATACGATTTTTGTATTTTTAGCGGCTGCTTATCAACGTTTGTTTGCGACAGAATGACAGCTCTGATTTTTGATAGTTTGATTGTGAATAAATGGTTTGTTTATTATTGTCAGGAGTATATTTTTAGGTTTTCGTTAAAATAATGTGGACGGATAATTAGTAGACTGTTGATGGTGGATTTAATCGTATAGTAAATCAAACTAATAAGTCCATTATGATATGTACGAGTATTTGGTCACCATCAACTATTTATAGTTGATGGTGACCAAATACTCGATAGTTTCTTAAATAATTATCACAACTTAGATTGACTGAATATGTGCTTTCGCTTCGAGGCGCAAATCGAGAATGCTCTCACATAAAGATTAATATTTTTACAACTCTTCAGTTTCTTTTCTCGTTTCCTGATTGGCTGTTTTAAAACTACACCGGAAGCAGTTCTCATTGGTTAAATTGCAGCTGGTTGTTGAATCGGCCAATCATAAACCAGAGAAATGTTATCCTTACAAGTACTAGAAAATATCATTCGACATATATATTTAAAAACCACATTAAAATTTTATGCAACGATTAAAAATCATGACAATCGTATTTGATTATACCTAATTATTATAATAGACATATCGACATTAGTAAGTAAATTTGTATAAACCGGGAGGCTAGTTAAATTAATTATTAAATTACAGGTGTACCACGTACTGCAATTTAATGTGTCATACAAGATAGCACTTGGTTGTAAATGCTACTGACTTAAACTTTAGCTATGCTATGTTATTTATGTTATTTAACACCGCTGGCTTTTCAGTGAAGGAAAACATCGTGAGGCAACCTGCATATGTCAGTAGAAGAAATTCGATGGCGTATGTGAATCCACCAACCCGCACTGGGCCAGCGTGGAGGATATGGCCCAAACACCCTTCGTGGGTAGGCCTACAACCTGCAGTGGACTATTAAAAAGGCTGATACAGTACAGTACAGTACAGTAGAGTATGCTATGTTATGAGTAGGTACTACTTATTTGGCGCTACAAGAAATAACTAAGATGTAGAACTTTAATTACATACACTGAAAATCTTTTAAACTAAAAATTAATCGAAGCATAAGCGCGCTTTCTAAACATACATAAAGAAATATAATACTAATTTGAAAAAAAAACGGACAAGTGCGAGTCAGGCTCGCACACCGAGGGTTCCGTACAAATCCAGAAAATTTCACAATATTGGGAAGTAAGTTGTTAAAATGTCTGTACTATATCACAGACAAAAAAGTTTTTTTTTTTTTCACTTTTCTCGTCATACATTAAAAATTACACATTGTTAAAATAATTAAAAATCTGTTTTAGCATGTGCTAATAAAGTTCTTTTATATGATACCTTACATGATACAATTTACTCACTTTGAATTTTCTACCCATAATTTGTGAATTTTGAAGCCCTATTTTTTTGTGATTTAAATATATATGTACAGTTTTCAGATTTATTCCTATATGTGTACTCTGAGACAATGCTTCTCGCTAAATTTCATAGTTCTATGTCAACGGGAAGTACCCTGTAGGTTTTGATTTTTGTGAGTGTCGAAATATGCGGATTTTTACGACATAAACGGCTCTAACTTTTTAAACGATAACTGAGAAGTTTTTCTTTTACACAACTGCAAGATACCATAGATATACGTATACGTATAAGAGTATTGACATACACACAGACGGACAGACGGACAGATGGACAGACGGACAGACGGACAACAAAGTTATCCTATAAGGATTCCGATTTTTCCTTTTGAGGTACAAAACCCTAAAAACACTTTCCGCAGATTTTACTATCATTTCTCTAGCCTATTGTAATAAGTACGTATAAACTACAAGCAACACAAATCACTTCTACAATACGTGCATTCAACAAAACTCGCTTTTCACAAATTAACAACTCACGAAGTTGCTCGCGTTGATTTAATTTGCTCCGCATCAGGCGCGCGGTTCTTTTCTTATTTTTCAGGAGTTTCAGTCTGCCTGGAGCTGAATCGATGCTGTCAAGACGCGGGAGATAGAACAAGCCGGCCGTTTGAGCAATCCGTACCATTGCAGATTGTCTGAGTTGGTGTCGGGGAGCTAGACACGTCAGTTGTTGAGGTATGAAGCCCTTAAGAACTGACGTGTCAAAAATTATTATAAGTGGTTGATTGTTATAAATCTATTGGTTTTTCAATTGCCAGCGAGCCATCGACAGATTAGTGCCACATGATTATTCTGGATACAGGCCATCTCCAGCTGAGCTGGCTGCAATTTACAAGTGAGGTACAATTGCAATTTATAATTTACATGTTTCGCAGTGAACGAATTTGGCTGAAATGGTTGTACCTAAGCATTGTTCCAAAGTTTTATTAACAGTTTTTTTATTGTACGTTATACGAGTATGTATAGGGACAATCACAAGGCTAATTTGGTCAATCACGGGGCTTGAGTTTCAGGGTAACTTCATATACACACTTAGGTAATTATTTCTAGCATAAAATGGTAAAACCGACTTCAACCACGCACCGAATTGGAATAGTTCGCACGTACTGAAGTAGTAATTTGTAATGTTTTGATGTAAATTTAACACTACTATTGATTATCATAAATCCTTCAGCTGATTTTCTATAAAACTTGAACGGGACAACTTTCGAAGTATGATGCACCAAACATTAAAACAATTATCGACATAGGACTACTCCGTAAAAAGTTATGCGTCATACATAAAAAATATACGTTTCGATTTGAGAACCTCCTCCGTTTTTTCGTCGATTAAAAATGCAAGCAGTAAAAATGTGCAACAAAATAGAACATCAGCTTATTTATTAGTTCAGATGTAACTATGATTGGTACGTACCCTAAGTACGTAGCACATGAAAAGCATTGTTGTTTACGTTATTTGATTCGAGAAGTATCAGTCAGTAGTTGAAATGTGAACCTCAATAATGCGTTTTATTGGCATCTGCTGCTTTGAAGCCAATAAATATCGAGCTTGGACAAAGTAGCTATGAAATTAAAGCCATATTTGCCACTATGACTATGATCGCGGCAATAAACAATAACTAGACATCATATAAGTGTTTGATTTCATTTTAAAGATTTACAGCGGCTTTTAAAATGAAATATTATAATTACACCTTGGGTGCACAGCACTCATGGAATAGGTGTTTATCGACGATCACCGAAATACAACGTAGGTTGGTTATATTCAAATCCCGAGTAAATAGGTATCTTGTAGGTAAGCGTGCTACACCCTAGACCGCATTTCTGCTCAACATCAGGCGGTATGTAGTCAAAGGCAAACCTATGCAAAATAAAAATATATGTAAGGAACGGTCTGCACGGTCAGGCTTGAGGTTGGTGACATTTACAACTGGGCGCTTCTGTGATTTAGATGGCACGTCAAATTGTAGATCCCGGTTGTTTAAACCGTTTAGCCGTCTTTAGGTGGCTAGGGCTTTAAAACTCTACCACCAGGGCAAGCCACTCGGCCTATACAAACTAACTTACACCTTAGACATCTGTGTTGCCAGCTCCCAGCTTACAGCAACTCGAGTTCCGTGCATACGTCCGGATATGAAGATACGCGTTCGGAAAAACGACCAACACCTCCCCCCCTTCTCACCCCCTCTGAGATGAGTTATATGTTGTTCTTATGCTTTTTCAGCGCCCGTCGCCTTCCGTTTTTTGTCGCCTTTTGTGCCCGTATTGATTCGTGTTCAGATGTTTGCACATTTGTTAATTAATTTTTTCGTTTTTTGTGAGTGGATTTATGGCGTTCATCAAGTAATGTTTGTGGGGGAGGGGGGGACGCAGTTGTTGCTGTTTCGTGTTATGGATTTGTCTTTGTGATGTCAACTTCATTTCGGACTGATTTTTGTTTACATTGACCGTTAAATTGTGATTTTTTTATTATTTTTGTATTAGCTAATCGAAAAAGATTTGATTGACTGTTGCGTTAAAAATGGGACTTTAAAAGGAAGAACTCTTTTTTCAAACATAAGAAAACGGGACCAGTGCGAGTCAGGCTCGCACATCGAGGGTTCCGTACAACGTTATTAAAATAGTTAAAAACCTGTTTTAGCATGCGCTAATAAAATTATTTTATATGATACCTTACATGATACGATTTACTTTGAATTTTGACCCACTTTGAATTTTGAACCCATATTTTGTGAATTTTGAGGCCCTATTTTTTGTGATTAAAATAAAAATGTACAGTTTTCAGATTTATTCCTATATGTGTACTCTGAGACAATGCTTCTCGCCAAATTTCATAGTTATATGTCAACGGGCAGTACCCTGTAGGTTTTGATTTTTGTGAGTGCGAAATATGCGGTTTTTTACGACATAAACGACTCGTAAGTTTTTTAAACGATAACTGAGAAGTTTTTCTTTTACACAATTGCAAGAGATATACGTATACAGTTTAAATTTCAACTAAATATCTTTACGCGTTCCCGAGATAAAGAGTCTTAACATACACACAGACGGAGAGACGGACAGCAAAGTGATCCTATAAGGGTTCTGTTTTTTTCGTTTGAGGTACGGAACCCTAAAAATAAAGAAATACAATACAGAAATATAAAAGTCTAGAATTAGTAAAAATCTGCCTACTTTAATTTTATAATTTAACCAATTTCTATTAATTATAATGTGTATAGATCTGAAAATAAAATACCTAATTTAGATTTTTCATATAGGTATTAGGTAAATACGTGCCAAAATACGGACAACAAAGTGATCCTATAAGGGTTCCGTTATTGCTGTTTGAGGTACGGAACCCTAAAAATAACTATTTCAACTTAATCTTAAGCATTTCTTACAATTTCAATTGATTCGATTGCTTTCAAATCTATTTTGTTTTATTTATGACACTACGGTGTGTAGCATTTTCTTGTTTCTCTAAGATACGTTTTTGATGTTAATTTGATAGTTACTTTTTAGAGACGAAATCACTTTCTAAAAGCACACCGAATAAATTAATGTACTTGTACATACTAACCAACGCAACCCATTAAATTAAATCCTAGAACAGTATCTACTACACTTAGCATATCAAGGGTATCTAATTAAACTAGCCGGACTATATTAGGAGATTGTCGATGGCATGAGATCAAGCACCACAGATCTCACGAGATAAGTCATGTCGTCTCGAACTAGCAGGGTACCGATTATTGCATGATACTCTTATGCTACAGCCGTGGTGGTCTAGAGGTAGTGATACTCACCTTACAATCGTGAGGTCGTGGGTTCAAATCCTCGGTCCCGTACCAATGAGTTCTTTGGAATTTATGTACGGAATTTCACACCACTGCACTGGCTTTTCGGTGAAGTAAAACATCGTGAGTCAACCTGCATACGCCAGTAGAAGAAATTCGATGGCTTATGTGAATCCACCAACCCGCACTGGGCCAGCGTGATGGATATGGCCTAATCACCCTTCGTGGGTAGGCCTACGTCCTGCAGTGGACTGTTGAAAAGGCTGATACAGTACAGTACTCTTATGCCAATAACAATTACTATTCTTTAAATACTCTTATTCCTAAGGCAATTATTATTCACAAAGCACAATTACAGATCACATGTTTCATATACGAGTATGCTCATACAACAGTGCATTCTGCAATGTATGTTTCGTTTCAGCATTGTGAATAACTTTTACTGCGGGAATCGCAAAAATAAACTGTTCCATTCATTTTGCCAAGAATCAATGATTTTTATCCAACGTTTGATCGTTTTTTCGCGATTTTGTAGCTGATCTCATCGTAAAAGTTGTTCATAATAATGAGCTAGCATATCCTCTCTTTCGCTTCTTTGAAACAACCGCCTTGTGTAAGTGTCTTATGCTCCGGGTAAAGAAAAGGCCACTCTCTAGATCTCTACGTGAGCTGCGAGCCTGATAGCTCGATGTGGGCTGATAAGCTGCCGACAGCTGTTTGGCTCTATCTGAGCTAATTTGAGCCAATCGCCGCGTTGAGCTGTTTAGCTATGTTACAGGTTGTTACCACATTTGCTATTAGAAGCTTTGGCATAATTTAGTTGACCTATTTATACAGACAAGCCCTTGCTCTTTACTATACCATCTATATGTATATCTATACATCTATTTATATATGTACAAGAATTTATGTATTTACAGAGACAGATCTAAATGTTATGAACAAAACAATGATATCAACAAAAACAAGCCGTGATAGCTTAGTAGAAGATCGCTCGTGTTACAATTATTAGGTCCCAGTCCTAAAGCGATGTTTTTTAAGAATTTATGTACATAGATACGAATTTCCTTATGCTTTTAGTAAAGAAATTAATCCGACCTCATACTGAAGCAGCGTAAATGGTGGACAGTGCCCAATCGCTCTTTGAGGATAGATTTATAATTATGGTCAAACAATGGATTTGGACAAAATGATTTGATTGGACAAAAGTTTAATGCAGTACAACACTTAAGTAAGATAATCTTGGTGGCTACCTTTTTTGTTTATTAGCTGTCTGGAGGCCTCTGGAATAGATCAACGGCTAAGACAAGTAGGACCTATAATTTAACCATGTTTAATGGTACAGAGTTAAAACAAATCAATCGATTTTACTTACCGTCTGAGTAGTAAAAGGCCACCGAGCAGCGTCGTTCACATATCAATAGCACCGCTACGGAAAATTTGCATAGCTTCATTACTGCGTGTCCGCACGAGCGATACCGCGCGATACTGCGAGGACGCGCTTTGCTGCGCGATGGGATCAAGTAGGATATTTACAGAGAAATAGGGATATATTTTTAATAATTGGAGGAATGGGGAGATTCGTAGAAAAACCAGAGTTATCGACATAGTCCAGCGGATTGAAAAGTTGAAGGAGCAATGGGCAGTGTATGTAATACGGAGGACTGATGACCGATGTGGTCAAAAATACCTCAAGTTGAGACCACAAACCAGCAAGTGCAGTGTAACCTATCCTCCTACTAGATAGACAATTGGACAGTAGACCTCACCAAGACCCTAAGATCGCGCTAGATTCATGCCGCTTCCAGATGGTCTTATTAGAGATCCAAAGGGGAGGCCTATATCCAGCAGTGGTTGTTCTATAGCTGATAGATGGATGGATGAAAGCTGTAGGTAATTTAAACGCCTCACAGACATCTCTGAACGCGCTCTAACATTTGCGCTCAAGCTATGTATCTGCACATACCCTCCTCAGCGTCGATACGCCACATTTTCTTATCACACGCGCTTTATTTCTTTCAGTCGTTAATTAACCGCGTGTGAGGTCCGACGCCTTAATTGTAATTGTGCGCGGGCGCAGAATTAGTTTCAAGCTAACGAACAGCTTGAAAAGTCGGCCTTTTATGCTAATGCCTGATACCAGACCTTTTTATTGCATTGCGGTAGCGTACGCTATTTTATTACGATCATTAATAGAAAATGGATATTTATTTTGACGTTCATTTGTGAAACGTCGGCTAATTGTTAATTTCTCATTTTTTTTAATAGAACAAGGAGCCTACATTAACTACAATAAAACAGCTTGTACCACACAAAGCAATTGGATTATCCATAAACTGCAGAAGGTCTAGAGATAATACTACTGTTTTAGCTCTATTATTGTTTTAAGTATGTACCAACTTTAAAGTATATAGAGTCTAGACAAAGTCATCAAATGGGAAAGTTAATTTTAAATTTTAGATGCTTGCTATGAAATGATAGCAAGCATCTAAAATTTAATGTTTTAAATATTATTTTTTCAGATATTGCCAACGAACAGTAGCATAAATACTTATTTTATCTTTCATTTGTGTATTGCAATTAAATAAGTGTAAACTTATGTTTATAATTTTTTCTAAGTTTGATATCACAATGTATTACAGATTAATACAAATTATGATTTCGAGAACGAAACGACGATATTGAAAAAGGTTCATTAGTTTTAATTATTGATATAGAATGACCTTAAAGTAGATTACAGTACAAAATACATAGGTAAGTACACAAGTGCAAACCAAAAAATATTACACTTGATAATGCTAAAAATATATAAAAGCGATGAGAACCGTAATGGTTAAGCTTCAAATGATTAAGTTTAAGCATTTCCTTATCTTGGGCAGTTCAGTATAAAGCTGGATATACAATATAACTCGCTATCATAGTCTCGGTATTATGGACATTGGTATAATCAGATAACCATCGATAAAATAATCCAAGAAATAAACAATTATAAATCGATTTCTTTCTTTAATTTCAATCTTAATTACAATCAACAACCGGTGATACCCACACAGGCCGATCCGATAAAATCACTTAATATTCCGAATTCGTCAAACTCAATTTGCTTATCTGACTGATACCAAGGCACCGGCAAAGCGCCGTCATAAGGCTGAGTACACAAATGCGCGTCGTCATACTAACTCAGCGATACAACCGACAACGTCGGGTAATGTCGCCCGACTTCGGGTAACATCGCGTGATTCCAAATGCAAATGTCGCGGACCACCGGCGCAAGCGCCCACTCAACGTCGTTCTTATTTAGCACTCTACAAGCAAGTTTTTTAAACTAAAACAACAATAAGTAAAAAGCCGTTTTCTGGAATGTCGAGGATCGACGCGCAAAAGTAATTCACTTGGGAAACGTTTTAATGAGATAGTTTTGTAATGTTATATGAAAAACTAAATGAATAAGTCATGATAACTACAGGTATGCATATAAATACACGTATTTATAATTTTATGATTACAACTAGTCATAATTTCAATAAATTTATAATAAGTATAATGATACAGAATTCATTATTATTAAATACGTCATAATATTAAGGGGATAAACAATAAAAAAGGCCGATTAAAATAACCGAATAGGAGACTTCGATCGTCAAAAGTAGAATCGAAGAGATTTTACTGCTTTTTTACGAGGGCTTTATTCTTAAAGGAATAATCATGAACTGTTCGAAATATTACATTTATCGAGAGTTGAATAAAATTAAGGTGTGATTGAAACAAGTGAGTGTGGCGCCCACGCGCGGTGTGATGAAGACGTCATTTTGTCGAGGAGTATGATAATGTAGCGAGTGTGCGCTAGGCCTTATGGCGCGGGGGCGGGAGCTATTAGCGACAGATGGAAGGCATAAACTGTAGCGATAAGGGTTACAAATTTTATTTGAAATAATGGACATTGATTTGCCAAATGTTAAAAATATCAGTCATACATTTTTTTTTTTTTTTTTTTTTTTTTTTTATTTAATTGTTACACTCCACAGACTCCAGGGTCTGTGCTTTTTAGGATATACATTAAGAAAAAAAGATTGAACAATATTGCTTGGAAAGGCTTAACAAAAGGACCTTAAATCTAATAAAATTAAAAACAAACTTTAAACTACGTTGATTTTACATAATATCGTTTTACAAATTACTGCTTATACCGCGCAGAGCCTCCATCACCGCCGCGTTTCGGTCTTTAATGGCCATCTTTAAATTATAGTCTACGATGACCTTGGGTGACGCAGCCGTCGCACGCCGCACAAAGTGGCTGATAGCGTCTTCCTCGTTGTCTGCGAAGTAAGTGAAGGACCTGGTGTGCCGTGAAACTGCGACGACCGCGTGTGAAACGCTTTCGTGCAACCTCATTTTAGCCCTGATTTTTATGGCGATGACAGAGTCGTATGTCAGACCTTGAGCTTCGTGGATGGTACATACATTTTTTTAGCAAGTAGATAAAATAAGATTAAAATTAATTACTTTGAGAAGGCAGCTTAATAAAACTATACGTTGACTTTTGAAGTCTTAAATCTTTGGTAAAGTATTTTAATATAATATCTTTGGTAAAGTAAAAGAGACTGCCTCGGTGGCTCAGTGCTTAGTGATCAGGGCAAATATTTATATGATGAACATAAGTCTTTGCTCTGTGTCTGGGTGTTATTTAATTACTATCTATTTAAGTATGTATTTAAAATTAAGCATATGTAGTAAATCAGTCTCTGGCAACCATATCACAAGCTTTGCTTAGTTTAGGGTCAGAAGTAAGTAAGTAAGTAAGTTCGTATAGGCCGGGTGGCTAGCCCTGGTGTCAGAGTTTTTAGGCCGCCTGAAGGCCTCTGACATGGCTAAACGGTTAAAACAACCGGGACCTACAATTTAACGTGTCATCCGAGCCACGGTAGCGCTCAGTTGGAAAATGCCACCCGCGGTCACCCATCCAAATACTGACCGTGCGGAACGTTGCTTAATTTCGGTGATCGCTGACAAACACCTAGTCAAACTACGCTACGAGCGCTACGAGCGCTAGGGTCAGAGACAGTGTGTAAGATGTCCCAAATTATTTATTTATTTAATATAATCAGTGATTTTGATGTTTACAGAATATTCTACCTACAAATATAAGAGATTAAACTTGAATTCGCGAGAATACTATAAAAAACTTCATATATTTTTTAAATAAGGAGTAGCTGATTTATGTTTTTGCAATTTTAAGGTTGATTCTGTGGTAAATTTTAGTTATTATTATTTTTTAATTTATGCTTGTCATGTAAAGAAATACTCCGCATACCCAAATAAATGGTCATTCTGAAGTAATAAAAAAGTAACTAAATTTTAATTTATTGATGTTCAGTATCAAAACCTCTCCATCCACTCACGCCGCTGGCTTTTCGGTAAAAGAAAACTTCGTGAAAATGCCTGCATATGTCGGCAGAAAAAATTCGATGGCGTATGTGAATCCATCAACCCGCACTGGGCCAACGTGGTGTATATGGCCCAATCATACTTCGTGGGAAGGCCTGCGTCCTGCAGTAGAGTAAATAAAAAAAAACAGATATTTGAAATTGGTATTTATAAAATTCACAATTTTCGGCTATCAGCTCAGATATTTTGAAACGTGTAAGTCGTATTATTATTTTTATTTGATTTTTACATGTAAAGTAATGTTTTATGACCTCACTACCCAATATTGTCCGTAAAATTAACCTTTTATAAAAAGTATTTGAATTCAAATATCTCGAAAACTGTGACATTTAGGATATGGTGTTTCATAGTCAAATCAGTCAGAAACGTAGTAAAATACACACACTTAACGGGAATAGGTCGACTTAGCCTGTAACCCTGTATATTCGGAAAAATTGGCATAACCTTCAACCGTGTAGAAAATCCGCGAATAGATACGCACGAATCGATGTAGCAATTATTATTTCACATTATTGTTGATTTATCAATAATTACTGAGCCGATTTTAATAAAATTTAAATGGGACCAATTTCAAAGTAAAATAAAACAACCATTATTGAAATCGGACTACTACGTAAAAAGTTATGCGTAGTTACGCATAAAAAAAACATACGCGTCGAATTGAGTACCTCCTCCGTTTCGTCGGTCAAAAAGCTTTTCATTGAAATACCTATCTCTCCTGACTTGTTCCGTCCCAACATCTACTTAGGATTGTTTTACAGTACAAACCGGCAATAAACCGTGTGATATATCACGACCTGGCCCACTGTCTGTCTGTTTGTCATATCTACTACACAATACACATATCTGCAACGAGTATGCCAGGCGCAGAGTTACTATTCCTTGGATCATTGTTGAACGACATCACTAGGAATACGGTGACAGTTATTTTGTGTTTTGAAATTTAAACAGGTAAGTTGTGTATAATTATGATAGCGATTCAATTTAATGTATAATATGCTGTATTAAATAATACGGTTTAAATTATATTGAATGAAATAGAAAATACTATTTAATATTCTCTATATTGAGAAAAAATAGTTTAAACTTTTTAGAGCACAATATCGCAGCTGCTTAGCTAAAATGTGTAAAATTAGTGTGTGCTTGGCTATAATATAATAATTGCAATTACACTTACTAACAAATTTTTAAAAAATATTTTGGGACATCTTACACGCGGCCTCTGACCCAAAACTAAGCAAAGCTTGTGATATGGCTGCCAGAGACTGATATACTACATATACTTATTTTTTAATACATACTTATATATATAGTAATCAAATAACACCCAGACACAGGGCAAATACTTATGTTCATCACATAAATATTTACCCTGGGTGGGGATCGAACCCACGCCTCTTAGGTCCAGAAGTTAGGGTCACTAACCACTGAGCCACCGAGGCAGTCTAAATGATTGAAGGGTCAGAAAAACACTTTAGCACTTTAACATTTTTTTATTTATTTGTCTTATAGAAGCTACTACGAATAAAACTCTGTTGGATCAATCATCCACATATTCGTATCTTTCAAAAATAACGACGTCCAAGTTAGTTTTGAGACACTTTACTGGTGCGCGGATATTTCTCTGTCAGTTTCCTACTCGGTGTGTTCCTTCCACGACACATACGGAGTTACGGAGAAATTATACGAGATTTTACGATCGAAAAACGATGTTTACGACGATAATGACCTTGTTCCACCTTGTAGGAAATGACTTGCTTCAAAATATATTATTTTATACAATTGTACGTTTGTTTTGTGTTGTAAATCTCGCTTCTGCTGATAATAAACATCAATATTATATGTATTTATGCAATGTAGTAGTTTTATGCCCATTTTTAGTGTTGTAAAGGTCTTGTAATAGCTAAATTAAAAGCTTTACAAATATATTTTGTGGGTTTTTTACAATTTTGAAGTTAAATTATCACTAGGTATACTTTTTATCCTGCATAATTCCATTAATAGACGTCCTTCAACTGATGTGACCATGTTGTTTAATCTTTTTCTTAATAAGGTAGTATTGTTATATAAACTTTTAAATAAGTTTCATTCAATTTGTATGTAATTAAAACTGAACAATATTTAAATTTAAACTCTATTACTTACTTTACGATTAAAATAGCCAACTAAATCGATTCATTTGTATTTTTGTGTAATCATTTTGTAAATTTATTTTGATTTACTCATTAACAATCCAATAATATGAAACCATAGAACCATATAAACCTTGATTCAGATATTTGTTATTTACTGAACAAGGGTGAAACCAAAAATGGTAAATGGGAATGACTTGTAAATACCAGAAGTACGCGTTTATATAACAGATAATATTTTTATTCATATCGCGAACCATCAGCTATCACCATCGTTCGAGACCGGAAGCGAACGAATGTTCGTTGCCGTCCGTTATTACACGTCACTCGTAGCGCCGTAGCGGTGTAGACGCGACGTAGACGTCTCGTAGCGCCGTAGACGTCACGTCCCGATATTAGATCTGCATTTCTGTGATGCTTGCCTATAATAGTACTTATTTTAGGTTTCTTCACAGATAAGGTAGACCATACTACTTACTAAGATAATATAATCGATGTAGACTTCTAGAATTATCTAAATAAATATTGATGTTACTAAGTAAGAATCTAATACTGAGCTTCAATTTTAATACACGTTATTCGTATTATTATTATTATTATTTTGAGCCTGTATTGTCCCACTGCTGGGCAAAGGCCTCCCTTCCCTCCTTCCAGACTGCGCGATTCACTGCGTTGGTGGTCCAGTGCTTGTCGTGCGAGCTCAGTTCGTCGCGCCACCTGCGTCTGGGTCGGCCCAAAGGTCGTTTGGAGTTTGGAATCCAGTTGGTGGTGACCTTTGCCCAGTGGTCGTCCGGCATGCGACAGACGTGTCCCGCCCAATCCCATTTCAATTGTCCGGCTTTTTGACAAGCGTCGGCGATTTTGGTTTTAGAGCGCAGCATAGTGTTCCTAATTCGATCGGTTAATTTGACTCCTAGTATGCTTCGCTCCATTGCTCGTTGGCAAACCCCGAGCGCGGTCTTTTGATCTTTAGTCAATGACCAAGTCTGGGCGCCGTATGTGAGAACGGGTAGAATGCACACATCCATGAGTTTACGTTTTAGACATAGCGGTAATTTGCCTTTCATAAGATGTTTCATGGCCCAATAGCTCTTCCAGGCGTTTTCGATGCGACGGGCTACTTCTTATTCGTATATTCTTCGTTTTTGTCCTGCTGTTATAAGACGAACAGTGCCTAATGATATAACAACCGTGTCTCTATTTTACCCAACGGTTTCATCAATTCCTTACAGAAATAGCCTCCAAGCTTACAGTGTTTGCCACCAAACCTACATTTACATCCAAGGGTTTAGAAACTATCTAAAACTCGCAATTTTTTTCTAAAATCGTATGATATCGTAGACGGTACTAAAGTTATTAAGTAATTACACAAAATTCCATTTTTACTTAAAACCAATCACTTTCCAAAACAGAAAAAATGCCAAGTCGATGTTTTCCAAATAACTCAACAGTGAAAACTCAATAATAGTTTGACTAGATGATTGTGACCGATCACCGAAGGAAGGATTACACGTTAAATTGTAAACTCCGGTAGTTTTAACCGTTTAGCTATATCAGAAACCTTCAGGCGGTTTAAAAACTCTGACACCAGGGTCAGCTACCTAGCCTATATATTATGAGCTTACTTAATAGTGAAAGCTCATTATTTTTCTGACTGAAAAAAGAACTTTTATACTACACCTGCTCGGAAAGTACCTTGATACTTTATCAAATTTACGGTAGAAAGTACGTCATTGCATATCGAACAAATATGCGGCGAGAAAACGCATCTGAGCGGGAGAGAAAAGTGTATGAAAATCCATTTCTTACGTGGTTTTTCTTTTTTAATTTTGGGTAAGACTATGCGCTGGTAACCTAAATATCAAAAGCCAAAAAGTTTTTACAGTGAGTTTTTATCTCCAAGTTTGCAAAATGACACTGGCCACTAGCTGTGTGTTGGATGGTGTCAAATAATTTGAAAATAGAACATGTGAAAATTGCAGACGCCATTGGCGCCATTTTCAATTTGTGTGTTGTTTGAGGATTCAGTTTTCGTAGAAAAGTAAAATAAAACTATCAAAATGATAAGTAGTGATAGTGATGATGAAGTTAGTTTTTTATTTTCCTCGTAGGTGTAGTATAAAGCACTATGTATCACTCGAGAGAAAGTGCGATTCCCGATCTCGGGTGTTTTAAAGGACACCCTCGTCGGTAATCGGTCACTTTCTCCTCTCGGTGAACAATGTACTATTAAAATTCAAAATCAGTGAAAGCTCACGGTAAAAATCCAAACAATTCAAAAAACAAACAACAAATGAAGCCGTGGCTCGCGAGCCGAACAGAACTAATATCGGCACAAAAAGCGCGGTATCGCCGGATCACAGATTTCAATGGGCATGTCAAGCAAACAATGGCGCCGATAGCCGAGCTCATTATCTGATCATCTTCGTGACGACGAGACGAGACGGCAACGGGACAGCCGAGACGCACTGGGTTGATGGAACGCGGCTTACAAAACGCTGAAACCTGTAGTTTTTAACCGACTTCGAAAAAGGAGGTTCTCAATTCGTCTGTGTCTTGTATTTTTTTAATGTGCGATAAGCTAATTATAAGCCGATTTCGATGATTCTTTAATCACTTCGTAAATCATAATTAAAAAAATACTACATCAATGTTAGCTTGATCTGCGCAAACTATTCGAATTCTGCACACAGATAATTATTTTACGGCAAAAATAGCATAACCGACTTCAACTGTGTGCAGATTTTGAATAGGTCGCACAGATCGATGTATCATCGACGTACTAATTTTCAATATAGGTGATTTTTCAAGAACATCTTAGTCGATTTCAACAAAATATACACATACATACATACATATTCATATTTTGGGAGATCTAACACACGGCCTCTGACCCCAAACTAAGCAAAGCTTGTGATATGGCTGCTAGAGACTGATATACTACATACACTTATTTTTAAATACATACTTATATAGATAGTAACTAAATAACACCCAGGCGCAGAGCAAATACTTATGTTCATCACATAAATATTTTCCTTGGGTGGGGATCGAACCCACGCTTCTTTGATCCGGAAGATAGAGCACTAACCACTGAGCCACCGAGGCAGTCAAACATAAATGGAACCACCTCTACTCGTAAATTATGATCTATCAAACAAACAAAAAATCATGGAAATCGGTTTATAGTTGGCGAAGTAATAGTGTAACATACAAAAAAATAGACATTCGAATTGATAATCTCATTTTTTGAAATCAAGTCAAAATAAAAAGATGATTGTTTTTGAAAGTCATCCTTAGGTCCGCTGTCTGCCTGCATACCATGTTATTTATGTTTATAGGCTGGTGTAGAGCTAACAATAAACGCGTCGTGAAATCATCGCAGTGCGTACACAATCATAGGATCGAATTGGATCCTCAATAATGAGTTTCCTTGCGCTTTCGCACTGTCCGGGACAATAGAGCGGGACAATGGTCCCGAATTTGCGTACCAGGACTTACCCGGGACGATTAAGGAATTCTTTGTCGGGCACAATGGGGTCAGCCGATCGAGCGCGATTTCCCATTTTTGTTTATTGAACACTGACCTTATAGATTTGATGGGTTTGATCCGTCATAGAGTAAGATGGAGGAGTCTTTGAAGTTGACTGGTATTTCATTAAACTTACTGTTTCATATTAGTTAAGTATGTTTATCATAAACCCACAAGAACACACAAAATATAAGCCAAATGTGTATTCTTAATCTGAAACTTTAGCTGAGCCAATAGCCAGCAGTGGCTGATATGATTAATAATATCAAAAACGCAAAAAAGCTTTTGTTAGACCAGACTTTTCACTATTTTTCAATATTAGGTAAGTTCATAAAAAAAGAAGTACCGATTTGTTTTTCGATACGCATCACGCAGAGCTAGCTTTACATAGCTTTAGGTATTTATCGATGCAAATGCATATACATTTGTTCAAACAAATACAAGCGCAATCACCAAGTTGCTCACCTAAACCCGACACCTTCGATTCTCTGGTATAAAAATAAATATTTACTGCATCCATATTCTGTAAGTGAACCGCCATTTGTCAAAGAACATCACGAAGCGAGTCCATAAATTAAAGGCCGCTGACAGCCATGTCGCAATAACATACTTTGACATTTCCTACAGGTCTCACCGCAGAGCAAATATCTATAGAGACGGCGTATACAAATATAATTCACGCATTAGAAACGCGTGATAAAATAACCAATGCTCAAAATATCGGATAGTTGCGGACTGCAACAGCGGTTTTCTGTCAGTAGTACCATTGATTAGTTCCATTGATGGTACTACTGACGTATGTATACTTCGCTAGTACCATCAAGGTACTAGCGACGTATAATTTATATCCTCTACGTCGCTAGTACCATTGATCAGTACCATTATTGAGTGTTAATGCGAGATTCCAGGCCCGGAAAATAGAATTTGCAAAAAGGTCGAGTATCTACCTATAAGGTTACATACATCAAAACTGTGAATACTAAAAAGTGGAACATATTTTAGGAGGCATTAATGGTACTAGTCACATATAAGTATGTGAATAGTACCATCAGTTGTACTGATCAATGGTACTAGCGACGTAGAAGATATAAATTATACGTCGCTAGTACCTTGATGGTACTAGCGAAGTATACATACGTCAGTAGTACCATCAACGGAACTAATCAATGGTACTACTGACAGAAAACCGCAACAGCAAGCAGCAGTTTGCAAAAAATAATCTAAATTGCATAATCCTAAGATACATCTTCAATGTTTGGAGCTTTTGCTATTAATATAAAACATAACTACATGTACCTGTGTTCTATATTCACATCTGTATGTATCGGTTTGTTTAGAAACAAGTGCAGATATTTATAAACAAACAGAAGCTTCTTACCTAAAAGTCATCTCTCCTAGATGTGGTCAAATGATATCCTAGTTTCATCAAAAAAATAGTAGAATTAATATATTGTATTTTAAATAAATATTAAGTATAAAAAACAATATTTCAGTGCATCCTTTGATATACTGTCACCCATCGAGTTAATTGCTATGTATGTTTCTAGGCATAAATAACATTCAAATTGTATTTTTGCCATAAATAGAGCCATAATCATGATAATTGAAATAACATGCCTGTGATACTTTTGAATTCTTGAAATTCTGAATGACTATCAATCTTTAGAGATAAATTTTACGAATTCCGATACCTACTCTAGGTTTTTTGGTTACACATCGCTAAGCTAATAGCACTTCTATTTCTAATTTTCTATCTATGGGCACGACCTTCGATCGCGGTTCTATTCTGATATCGCAGTGACATACAAATCAAGAATAATGCGCTGTCGAGCAGTTGTAGTACTGTCGTCTGTTATTGAGTTACGTGGGAACCCTGACTGTAACAATGTTGGATTTATTTGACCTGTGACTTACCCTTATTTCTGACCCTAGTAAAACCCATACTCTACCAGAGCGGAGACGAGCTGAGAAATGTAAAACGGCAGAGAGGGTTGCATATTTTTAGCTTAGGAATTCTTACTGTTCAACAAATATAGCGAAAAATACAAACGTCCTGAAAGTCCTATAATAAAAACATACATGCAATGATGCTATCATCATTGCATGTATGTTGCTTATCTTTATATATTTGATTTTCCCGCTTACTACAGGGTGAGCTGTTAACGCTAAATGGTAGAGACCTTTCTACAATATGATTTAAGAAACAAACGATTTCTTCAAATTCAAATTTCTTAACTTCTTCTTTAACGTTTTTTTTAATAGTAATTGCAACAACAGACAAACTACACAGATGACGACAAACAAAGGGATTCTTTGAGGACCATAATCTATTTTTGAGACACGGAAAAAAACAGATCTAGCGTAATCAATCTACTCAAAAAATACTACGAAATGATGTGCATGACTTAGACGGAGCTTGATAACTAGGTTATGTCATCCAAATTTATATGTCCCCCGAAATATCCAGCTGATGTCGCCTAAATCGATTAACCTAGACACGGCGGCTGATTCCGTCCACCGGCCGGTTTTAGCCTACCACTGACACTAAATAGTCACTGGTGCTCTAATTTAATGATAAATTGATAAAATAACAACTAAATATTTCTTTAAAAGAATCTTATCAATTACTCCAAAATTGTAAGAACAAGTATGTGCGTGTGCGTGTGGACAGTCCATTATTATCAGTCCACTGTTGATCAGAGGCCTACCCACGTAGGAATATTTAAATCAATTATCATTTATAATTTAGCATGTCTCCTAGACCTCGGTAGCGCTCAGTTGCTCAATGTTGAAAGTACAGTCCTAATACTTCCCAGAACCAGATCTCAGCGCAGTCTTGAATCTAGCTAATGATTAACATCGTGGCAGAGCCATAACTCTTCTAAATATGCAGTCAGGCGATCCGCTCATCGCTCGCATTAATATTAGTATTATATTTACACTGACTATGAAATCTGCAGAGAAATTACTTTGAAGGTCCTGGAACTGTTCTTGCATTAATAGAAAGATCGCCTTCGGGAAAAACAAGGTGTAATGAAAAATTTTGCACCCAAAACAAATCGTTCTAACACAACATTTTCTAGGTTTTTTTTTGTGACGTTAAAAACACTTAATCAATAGACAAATGAGGTTTTTTTTTCAGTACGTCAATAATAAGACAATGCGCTCGATCTTGAAGGCATAACTTGACAGATTTAAACTAACTAAAAATATGTCTGTATTTATGGTTGCGATCTATTAGACTAGGAGAGCAACAGTTTAAAATTATATTTATGGGTGTCAAAAAGCATTTGAAATCGCGCCTAATGTAATATTACCGTTTTATCCAATTGTTTTGGTTGCTCCATAAAAAAGATCCGTGTTAGCTATGAGATGAATGTTAGTGTGTGAAGTGTTTTCTTTCTAAAATAGAAATAAATTACGATTACTTGAACTTCAACTTATGCTTAAAGTAAGAAAGCTGCGATTGGACGATCAAAATCAACGGTCCTTTATTCCGTAGACATTACAATTGCACTTGGAATCGTCAAATAACAATGTTTGAAATACAATTTAAATTATTTAAATCTAAACACAATAGGTACTTACGTGTCAACATTTCACAAAATAAAGCAGTACCTATACAAATTAACATAGCTACAATTCCAAATAATTTGTCAATCTCATCCACCTAGGTCAGTCGAATCAATTTATTAATTGATCTCTCCAATAGCGCGTTAAAAAAGAGTAAATCACAGTCAGTCTCTACGGCATTCATATCACAAGCTTTGCTTAGTTTGGGGTGAGTGACCGTGGTTAAGATGCCCCCTAATATTTTTAGGGTTCCGTACCTCAAACGGAAAAAACGGAACCCTTACAGGATCACTTTGTTGTCCATCTGTCCATCTGTGTGTAGGTCAAGACTCTTTATCTCGGGAACGCGTAAAGATATCAAGTTGAAATTTAAACTGTATACGCATATCTATGGTTTCTTGCAGTTGTGTAAAAGAAAAACTTCTCAGTATCCATTTAAAAAAGTTAGAGCCGTTTATGTCGTATAAAACCGCATATTTCGACACTAACAAATATCAAAACCTACAGGGTACTTCCCGTTGACATATAACTATGAAATTTGGCGAAAAGCATTGTTTTAGAGTACACATATAGGGATAAATCTGAAAACTGTATATTTTTATTTAAATCACAAAAAATAGGGCCTCAAAATTCACAAAATATGGGTTCAAAATTCAAAGTGAGTAAATAGTATCATGTAAGGTATCATATAAAAGAACTTCATTGGCACATGCTAAAACAGGTTTTTAATTATTTTAACAATGTATAATTTTGGATGTATGACGAGAAAAGTGAAAAAAAAAATAATTTTAGTCGTTGATTATAGTATAGAGATTTTAACAAATTACTTCCCAATTTTGTGAAATTTACTGGATTTGTATGGAACCCTCGATGTCCTAGCCTGACTCGCACTTGTCCGGTTTTTTTATTTATTTGTGCGTACGGAAAAATAATACCATCCTTACATATCAGGTACTGTTTCTCTCGTATTATTCTAATCATCGATATTAGTCCGCAAGGTACATTTATTTGTCACAGTACATCCGACAATGCGACCCATTTGTACAACTACAACGCTGATTTACCGACACGACTTGTCTTTTACAGAAAAGTTGACAATTACATGCTTTTGTCCCGTAAGACTGTAATTCTAGATACACTTGACTTATGCGCGCACTCAACTTTGCACTTTATACAGCCACAAAAGGACATAGAAATTGAAACCTTACCACATGAGCTCTAAATTAAAATTTGAATGCGCTATGATGGATTTAGTGCTAAGCAAATATTCCTAAACTAGAACGTGTAACGCTGTAATTGAAACCTTATTCAACGGTGTTTGGATTGAAATTCGAATGGGCTGTAACGAATTGGTTTTGAGTGAGTGTTCCAATTGTCTTTGCTGGAGATTAAATTGATTTATGAGACAGTGTCTCGTCGCAGACGTTTCGAGAAGGAATCGTAAAGCGCGCGAGTTTTACGCCACGCGTGTGATGTCGCTAAATCATGGGTAGATTTACGCGCGGATTCTCGTAGTCGCCGTTTCCGCGTCTCGGGTTTAACTCTGCGAGAGGAGACTTGGGCAATTGAGACGAGTATCTATTTCTAAACAAAAATTGCGCAATTGATCGCAATTATGGTCACAGCAAGCGCGGTAAGGACGCTCAGCGTAGGACGTCTACCAAGAAAGTGGACAGATAACTTCATTAAGATCGCCCGATCGCGCGATGCAGCATCTTACAACCAACCTTATCAACCAGTTTTCTTAGAGTTCTACGAGAGGGCTACATATGTTCACGGAGAGAGTAGATCTCAAACTGACTGTCTCTATAAAGAACAAGCGTATTCTTGCAATTGACCATCTAAGATCGCGTGATATGGTGACTATAGAGAGAAAGTCTACTGTGATCAGTCACAGTCATCCCCGTAGATTTTCGTGAAGTCCGGTAGAAAGAGGCTCTTATTTAGAGCGTGTCTACCTACGAACAAAAATACACGTGTATCCTTGATCGAAGGTTCCTTTTAGTAAATTCAGAATAGATCCTATTAAAAGATTATAAGCTACACCTATCGTGACGTGGTCTCCACTCGAAAGCTTTACAAACCAATTTTTGCAGTTTTAAGTGATGTGCATATATGAAGTATGCATGGGAGTTTGTTTTGCCCCATGACACCCATTTCTGAGCGCCGTGTTCCGCGACTATAAAGCGGCAGTTAATCCCGTGTAAACAATTAAAATGAGGCGCGGATTATGAAGCTGTAAAGTAAGAATAGAAATATCTCTCGAGGAATCGTTTTCTCACGTGAGCTGAGCTTGTTTTGGATGACGAATTGTAAATAAAACATACGAGTTGTAATTTTAGACTCTTTCCTTGCTATTAAGATAATAAAGACTATTAAGTAATCATTATGAACAAATTTTGTCAAAAAACCAAATCTGGAAATTGCAAAAAATCTGCTATTACGTGCAAATATAATATGTTAACGCATATGCTGAAAACTGTGCCGGCGTACCAGCCTTTCTAAAGTTCACGATTCAACTAGAAAACTACATGAAGAGCAAAAAAATTTTTAAATAAATATGTCCCAAAATATTTGGGGTCAGCCCCAAGCTAAGCAAAGTATACTATTTTGAATACATACTTATATAGATAGTAACTAAATAACACCCAGATACAGAGCAAACACTTATGTTCATCACATAAATATTTGCCCTGGATCGATCCCACGCATCTTTGATCCAGAAGTTAGGGTCACTAACCACTGAGCCACCGAGGCAGTCAAAGTATTGACTCTTGACAAAAAGAATGCGACAACACCTTTGAGTAAGGATTCCGAGTTAGTCGAAAGTTAAATTAATTCGTGACCATTTGTGCTCTCTACAACTTCTGTACCAATCGCAATGATTGTATTAGCTTTGTCTTTAATAAATTCAAAACCGTTCGCCTCTTTAAACTCCAAAACGATTAGCTCAAATTTAGCCGTCTTACAAAAAAGACAGTAAACTCTTGACGCAAGCAAAACGACATTTTAAACAATTTGAAATTGTCTTCAATTTCTACGACATCATGTAGACAAAACTCGTCAAGTGCCTAATCACCGAACACTCATCACCTGCGTCTAAAAATCTCCGTACCTACTCTACAAATAGCCGGCCAATTAGTCCTAGAGTCTGGACGGACGGACAGGCGTAGCGTTAAATATGTATTAACAACTGATTCCTTTCTTGAAATTCTAGGGTTGGTCGCATAGAAAAACTTGTCCACAACAATATGTATACACAGTATGTTTGAATTCGTACCAACTTTACACATTTCTATTCGGTATTTATTATATTTATCCACTTTTCATTATAAATGCACCTTGTATTATGAACCAGAGGTTAAAACTGTTCAAAAGGATTATTAATATGACTATTTATATTTATGTACATCTCTTAATTTAGCAAGAAATTAATACCAAACAGGACCAGTTAAGTAGAGTGTGTTCGGGACCGTCAAGTCTCTAGTCACCGAACACTCATCACCTGTGTCCACAGATCTCCGAACTCTACAAATAGCCGGCCAATTAGTCCTAGAGCCCGGACGGATGGACAGGCGTAACGTTAAATATGCACGCGACACGTCTTGTCTCTCTGCTGAGCTGGTATTCCGGACGATGGTAAGTGACGCAATGGAATAGTCATAGATAAATATTTGATCGAATAATAATGAATGTATGTGAGAAGGATCTGGAGGGTTTATTTTTAGGTCCGGATACAATGAAAAAATGTGTTATTTAATCCTGTGTTATTATTGTTTTTCTATCTTTTTCTGACTAGGTTTAATTTCACAGCTCGGGTAGCATGGCAGAGGGTTAAAACCATTTTTATCAACATTTTATTGTCAGTTGTCATTGTCCATCCATACCTACTTCATTTTTTCGTCTAGAGGATATAGTGGTGGAAAGACAATTTGTCCCTTTGCCATGCTACCCGTAATAACTTTGCGCTTCGAAACTAGTCCAGATTGCAGGAGCTAGTTAAACAAATAAAATACTATAAACAAATAAAAACATACATAGGTATATGATGAAAATTTTACCACTCTTCTTCAGCAATTTTTAGGTAAAAAGTAAATTGATTAAACGGATATTTTTTATTTATTGATTATTACACAAATTACAAAATATAGTTTGTAACAAGGAGTACAATAAAACCGACAGGGTTGTCTTGGTCCCCATGACTCACCCAATTAGAACAACTGACACCGGACCAGGTTGAAGAAACTAACTAAACTAAAGTTTGGTATTATTTGCTAACTATGTATGATATACAAGTGATGTTGTCCAAAATCCAGCCCCGAATCCTAAATACGTCTCTCTCTATATACCTCTGTGATCCCTCAACACCAATTCAGCTAACGACTTGTCAGCAGTCAGTTTCAATCTCCTCATCCATACATCGAGACCGATAGGTACGAGTATCCTGGTCACAGCTAGTAGCAGTACGTGTAGCGTGCATAGTTAACGGAGCTACACGCTTGTTCAATATTATAAATAGATCTGGATGGCATCTTGGAATATCTTAGAACCCTTTGAAAGGTTCCACTTGGCGACTACGGAATTTGCATAAAGGTTTTAGGAAGACGATTGCATTCAGAACAAGCAGTGATTTTCACTTGAAATGGTATGTATTTCAATAATAAAATTTCACATCACAAACACAATCGAAAGTGGTTTCTAAAAGTTAAAGATTAAATTATAAAACATTTAATATTTTTTAAATAAATAAGTAAGTTCCGCATAAATCTAGGTTGCTGCATGTATTTTATGTAACTTTTATGGGAAATAGAAAATAATCAAAGTGACTTACGTTGCTCTGCTATTTACGCCATACCCTCATAGGATTCTGAAAATAAAGAAAATAAAAATTTACAAGACAATCAATTACTATGTATATTTATATTTGAAGTCAAATGTTCATCAAATACTACATCTTGTAATTTTCTGTGTGAAATTCCGATATTTTTCATATACACAGAGCTCTAGTCAAAAAATAATCATATGCATCATATCCGCTATTACAGTTGGTAAATAGACAAGAAAACGCTGTTTCCCGCGTTTGTTACCCGTGGTCCTACCAGATGTACTACTAGTAGAACCACGAGCAAGATTTTTTTCCTATGGTCCTACCAAGCACTCTGGTAGGACTATGGACAAAAATTTCGTGCCCGTGGTCCTACTAATATTGCAGTGACATATTTTGACCCTGAAAATATGTCACTGCAATATTAGTAGGACCACGGGCACGAAATTTTTGTCCATAGTCCTACCAGAGTGCTTGGTAGGATCACGGGCAACAAACGGTTTCCAGAAGCACAGCGTCTAGATAGTTCGGGAACCAGAGGCGTCATTTAACTGTCAATTCTCATTCAAATCGATAAAAAAAATGATTTATTGATTGTAGAAAATCTACTGTTAGAGTTGGACATATGTTGCTTCAATAGATTTGCAACAGAACTGGTAGTATCTTAGTTACGGGATCTTTAGTAAAAAAACTGGTTGTCTGTAAAGTCGGTTTATGAAAGATAATTTCACGAAAGATAACGTCATAAGAAAACATTTTTCATCAACAACTGACACTAGCCGAACGTTTAGGCCAATCGTGCCTCTCTATCGCTTGTTCCACGCTCTCGCTTGCACGCTCGGCTCAGGCAGAGCGTGACACTTTAGCTTGCATGCAGCCGGCGTTCATCTATTTATAAAACGTCAAAAATTGACCTTAATTAGCAAACACTGCATGATTGACTCCAGCCGATGGACTCGAGATCAGTAATCGTGAGATGCCGTAACCAACCGACCGAATTTCATCAAAAAACCGTTCCTAATTACAATCCGGCGAAAATCGTGAGGTTTCGAGATAAATTTGTGTTCAGAGATAGGTTTGTTTGTTAGATAAAGATTTTGGACAATGAGTTTTGGTATCAAATCACACAATTAGAAATGATCGGCGGGCCGTCTGGCGGCTCCTTTGTCGGCGCGCTGTCATTGCGCGCCGCGCTCCGCTTGGTGCTTGGCTTTGACAATTTTGACAGATGGATTTTTCCAACAGCACTGACTAACACATACAAGTACAAGTGAAATCTGGAGTAATGTTTAAATGTATGTTTCCGCGGAGGAGTGCGAAAGCGTGCCCTTGGCCCCGACACTAGGCACAGTAGAGGAACACCCAGGGGTTTTGGTGGGTATAACGTCCAGCAATGGGCGGGGACTCCCACATAACCATCCGCCTGTCCCGAAGTGCGGTGGTATCCTCAAAAGATATAGATCAAAAGATGATAAAAAAAGGGTAATTAATGTTTGGACTTACTAAACCTTGACAAAACTAATAACATAATTATTCGTAGACATACTCGTACGTATATTTTTAAGTGTTATCCAACTCTCTCCCAGGTTGTGAAATGTGCCTAAATAATCCATTTTTTTAGTTTTTAAAACTCTCAATTTATAGCAACTTACAATTCCGAACAGAAATTACTCTTTAAAAGTACTCAAAGAAATGTCACGGTATTGTCAGTGCCAAGTGCACCCCTCGTCGTCACAAGCTAGACAAGCAGTGTCGTCTCAAAGGAATTAGAATGATGGACGGATCGTGACGAGGCTATCTCGGCAAGCATCGCACGGGGCGACAGCTAGTGTTCGCACGCTAACGTGCCTTATTTCCACAAATCTCAGAGATATTATTGCAATATACATGAGAAATTATAGGCTCGATTACATCAAAATTGGTATTTTGTTAAAAACTTACTCATTAGCTTTGAACGGAAACATTTATGGGTGATTGAAGCCAAAAACAGACACAGAGCCTTATAGTACACACAACAAACATATTTAGACCCCACTTTTTGAGTCTATGGATATCAAAATGACTACAACAGACCCCTGTTCAAAGATACAGAAAGACTAAATTTATACCAGGATATAATGAAAAGTAAAGCGTTGCTAATCGTTTAGTTGAACCATTAGAAATGTTTTTCCCCTACGATCAGCAGTAAATGTAAAGTGCAGTTTACTAGACCCGGTGTTACAGTTTTTAAGCCTGCTGAAGGTTTCTAAGATAGCTATAATGGTTGCAACAACCAGGACCTTAGTGACTGACTAGCAGTGTATGTGTTACGGATATTTCCTAACGATAAACATAATAATATAATATTTTTTTGCAAAAAATCCCAACACCGTGTTCCACCGTGTACAGAATTCGAATAGTTTGCACGGAACGATGTGACATCCAGGTGCATTATTGTTGATTTATCAAAAACGGGTCAGCCGAATTCGATAAAAATTAAATAAGACCACCTTGAAAGTATATTCTTTTGAACTAAAAAATATTTGTATAAATCAGTTCACAATTGGCGAAAATATCGATGTACATACACAAAAAAAAATACGGATGAACATTATATGCCTCCTCCTTTTTAGTCGGTAAAAAGAAACAGTCATACTTATTCAAACTTCAAGCTCACACATATCCATCTCACTGCTAAACCTGGAAAATCCGGTCATGACAAAACATCAAAGCCCTGACAGCCGATCAATATCACAATCAAAATCATCATTCTAAGATACAATCACGCAAACACACAAAGACTCGAAAACAAATCCCAAAGTCCCATGATGTGATGAAATGATACAACAAAACGTCTTCATTTTTTGTGAATGATTCGTCATTTCGTCAATCATCTGATTGAGTGATCCTTGATTCCCTATTGATGACTTTTAATTGCTATTATTCATTTAAATGATTCTTTTCCGATAGTTTGAGCGAGGATGAGTTGCAATTTCGTTTGATATAAGTATTTATGAACTGTTTGAAATTCGTTTGAGCTTTTGCAGCAGGGATGGTATTAAAATAAATTTTACATTGACTTTACACAATGCATTGAGGTTGTATAGGTGTTTGTTGTTCAATCACTTGAAACGGCTGAATGAATTTGGATAAAGAGTGATGAAAAGAGATATCGTATCTTGCGGTTCGAATTCTTTGTGGCAACAGAATAAAAGATGAATGGTAATGAGAACTAAGAATAGACAAATTTGTATGACAGAATGTTTAACTTTTGACTCTCAGCTCTTCTATAAGGAAAATGGCAACAGGTTCATACAACATTCATACCACTAAAGATACGCAAAAGCAAAATAATACGAAAATTATTTTCACCATAACTGCCTCGGTGGCTCAGTGGTTAGTGACCCTAACTATCCAGTAGTGGTGGTCAAAGAGGTGTGGGTTCGATCCCCACCCTGGGCAAGTATCTATGTGATGAACATAGATAATTGCTTTGTGTCTGGGTGTTATTTAGTTACTATCTATATAAATATGTATTTAAAAATATGTATAAGATATGTACCTGGAAGAAATCGCTTAAAGCGATAAGGCCGCAAGTTAGAAACCTATAAATAGTACTGTTTTGTCTCTGTAATTTGTTTTTTATGTAATGTGGTTATCTAATAAAGTGTTATTGTTTGTTTGTTTGTATAAGTAGTTTATCAGTCTCTAGCAGCCATATCACAAGCTTTGCTTAATTTGGGGTCATGTGTAAGATGTCCCCAAATATTTATTTATTATTTATTTATTTATTTTATAAAGGCGGTACTATTTATATTAATAAAAAACAATTTTTATAACAAAACAAATTCCTTAAGTACATTTTGATGCATAAATATAATAAGCATTTCCTAAACAGATATATAAAGCTTTAAGCTAATCGCGGTTCTGTTTTCCATTATAATACAATACATATTATACCTTCAAATTATAAGAAGTTATCCTATATCTAATAAAATCTTATATCTCTTATAAATAAGTTGACTACATCTTGCGCAGTATAAAATAAATATTTAAAAATACATGTACAAATATATTAATAAATAAACTTTTGACATAGCCTCATAGGGTCACGTGTATAGCTATATAGACCATGCTATTTAAGAACCACATGTAAAAATTACAATGTTGGGATACAAATCCGTTGGGACTGAAAGAGCCGCAGGGAGACTTTATCAAGCAGTAACACTCACATGCTTAATACAAAACCAGCCCCTCTACCGCCTAAAGCAATAGCAATCGTAATAGCAATCGTTTATGACTTTATTTTAGTCATTTGGCACCGCCTATGTGACGTTAGCCATCAAAGTTGTTCATTCAACGATTGCTTTCGCAATCCGCGCAAAGCAATTGATGGCTAACGTCAAATGACTAAAATGAAGTCATAAACGATTGCTATTGCTTAGGCGGTAGGGGGGCAGTAAGTACTAAATAAGAGTTTAAACTGTAAAGTAACTTTAAACATTCCAATCTAACACTTGTCCGTAGATACTGGCAAGTCAAAAATTGGCAATAACACCTTTCATCAGATCAGAATTGAAACGGCGGATGTCACATTAATAGCTCTTAAAACAATATTTAGGCGTCGCTGCTTATTAGCGAAAACTAACGCTACGACTTTATGAAACATACAATTTTCCACATATCAGTTTTCAAAATTTTCAACACACAAATATGTTGAGACATTTTTTTAAATATCTTTATTACACATGAAACTTATAAAACATTGATCATCTCTAGTGTACATTATTATCCTAGAAGCGACCAGAGAATAAATTAAATTAACGTTTTCAAATTAAGGCACTTTTTTTATTTAACCTGTACTGTCCCACTGCTGGGCAAAGGTCTCCCCCAAATCCTTCCATTCCTTTCTATTCTGTGCTACCTCCGTCCAATCCTTTTTAAACCTCTCGATTTCGTCGCCCCATCGTGTTGGAGGACGGCCTCGGGGTCGACTGGACAGAGGAACCCACTCCGTTGAGACCTTTGCCCATCTGTCTGGGTACATACGACTCACGTGTCCCGCCCACTCCCATTTGAGCTTTGCAGACTTTAGTCCAACGTCGCTGACGTCGCTTACAAGGCACTTATGTAAACGAAATATTTCATTACATGATACTTTAGAGTATATTAACTAAAGAAATTTCGTAATAAGTTAAGAAATTTATGTAACTTTTAGGACTACATTTTTAATAATTGAATGTTATTTAGGATAATTCAGAATTACAGCTATAAAACTAAACAATGTGGGTAGGAAAGCGCATTCTGAGCTCAACTCAAAGTAAACAAAGAGCGCGGCAAGCGAGCAAAACATGAATTGTGTGAATAATGTAGAGTCAACTGTAGGCTGAATCATACTACTTGACGGCTGCGATGTTAGCTTCAAGCTGCGGATTACCCAGCTGTTAAACAGCCGCCAAATTATATGATTCGGCCTATAAGTACCTGTAGATACAAGCAAGTCAAAAAATTGGCAAAATCACCTTTCATCAGTTCAGAATCGAAACGACATCATGTCTCATCAGTAAATAAAAAAAATATTAAGAGCAACTGGAAGAAGTGACATCATGACACCAGAAAACGTTAAATTGTAGGTCCCGGTTGTTTTAACCATTTAGCCAAGACAGAGGCCTTCAGGCGGCTTAAAAAGTCTGTCACCAGGGCTAGCCACCCGGCTTATACGAACTTACTTACTAGAATACATATTATTGCTTTCCAGTTTTAAGAATTCCAACAGTGTAGTTAAAAATGTACCAGTAGATACAAGCAAGTCAAAAAATTGGCAAAAACACCTTTCATCAGTTGAGAATCGAAACGGCGACGTCATGTCACATCAATAGCTCTCGCCGACGGATCACTAAGATCGCTTACGTATAATACATCACCGCCTTTCAGGCCTTTGGAGCCTCGGAGGGCCTTTTTGGGCCCATTTTCCACAACGGTCCCTTCTCGCCGTAACAAACAACATCATTTGTTATCCAGTGTTATATTTTTTCTTCAAATTGATGAAAGCTCGTGTTAATATAATCGCACTTCATTCGTTTTTGTCGATCATCGTCACTTAACGCCGGCGTGTGGGGTGGTTTCGGTTTTTGGTTCTCTAGGACAGCTTTTGGGAATTTTGGATTTTTGTTAATAACTAGTTTCAATGGTATTATTTTAACTAAACGTGAAAGTGCGGTTAACGTACATCAAGCTTTGAGGATTTTTTCGTCAGAATATTTTTTTTTGAAAAAAATGGCATGAATCACAATACCTATGCTTGATTTTGTTTAGTGCAATAATAATACTACATATCAAATGTATGTCCCACCGGTTACTGGACCTTAGTCACCCCAGCGAGCAACAAAGCGCCGCCGCACCGGCTGCCGCTCACGAGTGCGCATCTGGGGAACTTCGCGGACTGTGCTCGTGCCAACCCAGATTAGAGCGAGCTGACTTTCTCGCTTGTTTCTCTATGTATTGCTTTTTTTCTGGGTACACCTGTAGCGTGTTGTAAAAACTGTTGTTTAAATTTGGTGACAGCTAAGAGATACCTAGTCAAACTACGCTAAAAGCGACACAACACACTAGCACAAAAAGGCAAATCATAATTTTTGTACATTGATCCAAAACTAAACAATATTAGAAACTGAAATTGTATACCCATGACTCTCCAAGTTCTTTTACATCAAATTGTTTCTTACAAAGAAAAATAAAAACAGTTACAAAATAAGTCCGCTACAGTAACTGGGCCGTGGTCACCCCAGCGTTCAACAGGGTCGTCGCTTCGCTCCCGCCGGCTGCCTCCGCTCACAAGTGCGCACCTGGGGAACTTCGCGGGAACGGTGCTCGTGCCAACCCTGATTGGAGCGAACTGACTTTCTGAGTCACTACTCTCTTGTCCACTATTTTTCAGACTAAGGCTGGTCACTACAGATCAAAATTAAATGTAGTACTTTATACAGGGTTATCTGCTTACCCTGTACTAAGCTGAAAGGGGGTGATTAAAACCATAATAACGAACATCTTTTACTATGGAGCCAACCCAAGATCCGAGAAAAAAATCCTTTAATTTCGATTCGATTTGATTCGATTCGATTGGGTTTCGTGCAGCTTGAGGCTAACTTCACATCCGGCGACTTGTATGATTCAGCCTATAAAAGTGTGTAAATGTGCAATGACACTTCAAAATCCAGTGGCAATCATCAAAATAGTCGAAATGCACAAGTTAATGGCGAAATCCGTCACAGCAAGTCTCGCCACCCCACTGAGTACAGACGCTCGGAATGTGCTGAGTCACAACCCTCTCGAGCCACAGATGTGTGTATCACATTGTAGCTGTTGTTCAATTTGTAATTGATCTGAATGTTATGTTGTTATTAGTTGATGCATTTTATTACTATTTTTAAATCTTTTCGTTTTGTCGATTAACTGTTTAGTTATTTAAGTTTTTAGGTAATATATAACTATGTATTTCATAACTTTGACAACATCTTAAAACCTTGTGAGGCGCCTGTACTTATTTTTCATTTCTTATTTATGTATTAAGAAGCAGTTTTAGTTATGTACCTAAGAAGCAATGAATATAGACTTTAAGACTATGTAAATTTATTATCAAATCACTGTGATGTTGTAATAAAATTGTTCTATATACATTTTCTTCATATACTTAAGGCGTAGCTGTTGCCTTTTATAATAGGTAGAGAAGAAATGAAACATAAAACCAATCTCACACGTGTCTACTCGCTCTTGATGATACATAATCGGGGCCAAAAACACATGTCCTGCCACGGAATAACAAGCCAATTTACTTATAATTTAAATAATAAACGTTATCTTATCTTATCTTATCTTAAATAAATACACTTAAAAACTGAATTATGGTTTTATCACAATGAAAATTAATAATCCAAATTACTCCACTTGGAAATAATTTTTCCGTTGAAAATTAAACTATTTATCACGAAGAAACTGTCAATATTTTATGTAAATATCAAGTCATTCTTGTTTAATGGTTTCCTGTTATAGAAGCTAGATGTTATGAATAATTGGAAATTATGGTAATTTAATAAATTACCGTGATTAAGTGCCGTATGGTTATGATACGTCATGTTTTAGTATGCAGGTTTAGTTTGAGTGGGTCGTGATAATTTGTTTAGTGTTATGTGTACAAGGTGTTAATTTACAAAATATAATAGAAAGACTTTCAGTGGTCAGACTATCATAAAACACTTTTACTGATCTTATGGGAAAAATCTCGTTAAATAGCTGTTAAAGCCATAAGTACGTACATTATGTCAAGAGTAATTGATCTTCACTACATAGTATAAAACAAAACCGCTATTGTTGACCGACGAAACGGAGGAGGTACTCAATTCGACGCGGATATATACAGGGTTACTGACTAATTTGACTATAAAATACACTATCCTAAATTTAAAAAAAAAACAGATATTTGAAATAAAATTCCCAATTTTCGGCTATCAGCTCAGATATTTTGAAATGTGTAAGTCGTATTATTATTTTTATTTGATTTTTACATGTAAAATAATGTTTTATGACCTCACTACCCAATATTGTCCGTAAAATTAACCTTTTATAAAAAGTATTTGAATTCATATATCTCGAAAACTGTGAGATTTAGGATGTGGTGATTCATAGTCAAATCAGTCAGAAACGTAGTAAACTACACGCGCTTAATGGAAATAGGTCGACTTAGGCTGTAACCCTGTATATATTTTTATGTTTAACAAACCACGCATAACTTTTTACGTAGTTCTCCGATTTCAATATTTTTTTTTTTATTGGAAAGAGTATATTTTGAAAATGAGAATATTTAAATTTTATCGAAATCGGCTCAGCCATTTTTGATAAATCAACAATAATGTGAAATTGCTACATCAATCGGTGCGTACTATTTGCGAATTCTGTACACGGTTGACGTCGATCATGATATTTTTTTCGAAAAAAAATATTGTGTGTCTGTCTGTGTATCCACTTCTACCTTCTAAACTAGACAACAGATTGCAATGCAGTTTTCACTATATTTTAGGATATTTCTTCTGGACTTTTATAGCTACAATCCATACGTAACCGGGCGAAGCCAGGACGGGCAGCTAGTTTTGAATGAAGCTGATTTTCAATCGCGATATCGTAAGAGGTCCCATAGCAAAGGCAAAGCAAAGGCTGCTGGGCAAAGGTCACCCCCAATTCCTTCCATTCCTTTCTGTTCTGTGCTACCTCCGTCCAATCCTTTTTAAACCTCTCGATTTCGTCGCGCCATCGTGTTGGAGGACGGCCTCGGGACTGGACAGAGGAACCCACTCCGTTGAGACCTTTGCCCATCTGTCTGGGTGCATAAGATTCACGTGTCCCGCCCACTCCCATTTGAGCTTTGCAGATTTTAGTCCAACGTCGCTTACGCCTGTCATGGAACGCAGTGTGGTGTTTCGGACGCGATCTACTCTTTTAATACCAAGTATACTGCGTTCCATTGCTCTTTGGCAAAACTGAAGGCGAGACTTCTGAACATTGGTGAGCGACCACGTATGACCACCACCACAAAGCGAACATATACACCTCTAATAATTGAATGCATATCTACTTAGTTACCTATTTACATTACATATTATTATATTGATTACTTAATCATTTAATACCTCTGGATAAAAATGAGATCGTCCATGAAAAGTTTTCTGTAATAAAAAACTGTTCAGTGACCAAAATGTATGGAATTTTATACTGATTTTTATTTTGCAATTTTTACATTTGTTCTTCTTCTTTTGTTTGGCGTCGCATTTTTGTGCATTTGCCAGTGTCAAGTAGTGTTAAGTTTAATAATTTTTGATATTTTATCAAAATAGTCAGTCGTAGTCACGTCATAGTCCAATGAAGTCGCGGTCAAGTCCAAACATAGTCCAAGTTATACCTCAGTAAAGCAGTGGATACTTTACTAGAGGCGTCTATGGAGTTTTGGTGACAACACGGAACAACCTGATACGTCACATTATATCACTTGCCTACACTCATGCACGTAAATCAGCTCATAATCAACGAAATAACACAACTTTTCACTAATTATCACTGATCAAACACAAGTTTAACAAAATAATACAATGAGGCCACATGACTTTTTCCCGTTCCCACCAAAACTCATTTTGTTCTATCGTAAAAGTTAGCCATAATATTGCTATGGGTCGATGGCATTAAACAAGCAGACGGCTGCAAATGAATACAATTGGTAAGGAAGAAATGTGAATGCCATTAACAAGGGGAAGCATATGCCCAGCAGTGGGTTATCGAGGGCTGATTATGATGGTACTGAATAAATAATTTACCTGTTTGTTTGCTGCTCGTATTATAAAATGTAGAACCAAACATAAACGATTCAAATTAATTCTAGAACATTTCATATTTAAAACTTACATCACTATTAATTAATTTCAATATCGAAAAACTAATTCCACGCATTTTTTGCGTCCGAAATCAATCGATCAGCAGTCCAGATTGCGTCAACGTCAGACCATCAGGCTGATTGACAGACGGACTGACAGCCCGACTGATTGGACGTAATTACAGAGCACATTTCTTATTAATAACGATTGTTATTGTTTTGTCCCGGCGTCTGTTCTTTTGTTTGAAGGTTTGAGAGCAGAGCGAAAGTGAATTGAGTCGAATGGTGATAGACATGTGGCTTTAAAATAAGTTCGGAAGTACGTAGATTCGATATGGGCTAAAACGACGACTCTAGGACAAGCTCTCCATCGTTTTAGCTGCCTCGGTGGCTCAGTGGTTAGTGAACCTGACTTCTGGATCAAAGAGGCGTGGGTTCGATCCCCACCCAGGGCAAGCATTTATGTGGTGAACATAGATGTTTGCTCTGGGTGTATTTAGATACTATCTATATATGTATGTATTTAAATATGTATATGTAGTATATCAGTCTCTGGCAAGCATATCACAAGCTTAGCTTAGTTTGGGGTCAGATGATCCCAATATTATATCCCATAAGATGTCCCCCAATATTTATTTATTTATCTATTTATCCATCAGCCATATGACCTCCACTGCTGGACATAGGCTTACCGTATGGATCTCCAATAAGACCGGTTGGAAGTGGCTTGCATCCAGCGCGATCCTACGGTCTAGAGATCATCTGGCCACCTCGTAGATGAACGTCCTACATTGCGATTGCGGGTACGTGGTCTCCACTCGAGAACTTTTCGACCCCATCGGTCATCAATCCTCCGAGCTATGTACCCTGCTCACGGCCACTTTAGCTTGCCAATCCGCTGGACGAACGACGAGCTGTACAGCTATACCTAATATGCCAAATATTACAACTTGGTGGATGTCATGTTAGGTATAAGATGTGCGAAACCATCGCGGAATCGGGATCGGGGGTTCACATAAAAGCCATTACAGCTTTTATGTGAACTTCGGTCAGAATTGGGTAGTCCGCTTACTTTTAGCTTGTAGCTAACATCACAACCGCCAAGTTGTTTGATTCAGCCAAATACCACGACCACTTTCAATCACTTCGCAATCATCTGTTTCTAAAATAGAACATTAAATGAAGCACCTACATCTGCACCGTTCATTGCTCCACACATTCAATATCATTCATTCTCTGAACATTCAATGATTGATTGACGTTTGATGTGAATACTTACTGGAGCAATCTTATTGGCTGCAAAGAGATATCTTTTAGTGTTGCCATGTGTAAAATTGTACACATAAAAATTTAACAAATAATAAATATGTATTAATGGACGTCTCAATAACACACCTGGGGTATTGACCCCAAACTATACAAAGTTTGTTTTATTGCTGCCAGAGACTGGTACAATACATATATGTTATATTAAAAAACAAAAATACAAAATTAGATAGATAATTACTAATAACAACCAGACACAGAGCAAACACTTAAGTTCATCACTTGCCCTGCACGGGTAGCACGGCCAGGAGAGAAAACCATTTTATCCACTTTAAAATGTCAGTTGTCATTGTCAATCAATACTTTATTTCCTCTTCGAGGGGATATAATGGTGGAAAGACTATTTGTCCCTTTGCCATGCTTCCCGTGCTGGGTGAGAATCGAACCCACACCTCTTTAACCCAGTATGGTCAGGGTCACTAGCCACAGAGCTACCGAGGCAGTCAATTTGTTCAAGGCAGTCAAATCGTTTTATACAATACAATACAATAAAACTTTATTGTACACCAGAAAAACAGCCTAAATAACAACGTATAAATTTTCTTAAAATTTGGTGGTACAACGGCGGCCTTATCGCCTTAAGCGATTTCTTCAAGGCTACCTTTGGATGGACAGAAAATCAGAGTTGAAATATGTGGTTGGTGGTATATAATAAAAGTAAAATGTGGAAAGAAAAAATAATTACTTACAAACTAAAAAACATAATAATTACATATTAAGTATAAAAATATACTACACCTTCAATAAGATAAATATACATACATAAACAATTACATAAATATATATTAAATACATTACATAAAACAAAGTTTTATAAAGGTTTCTAATAAAAAAAAAAGTATTTCCAAAGTAGACAATAATCATAAAATTGTACAGAACTATTATTGGAGCTACTTAAAACAATAATGTCATACACACGTAACTAGAATAAAGTTTTCACGTCACCCTACACTCATATTCGAGAAAAAATGCGCAACCGAATTCGAACCTTACGTAGAAACAAATAAACAGCAATCGCATCAAACGCTCCACGCTCGACGTCTTCACAACTCATTAGACGTGGCACCCCTCTCCCCCCACCCTTCATATCACCCCCCACCCCCCCGGGACGCCCCGCCCGCTTGTAATTAACCGAGGGCCATAAATTGACCCTAACTGTCATATCATATTGATTTAGTCCCGCTACCTAGCGCCTTGTTGCGAGGTCTCGCTGGGGGGAAAAATTACAATTTGTTTGGATTGATGCTTTAGGGAAATGTAAAACTTCTTCGTCCTGAACTCCTGACGCAGTGGAATTCTGGCGTTTATAATTAGATGTGACTTACTTATAGCGCTTTGAGGTCTAGGGTTATAATTAGTCGCTCAGCAGAAGTACTGATCGCGCCTCTTAAATACTGTTACTGACTAACCGCGGGGTGCAGGTAAATTGACACTAATTGTAACAAGTATCGCATTAATCAACACGAAATGCAGCTTATTTTAGAATTCTCGCTTAGCGGAGACATAACTCACGCGTAATTTTACCTCGACTAACGGGATACCAAGGATTGGGACTTTTAACTGTCAAGTAAAACAGGCACACCATAATCATTTTCTGCGCACCAAATTATGACGATAATCTAAGTACAACTCATACGATTTTAATCAAATAAACTTGCCTTCAAACTTTTTAAATTCACTGTGATACTTTCACGGTAGTATCCTTTTAACAAATAAAGCAAGCTATTAAAAACTATCAAAATAGAATAACAATAAAATAAACGTCTATAAGCAACGGCAAGTCTCTTCGATTTAAGACTCAAGAATAAATTGCGTAGGTATTAAAAACTGTTGTTTTATTTTAATCAAACGCGTAGTGTTCACAGTGGAAATGTCAGTAAAAACATAATTTATCGCTCACCGCAACAAATATGATTAATTTGTTTAATTCACATACGAAAAATATTCCCATATGCAAGCAGTTAGAGTGATGTAAGCGGCCCACGCGCGGCGCGCGGCGTGAATGAAGTGCAGACAGCAATATTGCCGCGCTGCAACGATTGAGACCGTCAAAACAACGTTAACTAGCCCAATCGAACAACATTCGGCGGCCGGATGATAGAAAACAAACATTTACTTGCCATTCTTAAACAGATGATTCGATTCAACAAACATTATTGAACGAATTTACGACCTATCGAGATCAAAGTCGGATCACAAAAATATCTATTCCAATCAAATACTCGATCCCGACTTTTCGTCGAGAGGCGATAAGGCGCAAATTCGTATGCGAGATCGTTTTGATAAACGCGGATTCAGTCTGGCCGCCATGTTTTTTTCGCGCCAACAATCCCGCGCGTCCGGTGTTGCCACATTGAAGAGTTTTCCTCATCGGGCTAATTTTGATTGAACAGATTTCTTTTGTTACTGTAACGATATTTTTTCATTGTTTTCGATGATTCCGATGATTGGTATCGTTGCTCGATCAAAGAACGATTTCGGATCGCGGCCTTGATATGAACGAGATTTATTGATTGTTAGGAACATTTCGGATGTGTTGTTTAAAATTTATTTTTATTAGACAGGTGGATGAAACATTTGTATGCAAAGAAACGTTACGAATCTGATGAGGCAGCGCATACCGGCGTGGTTTCGGCGTGTAGGTGTAGGGATTCCGTTGCCAATCGTCTAAAGTTGCGTAATTTTAAATAAGATTGCCTCACAGACCCGGAAAAAGGCGAGGAAAGGCCTACGGAGCGGCAGGAACGAAATTGACTGAGAATGAACGAATGAATTTTAAATCCGGATCAAATTGCTTCTGATCAAGGCGCGAGTTTTGACAATCGTGTGTGTAATAGGAGTCTTATCGAGCGAGCCCCCGACAATTTATGGTTAGAAAAGAATAAAAAACTCGTTTTGTGCCACTAAAAATTCCGATTGATTTCAGCTTTTTGTAAGGTGCGGTATAAATCTTGAAATGTGTCAATTAACTCAAAGCTAATGTAGTATTTATGTAAATGCAGTGACGGACTGGCCCGGGCCATAGAGCACGACAAAAAGAGCAGGGCGACGCGACGTGACCCTAAGGTGGCCAGATAAATTCCCGTCGAATGTTTAAACATCAGGCCGAATAATTTAATGGAAAAACTAGAGCTAATTGACACGTTTATGGGTTTTTGTATCAGTTAAGTAATTAATCGTGTTGCAATAAATTTATGTATTTGAATAAACTAGTTTGGTGTCTTGAGCTCCCAAGTCTCACGATGGCTTACGTGACAAAAACTATTTAGGAAACTGAAATTCAAATTTTCAAATACTTCTCTGTTTATAACCAGCAATATACTGAGTTGGGATCAGTTTCGTGGCAAAGCAATGGGTATGAATTGTTCTATTTTTTTGTTGTTTTTCGTATTTTGTTTCTGTGTACCTAATTGTTTTGTCTCGAATAAAATTTTCTGTATTTCTGTATTTTACTTACTTTTAGGTCACGTACGCTTTGATGATATATTTTCCAATTAAATGATCCTTTTTGTATGTATTTTTGTCGCTTGCACACTTACTTCATCTGTATTTCCAAAATAGGTTTCGATAATTGGTTATTTATATTCCAGACATATTTGCAAGCATATATTGAAAACGCGCACTATTTATATTCTGAGGAATGTAGGTTTGTCATAATGTATCCGAGAGCACCTGTCCTCGACAATATTGAGCTCACCTACTGTAAACATACATATACACAAGACTTAACGCTGTAAGTATGTATACTCATCACCACTAGTAGTCCGCCCCGGACTTGGACCTCGCGCGATTCCTATTTTATATCATAAATACCAACTGAGATTTTTAAAAATGTAACAATTTTTGAATGAAAGTCAGCGATTTATTTTAAACAAATGTTGAAAGATATAGATAACATTCGGTGAAATGATTAAAATAGTCATGCGCAACTCCCGCAGAAAGTGGCGCCGTTTTGCCTCTTTTTACCATGGCCCACTGGATCATCGCAACCACTGAACAGAAGCTCGCTTACGCTCGGTCAATGATCAAATTTTACTAAGGCACGAAACCCAAAATCGGAAGAAACAGGTTTCCATGCAAATAGTCCATGGAATATCAACCAAATGTACGGGACAAATGATTTTGTTTCGCTGTTTCAAGCTTGGTCGCACAGTAAAAGTAGTTGATAATAAAAAAGGTTTAAATGAAATATGAAATTCTGCATTAAGCATTAAATACCGTTGGTTTTTTGTGTAAATTTGTTTGCTTCAATTAATATGAAACCTTTTTTTTTCCTTTATTGAATGATCTTGATCGTGTAGCAAATATACAACAGCCCGAATCAGTAATGTCGAGAAAAAAAAATCAACTGTTATACATTTACATATAACATTTGAAACAGCTGATTTTTTTCTGGAATTTTGGGTTGACTCCATAGTAAAAGTTGATGGTCTGAAATACTCCCTTTCGGCTTAGTACAGGCTTGAGTAGGTTTGTCTATGGTACAGGGTGTGCAGGCTTGAGTAGGTTTGTCTATGGTACAGGGTGTACAGGCTTGAGTAGGTTTGTCTATGGTACACGGTGTACAGGCTTGAGTAGGTTTGTCTATGGTACAGGGTGTATAGGCTTGAGTAGGTTTGTCTATGGTACAGGGTGTACAGGCTTGAGTAGGTTTGTCTATAGTACAAGGTGTACAGGCTTGAGTAGGTTTGTCTATGGTACACGGTGTACAGGCTTGAGCAGGTTTGTCTATGGTACAGGGTGTACAGGCTTGAGTAGGTTTGTCTATGGTACAGGGTGTACAGTCTTGAGTAGTTTTGTCTATGGTACAAATGAAATGAAAAATGAAATGAAAACATTTATTATCACAATAGTACATTGAAAACAATTAAATAAAATAATATGCTCATCAATGTTCCTATTAATGGACTCGTCCAACAAAAGATCACAACATAAATACATGATTAAAAAAACAAATTCAATATCATAGTAAATCAATAAAATAAAAAATTACTAAAAACTATGTTTCTAAACCAATTTCCAGTCTCAGTCAGAAAGCGACAATACTCTGAAAAATGTTGGTATGAAAGATATTATGATCTACCCACAAGTATTCTACCGCACATAGAATCGTCGATAATATGATTTGTTGTGGGGTCATACCTAAGCAATAATGTTAATTTTAAAGCTATGACTAAAGTTAAAATTATAAATCCGCTGTATAGGGGCTTCGTTAATAAACAATATAAATACGTCAAACATTACAACTAAATTTAAAATTTTATACAAATTACGTCATTAATATTAAAATAATAAATTAAATTAAATAATAAAATGGTCACATGTCATGGTGATCAGCTGTATAAGGGCCTCGTTAAAAAAATAAAAAAAAAATATTTTTAGGTCATGTCTAACCAAAAAATTTCAAAAAGATGGTTAACATTAAAAATCCATAATTAAACTAAGATAAATCAAATTATGGCTATACCATAGAATATATGTGTTAATTGCTTAATACAGTTCTGTCTCCATTATTTTATAATCTTTGTAATCGTTGTTTATATATTCAGTTATTTTATAAATAGTTTTTGATAATAGGAGGCGCTTAACGTTAGCGCGAAATTTATTTTCATTTTCTAATGTCTGAAATATTTAAAGGCAGTTTGTTGTACAATTTCTGACCTGTTAATTTTGGTAGGCGTCCAACCATATTCAATCTATGCTGTATGGGTTACAGAAAATTGTTTGCATGTACAGGATGTACAGGCTTGAGTACGTTTGTCTGTGGTACAGGGTGTACAGGCTTGAGTAGGTTTGTCTATGGTACAGGGTGTACAGGCTTGAGTAGGTTTGTATATGGTACAGGGTGTACAGGCTTGAGTAGGTTTGTCTATGGTAAAGGGTAAGCAAATAACCCTCTAACTAACTTCATACTCCTGTCATTTCAAACATGGCGGTTTCGTGCAAGTGTTGGTATTGCGGTTGAAAAGTATGTTTTCTGATACAGTTTGGAAACGTTTCATTGAGTGCTGCAAGACAATTATTTATGCGTAAATCACTTATTAAGATAAGTTGGACATCCACAAATGCGAGAACGTACTCGTAAGTTCAGTTAACCATAAATTAATATTATAAATATTGTGGTTATGTTTCAAATATTTGTACGATATTTATGAAATAAGTAAATAAATATTTTGGGACATCTTACACACGGCCTCTGATCCCAAACTAAGCAAAGCTTGTGATATGGCTGCAGAGACTGATATACTACATTTACCTACTCATTTTTAAATACATACTTATATAGATAGTAACTCAATAACACCCAGACACAGAGCAAACACTTATGTTCATCACATAAAAATTTGCCCTGGGTGGGGATCGAACTCACGCCTCTTTGACCCAGTAGTTAGGGCCACTAACCGCTGAGCCACCGTGGCACTCGAAAGGGACACAACAAACGTGAATGTGTGAATGGGACGTCACCTTTATAACTGTCCCTTTCAAGACTGCTATTTTGCACTTGTATTTTTTTTTTACTTCGTTCAGTTAAAAATTCTACCGAAAAAGAAAACGAGTGTTGATAGATGTACAAATGACTAAACCGTTAAGTTTCAAGCACAGTAAAGGTCTAAAAGGAAATATACAAAGTTGTTGATTTTTCCTTGATGTACATATGTTGTCATCATTATTACAAGTAAAAGTGGTTCATGTCTAGTTAATTATAAGGAAACTTATGCGCGATGCGGCAAGCGTTACATTATGGGCACCTTTGCACCAGGAACGATGAGGGGCGGGTTATTTGATTAATTTTCTAGGTAGGTTATATATATTTTAGTTTATTTTATTGTTGTTATTTATATTTATCAAACTTTACTCTCTAAACCTTGTATATAATTATGTAAGAAAACTGATTTATAAGTGTCTTGGCTGATTATAAACAAAGCTATTAATATTTTTTAAGTTCATAACATCTGACAAAACCTTTTAATTTAGTTGATTTCTGTTTAAGTTTAAATTTGATAGAAATGTGTTTAATTCTATTAATATTAAAGATCAAAACGGTGGCATTTAATAATGACAATTGTTTCAGACGCTTTTAAATTTGATATGTGAAGTTATTGTACACATATCTGTTTCCTTAAAATTAGATACTGTCCCTTTCATAAATTACAATGTTCCTTTCAATACAGTTCATTTATGAAAGGGGAAAAAAACATATTATTTAAAAATGCAAAACTAAACATCTAACAATTGATTAATGACATTTTGAAAATTTAATTTAAGTTTTGAATAAGAGACTTGTGGATCTTGTTTTCACTATTTATTTTATAGTTTTACTAGCTATTACCTAATAGATTTGTATTTTACAATTTACACTTTAGATATAGTTGCCATCTTGATCGAACAGAATCAGAAAGAGAAAAAGTTTGACGTTTTAACTATTGACGTTTGTCAGGAAGTCCGGACATAGATATTCTTTATGTTTTTTATAAATAAGAAATGGTTATGTACAGAAACTAATATTATCAACATAATTATTGCATCTCATATCAATAGTTTAATAATTCACGCTTCCTGTTCGACTCTAAACTGTTCCAAATATTTACTCAATAACTTATTAGGACCTCATAATCAAAAATGTCCCTTTCGTGCCACCTCTCCCCTATATGATATACCTACTTAAAACATCTATAATATATTTTACAGTCGGTATGTGACTAAGCTTTAAAAGCATCAATAAAACCTTCTAATTTTACTATAGGAAATCATATTTCAATCAACATTCGTGTCACTACCATGATGATATCATAAAAATAATAAAGAATCATAAAACCATCATAAATTGAGCTTTGCGTTACGTTTAGTGTAGTTATTGTAGTAAATATATTTTATTGATAGTTTGCCTAATCATAATATAGAATTAAAGTATAATATCTACAATAATCTACATCTTGGTGGGCTACTTTTGCTATTTTGGAATTTCCAATGTGTGGGAGGATTCATCTTGATATAAAATAAATGAGTTCTAGTATAATAAATTAAGGAATATAATATGGAACCTAAATTAACCTTATGTACCTGGGGAAAAAATGCCAAGTCGATAGGTAGAATCCAATTTCATAGAGTCAATAATCATATTGCGTCATCTCAATGTCACCAAGCCGTTGTACTTACCTGCGATTCATAGGAAAATATTACATTCTACAGCTACAATAAAGTACAATCATATTTTAGTATATTTTCAATCAAGTCAAATCAATCAAAAGTACCGCAGTTTTATGTTTAAGAAAAACTTTTTAAGCACTGTTAAAGTTTGTAGATTTTTGAAACTTATATTAGGTACGGTAAGTGAAAACTTTTACCAACCACGAAAAAAAGAGATTTTCAATGCGTCGAAAGCTTTATTTTTTTTGTGTGAGATATTATTCAGAACTCTTTTAATATGGTATAGTAGCAAACAATCTGAAGGGTAAAAAGTCGCCGTCTTGGACAGTTGCAACTCCAGTGTTACCAGTGTGTTGCTTCCTGCTATCTTTTATTTGGTTTGTTTGACATTGTTATGTGTTTACATTGTGTTCGTATGGCAAATAAATGAAATGAATTGAATTCATTACTTTAGGGTGAAGAATATTTTCCCATTTTACATTACTAAAGTTTCAAAGTACCTACCTCTACAGGAATCCCAAAAATTCAAGTCATCATTATCATACATTTTGTTAGCATAATTGAGGCAGTTAATAAACAATTTATATATGTAAAATTCGAGAATATTCTACCTATACCAGACCACCTATTAAGAAAATCGTCAACATATTAATTATCCTTCAATCTCGTCGCTCTATTTCGGGACCTAGAAACAAGACTTTAATACAAAGATTCATATTAAGGCGATTGTGGACCGCGAACTTGACCATACAAAAACAATAAGCTTTATCTACCTCTAAATATTATCCTATTTTTTTATGTTATCAGCACTTCAATCATTTGGATGAAACGTCTTAGTTTTACAGTTTTTTTAATGACTTTATATTTACTCTATATTTTTACGCAATAACTTGGCTGAAAAGTATAAAATAAACCGAAAATTTTTCTGGGTGAAATAAGACATAAATGAGCGTGCAATATTTCTTACTCCAGCGATTGACTTCAAAAACAAAACAAAATGTTTTGTTTTTACAATTTAAGGAATGAAAAGAGTTTCACCCGAAACTTAAATTTTATTTAAAATATGTACAAGACTTACCTATAATTTTATTGGTATTCTACAGAAAACGCGAAAACAGTGGTCGATTCACAGTCCTCTTAAACAGTTGAAGTAACAATTAAAATTTACGATATATGGAATTAATAAATTAAGTAAACCTGTCTTCGAGCTGATGGCAATAAAAATAAATATTACTTAAGTCGAAATGAACATGGCGGATGATTAATGGCGATATTGACATTGCGCGGGCACAGGCCGCCATTTTGGTTTGGCTAATTGCCGGGCTGTCATTACATCAGTCACGCATGAAGTCTGCCGCAGGCCGCTGGCCAGCGTTTGGGAAACACCCACGTCATTAACTTTTTAAATACTCAGTTAATATGCATCTATGGGTAAAAGATAGTAGATCTCCGAACAGTACCTACCTACTTAGATCTTGCGACACAATCTCTTTAACCGAATCTTCATAAACCTATGTCTCAACTCGCTCTTGACCGATACTCGCAAATCTTGTCAGAATTTAGATAATAAACTATCTTGCTTATCGAAATCGGCTATTAAAAAGCGCGACAGCAATTTTCCCCTTTTTGATAAATGAAATATCAGCAATAAAAATATTTATATAGGTACAAAACTTGAAAACGTGGAGAATGATTGAAAAATGCGACCGGTTGACGAAAACCAACATCGGGAATTCTGGACAGACGGAAGCAAAATAGATTATGAACAGAATGCGCGAAAAATGGCGACATCGGCCTTTGGAAAGCGATAATAATCGTCTCACTTTCGATATTGCAAAGCATTATCGTCCAACGTGACGTTTGTCGCTGGCTTGCCCAATGTTGGTGGCTCATGACGTCTCATGAACCATCATTGGGCAGAGTCGTAACCAGTTGATTACTTATCTCCTTCCCAAGGCCCATTCTGGTATTCTTCAGGCGATGCCCATTCTTTATTTTTTATATTTGCTCAACTTACCTTAACATTTTTTTTATTTATTTTTTATTGTATTCAGTGACGAGACAGTAATTTGTCACCAAAATATACCTATGATAAGTCAGCGTCACCAATAATTTAATTTTAAACTTTACCAGATTGTAAGTAGGTAATCTTGAATTATACTTTGCGGCACAGCATTGGGTATATAAGTGTCTTAAGGTTATTTTTTGCACAATTGCAAAGATAAGCTGTTATTTTCGTGCAATACTCCAAAAATCCTGTTTTGAAAAATAATACGTTTGAATCGCTTGAGTTTAATCTGTTTACAAAGCATACAGAACAATAGCAGATCTTTTTTTTTCTATTGATTCTTCACTAAACTGGTTCCAATTAGTTTGTGAATAACCCTGATAATAAAGTGTTTTATAATATCCATATTTATTTGACATTTTAGATCTAAATTAGAATATCTAAAATGAGATCTCTGACACAGGAAAACGTAATGGACATTCTCAAATTTTGTTTAATTTCAAATTTGGGTTACTAAAATATTTTGGTTTTCTCAAAGTTTACACAAATTTTGCTCTACGAAGACTGAAAAGAACTCAAAATTTTAGTAAGATGCACCTCATAAAAACTTTAGTTTGTCTCTCTTAGTCATCAAAAATATATCATTATTGAATACTAGCTTTTGCTCGCGGCTTCACCCGCGTGATCATCCATTTTTAACTTTAGGAAAAAGAAGCCTTTGTCACTTTTCGTCTTTCAAACTATGTTCATGCCAACAATCAAGTCAATCGTGGTTCCGTTGCTGCTTGAAAGAAGATCGAACCAATATACCAAAAAACACCCCTTAGGATTTTTAGGGTTCCGTACCTCAAACGGAAAAAACGAAACCCTTATAGGATCACTTTGTTGTCCGTCTGTCCGTCTGTGAGTATGTCAAGACTCTTTATCTCGGGAATGCGTAAAGATATCGAATTGAAATTTAAACAGTATACGTATATCTATGCACTGCATAGATACTGCACTGCACTGCTTGCATACTGCAAGAAACCAGTTGTGTAAAAGAAAAACTTCGCAGTTATCGTTTAAAAAAGTTAGAGCCGTTTATGTTGTAAAATTGCATATTTCGACACTCACAAAAATCAAACCTACAGGGTACTTCCCGTTGACATAAAACTATTAAATTTGACGAAAAGCATTGTCTCAGAGTACACATATAGGAATAAATCTGAAAACTGTACATTTTTCTTGGCCCTATTTTTTTGTGATTTACACAAAAAAAATAGGGCCTACATTTTCAAAATATGGGTTCGAAATTCAAAGTGAGTAAATCGTATCATGTAAGGTATCTTATAAAAGAACTTAAATAGTACATGATAAAACAGGTTTTTAATTATTTTAACAATGTGTAATTTTCGATGTATGACGAGAAAAGTGAAAAAAAAACTTTATTGTCGATGGTTATAGTATAGAGTTTTTCACAACTTACTTCCCAATTTTGTGAAATTTTCTGGATTTGTACGGAACCCTCGATGTGCGAGCCTGACTCGCACTTGTCCGGTTTTTAATATTAAGGATAAAGTTTTTTTTTCTAATGTGGTAAAAAGATTTGTAACCAATGTTTACCTTAGGTATCATATTGTAGGTTGAAACTTTACTAAGTAGTACCTATTTAAATAATAATAAAATAGGTATCGGAGTTTTTTTAGCACCGTTTTTTTCTGGATTTACACTACAATAGCTACTGAAATTATTTCATATTTTAATAGATTCCATTTCTAGCAGTATGTCCTACAGAGTTTGAGATAATGATAATGATGATGACTTTTTTGCAGGTAGTAAAAATAATTGAAGATTATAAAATAACTAGTTGCCACACTTAGGTATTACGTTGTTACAAAACAGCTCCTTCATTTTTTTATTTAATTTAGACACAAGAGATTGAATCGGAAAACGTAGCGTAGGATATCCACCCACAAAGTAGACAGATGACCAACCTAATCAAAACTGCCAGTTTCACTGATCACGACCGATCCTATTAAACATTTATAGGGAGGCCTATGTTCGATAGTGTTCGTTCGTTAGTTCGTCTAAATACTGATATTATTAGAATGATGAAAGTAACAATATAGCAATGCTAAATTATTGCCATTTGTCTCAATTAATTAATCAATTTAGTTTTATTGTACAGACGCCTTATGATCCTCCGTGGCAACACTAGACCGCAGTAACCTATTAAAAACCAACAATTTTAATGACATTTTGTTACATAAAAAGAAACATAGTAATGCATTGTAATGCATTATGTTGTAACATACAATAATGATAGAAATAAATACCTGATCTAATAGTAAGCAAATATTGTGTGTAGAGATAAAAAATTCAACAAAATACATTCAAATGTACGGTATTCTAAATATATAGTAGGTATAAGCTAATATTATTAGGAATAGCAAGCAATTAGTGTGTGTAAAAATAAAACATTTTCAACAGTTTGTTAGTGTTGTTTTTATAGTATGTATTTAAAATGAAGACGAATGAAGCTATTAAGAGAAAGACGTGTTATCAAGTGAGTGTAGGACACCTGTCAGTCAGTCTATTAAATTATGACAGCTGTCATACAAGTGACGTTGTTTATTACGACATTAAATAAAAGTGACATTCAAGGAAGTGGCATATCTATTATTTTAACTATCTCGAAGACATGTACATGTAGTTATCATAGGTACATTTAGGACAGCTAAGCAGATAGAGGCAGGATAGTAGGCATTCTTGCTATTCAGTAGATAGTAAAAAGCAGATTTTTTAAGCTTTTTACAATTATGAAATATTCCTTTATGTTCTTTACCACGTATTTGGGCATAGGTACTAAATATGATGCAGAGTACAGGTGTTTTGATAAACAAATTAACTACTTAGTAAATGAACAGGTAATTAATAAAATCTACCTTGAGGTTAGGTATACTTAATTAATCAGTTTTTAATTCTAAGTAAATTATTTATTTTGTTATAAAATTTGAATCCAAAAATCGTAGAAAAGATCAAATACATTTTTTGAATAATTTTGAAAACATTGTTGGCATTTACTTATTTAATTTATGTGCTATCTAAACAATAGATGAATCTATCATTTAGGTATATAGTGTTTAACTTTTGGAAGAATTTCTGTGGAATCATAAAACTATTCTCAATGAACGTGATATGAAATCCAATGCTCTTCTGTCAAGTTATGACAAATTGTCATAAAATTTTCGACAACAACGACTCTAAAAACATTCTGTAAACACCAAAAGCGGACAACAAAAAGTGATTTATTCCTACTAGATGTCATAAATAAGTCAGAAAGTTATGGAATTTTATTATATCTATAGATTTTTTCATTCGGATAGAGCAGATGTCGCGTCATATGGCGTCGATAAATTTCGTGGCGACGGTTAATGTCCTGTCAAAATTATTTAATAAAAACATGGAATTATGGCGTTCTGTTGAAACACTGGGTTTTGGGAAATGTGTTTTATTTTGTTAATCTATTTCAATGGTCGGTGAAAGTGATTTACATATATTGTTGTTTTAGATACAGGTATTTATGGTAAAATTGTGTCATAAGTTGGTTTATAATGTAGTATCAATATTCGTTACGTAATTAAAGATGTAATCCAATCGACTGCTCAGTATACGTAGGTAGGTATATGATTAATACCTACGTACCTATTAACATAATTGTTTTCCACAACACAAGTGAAATAGTTTTAATTACGATTGATTATCATTTTTTTCCTAAATATAGATATCAGATATTATTTTAGACAAATAAACGACTTATTTAACACCAAGCTATTTATAGGTTTATGAATTTATAATTTTATATTAAATATACGAGTTTTAAAAAAAATACACGTGGGTACCTAATTAAAAGAAAAATAACAATGAAAAATGTTTAAAAAAGCTTTAGTAATATTATTAATCTATTACGTACTAGCTTAGTTCTTTTTTAGGTATTTTTATTAAAATATCGATTCAATATGCTATACCTAAGTAAGTACAATTTCTCAATATTGAATGTGTGTGATTCACTAAATTCTATAAATAAAATTAAACGTCCTGTCAATCAATCACTTCGCTTCCAAAAGCTTAAAAAATCCAGATAGGCCATCCGCACCGTGCACGCATATTTACAGTGTCGCCTCCTCTGGCCCCGCCCCTCCCTACCCCGCCCCGCCCCGCTAGACGCGGACCCCGCGTGCAGTGCTTTACGAAAATAAAGATGGCGGAGCCGACTGCAGTAAGGTCTAAGATGTGCACTTTGAAGGGACGAGGGCATTTTTTTTAATAGCAGGATATGTGTTCGATGTGAAACATTTATTAATAAAATAGTTTTTGGGAACGGTTCTAAACTTGGACGGACAAAATAGTTTGCTAATTGAAATTAAAAGATTAAACTTACTCGTACAAATACAGAGCCAAATATGCACATTCCTATAAGAACTAAACAGATTTGCTTTTCAAATAAGTGTTTAATTTGTGATATACGTATCATTTTAAATTGTTTTTACTCTCAAGTAACAATGATCGATATTAAAAAAATTAAAATTATATTACAGTCTGCAAAATATAGAGACAAGATGTTCAGTGAATAAAATAACATAAATAGGTTTTAACGAGATTTTTGCTACAATAGTAGGTACAAAGCTCTCAATGATTTTAATGTATAAAAAATCACAAGTCATAACCAAAAATAAAATAAATATGTTTTAAGTTTTCGATACAGCATGCGATTTTAAATTTCTACTTTTAGTAGGTATAATAATAACGAAAACATTTTAATTTAAAAAGTATATAGGTGTACAGCGTATTTCAGGATCCTGCGCGTACAGTACCGTTTCCGACCGCCGCCGCATCCTCACTGAATTCAGAGTTCCGGACGTCCCCAAACTTTTCACTCACTTACATTACTCAAAACTTTAACAAAACTACTTTAAATCTCGTAAAACGTTTCATTTACCGAAGAAAATAATGTGAAACACTACTCCAGCATATTAAAAAGCTATAAAAAATCAACAGTGGTATTAATATCTTAGAGCGGTTATGTTTATGTCACGTATCCGAATTAAATATGCTTACCTTCCAGGCCTATGAATGTTGTATGTTGACAGACAATGGTTCCACCTGTCTCGGCAGCTAAGCAAGCACTACTCGACAGCCTCTCCTATATCCTTTGTTTTCCAACTTTTATTTGTTTTCTGCGTACGTGAAACGAATTCCTCAGCACATCAAACACCATGCATGTCGTTGAACCTCATTCCAATCCATCAATAGGAAACTTAAACAAATCAACCTTATTTGAACAGATGGGCCGCGACGCGTCCGAGCAAATATGACTTTTTTTAGGATACTTCGTTCGTACGTGTTCACTTCACTTGGAGATATGAAAAATACCGGCACTAATGTAAGTTATACACAATATTTTGGCACTGCACGTGACCGGCGTGTTTCGAGAGGGTTTGTGACGCGGAGCAGCGCGGCGCGGTGCGGTCGAGTCGCGCGTCGCGGCCGGAGTGACGCGTCCGGCGCTCGTCGCGACGCTAGCGCCCAGCGGACGGAATGAGAACTACAACTCAATCACACAGACATGATAAGATGCACCAGTTCTTTTACATTTTTTGCACTGCATAGCATTTCTTTGGTTTGATTTATTACCAATGTGTAATATTTTGTTTTTAATCAATAGTTTTGAGACGTATTCGATTATTTAGACATATGTACTCAAAAAAATAGAGTTTTGTACATAATACACTAACTAATTGGGTTTTCAAATTCTTGACTTCTGTGATTCACCTATTACTATAATTATTTCTCCCGTATTTTTTATATTTTTCACATCTATAATAAAAACTAATATATTATTATTCATAATTTACACCTTAAAATATTCCACAACCATCTGTAAAAATAACTATAACATCTTCTAAAAAGTTCCAAGATACCCAAAAATGTCATTAAAAGTGAATTTTGTGCATCGCGCTGTCGAATACATTGCGATGTCAAGTGAGTCGTGTGTCAAAACATTGCAGAAGCGCAACTGCCGCGTGACCTTGCAGCTAGCGCCGTCTCGCTCGCACGCGGGCGGAGCCAGGCCCCGCCCCCCGCCCCACTACACTCCCGCTTTTTACCTTTTTCCCGCGCCTTTATAACCTCACTTTCGTTAGAGTTTTGGATGCGTTTTGCTATTTGCTTTGAATGCTCATCTCATTAGTAAAACAATATGTGTGTACAAATATCATATTAGTTTTAATCTAGATTTGTAATGTAGATCCATAAAATCAATGAATTGTAGTTTGAAAATTTAAAAAATAATAGGTAATGCGTTCCTAAAAATTAAACAAAAATTGATTTTAAAAAAATACATTGTACAATGATTGTTTATTTTTCTCATGGGATAGAGAGTACTAATTCAAGCATTTTAATTAGTAGGTACGCTAGATAGTTAAGGAATTAGGTATTTGATTGGTTTAGAGTTATCCATAATTTAAAATTATTTGGGTTTATAGGAATCCAATTAAATTTGTAGATTAATACTTCATCTAATTTAATTTATCGTTTTAAACATAGGCAACTTTTAGAAATATGTAGCAGGTACGAGTATCTACCTAAATAGGTACAATTTATAGGTATCAAAATATTAATTATAAGTACATACCTAATACATGTAACAATATATTTTCAATAGGTATTCTTTATTCATGCAAATATATAAGTAGAAAAAAATTGGAGCTTTGCAGCTCCTATTTTTTTCTATATATTTGCATTACAATGGTTTTAATACATCCACAAGTACCAATGAAAAACATGTAAATTGGTAATTAATATGTTAGATATCAAAATGCTTATAGTTTAAACGTTATACAAAAATCTTATCTGAAACATAAAATTACTTAAGTAAGTATCTATAAATAAAATCAGTGTCAAAAGTTGAACATTACGTTTTTACGAGTTTGTAATTTGACGAAAGAAAATCTGCGAAATCTTATTTTATCGCCATTCAAAAAGTATAAAATGTAAAAGTTCAAAAGTTTTTGCAATGCAGAATTTTTATTACACCCTTCATGTGACGCGGTTTTACTTGCTTTGGTTTTTTTTTTATTTTTTCTCTATTGAGTAGGTATAATTTAAACATTTTAAGAAGATTAGTAGTTTATTAGTAAGTATTTATAATGTAGATTTTTATTACACTTGTTAGGTATATGATACCTACCTACGAATTAACTTTATTGTTTTTTTTTTATTTTATTAGTTTATTTATTTATTTTTACCTATGATGATAAAATTTAAAAAAAAACATAAATAAGTTTTTATTTTGTTGTCCATAAATATACCAACACATAAATTAGTAAATAAGTAATACCTATGCTTTTTATATGAAAACAGGCTATCTAACCAACGTAATAAATGTATATTTTCAATTAGATCCATTTTTTCTTTCAATTATTTAAGTAATTTCATTTCACATAATACTTAAGTAGGTATTTATATCCACCAATAACGAAATCAAATCGAAATAATTATGAGACAAATCTAAACAAAAAAAGAGATATTTTACTATACTTTTCACACGCTACGTAACAATTTTCATGCACTTATTAATTTAAGTTCAAATACCGAAAATTACTTACTCAAGACATTTGTGAGTACCTAAGAAGTTATACAGTGACAAGAAGCACACTTGTACTAAGGTCAAAATACCCTTAACTTATTAAAATATCAATTCACAACAACATGTGAACCCGTAGCTAAAAATGGAAACAAACATTCACACTTACACACAAAGTTTAGTATTTGTATAATTATTGTGAGATTGTTTGGTCAATATCAATCGCAACTTTTGGTATCGCGAAGCCATAGGTGGTGAATCGATCGCATTATTTTTATATTTTTTTTACTGCTGCGCTGCGTTAATGCGAAGGCAAACCAGTTTAATTAAAATTTCCGAACGGCATCAGAGGTTAAAGGCGTTGTTAAGATATAGTTACAGGTGTCATCGTCAACTGCATTAACTTGTCTCCAATAATACCTACCTACTAAGAAAAGAGTAAAAATATCGTTTGAACTATAATGCATTTGTTTTTTTTTTCTTGGTATAGAAAATCACAAAAAGGTGAATGTAACTTACGTAAGAACCTTTTTTTTAATGACCACTAAATACAAGACTTATATAATTTAAGTCTACTTAAACTACTACTGCATAACAAGCAATTGGATCATCCGCAGACCCTTAAAGGTTTAAAATAATCCAAATACTCAAGTCCACTGCCAGTTGGCAGCGTGCCCAGCATGCTGGCAGCATTGCCACGCTGTAAGAACCTAAATAAAACTGTCCAAAGTAGTTGGCTACAGTTTAGTATCTACATTAAAGGCAAGAATTATAAAGCACTATATAATACATTAAAACACATTTTTTTTTAATAGGAACGTCATGATATTCCCTATTTTTTAAATAACAAATATTAGTTTAGATACTGCTTTCTAATTACGTGACGGCTGCTTTCTAATTGGGTAGGTTTATAGAATAAATATTTTTGTATATTCAAATGTCATATTAATGTGCCAGGCTGAGTATCTGTAAGTTTGTTTGTGGTGTCGTATCTCCCAAATTGAGAGGAATGATTTTTTTTCTCTGTTGCCAAGCATTAATGGAAGTTCTCGTGTAGGTTTAATATTTCTTACAGTTTGAAGCTTGCTTAATCAATCTCCAGTCAAAGGAGATCCAAGTAAGTCATCATCATCACATCAGCCGTAGTACGTCCGCTGCTGGACTAGGCCTCCGCTATTGATTTTAATCAGGCTGGCTAGAAACAGTTTTCATTCCAATGTCCATAACTATTTTAGCTACTAAGGTACCTCTGGAAGTTTAAAAATTAAAAATAAAATTTTAATAAAGTTATTTCAAAATTAACCTAGGTCTTTCCATAACATAAATTAGAGTTACTTATAAATACAGTGGATTTCATTAATAACGACTTCGGTAGTAACGACTTTTCGGATATAGCGACGTCAAACTGACGTGCCTTGAATTAAAATCATACTTTATTATATACTACGGGACTAATCGCGCACTAAAATTACGAGATAAATAAATACCTCCTCATCCCGACGTTTCGGCCAGTCTACCCGTGACCACGGTCTATGCAACTCGGCCGAAACGTCGGGATGAGGAAGTATTTATTTATCTCGTAATTTTAGTGCGCGATTAGTCCCGTAGTATATAATAATAATGTGTTGAAATCGCGAAAGTTTAAAATAAAATCATACTTTCATAGGAAATTCATTTGGCAATAGCGACTTCGGACATAGCGTCGATTTCGGTTTTAGCGACTAGTTTTTATTAACCATTTGTGACAGATTCCTAGAAATCCCTTGCAGATCTTGCGACTTTGTCGCAACTTTGTTTGTCGGCAGACAAAGTCCCATTTATAAAACTATTAAGCTTTCTTATCCTTTTGTTTACATTCACATATGGTCAAATGTTTTGTTTGCCTATAGAACTCCTTAACACGTGTACGAAATTAAACTTATAAATTAGTTACACAGCAATTTCCAGAGAGTGAACAACTGAACAGTGTTTCTTGCACTTGTGAATATGGCTCCTAGACATATAAGTACATTTACTGTTAACAAAAAAATGGACACCATTTCGAGACAGAATAATGGTGAAAGCAATTGATCTGTGTAAACAATTTGTAGTTTCACATGCTACTATATCAACAATGTGGAAAATCGTGAAAATATACAAGACTTTTTACCATGGATATAGCGACCTTTGGACATAGCGACGACATTAATGTGGTCCCTTGGCCGTCGTTATAACCGAAACCCACCTAGTAAAATAAGTAACTATACAGGGTTATTCCTAATCTATTAGCATCCTTTCAGGGGCTTATTCTGTACATCAAAACTAACAACTTTTGTTCGGTGACTTTATAAAGAAAATCTTTAGTAAGTAACTACTTAAGTACTTTAAAAAAATCAGCTGTTCCATACATTTTGTCGCGGGTGAACGATATTTTTCTATGGAACACCAATTTTTTGTTTGAGTTTTGACTAAAGTCGCAGAACAAAACTTGTTAGTTTCGATGTACAGAATAAGCCCCTTTTTTTTACGAGGGGGAAATCTTCCAAAGATGCCCGACCGCTTTGGGGTGCAGCCGGGTTATGTGGAATTGTACCCACTAAAACCCCCTCGGTGGCCATCCTATGTGCCTTCTTGGGAGCTCCGGGATCTCCCAAAAGGAACGCACCGGTGCTCCCGGCACACATAATAAGCCCCTAAAAGGATCCTAATTGATCAGAAATAACCCTGTAAACCCCCACGACTGCCTCGGTGGCTCAGTGGTTAGTGACCCTAACTTCTGGGTCAAAGAGGCATGGGTTCGATCCCCACCCAGGGCAAATATTTATGTGATGAACATAAGTGTTTGTTCTGTGTCTGGGTGTTATTTAGTTATTATCTATATAAGTATGTATTTAAAAATAAGTATATGTAGTATATCAGTCTTTGGCAGCCATATCACAAGCTTTGCTTAGTTTGGGGTCAGGGGCCGTGTGTAAGATGTCCCAAAATATTTATTTATTCATTTACATATAATGTTTTGGAGAGGCCTCAGTTAATATCATTGTTTTTAATCGCCTTTTAATTATTTTTTTCTTCAGTGTTGAGTCAGTCCAGTGCGCGAAGACCCCAGCAATGCTTAGCTTCTCGGTGGTATGTTAATGTAGCGAGGAAAGTGAAGGCAGAGGTGACAAAGATCATCTGAATTTCGATATTCCATGAGCTCGAGAAATAATTACAATTTTTTATGGGAACTTTTACTTTGATTCGGTAAATTGTGTTGCTAATTGTTTGAATTTTTTACTAATAAGGTCTAAGTACGTAAGTACTTGCTAAATATTGATCTTTAGTAAATGCAGGAAATGTAATTGGCATTTATAGTTAGAATAAGGTCTTAGGTAAATTAGAATAAGGTATTAGTAAGTTAGAATAAGGTATTAGCTAAAGTTAGAATAAGGTAGTAGAAAGTTAGAATAAGGTATTAGAAAGTTAGAATAAGGTATTAGGTAAGTTAGGTACAGTTAAGCAGATCCAACTTCAAGAAATAGGCCAATCGCCGTGTCCAACTCGGCTGGGCAGCGTTCGAAAAATTGCGTAACGCCTTCTCGTCCGACATACCTCAGTGCCTCAAGTCGAAAGTTTTCGATCAGTGTGTGTTGCCAGTAATGACTTATGGCTCAGAGGTCTCTCACTACGGGCCTTATTAGTAAGCTCCAAGTAGCATAACGAGCCATGGAGAAGGCTATGCTCCGAGTCTCTCTGCGAAATCGAATCAAGAATGAGGAGATCCGTAGAAGAACCAAAGTTACCGACATAGCCCAGCGGATCAGTAAGTTGAAATGGCAATGGGCAGGGCACATAGCACGGAGGACTGATGACCGATGGGGTCAAAAATTTATCGAGTGGAGACCACGTACCGGCGAGCGCAGCGTAGGACGTCCAGCCACAAGGTGAACGGATGACCTCATTAAGACCGCAGGATCGCGCTGGATACAAGCCGCTACGAACCGGTCTTATTTGAGATCTTTAGGGGAGGCCTATGTCCAGCAGTGGACGTCCTATGGCTGAAACGACGAACGATTAGGTAAGTACCTACTTACCACAATACTTTGGCGTTACTTTAGTACCTACTTTGAATATTTTAATTGATTTAAAACCTTAGGTAGGTACCTAGGTATACCTATTCTAGTTTTTGGGTAAACGGTTAGTGTTTGGTTTAGTTGAATTTTCTCGTCACTCAGAAACCAAATGTAAATTCTATACACTTAGGTATTAAAAAAGTAATTTAAAGGATGGTAGTCCCATTAGAAGTGAAAATTTTAGCCGGAAATAGTTTCCGGCTTAAATAACCTACATTTACCGATGATGATAATGATTCATATCTTTACTTCCATTCATTTTTACCAAATTCAAAATAGGAGGAGGTGCAATACTGGTATCTACCAACATATAATATTTTTTATGTATTTTCATCAATATTTTCGCCAATGTGAACCAATTTTTAAAAAAAACTTCTTTAGCTCGAAAGGCTATACTCCCGACGTGATCCCATTTAAATTTTATCTAAATCGGCTGAACCGTTTTTGATTAATCATCAATAATGGTGACACAATGATTCATGCAAACTGTTTTTTTTTTTTTAAGTATTGCCTGTATCACCAACAAACTGTCACCCCTCAAACTGGTCAGAGGTCACCAACCTTCCCGCACCAGTCCAATTTTAACAACCAGCTGATCGAAGGATACTAAGGTCACCGTTCACCTGATTGACACACCAATCATTATCCCGCAAATTGCGAACACCCCAATTTCGCGAACAACCTGCGCCCGCGCCGACCGGTGTGTATAATTTTCCGTCATAAAAATGAAGCCCTGATGACAGATCCAGTGCGAAATTACCGATTTTTATGATGCAAAATTATTATGAGAACTAGTCTTTAAATGCCACCGTTACAACCGTTTTAGACTTTAACTCTTTGACGTAGAGTTGAAATCATTTTTTGTCAGGGGTAGTCAACATTTGGTGGTGTAGTGTCGTGGGAGACAACTGACTGATTGCTGACGGATTGCTTATTTTGTTTGTCTGTTTGTGTGTAATGTGTGGGCATATTAATGGGAGGCTAATTGCGTGGAAACCTGTTTTTGAGTGTCGGTGAATTGCTATTTCGTTCTGTATTCGTACAACTGCCGTCTATTAACTTGGAGCAGTTAAATTTAATATAACACAATATAGTATTATTATAAGTTTTTTTTAATGTAAAAACGATTCATAAGAACACATCGATCACATAAGGGTTAAAACTCAGAACCTGTAAGAAAATATAAATCAAAAATCTGGGTGATTCTGACTTGATACAGATGATTTGACGTTTGACATCAGGGAAACGTCGTGCTTGTATAGTCCGTGATATAAATAAAAAAGAAATATATAATTCTTTTTTTTATTTTAAATAGGTTTGCGTTTGACTACACACTGCCTGATGTTAAGCAGATATGCGGTCTAGGATGTAGCACGCTTACCTAGAAGATACCTATTTACTCGAGATTTGAAGACACCTACATTGTGTGTGTCTACTTTAGTGGGAAAGACAGACCCAGGGCAAAGGGTTCCACATTCTGGCTGTTCGTATGAGGAATGTGGACTCAAAACGCTTTGGTCGCGTCTGTCTAGCGATAGAAGAAAGGGTCAGGTGGGACCTTTCTTCTCTATTTGTAAAGTAGGTATTAAGGAAATAATAAACTTAGGGTATTTTTAATTTTTTAATTATGTGTGAAATGAATATTAAGTATTTGCAGTATTTGCAATCATTGTTATATTTTAGATGCAATGCCTGAATTAATTTTAAAATTTAATTTTCTTATTAAATAACGAATAAATTATTGATAATGTAAAATAAAAAGTTTAAAAATAGTAATTAAAACTATCGAATCAAAAACTATTTTTCCAAAGCCGGTTAAAATCCATTTAAATTCATGACCGTTGTCAGTCAATAAGCAATAAGGCATGCTATTAGAGCCAACAACCTTCTGAACCAAGAAAATATTTAAAAAAAACAACATAAACATGCTCTGTACGCATATTCCTACGTACCGGAGACCACAAATCTTGATTTTACTACAAAATTATTCTAGCAACCCACAGCCGAACTTTCCATGCCTAATGATGTTATTTAGTACGAAATAAAAATGATAATACAAATATGTTTATTCTATTTATCTGCCTAATGTCTCTATTGAGTTTTTGTAACCGTGGGTGAACCAAGGGTGAGCTTTTTGTCAACATTTTTTGTGAAACTGTGACGGTAGCTGAGGGCAATGTTTTATTTAACACAGCCCTGTTTTCCTATCGATAAGTATAACGTAACGTAACTTGCTATGTTTTTTTCGCGAATTTTGTGTCGAATAATGTTTTTTACGTTTATTTTATATTTATGAAGTTAAACTTAAACAGTTCGAGTTTAAGTTATCATGTTGATAATAGAAATACATTCCATTTTTACATTATTTCATTTATAATAAGGTATAAGTCTCAGAGCAAATAAAAAAATCAAGAGAGAACGTCGTTGAACAGTCAAGTGAAGCCGGTTTTTTATACATGTGTGAGTGCGTCGCTGTTGCGCCGCCATAGTTTGAATGAGAAGCCAAGGCGAAGTTTCCTTGTACGTTGATGTGTGTGTAATTGTCTGTACACGGCGAGGCGTAGTTTTAATCGACTTCACTTGTTTGTTCACAACATTCTGTCTTTATTTTTTATTTGGTCTGAGGTATAAGTACTGAGACTGCCTCGGTGGCTCAGTGGTTAGTGACCCTAACTTCTGGATCAAAGAGGCGTGGCAAATATTTATGTGATGAACATAAGTGTTTGCTCTGTGTCAGGGTGTTATTTAGCTACTACCTATATATGTGTGTATTTAAAAATATGTACGAGTATATGTAGTATATCAGTCTCTGGCAGCCATAGCACAAGCTTTGCTTAGTTTGGTGTCAGAAGCCTTGTGGAAGATGTCCCCAAATATTTATAAAAAAAATAGTATGTGAATAGCTAAGTGAATGAATTAAAATTGTGATAAAAAAAAAAACAAAATGTTACACGGACTAAAAGATACTTCGAAGTAACTCTGCGTTAATTAATTAATTAAGAAAGGCGAAAAATGTACAAAAAATTTTTGCTTGATAAAATAAAAAGTTAGTCTCGTTTCCAGAACTGTTTACGGAATCCTAAAATAAATAATACAATCTAGTTTTATTAGCTGCTATAAACAACTAATTGATTAAAAAAACTTACTGATATTAACCTAAAATATATCTACACTTCAGGTTCATTAACTTATAAATCCCAATTTTATTTAAAAAAAAAACCTGTTACCATATTTTTTCATTGACTGTAATGACAACTTGTAAACATAACTTACACCTCACTTATTAGCTATGCGAGTTGCTTAAAGCAGCGATAAAATACATCTAATGATCCTCAAGCACCACCAACACGAGTTTTAGTTTATCATCATTATTATAATGTCAGCCGTAGTACGTCTTAATAGATTTAAAAAGAAGCTGGTTATATGGGACTTGGATTCCGTGCGATTCTGACACGGTTCTTATAAGTCATCTATCCAGTTTATGAGGACGTTCTACACTACGCTTTCAAGTGCGTGGTTTCTTGCCGAGCATCTTGCGATCATTAGTTCTGCTTGCTGTGTGCCCTGCCCAGTACCAACTTAGCTTGCCAATCCAGTGGTCTATATGTATAGTAATTCTCGGTAGCATTGGTCTTTAGTCAGACCTTTCATCTTTTACAGGTCTTCTCTGTTATTAATCAAACTTTTTTTTCTTCGAGTGTGGTTAAATATTTTTCGATTTTTTACTAGTCGGGAATTTTCGACTTCGATGGTAAAAAGAAAGAGGATATTTTGTTGTAGCGCCATTTATCAGCCAATTTAGATAATATTTAAAATAACGAGGTAATTCCTAAACAATATTTGCGAGTATCATCCCAATATTGACAAGAACAATCTTCGATACACTTACCTACTTATGAAGATTCATTCGAAGAGATGTGCCGCGAGATCGAACCACGTGTCTACTGTCATATTTAAAAAAAACATGTGCTAATTGTGTAATTTTGATAATATTAGATACAACAGCCGCGAGGTTTACTGTTCGTAGAAGTACGTATAGGCGTCTAATGTAGGGTTTTGAACAAAAATTGCATGTATTAAACAATGTGTGGTTTTTGAACGGACACGACAGTTCGAAGGTAGTTTACGACAGGCAAGTTTAGACTACGAAGAACACTGAGTTCCGTAATAAACTCTAAAGTTGTAATATTGGTGTTTCTTCTGCATCGAGTCCTCGGTTTTTCCTACACTACTTATTTTCCTCCGTGATAGCGCTACTCCATTCAGTCACTCACATGTTTTATACGAGTAGATTATGTGATACAATATAATGGATCCGTTTGGTCGAGGGGAGACAGGAGCGAGCATAAATCGCGCTCTTTATGCCGCAAGCAGCAGGTAAAGAATCAGACTGATTCGATTATTATTACTTTATTGAATCGACTTGGAATAATCGATTAGGTAATGGAGAACGCATGTGAGTACTTGGAAGAATTAATGTTGGTTAGCTTGTGATACGAAACCAGAAAGAAGTAGTTGACTTACGAAATGAATCATTTCTGTATCACAAGAATAGCATTCTTAGTTGATGACATGAATATTGCCTTTACAATACAATTAATTACTTAGCACGCTGACTATTTGGTCAAGTTCAATATCGTAGAATCCATCGACTTGGCATATTTTAGTTATAAATATTGATGGTAGAATCATAGAAGTACTTATCATGTACGCTTCGTTACTGTCGTTTGTTTCTGATACGCAACTGCACGATGTAGAATGCTCTAAGAAAATATGTTGACAACATAAATATTTTTGATCATTATAATAGTACCTAAGCAAGTAAATATTTCAATTAAGTATGTAAAAATGTATAGTAACCTTGTAGAAAAAAAACCGGACAAGTGCGAGTCAGGGTCGCACATCAAGGGTTCCGTAGAAATATATTGTTAAAATAATTAAAAACCTGTTTTAGCATGTGCTAGTGAAGTTATTTTATATGATACCTCACATGATATGATTTACTCACTTTGAATTTTTAACTCATATTTTGTGAATTTTGAGGCCCTATTTTTGTGTGATTTAAATAAAAATGTACAGTTTTCAGATTTATTCCTATATGTGTACTCTGCGATAATGCTTTTCGCTAAATTTCATAGTTCTATGTCAACGGGAAGTACCCTGAAGGTTTTGATTTTTGTGAGCGTTGAAATATGCGTTTTTTTACGACATAAACGGCTCTAACTTTTTATACGGTAACTGAGAAACTTTTCTTTAACACAAATGCAAGAATTCATAGGTTTACGTATATAGTTTAAATTTAATAGACTCGATATCTTTACGCGTTCCCGAGATAAAGGGTCTTGACATACACACAGACGGACAGACCGACAATAAAGTGGATCCTATAAGGGTTCCGTTTTTTCTTTTTGAGGTAGGGAACCCTAAAAACGTAAACAGAATTTCTACACAGAAAAGTAAGGTAACTCACAGATAGCTCCTTGTTTTTAGGGTTCCGTACCTCAAACAGAAAAAACGGAACCCTTATAGGATCACTTTGTTGTCCGTCTGTCCGTCTCTGTGTATGTCAAGACTCTTTATCTCAGGAACGCGTAACGATATCGAGTTGAAATTTAAACAGTATACGTATATGTATGGTCTCTTGCAGTTGTGTAAAAGAAAAACTTCTCAGTTATCGTTTAAAAAAGTTAGAGCCGTTTATGTCGTAAAAAACCGCATATTTCGACACTCACAGAAAATCAAAACCTACAGGGTTGACATAGAACTATGAAATTTGGCGAGAAGCATTGTCTCAGAGTACACATAAAGGAATAAATCTGAAAACTGTACATTTTTATTTACATCACAAAAAATAGGGCCTCAAAATCCACAAAATATGGGTTCAAAATTCAATGTGAGTAAATCGTATCATCTAAATAAAAGAACTTCATTAGCACATGCTAAAACAGGTTTTTAATTACTATTGTTTGTACGGAACCCTCGATGTGTGAGCCTGACTCGCACTTGTCCGGTTTTTTTAGATTTGTCTAAGTAATTGTCCATAATTCTTACCTACTACGCTCGTACTGTGACGCCTGTCAGCTATACTTGTCTTGTAGCTACTTATTCTGAACTATAAACTCAGATGCGCCTCAATATTATTATGCAATTAGTCAATCACTTCGAATAAATAACACAATGAACCCATACGACATTTATAGCTCCTGTTCCATGACGAGCAATTTTCCACATATTTACCTGACAGCTTATAAAACAGCACAGTTTTTCCTCTCACAGCACTAGCTGCCGTCTCCGGCTTCCCCTGATAGCTAGTTAGCTGAACTGTGAACTCTGTCGCCTCACGCAACTTACTCGGAAACGCACATCGGAAGGGCGGCCTGCAAGCTCGCATGCATTATAGCACTCTCACCCGTGTCACAGGTCAGTACGTTCTACTTTTACGAGTACCTATTTAGATCCCGATACATTTATCTTTACAGAAGCCGTGCGGGTCTAGCGGTAATGATACCAATATCGTAGGTTCAAATCTCAGTCCTGTACCAATTAATTCTTCGGAATTTATGTTCACACCATTGGCTTTTCGGTAGAGAAAAACATAGTGAGACAACCTGCATATTTTTGTTGCAAATAAATTTCTGTATTTCTGCATACGTCTGTAAAAGAAATTTGACATGTAAGTATAAGGGCCGTGATTGACCTCTATAATTATGTATATCCGCGATGCGACTGTCTTTCCAAGATTTCTAGTACTCCAGCCACAGCCCGGGCACTCCGCGATTTTTCATACAAAATCTGCTGTCTTACGCACATTACACAGTACTTACTCATAGACAACACACATACGCACAAACGCTACACGTGCATTTGTGTGCGGAACGTCTATGACTGTCAGAGATCACCACGACGTGACGACATTCCGTGGTTGCGTATTCAATTTTGCAAAAATGAATATAAATGTAGTCTAGTGCATATAAAAGTATGACAATTACTTAATTTGGAAGCATTTTAGCAATAAGTATGATCTACTTTATTTGTAAGAAAATATCAAGAGAAACTTACCAAATAATGTAAAATAGTTCCTTTTACTTATCCTTAGATAAACATTAAAATGTATTGTTTTGTTACGTATTATTGATATTCAACCATAGACAGCTCAATTCGTCCCTGTTGTCACACTCTAGGTATTTTTTATTACAAAATCTACCGGCCAGTGCAGCCCACGCGCTGAGTACACGATCGGTACGTGAAACGCGGGGTGGAAGTGAGGAAGACTCGAACGGGTGGGGGGTAATGAGTGACCGTTCTATACGTAGTATTATTATATCTTCTTTGCTCCAGCAGCAAAGATTTGCTGGTCTAAACAAAGACTAAATCTATTAAAATATCTTGTATTATCGGTGCCACATGCCGAACAGTTTACTTAAATCTGAGTTACAGGCTTTCTGGTAGGTACAGTGTAGTATACATGTGTCTTCAAGTTCAGACTAAGATGGTGCATGCAATTTTGAAGTCCGTGTGTGTAATTTTTTTTTATTTATTTATTTTACAACAATTACTTACTATGCTTACAGCCTAGACTAGCCAACACGCATAGAAAGCCAGAAATATAAATAAAAAAAAAGAAATACTAAAAAAAATAACACAATTACTAATAAAAAAGAACTTAGAATTTTAAGAACTTTTCTTTTTTGGAATTGCAACATGTCATCAGGTTTTCTTTAATTGGTATGGGCAGTAGGTAGGTCATAGTCTACATCTACTTAGCTGACTATTCCTACAATTCGTATTCAAAAGCTCATAATGGTTTACTATGGAGCTAAACCTAAAATTGAAAAGCAGAGAAAGTGGTAGATGTGGAATGGATAATTTAAACGAAAAGTGGATCAAAATTGACTCACCTCTCATTTGTCGTTATACAGCCTTGGCCAAAAGTATTAGGCACCTTTAAAAAATCAAAATGCATGTTTACTACTTAACCAATAACTGAGTGCTTTTCTTAAATGACTTACCGGGGTCATAAATAACTTCTTAGAATATCAAGCGGCTCTTTATTAAGGATATAAAACACCTGGTGACCGAAAACAAAGGATTTGGTTTTCTTTCGGTCTTTTCAGTCAATGTTTGGTCACTTGTGTTCTGGACTCTAACAAGTAAACAAGCTTTCATTTCTGTTGATATGATTAAATTGACACCTAATTTTGTTAAAAATGCCAAAAAGGAGTGAAATTAGTTTAGAAGATAGAGTGAAACGAAAAAATGACAGGGTGCCTAATACTTTTGGCCAAGGCTGTACTTATTTGTAGGAGAAGAAAAATGACATAATTGAAGAATAAGTAAGTTTTACTCTGTCATGTGTGTGTATAAACATGTCATCAGGTTTTCTTTTATAGGTATAGGCAGTATCATAGGCTACAGTTACTTGACTATTCCTGCAATAAGTATTCTTATTTCAAAAGCTCATAAAGGTTTACCGGCAACAAAACACGGGCTATTCATCCAATAGCTTGTTTTAAGTGTATAATTACCCCCTCCCTTCCCCCACAGGCCCCCAGATAATAAATATGCTCTTCGCACGCATCCATACGATCGGCTGTAATTGACGAGCTGTGGTGCTCAATGTTTCGATTCGAATAATTATTTTTTTGCAAAAAGATCTAACGACTTCCAATGATATGAGTCAACAGTCAATCTACGACCTGAAACCGTTTGGATGGCCCAACCTTTCTTGTATAAATGGGAGTTAGTTCAAAAATTATTTAGCCCTAAATAAATGCTCATCAAAGATGTTTCAGTTTGGTAAAGTAAAAAACACGGACATAATTATACGTATGAATATATAACAAGCTGGATGTAAGCAGTTCCCTTTCAGTATTATCGGAAATATAAAGGAGAGGCTTATATCCAGCAGTGAACGTCTTACTTCTGAAGATCGTTACTACTACGTCTACTACGTCTTACTACTGATGCATAAACCCGATAACATAACATACAAAAGACTATTAAATCTATTTACCCAAAGCAAATACGGAATACCGACGAAACGGAGGAAGTAATTAATTCGACCCGTATATTTTATTTTTATGTGTAAAAACAAACGTTAAAAACAAAACGTTAAATATAACGTTTTGCAAAGTAGTCCGATTTCGATAATTATTATTTTATTGGCAAGAGTATCACTTGGAAATTGGTCCCATTTAAATTTTATAAAAATCGGCTGAGCCATTTTTGATAAATCAACAATAGGTAATGTGAAAAATGCTACATCGATCCGTGCGAAATATTCGCGAATTCTGTACATTCATTATACCTATTATAATCACAGGATCACTTTGGTCTCTGGATATGAAGCGCTCACATCTCGTTCTATTTGGGAGGGCTATGCCCAACAGTGTTCGTCCTACAACTTAAATAATATGATCAAAAAGGCAGACGAAGTTAAAATTAAAAGGATCGGGAAAAATTCAAAGGTTTGTCTGAAGTTTGAGATCTGCTTTTCAATAACACAGTCGGGTAGCGACCGCCGAATGATGGACGATCGACAGCCGTGTAGCCGCGGTGTAATGCTCGGCCACAAGTCTACACCAGCGCTAGCGGTGCTCCCGGCTCTCTCAACATCTTAGATAAACTCTGGGGAGTTGTATAGGCCTTGATGTCTTAGAATTGTAGATTGTATCATATGGGAGCTAAATGATATTTTTACGGCGAGGACGCTTTTTTGAATCCAGAGCGAAGTGAGGGATTCTAGAGTAGAATCCCGAGCGTAGCGAAAGATTCCTTAGTAGCAACCTGAACGTAGCGAGGAATTCAAAGTACGTTGCCCGAACCAAATATTATATATTTTGCGCTCGAGTGGTACTTTTCATCACCTCTATGAGAAAATAAAAGGCGCATCATATTTTATTGTAATGTTATTATTTAATAAAACCTAGAGTAAAATTAAACTAAATTGAAATTAAATGGTATCTAATAATAAAACAAATGAAAACTTATATTTACATTCTTTTCATTTATTTTCTTGGCGCTAAACACTAACATTACAAATACTTCTAAATTCAAAAAGTGCGCAGCAAAGATCATTCCGGCGCACTTATAAGGTTCCTTATAGAAAACACCACCTTTGGCACACTTAAAGGTGAACCAAGTAGTCCTTTTCGAATAGATGTGATGGAAAGATCTTTTAAGCCGCCTGAACTGTTCATCAATGTAAATCCACGGACGGTTGTCGGATAGGTGATCGCGAGTGGAAATTATTAAATACTAACCATGTTGTTTGAATCATATAGCAATATCAAAGACTTTCCAAACAGCATTGAAACTCTAACACGAAAAAAAACTACGTTATACACGTACTTTGTTACGATCTTTGGACCGAAGTTGATGTAAGCAAGCTGTTAGCTTTATCTAGAGACATTAGTATAAATGTTAATATAAAATAATGTATTGCATTTAGACTTTATTTAGTGAGTTGTTTCAGTAATACGCACAACTTAATCAGTAGTACTGTACAGTATTTTTTGCCTACGCCGCAGAAGCCCCAACGACATAAAATTTAGTGACAAATAGAACTACTGAAAATTGCAGTAGAAATTAAGGAGAAAATCGCAATTTTAAACTATATAAAATTAGCAGTTTAGTACCTTCTGCTTACAGACCTACAACACAAACCTTTATACACTTAAAAGTATCAAGGCGCTTACAAAGTTTCTGCGTACAACCTTTTGATCGTGCAAGTATCAAGGCTCCAACTATGTTACTGCCTTTTGGCCTTTTTACGAGCTGTCGATCAAGTTGATTGGTCCGACGACGGCTACCACTCTACATCCGAAATCTACGCCTATTGCCGCCCTGCCGCCCCCCGCTTGCTGTTGCCGCCATCAATCGACTTTATTGCCCAGCGAGGCCATTATTGAATATCGGATTTCTTATTTAGACATAATTAATGAAACTAGAAACAAAACCCATGAAATTAATGCAGGCACGCGGCTTGTCATAAAATCACAAATATCAGGAGTATGATTAACACGGCCGTGTGGTCTAAGTCATGAGCGGAGAGACAATATGGTATTGGACATTTTTTTCAATGTTGGTAGAGCTTAACTTTGGTGGAGTAAAGACCTACATATATCTGTACTGTACTGTATTTTTTAAATAGTCCACTACAGGACGATCCACGAAGGTGATTAAGCCATATTCACCACGCTGCGCTGGCCCAAGGCGCGTTGGTGGATTCCTACACGTCATTGAATTTCTTCTACAGAAGCTCAAAAAAATCAAAACCTACAGGGTACTTCCCGTTGACATAGAACTATGAAATTTGGCGAAGAGCATTGTCTCAGAGTACACATATAGGAATAAATCTAAAAACTGTACATTTTTATTTAAATCACATAAAAATAGGGCCTCAAAATTCACAAAATATGGGTTCAAAATTCAAAGTGAGTAAATCGTATCATGTTTTGTCAATGTCAATTTTTAATTATTTTAACAATATGTTTGTACGGAACCCTCGATGTGCGAGCCTGACTCGCACTTGTCCGGTTTTTTACGACTTAAACGGCTCTAACTTTTTCAAACGATAACTGAGAAGTTTTTCTTTTACACAACTGCAAGAGACTAAGTATAGATATACGTAGGTATACAGTTTTTCATATAGATTAGGTACGTATTCAGTATTTCAACTCGATATCTTTACGCGTTCCTGAGATAAAGAGTCTTGACATATACACAGGCGGACAACAAAGTGATCCTATAATGGTTTCGTTTTTTCCGTTTGAGGTACGGAACCCTAAAAATAGTACTAATCAATATAAGAGTATACCTAGGTATCGCAATGAAGTGTTAAATAGTCAATTGCCTTTATGTTATTTCATTTACCTACCAAACGTTAATTTTTGAAGTTCATCTTTAGACTTTGTCCGGCAAGATCATTTTAAGCAGATTTCTTGTAACAAACACCACACAAAACGACATACCGACTGCTGCGAACAAAGATGGCGGATTTACATAAAAAGTGTTTAATCGTAACTCCGGGCTATCGCGATCTCAACATATTAACATAAATTAATCCAATAAGGGACCTCATCGATTTATAAATGGACTCGCGGCTGCCAGTGGCTGCGCCCACTTTGAAAATTTCATTTGTTTGAAAATTTTTATTACCAAAAACTAAACCTATAAATTACCTATATTTACGTCAAAAGCAAAATTTTTGGTTGTCAAAAAGGCTTACTGTAATCGCCATGCTTCTATATAGAAGCATGCCGATTATAGCCGATAGTATATTTTTTTTTACTATTAGCGAAATAGTTAAAAGAATTCATACAAAATAATAGTTTAACCTAAACCTAATAAATATTTGATCACTGCTAATGAATTTTGGACAACAACCCCTCTCCCTCCTCTAACTTTATTATAATAATAACACTTGTTCTCAAAATTCTCATCGGTGTGCTTATAAATAAATTAAATTCGAAAAACAGTGTACCTAAGGGACATTAAGGTAAAGGTTATTTTCCTACCAACCCCGATACTTTAGTATTAAACCCCTTTTCCAATGTTACAAACTTTGATTTCCTTTGATTGATAAATAATATAATCTATACAGACCAACATAACATCCCCACAGCTCAATACAAGATGCGCCTGCGCCTAAATCCATAAAAGTATCCGAGGAGTCCGAGGCGCTAAGTTACTCCAAATTATTGCTTTCCATTAAGACGCGACATCGTGCAGCCAATCTCGTCGATTTGTGGAAATCATCTCGACGACGTACTAACGGGTCACCGGCGAGGTCACGAATGCAATGACAGGTCATTTCAATGTCAACTGGGGTCATGGTACAGATGGACGAAGACTGAATGCAGGTTAGCAGCCTTCTAAATATCTTGAAGAATAGGATGATAAAAGAAGCCGTGGTGGTCTAGTGGTGACACTCGCCTTACAATCGTGAGGTCGTGGTTTTAAATCCGGGTCCCGTACCAATGAGTTCTTCGGAATTTATGTCCGGAATCTAACACCACTGACTTTTAGGTGAAGGAAAACATCGTGAGAGCTTACGTCCGCAGAAGAAATTCGATGGTGTAAGTGAATCGCCAACTAGCACTGGGCCAGCGTGGTGGATATGGCCCAATCAACTTTCGTGAGTAGGACTACGTCCTGCAGTGGACTATTACAAACGGTTGACATAATTAATTTGATTTTTATTTGTATTTAATTTGATTTATTTCGGCATTCGTACATATGTTTCTTTATTATTAATTTTTAATTGATTGTAATTTTGTAGACATTGTGTGCGTGCTTTACTATTATTTAATTTTCAATTATTGTTTAAGTTCTATGTTTTCTCGTAATTCTAAATGTCAATATTGTATTGAATTTTTACTATGTATACATATAATTTGACGTGTAAATTGCCATTTTACGAATAAATTACTTATGACTATTAAAAAGGCTGATACGGTATGATGTAAATTTATATAACGCAGCTCTCCTTACAGTATCCATTAAAACAATTGTTACTCGGAAAAAACTAAAACGCAAGCCTTAAGATTCCAGCCTACCATAATATAATATAATAACGGAAAGAAAAATCAAGATTTTAGCAAACTCTAAGCATAGCAAATTATGAGCCCTGAAAGCGAAATGTTCTACAGTAGAACTACCGGGAAATTTTTGTCCCGGTAGTTCTACTAATAGAACTAATAGTAGAACTTACAGGAACTACCCTATTAGTATGGCACCTGCCATATTTTTTACCTTGCAGCCGTACCAAAAGTCAAGCAGTTCAATATTGTGCTAGTAATTTTTTGAACAAGCAACACAAGATAAACAATTTACGTTACTCACAAATTTTATTGTATTGTATTTAGCCTCATTAGTCACACTGCTAGCCAAATACTTCCTACGAGTCTTTCAATTCTGAGAATTCTGTGCTGTGGTATACCAGTCTCTGTCAAGAGTGTCAAGCTCTTCGGTTAATCTCTTTCGGTTCTCTTTAGTGAACGTATCAAGTGGAAACTCCACATACTTAGTGATGATTTTGACCCTAAGCTCTTCAGGCTTACGAGACTCAAGGCACAGTTCCATTCTCAAGTCATAAATGTTCTAGAAATAAGCCAACCTACTAGGTAAGTCACGAGCATCGACTTGGCATTTTTTCTATGGTCATTGTCACAAGTCTCATATCGTCATCTTTTTTATAACAAAGGTAGAAAGCAGAAATATCCTAGCTCCCGAAAACTAACTTCTCCAACAGATTTCATCACTCTTCAATCCAATAAACAACGCCACCATCCAAACTCCCATCCAATAAGAGAGGAACCCGAAAATTGCCCGAAAAATAAGAAATATATAAAGTTTGCTCAATAAACAAAGCGTAGCGAGGCGAGGCGAGGCGAGGCGCACATTTTACGCCTTCCATGACGTAAATACTCATTTGCAACAACAATATCCGATATTGAGTGAGGCCTGTCTCTCTGAGAATCGGTACACTGCCGGCCGAAGTATTGGACCGTTCTCCTAGATTTACCTTTTTGTATTGAATGGAGTATAGAAAATGAGATATTACGTTTGCGTATTAATAGACAAATTAAAAAATCATGTACTTTCTTATTTTAGCAGGTACATTTTGCGCGTAGTTGTACACGTAATATGAAAACATAATGAAATTGTTAATTTTAAGTAAAAGGTCAGTTGGGTTACCTTGTGTTAATGACGTATTAACTTGTTATAAATCAATGAACACCGGCAGCGCGCCGCCGCCGCGCCACACTAAAAAGCATGAATCATAGTCACGTTCTGCTTGCTGCGAGACATCGACCTGACATTGCTACTTTCCATATAGATGAATCGAGAACTCGGCACAATGGACAGAGAGGCACGGTCGGCCGAATAGTTTTCTTATGACGTTATATATCACATACAACCAATTTTTCGTATTGAATTGAGAAGTATAGAAAATAAGAAGTAATTTTTTGGCCTTGTGCGTTTTAATAGACAAATTAAGAAATTATGTACTTTTTGTATTTTACCAGAGACCTACTTGTTGCGCGTAGTTTTATTTTAAAAACATGATGATATTTCTAATTTTAGGCAGTAACTAAGTTAGATTCGCTTGTGTTTTAGTTATGCTTGAGATTAAATTCCTAGATAACATAACCAACCAACAAAAACAAACCGTACCAACAGTAGCATTTTATATTGAATGAATGAATGAATAAACACTTTATTGTTAACACTAAAATACAATACAGAAAAAATACACAGAAAGGTAACCCTTTCTTCCAGGCAACCCTTTCATCTGGAGAGGAATTAAAAAAAATAGAAAATACGGAGTGAGTAGCAAAAGAGAGTAGAAAAAAAAATCACTACAAATAATAAAAACTTACATAACAAGCTAAAAATCGAATACTTTAGTACCTACATCCTAGTACATAAATAAAAAATAATAATAATATAAGATACACTATATTGCTGACTGTAGTATTATTATTTTTTTCTATATACTTACTTTAATAACAGTTTTGCAAAACCGATGTTGAGATATAAATGTTATAGGCTTTTATTTAAGAGTATCGTTAAAAGACTAAAATAATTATTTTTAATTTACATCATAAAGATTTATATCTACATTTTAGTTTTACGAGCGTTTTATTATAATTCGATTGATTTAATGATAATGTGTCAAATTAAATTGATAATTAACGACTTTATGGTATTAATTACTATAATGGATGATCTATTTTGTCATCATTAAGTCGATTATAAAGGTAGTTTTATTTAAGTGTAAAAAGTTTACGGCTTAGGTATTTACTTTTATTTGCAAGCCGACACTTAGTCATCATAATTATCAGCATGTAGAAATAGTAGTGGGCAAAACACAAAGCAAAAACTGAACTGATGATCAATGGGGACGTGAAATTCTCTGATCGAACAACCCTTCAGCAAGCGTAGCTTAGGATGTCCACTTATACAGGGTTATTTCTAATCAATTAGCACCCTTTTAGGGACTTATTCTGTACATCAAAACTAACAACTTTTGTTCTACGACTTTTGTCAAATCTCAAAAAAAAATTTGTTGTTCTAAAGAAAAATATCGTTCACCCTCGACAAAATGTTTGGAACAGCTGATTTATTTTCAAGTTTTTTACAAAAAACACAGAACAAAAGTTGTTAGTTTTGATGTACAGAATAAGCCCCTAAAAGAATGCTAATTCAATAGAAATAACCCTGTAAATTATGCAAGCTAATTACAATAGTCCAATTGAATGTATTTAGGAGGACTATGGAGTGGATTTTATACAACAGTTACTCATAACTATGATCTTGGTCAAAAAATTGGTTTTCTGTAAAGTCGTTTTACGGACGACAATATTACGTGATAGCGTCTTAAGAAAACTTTGTTAAATCAACAACTGAAACTAGACAAACGTTGCTTAGGCCGATTGTGCCTCTATTCATTTTCTTTATTTGTCAGAACATGGTACAAGTACACATAATACAAGTAGTGTACAAGATGGAAGTCATTATAAACAGTCACTTCATTAAAACTCGCGTGAGAAATCATTATACTAAATAAAACGCCGGTTTTCACTCACGTATGATATACGGCCGGGCCGCTGGGAACCTCCTTCATCAGGGAATACTCGCGCTCCCGTTGACTGGCGCACGCGTATTCCCTGATGAAGGAGTACTAATTTACTCCGAAACCGGTCGGGTTCCCAGCGGCCCGGCCGTATATCATACGTGAGTGCAAACCGGCGTTTTATTTAGTATTATAAATGGTGCTCATGTCCTTGCCTGATTAGGCGTACAAATATAATAAATCATTTTAATTGTTATTTAAATGCAAGAAATGTCAAATAATCGGTATGTCAAAAATATAACTATAAGAAAAAAACATGTCAAATATAAAAATTAAAAAGAAATCGCACATTACTTGTAGATATTATTAATGTCAGACATAATATTTTTATCACTAAGAAATTCCTCGATTTCATAGTAGCATGTTTAACCTAATACATATTTTAATTTAGTTTTAATCATACCAACATTCATTTCCCTTAGCTCTTTGGATATCTTTGAGTAGATAATAAGCCCGATTACAGAGGCGCCAGCGTAAATTTAATAGCAACGTAAAAGGCGTTCTCTCTATCGAATGCCAAAAGTGAATAAGAAACAGAACTATGCTATTTAGCTAATATAGTTACGATGGCGCCTCTGTAATCGGGCTTAATGTCTCGCTCGCTCGTTCCGCGTTTTTGTTTGCAAAAAAGTCAGTCCCTTTTCAGAACGGCCATTTCTCCTGCCCGTCACTACACAAACCCGTTCATGTATATTGCTCGTTCCTCCTCAAATATATTTATCGTTTTGCATCTGTACGTGGAGGCCTAGGGCTCCATCCATCCGGCACTTTACCGCCCTATGCAGATACGCTTATCAGCCAGGGTCGGCCATCACATAGGAATATGAATAACTTTGTGCCGGTCAGAGTGTTTGTCACGTTTAATATTACTAAGTAAGTACCTACATGTAGCGCTCGTAGCGTAGTTTGACAAGGCGTGTGTCAGCGATCACCGAAATTAAGCAACGTTCAGCAAGGTCAGTATTTGGATGGGTGACCGCGGTTTTTTTTTATTTCGAATAGGTTCGCGTTTGACTACACACTGTCTGCGGGTGGCACCCGGCCTATACGAACTTACTTAGTACATGTAGGCCGGGTGGCTTGCCCGGGTATCAGAGGTTTTAAGCCGTTTAATATTGTAGTGCATACATGATTTGGGTTTTTAAAGTGTATTGAGTAAGTGATTTATTTTTTCGTGGCAGTAGTGTGTAAACATTATATTTACTTTCATTTCACGAAGTAGGTATTCAAGTCTAAAATTATTCTATTATTTTTTAAAGGTCAAATTTATATTTCAGACTACAGATCGATCTTAAGATTGTCTGTATCTTGGAAAAATTTCACGCCGTAAAAGTTACAATTGGATACTCAAAGATACAATTTTTAAATGAGATTTTCATGTCATTATTAAAGTCATATAACTTATTTTTTTAATTGTAAGAATCTATTGAATTCTCTTGCCTCATACTAGTCTTAAACTTCAAATAATACCGTTTTTCCATTAGTAGAATTTTGATCCATGATTTTTACCCAGAAACTTGCAATTCACGTTTAATATAGAGTCGAACCATGTGACGTAACTAGTATCCTTATCAACGGACCGATATGATAACTTGGGCGGTTTAAGGCGGGCGGAGAGCATGAAAACTTTGAGCTGGGCGGGCGGGATTAAATGAAAAGTTCATGAGCTCGTCTGATCAATATGATCTACGCGTGATGTCTATTGAATACCTTATTGGATTAAAATGTGCTTGGAGTTTCTCGGGTGAGAAAATCTGTATGAAAAATAATGAGATATTTTATAGAGCAAAATATTGAGATATTTTATGTGTGTTAACATTGTTAAAATAAAACTATCATGCTCTTAATTGAGCAAGCTTGAGAGTGGTCATGATAACAACTATCTAAATAGAAAACTAACAATAGTGAAATGAGCGATTTTCCGGGAGCCAATTTGAAAATAAAATCTTTAAAATAGGTTCAATAGATGGCGCTGTACTGTGAGTGTACACCAAGTTGTACACAAAAATTAAAGATTAACACTTAACACACGTTCATTTGTTTTTGTTGTCATTTCGTTGATGGTTGACATTTGTTTGACAACTACACATTGCTCTCGAATTTCTATCTCGGTGCACTGTTTATATCTTTCGTTGCCCAAATTGTCATCTTGTTTTTTGTCAAAATGTACACAGACACAAATCATGGTGGGCATTGGAGGGATGTCAAAATATACTATGTCACGTCATGTCAATCGTTTCATTTCTTCTAAAAAAAAATCGAATATTTTAAAAGACATCGTTGTCTAACTTTTAAATCAGTATATTGTAAATTGATTTCCACAATAAATTTAAATTTACCAAAAACTTCTCTCACTCATACTGAATATAAATAAAATTGCATTGTAAAGTTTATGTAACGTTCCTTTTCACGTACTATGGAGAACTCATTTGTACACTGACGATACAACGCCATCTGTGTAGCATTTTTACATCATTTTTTTTCTTAAAGTCAGCTGTCAGAAAAAGCCTCATTAGCATTACATAGTGCTTGTAGCGAGTTTGACTAGGTGTATTAGCAATCATCGAAGGTTTCGCATTGTCAGTCTTCGGATGGCTGACCGCGGGTGGCATTTATATTTGATCGCTACCGCTGATAAGTAAATGATCGCTACCGCGGCTCGGATGACACGTTAAATTGTAGGTCCCGGTTTTTTTACTCGTTTAACCATGTCATAGACCTTCAGCTGGCTTAAAAACTCTGACACCAGGGCTACTTACTTTATTATGAGACCACTTACATAAATCTTAAGAGGAAATTGGATAGGTACTGTATAAATGAATCCACTAACCTGTAACTAGGGCAGCGTGGTAAGTATGACCCAATCGTCTTACGAAGGAAAATTTATTTTATGGCGCTAAAAAAATACATTTAATTGCTTAATAAGTAAATAATATAGAATTAGAATTATTTATTGATGTATTGAGCTTAAGACTAAAATTAAATATACTAAATTGTATAATAATAGTTAGTACCGCAAAATATATCTCGTCATTTCACAATACACAATTGCAAAAATTAAATTTAAAAATTGATTAAATAAACATGATTATCTTTGCATGACCGACTTCACCAGTGTACAGAATCCGCAAATATTTTGTATGGATCGATGTAGCATTTTTCACATTATTGTTGATATGAACAAAAATGGCTCAGCCGATTTCGATAAAATTTAAATGGAACGAATTTCTAAGAATTTTTCTTTCCAATAAAAAAAGAATTTTTGAAATCGGACTACTACGAAAAATGTTATGCGTGGTTACTTATAAAAAAAAACATAGGCGTTATGCAAACATACATAAAAATATATATATACGCGTCGAATTGTATACCTACCTCCTCCGCTGATTCGTCGGTCAAAAAATAAATAACTATCTACTTCAGCAACAAGATTAAATGCTGTATTGGGATAATGGAATTTTGATATAGAAGGTGCAGTCATAACCATACAAACTAGGTGTGTTCACATTTTTATTTTGATAGCCACCCTTCCCTAAATTGAAGCTTTACGTGGTATGCATACAATACATTGATCAAATGTATATAGAGTATGTGCAAAAAGAGAACCGTTGTGTCGCTACGGTGGACTAACAATAAGATTTTTATCAGCAGCTAAGGTACCTACTACTTGGTACACGTAAGTACTGATGAAAACCGTATTGATGTAGGTACACCAAGTATCAAACACTTTTTAGTTGTACTAGCAATGTCAAAGCAGTGTTGTCAACGTAACAAAATTATACTGCATAAAAGATAACTTGATCTCTGCGACAGTGACATTGACATATAAGATAGACATTTTGAGAGTTAGGATAGTGGTGGAAAAAATCGATTATCAAACAATGTTGTAATGAAATCGAATGAGTAGTTGTAGGTGGGATATTGGATTTTATTTAATTACTATTATTTAAGATCAAGTATGTAAATAATGTTATGATATTAATTAAATAAATTATAATAAAATATAATAATGTTACGATAGTATTTATACACGTTTTTAACTATTATCGATGCTGATGTAACATATAATTGGGTTTAATTTAATTACAAACCTATGCACTTGTAAATAATGTTACGATATTAAAATATACAGTACCTAAAATTAATGATAAATAATGTTTTATTTAAAATATCGTTAGTATAAACAATCGATATTTTAAATAAAACTCTATCTAAAACTCCGTGGTCACGATCATTCGTCGACCATCACTAATCGTCATGCCCATAAAGTATGACATTGACAGGTACTGTCTGTACTATTAAGAAATTCAAGACTTCATAGGTGTGATTTTCGGTGTGACAGCTGTCGCAGTGATCAAGCTATATTTTATAGAATATAGTAAAATGGCGAACGGGCGACCTCACATACGACGCTTCTCGTTTTGCACCAACTCTACCACACTGGTAAGCGAAATGAATTACATACACATACTTAAACGATATCTATTCAGTTTGAGATTGAAAAGACTACGATAAATCCATATCCTAGATTGGACACTATGTACGATGATGAACAAAGAGAAATCGTCATCAATCAATAAAATAACTGTATCAAGACCTGCTAACATTCATTAGCCACCCAGCTGTTCTAAGATTAATTGCTACCAATACAAGTGTATCGAGTGAGCCGATTCCGCCGATCTCCTGGCATCAATCTTCAACTATTCATTATTCGATTCCGTCACATGTTCTAGCTTGAAGAGAGGCGGAGAGGTGCTAGCCTGTGGATATGATATGATATGAGGAAATCCGAAAAAGTCCAAAATCAGTAAGAATTTAAAAACTTTCTTTTAAATACTATCAAGTATTTAAAGTATTTAATTTGACTACGAGTATGTCTGCCTTTAAGCAGAAGAGCGGTAAACAAATTCCCTAGAAATCACTTGTTTACTTTATATTTTGAAGACGCCTGAATTGTAATTAGGTAACAACCTGTTGTGGCATAGTAAAACTAAAGTTAAAGGTCATGAGTTCGAATTCCGGTTCCGTATTGATGACTCCTATGAATTTTATGTCCGAATGTTCCCACAACTGGCGTTTCGGTGAAAGAAGGCATCGTAAAGAAATCTGCATACGTCCGTAGAAGAAATTCGATAGCGTACCTATGTGAATCATCCACTCTAGGCCAGCGTAGTGAATATGGCTCAATAGCTTTTCGGGAATAGACATATGCTCAGCAGTGCCATTAAAAAGCCGTTACAAACAGTGCAGTAAACAAAAACAAGCGGACTCGGGCAGAGTTCTTGTCCGTATTAGAAAATATCCAAAGTACCACATCCACAGCCGCCTAGTTCCCTATCGACGGTAGACAGATTGATGCGTTGCTCCATTACCCAGGCCTGGTCGCTTCCGAGTAAACGCACCTTAATCAGGTGAGGCTGCCCTTAACGGGATTCCCCGACCCGCCCGGGGCTGTCAGGTCTCACCTGTAAGTACTTAGCACCCACACTGGACTTATATGGCTGAAATTGGTTATTAGTAGTAACTTATTTACATCGACAGCTGGAACATCGCTATAATACGTTCTTGCTAATGTTTCTAGAATCAAAATAATTTCTTACATTGAATACAAGAAACTAATAATCTCGATGACCTCATAATTACAACATCTAGCTCAAAATAAAGTTGACATGACGACACCACACTGACAGTGACATTATCATTATTTTAATCCCGTGGCACGGACTAATCGCGCCGAAGATAGATATCTTCTTCGTCTGTGAATCGCGCACTGAAAATATGAGATACTAGCTGACCCGAAACGTTGTTTTGGCATAAAAATATTAAAAATATCTCCAAAATTAAACGTAAACTATGCATTAGATCATCACATGATCTATAAAGGACATACAGACAAACATTCATTTTTACATATAGATAGATAAAATTACCTCAGTACCCCGACGCGCGAGTTGATGTTGCAATACTGTCGAATACCTATTTAGGTACAATATTTGCGAGTAAGAACCAAATAAGATTTGATTTAGATATAAGTTTTGTTGTTTTTTAAGGTTTATTACAATAAAGAACCAAATTGGTCACACAGGTCGGACAGAGAACTAGTAGTTTAATTATTTGTACATGCTATCTGTGTAGAGGTTATGTGATCTGCTCTGCCTTGGTTCTACCACAATGGGTCCCACGCTTCTCACCTAGTGAACCTAGTTCATCACCGCTCAGGTTTTTGCGCGTGAACTTGACTGACGTGGAAATACTCTACTTCGCTTCCCATGTCTCGGTTCAGTGCACGATTGTTGCTATTCAACTATTAGAGTAGTTAGTAAATGTGAATTATAAATTGATGGACGCCAGTCACAAAAAACAATTGTCACGTTCCGCCTAAGCTGTGCGTGCAAGTGAGGACGAGGAACAAGCGATAGAGATGCACGATCGGCCTAGAAGCGTTCGGCTTGTTTCAGTTGTTGATTCTACAATGTTTTCTAATGACGTTAACACAATCATGAAAATTATGGTTCTTAAACCCACTTCACAGACAATCAAACTTTTTAAAGAATATAGTGTTCTATAATAGCCAGTAGCTTAGAGGCTCTGCAATGTGCTCTACTACAGGCACCGTAAGACACTTTATCACGTATGACTGCTTACACGTGCAGTCGGTCAAGGAAACTCATTTCCCGTCGCAAGGAGACAAGTTGCAGCCATCAGTCGCCGCATCGAGTGCATCGAGCGCGTCGAGTGCATCGAGTGCAACTAGAGATAGCGCTAGCACGCGGACGCTTGACATTGATAGACTTTGTCACAGCCTGTATAGTGTGCAATGTCATTACTTTAACAGACACTTTTCGACTTTATTGCAATAGATTTAATTCATAATTTCCGCTTTTTGTGATGCTGCAAACTCCTCGATGAATTTCATCACGTGTATGAGTGATTAAGAGTGCAGTCGGTCAAAGAAATTCATTTCCCGTCTCAAGGAGACAAAGTAGCAGCCATTAGCATTGAGCTATATACGTAGTAATATAGCTCAATGGCTATTAGTTGCCGCATCGAGTGCATAAAGCGCGTCGAGTGCAGCGAGAGATAGCTCTAGCACGCGGATGCTAGAGCTATCTCTCGCTGCACTGCACTACTGCACACATTTAATTAATTTAACAGAATTTTTACGATGTATTTCATCAAGTTTAAGAGTGATTTAGGTGCATTCGGTCAAGGAAACACATTTCCCGTCGCAAAGAGATAAATTAGCAGCCATCAGTCGCATATCATCGAGCGCATTGAGTGCAGCGAGAGATAGCGCTAGCATGCGGATGCGCCTGACTTTAGTAGACTGTCGTCATAGCCCATCAATCAAAAATATATTTGTTTTAGTTTGTATATATCATTGTTTTAGTTTGTACGTCAATAAATAATCGATGTAATCACTTACAGCATAACTTTAGTAAGCTTTTCGATAATGCTAAAGATTTTATTGAAGAAATATGCCCCGCGATCTTAATTAGTCTATGCTTGGTTGAAGGGTGGAAGTGTCTTAATTAAGTTCGATTATTTGAGAACCACATAACCAATTTCGATAAAATTTAAATAAAGCTACATCTGAAGCATAATCTACGATACAAAAGAAACATCATGAAAATCAAGTTCTTATTTATCGCACATATTTAACATTTATACAGCCCATTAATTTGATGAGAACCTTAAAAGAAAAATACGTTTTGGTCCTACCATATGTACTACTAGTAGGACCACGGGCAAGATTTTTTTCTCGTGGTCCTACCAAGCTGTCTGGTAGGACTACGAGCAAAAATTTCGTGCCCGTGGTCCTACTAATATTACAGGGTTTTAGCCCCATGTAACGTGGTCGTATTATACGTAGTCCTATATATATACTAGTAGTACATCTGGTAGGACCACGGGCAACAAACGGAAAAATATCGAAAATAAGGAAAAACAAACAGCAAATTACAACTTCGTAACCAAAAATCAGCCAAAAATATTCACCCGTATCAACTTCATCATTTCCAAACATCGAACCCGAATTCTATTCTACTCGGCCGTCATTTCTTAATCCAAGTGATCCGCGATAAGACGGAGTTATCTAAAACTCCGGTTTCCGGATCCGGCGCTCGTCAGCCGGCAGTAAGTAACGCCGGTATTGTTTTCCGATACCGGGAGTAGGTCAGCCCGCTTTCTTATTTCAGCCCAATGAAAATGGGGAATCTTGTAGCTTCCAGCTCTATTGTGGAAAAAAATATCTACATTATCGTGGAAATAGGTATCTCGAATAAATAGGTATGAAGATGGGTAAGTGTGCTGCACCCTAGACCGCATACCTGCATAACATCTGGCATTATGTAGTCAAAAACAAACTTATTTGTAATTTTTCAAAAATATTGGCATTAAACGTGACATTTGGGGATAAATTACCAAATAAACTAAAATTTACCGAAAAAGAAAGTAAAATTATCCAATTAGGTAATTAATTAGGAGTGGCAAGTTGAAATGGCAATAGGCAGGGCACATAGAGTGGAGGACTGATGACCGATGGAGTCGAAAAGTTCTCGAGTGGAGACCAGGTACCGGCAAGCGCTGCGTAGGACGTCCACCCACAAGGTGGACGGATAACCTCATTTCTTAATGAGCAGGATCGCGCTAGATGCAAGCTGCTTCCAACTGGTCTTATTGGAGATGCATAGAGCCTCCCCTATGGATCTGTCTATGCCTATGTCCAGCAGTGGACTTCTTGTGGACTTCCTCATTTCATGAAGTCGGTTAATAATGTGCGTTATTGCCAAGCAGTGATGTGAACATTTTCATTGGGAAGAAAATTATAATATATGTCTCAATATCTCGGAGTGACGAACACAGTTCTGTGTCGCGCAGGATTTTGAATGAATCACTTCGAAATTACCTACCAAATACTGATAAAGATGTTATACTTATTTTGTTGGTCTAATTACTTATCGGTCGCATCCCAAACATGCTGCTTCACAGTCATCAATATATAGGAAAGAAAAAATGTCAAGTCGATGTTCACAGTAGACTGTGGGCTTATTTTAAGGTTCAATGATTTGATGGTTGACCATGCTTGCCTTGCGCTGTAATTTTAGGCTGTTAATAAGTAATTATTTTTCGCAAAAAATGGTATGACCCACTTCAACCGCGTACAGAATTCGCGAATAGTTCGCATGGATCGATGTAGAATTTTTCACAATATTGTTGATTTATCAAAAATGGTTCAACCGATTTCAATAAAATTTAGGGACCAATTTCGAAGTAAACCCTCTCCAATAAAAAATTGAATTATCGAAATCGCACGACTAAGTAAAAAGTTACCTATGCGGGGTTACACATAAAAAAACTATACGCGTCGAATTGAGAACCTCCTCCGTTTCGTCGGTCCAAAAGCTAAATAGATAGGTGGAACATAATACTGCACACAGAGGGCGAAAGACAAAAATGAAAATATAAGTGCCTTGGTTATAGTAGGCTTGTGTGTCCCAACTAGTGCAGGTTTAACCGCTACAGCTGTACTGCAGGCCGAGCATGCGTACGCGCAATCAACCGCGAAAGCCCCGCCACCCGCCACATGGCAAAAACACGCGACACTCACACGTAAATCAATCACTCACACTATTGTCTCATAGGGCTGACTCATGAAAAAATACACTTCATCATTTAGTCATAAAATATACTTTGAAAAATCATCAAAAATCCAAAATTGTATATTACACCAATTTCAGCAAACTATGTATTCGAATTTTGTACGCGATTAAAGTCGGTTGTGCCATTTTTGGCGAAAAATGAATTGTATTGTTGTCGGTCTAAAAAATCGTTCCATTTTTAAATAACACTACAGATATGAGTTTAAATAGACAAAAATTCCTCCCATTTTTAAATAACAGGACAGATATGAGTTAAAATAGACAAAAAAATCGTTCCATTTTTAAATAACACGACAGATATGAGTTTAAATAGACTAATAAATCGTTCCATTTTTAAATAACACGACAGATATGAGTTTAAATAGACTAAAAAATCTATCCATTTTTAAATAACACGACAGATATGAGTTTAAATATACTAAAAAATCGTTCCATTTTTAAATAACACTACAGATATTAGTTTAATTAGACTAAAAAATCGTTCCATTTTTAAATAACACAACCGATATAAGTTTAAATAGCCACAAACACGACAGATATGGATTTTCATACAACTTTTGCGGGCGCGGCTCGCATTTATTTGACCAGAGCAATTCAATTTATCTCGAAGAAGGTTGTCAAAGTAATGATCAAATTTCCAAGGGTGTTTGAGAAAAGGTACTTTAAGTAGTATTTAGAGGTCTTCTTTCCACTGAGATTACTTACTGGGTAATACAGCAATTGATCGCATCGTACATTTAATTTTTAAGTTTTTTTTAATTGCCTTTATTAACTACTGCTAAGTACAAGACCTACATAATCTTTTTCTTAATCGTATACACTCTTAACATAATGGTCGTGGTCATCAGTTCCGGTGGTGGCTCGCTTTACAATACGTCGCCATTCCTCTCGTATGGACGCCTTTCTCGTGCATATTTTGACGAAACTACATAACAAGCAGTTGGATCATTCATAGACCCTTGAAGGTCTCAAAATAATCCAAATGCTCAAGCCCACTGAAAACCCGCATTTTTAACTACATTGGATTCGATTCACATATTAACTACATTGAGTATCTTTATTCTACTTATACCTCTTTGGGGTTGTATCGTAAATCCCAAAATTATAAAAAAATACTTCATCGTGAGCTGGAAGTTGCTAACCACTGCGCAAAACTAGTTAAGGTAGCAACACTAGAACGATCCACATGAAGAAGAAAATCATCTCATGAGGGTCCAGACAGCCAAAATTAAATCTAAATGTAGCATATTCGCCAAAACAGTTAACAAAATAAAATCATCCTCTACACAGTCTAGCAATACTTAATCATGTTATACTTATCAACCCTGCACACATGTAACTGGCTTTAAAACTGTGAATATTCATTAGCTAATTATAAGTAAACCTTCTCAGCTGGGTTTGCTCAAATGTTGAAGCTCTACGTATTGTAATAGTCATGTAAAAATTCTACACTGTTCATTGAGAAATTTTGAATAATTTGTTTGTTCCTAATTAGTTACTATCTATATAAGTATACTGATGGGGACATTTGGGTGCGGGATGGTTCGCGACGGACCGCATCGTAGGACATATGTAGAACAAGGAGACTTTGGTTACGACACGTAACAATCATGTTAGTATTAAGTTTGACATAATTATCTGTTTGACTTTCATTTATTTTTTGTAATTTTTGACACTTAACAGTATATTCATTTATTTCTTAGTAGAGTATGTCTTTAAAATATGTATGTATTTAGGTATGTACTCGTAGTATATCAGTTTCTGGCAGCCATATCATAAGCTTTGCTTAGTTTGGGGTCAGAGACCGTGTGTAAGACGTAAAAAAATAAATAAAATAAAGACTATTTTGATTAAGTAGAGAAGATTGTGTATTCTCATTCCATTATACATAACACATAAACAGACAAAGACAAAACAGACTGACAAAGCGAAAAGAGGCTTATACAGGGTCTTAGCATCCTTTTATGGGCTTATTCTGTACATCAAAACTAACAACTTTTGTTTTGCGACTTTTGTCAAAACTAAAAAAACAGCTGTTCCATAGATACTAGACTGCATCGGTGGCTCAGTGGTTAGTGAACCTGATTTCTGGATCAAAGAGGCGTGGGTTCAATCCCCGACCAGGGCAAACATTTTATGTGATGAACATAGGTGTTTGCTCTGTGTCTGGGTATTATTTAGGTACTATCTATATAAGTATGTATCTAAAATATGTATATGTAGTATACTCTGGCAGCCATATCACAAGCTTTGCTTAGTTTGGGGTCAGAGACCGTGTGTAAGATGTCCCCCAATATTTGTTTATTTATACATTTTGTCGAGGTTGAACGATATTTTTTATGGAACAGCATTTTCATTATTGAGTGTTGATAAAAGTCGTTGAACGAGAGTTGTTAGTTTTAATGTACAGAATAAGCCCCTAAAAGGATGCTAATTGATAACCAATAACCCTGTATATTGTTATTGATATGTATAGAGATTGAATATATTCTCCAAATGATTTATGATAAAACTATGATTATAGCACTAAACACTATATTATAGCACTACGTCTAGAAGCCGTAAGTTACTCAGAAGTCCGATCACCTGCGCACGCGCAGCGGAATTGCAAGCGTTGAACTTTGGAGCGATGAATCAAAACTCACCTGCGTGCAGATTACAGCTTCAACGCACTCTGTGGTTATAAATATCTATTCTGCAGCGCGAGTACCGTTCTTATACGATCATTAATTTGACATTTAAATCGATAAAATTCGCTAAAACTCATAGAAAATACCGATTTTTAGCGAATTTTATCGATTTAAATGTCAAATTAACGATCGTATAAGAACGGTACTCGCGCTGCTGGTCGACATATCCTATAGGCTTGTCTATACGGCTTGCCGAGAGAAGTCTAAATCGATAAAACTTGAAAAAATGCGCAAATATGATGGTATCTTGTAATAACGCGAGGCTTTCTTAGAATTATTAAGTATTTTAGGCTAAAACAGGCCACACTTTTTCGAACGCGACGCAAGTATTCTACTAAGTACGTAACTATTCTAGAAGTATTGCACTACGGTGACATTGCAGTGGGCAGGACACAATTCACGTGCTAACCGTGCCGTTGTAGTAAAGTTTTTATAAAAAGACAATGGTACGAACCATAACTGGGTGGCATAAAACACTGTTTACAGCCTATATCTGAATGATTTTATTAAAAAATATTAGGTGACATCTTACACACGATCTCTGACCCCAAACTAAGCAAAGCTTGTGATATAGCTGCCAGAGACTGATAACTACATTTACATATTTTAAATACATACATATAATAGATAGTACCTAAATAACACCCAGACACAGAGCAAACACTAATGTTCATCACTTAAATGCTTGCCCTGGGTGGGGATCGAACCCACGCCTCTTTGATCCAGAAGTCAGGTTCACTAACCACTGAGCCACAGAGGCATTCAATCAAAACAGTATTAACGCTTTAGTTACTTACCTACAAATAACTGCTAACATTTAATAATAATACTTTATTATTACATCCGGATTGTATTGCCATGGTGATATGATATACATGATATGGCCCAAACAGTAAACAACCTTCGTGGGTAAGCCTACGTCCTGCAGCGGACTATCAAAAAAGCTGGTACAATACCAGTAGTAGTATTACATCCGAAAATGTAAATTTTCTATCAACAAAATTAACATTATCAATGTTAAAGTTCAAAACCAAATGTTACCCTTTAAAATTCTCAAAACATGTTCACAGCCTTCAACTGTAATTGACAGTTCGTTAAATGAATACGTCGAATAAATACTACTCAATAATATTTGTTGAATACTTAAACCGTTGTGTATCAAGTAAATGCCTCCAGGCTGTTTATTTTGCATAAAATTGCTGTAAATTCACAATAGATGCATGGCCGCTATTCATATCTTTTTATTGAATTAATATCTATTATTTGTTCGTATAATTTTTAAATACGTTTTCAACAAAGTGCTAAAATGAAGACACTAAGAATAAAGTCTATAAATTAATAGAGCACTTTCGTTTTATTGCTGTAAGGTTGAGCGTTTTATAGAGTTTACCTGGTAGTCAATTCATTGAAGAAAAAACTGGATAAGTGCGAGTCAGGCTCGCACACCGAGGGTTCCGTACAAATCCAGAAAATTTCACAAAATTGGGAAGCAAATTGCTAAAATCTCTATACATACTATAACCATCGACAAAAAAGTTTTTTTATTTTTTACTTACATCGAAAATTACCTATTTTTTAAATATTTAAAAACCTGTTTTAGCTCATGCTAACGAAGTTTTTTATATGATACCTTACATGATACGATTTACTCACTTTGAATTTGGAACCCATATTTTGTAAATTTAGAGGCCCTATTTTTTGTGATTAAAAAGAATGTACACTTTTCAGAGTTATTCCTATATATGTACTCTGAGACAACGCTTCACGCCAAATTTCATAGTTCTATATCAACGGGGAGTACCCTGTAGGTTTTGATTTTTGTGAGTATCGAAATATGCGGTTTTTTACGACATAAACGGCTCTAACGTTTTTAAACGATAACTGAGAAGTTTTTCTTTTACAAGATTGCAACAAACCGTAGATATACGTATATAGTTTAAATTTCAACTCGATATCTTTACGCGTTCCCGAGATAAAGAGTCTTGACATATACACAGACGGACAACAAAGTGATCCTATAAGGGTTCCGTTTTACGAATTTACGTACTGCATAAAGGCCGTATAACTATAGTAAAACGAATCGGTTACATTTTAAATTAACCAATCTCGAATGATTATTTTTGGTTTATTTAAAAGCTCATAATGATTACTTGAATTTGAGTTTTTAACATTTTAATCATTATTAGGTAATTATTAATTTTATGTCCACTTCAAATCAGAATTTTCGTTGTTTAGCATAATATCATTTCAGCAGGTATACCTGGAATTTTGAGTATTTACTTATGTACTTATGTTTTTTAACGTAAATAAAAAAAGTAAAAAGGTCCTTCCTTTTCTTCGCAATGAAAAATTAATTACATTGGAATTGACATAAGTTACCTTATTTATGGGCCTCATTTGCGTTTTTCAATAAATTTGCCATAATATATCCAGATCAAGCCACTGATATGATTGGTATCAGTATCATTGCCCACAACATTTAGGCTACTTTGTAGTTCGGCAAGTAAGTACATGAGTAACCTATACTTACCACAAAACACACATAATGCAGAATCTAAAGTTCATACAAAACTCGCTCGAGCAGCCTCGCACACATAGACATCTCTTACGGACATCACTGGCTTTTCGGTGACATAAAAAATAATGAGGAAAGCAATACGTCAATGAGAAAAACTCAGCAACCGGAGACAAAAAGTATGTTCATTGTTAACTAACATGTTAATTAATCTACGTGGTAAATATAACCAACTTGCCGTTTGAGGGTAGACCAAGATTCAACTAATTCTTGTTTCTTAGGTGCTATTGGAGCTTGCTTTCCATTAGATTATCTGGACTTTGGAAACTGCTGCGCCATACTGGGATAGTCCTAATCATCAAAAGACTATCTACTATTTTTTTATAGGTCTGGCTGGTGCCTGTACTAGTAATTAAACTGTGCTACTGGCTACCAGCGCCCTCCTTGTACAGGACTAACTACTGATTATAATGCGTAGCAATATTTACCGCAAATTCAACATAATTAGAACGAAAAAAAAATACAATGTTTTAGAACTTCTAACGTTTAGAATTTAATGACAATTACAACGATAAATTTAAATTAAATCAAATTAATTATTTAAGGTAAAACCCCAAGACTATATTCTTTAAGAAGAATTGTGTTTGCTGGAAAATTTAGCTAATGTTTTTACCATAAAAAGCAATCAAAGAATAGTGTACACAATATATTTCACGATCAACAGTTTTCAAAATACTTGCAAAATGGTATGATCGGAATTAACCACGGATAAAAAGTTTCAATACTGTCCCGTAAAACTGTTCTACACTATCACAGCGGGTTCAAAAATTGCATTCTTGAGCAATTACTCGTATAATCAAAATTAGCGTTGATTCATAGACATTCAAATGCGTTTAGAATTGTCAAATTTCACAGTTTTATAAGATAAAATAATTACTACCCACATGTTTCAAAATCATCCTTCCTTTACTAGTAGTATTTTAAATCCGAAAGTATCTTTGTTGGTTTGTTAATTTGTTCCTTTTTCACACAGCGACGGAGCAACGGATTGACTTGGCATAGTTTAAAAGACGAAAAGTGATATGGGCTACTTTTTATCCCGGATATACAACGTGTAACGGAAAGGCTGTATACATAAAAAGTGGCTTGATACTATACCTTATATAGATGCTGTATTCGAAATTCCGAGCCAAAATAACAACATTCACTTTTAAAAAAAATTAAATATGACTGACTAGAAAAATCTTTTGCACGTAAACAAACATGTCACAACAAGGAGGTGTGGTCTGATTTTGATGAGCAAGGTCGTGTTATTGACCTCACAGCTGTTTAGTGTGATAGTGCTGTGCAAATGTGAATTAGTCATAAAAATGACGAGTTTTTCAAAAAAAGATTAAAAATCAGCAAACGAACTTACACGGCTAAACATGTCCCCATCTAGTCTGTTACCGTTATCTGATTTGGTACTTTCAGTATGTATACAGTCTTTCCGTTACACGTTGTATAAAAGGTTTTTATGGGATGAAAATTAAAATATGACGCGGACGAAGTCGCGATCAAAAGCCAGTACATAATTATACATAATTGTGCTATAGGTAAATATGTGCCATTTTCGACCGCGCGTATAAAAAGCTTCACATCTGTGATCTAGGTGTTCTGTGTACACTACGCCACATAGCTTACTGTCGTAGGACATCAAACGCAGCCGCTGCTGATGACCTTTGCTGCCACCTGGCGGACCACACACCACTGCATGGCTACGTCGACACACTACCTCACGTGCCTGTGCAGTGCGAATTTCTGTGCAAATGTCATAGTTTACATACCAGGCAAATAAACATCGACTCGAGTTTTTAATATGGATGCAAATAAAGTACCTGCCACTACTCGCCTAATGACTTAAAAGTGTTAGCTTTTAACAACTAAAATTCAGATAAGCATTGTTTTTTTTAATTTGTTTTCACCAATTTAACAAAAAACTTACAAAACATCAAAACTTAAATAAATTATCCTATCTAAACTAAAATACCCTATCTAAACTAAAATACCTACCCTATCTAAACTAAAATACCTACCCTATCTAAACTAAAATACCCTATCTAGTAAACTAGTTAAAAATTAGACACTGTTAGAGACTGTTTAAACCTACAAAAGGTTTAAATAGTTTCTAATCTCAGGCAACGTGCCCAAAATGCTGGCCGCATTGCCTCGCTGAATTGCGAGGCTGACTTTCTGCCCAAAATACAGGCCAGCATTCTGGTCACGTGTGCTTTCTTTTAATCTCCTCCCCGACAAATCTTTGAATATCTCTAGAGCACCCGGCCCCCACGGTCCAAGTGTCTCTACCCCAAATGGCACAAATAAATATCCTCTGTCGAGAGAAGAATATTTGCGCCGTTTGAGGGATTCTACCGCAATTGCCGCACCAAATGACCAATTCAACTGAAACTAATAAATGACAAAAAATGGCACCAATTAATTATCCGTTTAAAAAATCCTTGTTGGCAAAAGGGCAAGCACACAGAATAGTAAGTGTGCTAATATTCTCACTATTAGTGCCCATTTGAAATTATTAATTTTATTAATACTGTATATGAAAATGCAAGCTAAATTATGTATACAGTATTGTATACATAATTTTGTTTGCATCCATAGCCTTCTTTATCCTGGATATAGGCAGAGGCCTATATCCAGGATAAAGAAGGCTATGGAGGGCCGAGGCAGAAGGCACAGTAAGAGAGAGCTCTAACTGTGCCTTCTGCCTCGGCCCTGTGCCAATCGTGTCCAGCCAGCCTAGTATACGCACCACGAAATAATTCTATCGACAACGAGAATAGAATAGAAACGTTTTATTGTTCACACAATCAACAAATAGATCAAGAATCAAGATACAGAGAGTTATAGTGAAGTAATCTGTCGTACTTTTTACATGTCGACAAAATTCTTTTCGCGTTCGTATGCTAAGCTAGTGGGTTAGTTTTACGATATTTCATTTACTGTATTTCGAATAAATAAGAAATGAAGTAAGTTTGTATATGCCGACTGGCTAAAGCTTTTAATTTTAAGCCCCTGAAAGTTTCTGACAAATTATTTGAGATATGTATTTCGAATAATATCTTAGGAAAAGGCTCAGTTGCAAATTTGTTCTTGTATCGTCCAGTTATAAAGTCACCGTGTATGCAACACGCCACAGGCGTCAACAACGCCATATCGCCACTTTGCATTAAGGTGCACGTGCCCACAAAGCGTGGCCAAAATGCAAACTAAGCAATTTCGAACTATCGATGAGCCTGTTATTTTCTTTCGTATATTTAGATATAAAGTCACTTCCAAAATACTCATGATTTTTGAAAATATAGACTCAAAAAGATATGGTTGAAATACAGATCATAGAAACAAGGTTGTTTTGGGTCTCTATAATGTAAGGTGGTTCGATATGATTCGTTCATTGTGAAAACTACAAATATTGGCTAGTATTGTACTGCCTTTATAACCTAAGTACAGTTCAGAACAAAATCTTTAAATGTATAGGTATCACTTAGGTTTAGACTATTACCTTAGACAGCTCCTCTAGCTAACCCTCGTGTGGTGTGATCAATATCAAAATGTAGGTATATTATTTTGAAAATGATAGCCTTTCACAAGAACCATTCGAACAAGTCATTTTTCTGCTAGTAAGGGGTGTAATGTAAAGGTAATGTGTGCCGCTTTTTTTTAACCCTGGTAAATTACGAGTATTATATCAACTGTTATTACTAAATTTATTAGTAAGCTCCAAGTAGCCCAACGAGCCATGGAGAGGGCTATGCTCGGAGTTTCTCTGCGAGATCGAATCAGGAATGAGGAGATCCGTAGAAGAGCCGAGTTACCGACATAGCCCAGCGGATTGGCAAGTTGAAGTAGCAATGGGCAGGGCACATAGCGCGGAGAACTGATGACCGATGGGGTCGAAAAGTTCTCGAGTGGAGACCACGTACCGGCAAGCGTAGCGTAGGACGTTCACCCACAAGGTGGACGGATGACCCTATTAGGACCGCAGGAGCGCGCTGGATGCAAGCCGCTATCAACCGGTCTTATTGGAAATCATTAGGGGAGGCCTATGTCCAGCAGTGGACGTCCTATGGCTGAAATTATGATGATGAATGATATCAACTGTCGCAAACATTGTCATTTTCTAGCCTTATTTTATGTTGGTTATTCTTAGAACCATAAAATATTAGTGTTATATACAGATATTCCTCTAAGAACCATTCGTAGGCAGGCCTATGTTCAGGAGTATACTATCACAGTAAAGACCAATACAGCACAGCACTAAATGAGCTGGTATCTCCTTTTCTCTAACCTTTTTGTATCGGGATCAAAAAAGGGGTAATGCCTCGTCCTGCCCACAAGTCTCCCGAGCTCCCAGCACCCAGATTAAAACTCCACTCAATATCGAAATTATCGTCGTAACTTAGCCCGACTACACGATTACCTGCCGATAGCTGCTGCGATTAAGGATAGGGATGGGAGTAACCATGGTAAGAAGTATTTGGTACTAGAGTACGTAATACTCTAACGAAAAGAAACAATTCGCAGTTGATGAGGAGCGGTGGCAAAATAGCCGTGGTGGTCAAGAGGTAGTGACACCCGCCTTACAATCTTGAGGTCGTGGGTTCAAATCCCCGGTCCCGTACCAATGAGTTCTTTGGTATTTATGTACGGAATTCCACATCACTGGCTTTTCGGTGAAGGAAAACATCGTGAAGCAACCTGCGTACGTCCTTAGAAGAAATTCGATGGCGTACGTGAATCCACCAACCCGCACTGGGCCAGCGTGGTGGATATGGCCCAATCACCCTTCCCGTGGGTTACGTCCTGCAGTAGACTATTAAAAAAGGCCGGTACAGAGGAGCGGTAGTACTAGCAATCAAATCAATACCAATAACTAAAGATATGAAGTAACGATACTCTATAATAATCACAACTATAAAATGAACAATCCTGGCTAATGAGAACAGCGAACTTAAAAGCCTAGCAGCACGGCTATGCGTCAAATAAATACTAGTATCTTAATATATCTAGTATCAATACTCAATACTGTAAATACTCGTCACTACGACTACGAAGGAGGGTCTAAAGCCCAACAAAAGTCGGGCAGTAAGTAGCAGAACGGCAAGACGTCAAATTTACACTATTATCTGATCATATCGAGTATGGATACTCAATACTCGTTATTCTACGACTACGAAGAAAGGCCTAAAGCCCAACAAAAGTCGTGCGGTAAGTAGCAGCGCGGCTAGGCGTCTAATAAATTAGATTGCGGTTATAAACATGCGGCGTCGGACTTCGTCATCTGATACCGCGGACATTGTCTTGACGCGTGCTCACTGCACTGTACGACACGAGAGGAAAATCTCATTGAGAATTATCCGAAAATGTACTTAATCGTTAACGTACTGCCTTAATTATTTGGCTCAAATCATGGACCCGTGTCAATGAATTAAATAAGTGATGTACGATGAAGCCGTGGTGGTCTCTTGGTAATGATACCCGCCTTACAATCGAAAAGTCGTGGGTACCAATGAATTCCTTGAAATTTATGTACGGGATTTCACACCACTGGCTTTTTGGTGAAGAAAAACATCATGCATATGTCCTAGGAAGAAATTCCATGGCGTATGTGAATCCACCAACCCGCACTGGGCCAGCGTGGTGGATATGGCCCAATCACCCTTCCCGTGGGTTACGTCCTGCAGTAGACTATTAAAAAAGGCCGGTACAGAGGAGCGGTAGTACTAGCAATCAAATCAATACCAATAACTAAAGATATGAAGTAACGATACTCTATAATAATCACAACTATAAAATGAACAATCCTGGCTAATGAGAACAGCGAACTTAAAAGCCTAGCAGCACGGCTATGCGTCAAATAAATACTAGTATCTTAATATATCTAGTATCAATACTCAATACTGTAAATACTCGTCACTACGACTACGAAGGAGGGTCTAAAGCCCAACAAAAGTCGGGCAGTAAGTAGCAGAACGGCAAGACGTCAAATTTACACTATTATCTGATCATATCGAGTATGGATACTCAATACTCGTTATTCTACGACTACGAAGAAAGGCCTAAAGCCCAACAAAAGTCGGGCGGTAAGTAGCAGCGCGGCTAGGCGTCTAATAAATTAGATTGCGGTTATAAACATGCGGCGTCGGACTTCGTCATCTGATACCGCGGACATTGTCTTGACGCGTGCTCACTGCACTGTACGACACGAGAGGAAAATCTCATTGAGAATTATCCGAAAATGTACTTAATCGTTAACGTACTGCCTTAATTATTTGGCTCAAATCATGGACCCGTGTCAATGAATTAAATAAGTGATGTACGATGAAGCCGTGGTGGTCTCTTGGTAATGATACCCGCCTTACAATCGAAAAGTCGTGGGTACCAATGAATTCCTTGAAATTTATGTACGGGATTTCACACCACTGGCTTTTTGGTGAAGAAAAACATCATGCATATGTCCTAGGAAGAAATTCCATGGCGTATGTGAATCCACCAACCCGCACTGGGCCAGCGTGGTGGATATGGCCCAATCACCCTTCGTGGATAGGCCTACGTCCTGAAAGGCTTGTACAGATGAAAACCTAGAATAAACCCTAACTATTCTAAATAAAAAAGAACTAATACTAAACGCGAACCTATTCGAAATAAAAAAAAAACTCAGCTGCGATGGCGTATGTGAATATCCAACTTGCAACTGGTCAATTTAGTGAATGGATCTGACACAATTTTTCTATTGTAGATCTACATATATCCAGCACTGGACTAACTATAAAAAGCTGATAATACTAACACTAAATCACCAAAAGTGTAAGCAAAGTAAAACCAATAGAAAGGCGTAGCCACCTGTTTATCACCACATAGTACTTCGACTTGAAGTAACCAACATTGATCTCGATCAAAAATTATATCAACAATAAGTATGCTTTTTTAATCTTCTGATGATCATAAAAAATAGAAAAGTTCCACTGTCTTCAATTCATTGAGATGCGATGCTACCTAGACCACGTAGCATTATTATATCTTCTTTCCCTAGACTCAGCATACATATGAGATCGTCCATCCATCCACTAACCAACCACACTTACTACGTGCACTGCTGGTTATAGGCCTCCCTTAAGGATCTCCTAACTGGAGATCCTTAAGGGAGGCCTATTGGAAACCGATTGGAAACGGCCTACACTACATCCAGCGCGATCCTGTGGTTCTAGTGAGTCCCTCAGTCCACCTTGTGGGTAAACACTGCGTTTACTGGTGCGTTCTAAGAAGTATTTTTGGGTTCCATTTTTGGGTTAAATGTGTAATTTTCGATGAATGACGAGAAAAGTAAAAAAAAAAACTTTTTTGTCGATGATTATAGTATAGAGATTTTAACAACTTACTTCCCAATTTTGTGAAATTTTCTGGATTTGTACGGAACCCTCGATGTGCGAGCCTGACTCGCACTTGTCCGGTTTTTTTTAATATCATGATGTTGTAGAAATAGAGGTGTGGAAACGAACAACGTGCATCGACAGGCTCCCAGCGGCCGGTGGCGATGACGGTGATCTATAGCAGATCAGCGCCGGTCGACGACTCCACACTATCCAGCTACGAACACTTACAAGCCTGCTTGCCTTGCTTAGTACTAGGCCAATTAAATTTACTAAGGTGTCTAAAGTTACAAGCCGTCCTACCTTAGTACTAGGCCAATCAAACCTATCTACTTAGGTACCCAAAATAGCCTAGATAAGTGATAAAGTGGTGAGCGTAATTTGTAACTCCGTACTCAATAATATCGTGAGGAAATCTACATAGGTACCTACCTACGTAAGCAAGTGAGTGAGAGTATGAGAGTGTGGATGGGGCTCTTGTGTCGCCTCGTGTAGCTTTTCTCCTTCTCCTTCTCCCTCTCTCCTCTTCGCGTCCGTCGCCTTGCACATTGACCTCGAAGAGGCGCTCGCGAGAATGTGGATAGGGCATTAAAAGGTAGAGTAGTTTTTACAGTTCAGTTCAGTACCCGAAAACAAGGATGTTATAATTTCTATCTGTGTGTGCTGTGTATATGTATCCAACTGTGGCTGCTTTTGTAGAGATGGTTTCTATAGCTACATTTCAATCAATCTTGTTGTTTGGGGACTATACTTACACCAATATTTTACTTTAGATCACTTCTCTCGGAAATCAAATTACATAAATGACTTTACATGACTACCTCGGTGGCTCAGTGCTTAGTGACCCTGACTTCTGGATCAAAGGGGCGTAGGTTCGATCCCCACCCAGAACAAGCATTTATGTGATGTACATAGGTGTTTGCTCTGTGTCTGGGTGTTATTTAGTTACTATCTATTTAAGTATGTATTTAAAATTAAGTATATGTAGTATATCAGTCTCTGGCAGCCATATCACAAGCTTTGCTTAGTTTGGGGTCAGAGGCCGTGTGTAAGATGTCCCAAAATATGTATTAATTAATTATTATTATAAATAACGCCGACAAAATATTTTTAGTTGAATTTAACACAGGAATTACTCACACTTACTAAGTAGATAGAGTTCTAAAATATGCTATTATAGTTTCGACCGCATTTAATTAAAAACCACGCTAGTGTCCATAATCAAACTGACAAATTATGATATAACCTATACTTAAGTTTGTTGCCCGTAGTCCTACCAGATGTAAACATCATACAGCTATACAATAGCTCTGTGGTAAACATAGACATCCTTTAAAACAAATGAGAAGGTACTACAAGTGACAAACATTTAGTAGTCAATTACCGTACGATTTGTTAGCTCACAATTCAATACAATAGCTCGAGACAGGTGCCGCGCATCGTTAGACCACGAACCAGGCATTTGTTAGGCCAGTCTTACACGAGGCGACAACGCAATCTATACTAGTCGGCAACTGACGCCTCAGCAAGCTGGGCGCAGTACAAAATCTATCAAAACTTTTGCTACGTATTCAATTATAGCACACGGATTTTATCATACCATAAAACTAGCTAAATTTCTAAAAAATATAATACTCAACGTGAAGTTTAAATAGTGGAATTAGTCAATTATTTTTTTTTTCAGATATGTCACATATAAAAATAATATATATATATATATATATATTTTTAAGGTTTTCATGAGCGTATTGCTCCCAAAACAGAACATAAATTAGTTAATATGTACTACTAGGGTTTAACGTACACTAGTAATTGTGCATAAAATTGTTATTTTTATGTTGAATAAAGAATATTTGAAATTGAAAAAATTGAATAGCACACGGAGATTCCAAATTATAATAGGTATCAAAAATTTCAAGATCAAGATTGCAGAAACAAGCTAGATACAAGCCTCTTTCAACATTATTGGAAATTCAAAGAGGAGGCCTATGTCTAGTCTTAAGGCAGATATGATGTTGAAGCTACAACAAACAAAACAGTTGCACTTATCGATTCAGTATTTGGATGGGTGACCGCGGGTGGCATTTTCCAACTGAGCGCTACCGTGGCTCGGACGACGAGTTAAATTGTAGGTCCCGGTTGGTTTAACCGTTCAGCCATGTCAGAGGACTTCAGGCGGCCTTAAAATTCTGACACCCACACGGACATGTGCTAGAGCACTGGTTGCAGCGGCGTTGGAAACTGATTTTAATTTGGTTGCCTGGTGTTAGGCTGGTTCTAGGCTACCTAGCTAGACCTAGACTAGTATAGCTCAATTTATAGGTAGACAGGTGGCCGACGCTACTAATCGCCTATCATGTTGTCGGCAAAAACTAATTTGAAAATATAGATTGTCTGTAACATAGTGTTTACTATTTTATTAATTTAAAAAAATATATCAGTCCTCATGAAAAGAAACTCGTAATAAGAACTAATAGAATAAAATTTGGGGTTTATTTCTAAAATTATAAAATGCTTAGTTAGAATAATGGAAAATATTGTTTAATCAGCGCGTACGCATACTTACGCATTAATTTGTAAGTAATCAGTATTTGATTAAAAATGTGTTATTTTACTGAATATGCTACTAGTGATAGCAAAAGGTAGAGTTATCCCCTGTCCGACAACAAAAAACTATGAGTCAATAAAAAATATAATTATGTTTAGAGAGCCTGCATATTACATCTCAATTCCACATGTAAATAATTTCGATGTGCAGAGCAGGCAGATAACAGAAAAGAATCTCCCGACAAAAACAATGATACATTGCCATCGATAATCTAGCAGAGTTACGGTTGACTACACCGCGGAATATGCTACACGGCACTGTCCGTCACCCGTCAGCCGCGGGATCGTAAATTATTACGTTTTTGCTGCGCCCGCGCACGCAAATCATCTCATAGACTATGAGGATCGATGGGCTTTACGATTTGCTCAAAGTTATAACTTGCCAACTTGGTATTCTGTATAACTACTATCATCATCTTAGCCAGCAGAACACAGGCCTGCTGATTTGCTAAGATAAACTGCTGTTTTTATACATTTACTAGATTGTTCATATTTTAGTCAGGTCTTGCATGGAATACTGCTCTCACCTTTGGGATGGCTCTGCCAAATATCAACTGGAGGCTCTGGAGTTGATTTAGGGGTGAGCCAGGAGGCTGATTGACAACGACACCTTGACTAAATCGCAGCTGCAAAGTCTTGAGTATCGACGCAAGGTAGCGTGTTTATCGGCCTTTTACCGGATGCTCAATCTGGTCCCACCTGTCCCTTTCTTCTATCGTTCGGCTAGACAGACGCGACCTAAGCACCACCCTTTTATGGTGAACCAAGCGTTTCGAATCCTCATTCCTCATACGAACAGCCAGAATGTGGAACGCTTTCCCTGGGTCTGTCTTCCCGCTAAAGTACAACGTAGGTGTCTTCAAATCCCGAGTAAATAGATATCTTCTAGGTAAGCGTGCTACACCCTAGACCGCACATCTGCTCAACATAAGGCAGTATGTAGTCAAACGCAAACCTATTCGAAATAGAAAAAAAACTTTATTACGATCGTGTAATACTTTTATTCATTCCACTGCCGCCTCATGATCGTAGTCTGCGTGTCAGGTCAGGACCATAGCGGATCAAAAGATATGTTAAGATATGTTATAGAAAGGTTAACGAAGAATACAACCACTGATATAACAAACAGAGAAGATTAAAGATAGTAAACACAAATGGAAGTTTAAAACTGGCACCAGTGTTTAATAGTTTAGACCCGCTCCAGCGAACCCTAGATTTAGGTACTCCCAGCCCAAAGTTCGAGCTATGTAGTCTATGGCGAGGCGTCGCTCGCACGAGGGTGGGCAAAGCTGAGCTATTAGCATATTAATTATCGAATCCCGACCGATAGTCATGCCGCTTAGCTCGCGTGACTAGATCAACACGGGGCCCTCTGTCCTACGAGGAAGATATCGTAAGCTATACTTGCTCAACGATCTTTTTGTCTTATCATTTACTCGTCTATTATACTAGTATGGCTATGAAAATACAAGCAAATGAATTGAAAAACTGTCCTTGTTTATAAAATTTAAACAAGGACATCGGTCTAACTATTCTGAATTTTGAGTTACTAAACATCAAATGAGAAGTGCTACCTATGGCTTAGCTCGCACTCTGCCAGCCTCCTAGGACAGGGACATAATACAAAGCCACCGCTCAGTTATGGAGTTTATTTAGTCAACTACTCTATTTATGGTAAACTGATATTGTTACCGTACTACTGCATAATATTATAATATTAACTATCGATGTAACTTACATTAACAATAGAGGAGAAGTAGAAAGATGCCTCACTACCACCCCTACACTGGTGATTTTCTTTGGACACATAGATACGGTTTGACTCAACATTTATGATTAATACCGCCAGGGAATGGAATAGACTGCCAGCTCTCCTGTTTGCTAAGAGATAAAATATAAAGCTTTTCAAGATCAGAATGATATGATCTTTTAGATCTGGGTGTTTCATCTTCACAACATCGCTTACCTACCATCATGCGAGTTGGTTGATAAGCGCGGACTTATTAGCGATAAAAGAACTTTCAATTCAGAAGTATAGCTTAGCTAGCGCTCTCCCGACCTCCTAGGACAGCGTCATAATACAAAGCCACCGCTCAGTTATTGAGTTTGTTTAGTCAACTACTCTATTTATGGTAAACTGATATTGTTACCGTACTACTGAATTATAATATTAACTGTCGATGCCGCGACGTTGGGATACAATGCTAATATACGCCCTATTTGGACACAGGAAGAAACGTTGTAGGACTTAGTAAGAAAGGAATAACACAAATAAATAATTAGTGCCTATTTATTATAAAGCACTGAGGTTAATCTAAATACCAAAGGGCATTTTCATGTGCATTTCACTTACACGTGTGTATAACAGAAAATAAAGAGCTATATTTAAAAGCCAAATCAAACAACAATGCAAACATTGTTTTGCTTATTAAGGATTTTTTTTTCACCTAGGCGTATAAAAATATCCTTAAAACCTATTTTCAGACGTATCAAAAATACACAAAGCACACAATAATACTCAATTACTATTCCCGAAAAATCGCAATACCGACTTTCACCGTGTACAAAATTCGAATAGTTTGCACAAAACGGTGTGACATCCATGTACATTATTGTTGATTTATCAAAAACGGCTCAGCCGATTTCAATAAAATTTAGACAATTTTATCATGTCCTTTTGAGCTATGAAAATTTTGTAAATTGGTTCACAATTCGCGGAAATATCGATGAAAAAATACATACAGACGAAAATAGTACCTCTTCCTTTTTGGAAGTCGGTAAAAATTTATTGGTCAAGCCGTTTCGCATATAACAAACACTATGACCCGAGATTTTAATATATTAAAATGATATAATTGATCGAATTTAATATTGAAAATATATAATTAAAAGTAAGTTTGTATAGATGAAGACCTCTGATATGGCAAAACGATTAGAACAACCGGGACCTACGATTTAACGTGCCATCCGAGCCACGGTAGCGCTCAGTTGAACCGAACGTTGCTTAACTTTAATGATCGCTGATAGCGTACAATATAATCAAAAGTTTGTCATCATTAGTAGCACTAACAGTCCCTATTGGGGGGCGGTTGTTCTCCCCCCTCATTACGGTAACCAGAAAAAAGCGTCTCTAATCAGACCCATCACGTTAGGTAATGAATTGGCTGCAATTAGTGATGTAAAGGTCACGCCGTCGGTTACATTTGCATGTCACATGTAAATAACTACGTGCATTTGTTTAATAAGTGAGAAAAAAACCCTTCTCTATGTCTGAAATATCGTCGTAGTATCAACTGTTAATAGTAGTGCATTGAACATAGGGCCACCCCCAAAAAGTGACTGGGTTACTTTGACCCTGTTGCAGATTGGTAAATTCCATCGACTTGGCATTTTTTCTTTCCTAAATTGATAGTAAATTCACACATACGCCTTTGGAAATCTTTTCCTGACATTTGCAGGTTTCTTTATGGTTTTCTTTCTTAAAAGTTAGTGGTATGAAAATCCACACATCCCTACATTCTAAAGAACTAAATGGTACAGTAGCGCACAGAAATAACGTAGTTTAAATAGATATTTTAGGTATTTTAAATATTTATATCAGTTTTTATTAGTATGTATGTTTATGATGTATAATCTAATTTATATTTTATTTAATGCGCACCCCGTTCATTATTTATACGCTTTCTGTCCTCTCCATCCTAAGGTTGCCTGGCAGAGATCGCTATCAGCGATAAGGCCGCCCATTGTTACACTGTTTATGTTTATTTGTTTCTTCTTTGTGTTTATTTCTTGGTGTGCAATAAAGAGTTTATCTATCTATTTCTTAGCGGTCGCCAAAGTTAATCAACATTATCACGGTCATTGGATGGGTACGCAGGTAACATTTGTAACTAACCGTTTAGCCATGTCAGATGCACTGCTTCAGGCAGGTTGAAAACTCTGACACCAAAGCAAGCCATACAGTCTAAATGAACTTCCTTACCTATGTTACAGGACTCAGGACCGATATTTGACCTAAAGACCTCAAGATTCGAATTTTATGTGAAACATAAGGCGACCATTATTCTGACATAACCCATAAAATGTTTAACTATCACGTAATTTCAACGAGAATGAAACGTTACTACACGAACTAAAACAATAGATAACAATTTAGTGAAAAATCCCGCATTCTAAATTCCAATTTCGAAACGGCGAAGAGATTCGACCGCGTTATCGACAGCGCGTCACCCGTCAAACTTGACAGTTGCGCTGTCAAAATCAGCTGACAAGAATGACGAGCTGTCAAACGCCGGCGCGTTCTAAATTTAAATAGAGAGATTGGCAGTGAGGCGATATGGCAGCAGACGTCACGCTTTCAGCCGCTGCGATGTGTGGAAAACTGGAATGCCAGAATAAAATGATTTCATTTTGAAGCATTTTTTCAGTAGTTTGACTTTCTGTGGGAGATTGTTTTACTATATAGTTGTAGATTTTTTTTTGCTTCTAGGTAACGAAATTAGCATTTTTTTTTTGCCTGATAGCAAGTAAGGGGGGTATGTATAGGCAGAATCATCCAACTTGCCAGTTGTGATGTTAGCGACAAGCTGCAGATAACCCAATCCGTGAGCTGTAGCTGTTGTGAGCTTTAGTCAGGGTTGGGTCGGGCTATCCGCAGTTGTAGCTAACATCACAGCCGCCAAGTTGTATGATTCGGCCTATAAGCAGTTGGTACCATTATTTTTCGCTTGATGTGTGATAATTATTTTTTGAAAAAAATAGCATGACCGACTTCACCCGTGTACAGAATCATTACATAGTATATAACAAAGTCGCTTTCCGCTGTCTGTCACAATGTATGCTTATATCTTTAAAACTACGCAACGAATTTTGATGCAGTTTGTTTTAATAGATAGAGTAATTCAAGAGAAATGTTCATATTATGTATAATAAACCTGTGCGAAGCCGGGGCGCATCGCTAGAACGCAAATATTATGCACGGATCGATGTAACATTTTTCACACTATTGTTGATTTATCAAAAATGGCTGAGCCAATTTCGATAAAATTTAAATGGGACCAATTTCAAAGTATATTCTTTCGAATAAAAAAATTATTTAAATCGATCTACTATGAAAAAAGTTATGCGTGGTTATACATAAAAAAAATATACGCGTCGAATTGTATACCTCCTCCGGTGGTTCGTCGGTCAAAAAATTATTGGTTATTATTACATAATTACATAATATAAACATTTCTCTTGAATTATTCTATCTATTAAAACAAACTGCATCAACATCAGTTGCGTAGTTTTAAAGATATAAGCATACATGGGTACAGACAGCGGAAAGCGACTTTGTTTTATACTATGTAATGATTCTGAACACGGGTGATGTCGGTCATGCTAATTTTTGCAAAAAATGATCTTGTGTACAATTTTACTCTCTAACGATGATTTTCTCAATAGCTATCATATGGATGCTTCGACACTCGATTCTTTAGATTTAAATAGTCTTATTATCTCAATGGCATTCTAAGGCGAATTGCCACTTGCTCGTCCAAAAACCTGTCACATCACATACCAAATCGTTCAAATGGGCGTCGTGCTTTAGGTTCTTTAGTTTTATCTGCGCCCTGACCAAAGATTGTCCCTTTATCTCCAATTCCAATCAAGAAAGAACCATAGCGGAGCGGTTAAGGGGACGTCAGGTGGCCAGTGCAGGTACAGTGGTCAGCGACAGCGCCTTAAGTAAAGAACAAAACGACACAATGTTGATGTAGATTTACGCGACTCTCCGTGCTCTACTGCCCTGCCTTGGGAAATGTGTAGAGTAGACATTACGATACAATATTTATCGTAATGTCGACTCTACACGCTAATATAATATCGATGGCGTATGTGAATCCACCAACCCGCACTGGGCCAGCGTGGTGGATATGGCCCAATCACCCTTCGTTGGTAGGCCTACGTCCTGCAGTGGACAGTAGGTAAGGTAAGGCTGGTACAGTACAGTCCATTCAGAATTTAAGAACGTATGTAGCTCATGTCGGTGGAGTAACTTCCACTTTTCGCGGGCCTCGGCCAGTGTCTTCTTCCTGAACGACATGACATCTACCTATGATTCTAATAATAACCTTAATAGGCGAAGGCAACGGACTTAGTTTTTGGATCAAATTTTAATCTGATCTAAAAACTAAGAGCCTCCTCTCTTTCCGTTTACTTTGTAAAATATAGATGAAAAGTACCTATACACCTATTCTTTCAACACTAGACTAAGTTCTCAACGCTGAAAGTTGGTAAAAGACCCTAGAAAGACTAAGGCGTGCGTGAGCGTCAAAGTATGACCTAACTTAATTGGTAAAGGATCGAGACGGAAACCCGGGTATCAGTTTAAGTAGGTTCAAATTCGGCAGTCAAGACATTTTTTCTTCGATTTTTTTTCAAAGTATCTCTTGAAAAAGTAGCACATAGTGATTCTCCACAGTTTTTGTCCACCATTATGAGACAGGATCGCGGCTGCAGATACCTCGGCAGACGGTTTGCGCCTTTTTGTCCGCTTTTTGTTTCGTGTCTACATACGTAGGTATCTGCGCTAATCCAGCCAGCGACCGGTTCCTGCCTTCATTACTTGTATGGTGAGGTATGTACACCAACTACTCTTTAAAATCTTTGACACGATTAAAAACGATACAGAACTGCAGGCATAGGCCTAATAGTAGGTACAAGTCAGGGGATATGAAGTTAGCTACAGGCTGCGTGAAACCCATCAATGTGAAACCTTGGTGTGAGCTTCAGTTAGTATTGAATATGGGCAGCTAGTAGCTAACTTCACATCCGCCAACTTGTATGATACGTGTACAGTAGACTATTGTCCCGTACCTAGCCGCCTACTAAATGTACACAAAAAACCCCAGGGGCTCTATTATTGTATCATTAGAACAGCTGAACCTATGCGTGCGGTCACGAAATTGAGTAAGAGCAGGAAGCGAAAACATCTCGTGTTCCAGTGCGATTGTGAAGTCACTAGTTTGTGTAAATATCAGTGCCAGTGTGAAGTGTTTGTGCGAACCAATTGTGTCGTGTGTACTGTGATTTTGTGCAATAAAGTGCAAAGTGCAGCAGGAGCTAGCAATGAAATTATGTGCTTGTGCGTACGAGAGAACATGCGATCCTCTGCGAGTGTTCGAAATAATTCTAACCTTTCAAATAGAGCGCTCTGAACCTATCGCCCCCACGCCGAAAAAGAATGGTCAGAATAACAAAAACAGCATAATTTCAGTACAGCTGTATAAGAAAAGGAAAAATATAATATGTAAAGATATATCAATATGTATAGAGTTCAAAATCGCCAACTCCATCGATAAACCCCCGTACAAAAATAGCTCTTCATAAAAATATCCAAGTAAATCGATTACGACTAACTCCAACTAAAAATAAGCGTGAATTTACATAAACATTGAGGCAGTGAAGTAAAACAACGAAATATTAGCACTAATTACAGCAGCAACATTACGCGAGGACACTAAGTAGACAGGCCGATAGCCACCTGCCCATTGGCTCATTACAGAATTTCATGCTCACACGCATCGGAGTACCATTTTTGAATTTAAAACGCATTTCGTCGCTATCTGTCATCGCGGGCGGACGCATATTGGCTCGTCGATTAAATCTGCCAGTGCGGTGGTCATTAAAATAAAGGGCCTGAAGACGTGATAGCAGCGAATTAAAGTGCAGGTTACAGGTGTATGGATTTGTATGGTATCGTGTTAATTGAATATCATAATTTGTAGTACATTCTGAAGTTATATTTCCGATACTTTGTTACAATGTTTTGATATATTTCGTAAATGTCCTTAAAAGAACTGGCACTCTATGAGAAGTACCTATTGAGTAGATACCAAAGTGTGTCAGTGAAATGAGTGTGTGCATAACATAAACTTGTAATTGACTCTATCTTGCTACTTAGTTACCTATTATTACGAAACTTTTCTACGATTTTGGTAGTCACCTTACTGTCCTAGAAAAGGAAAACCCCTTTTTTGAGATTGAATATTTTTTTTCTAAATTAGACTATGTCTTGTCTCATAAGTCTTATAGGTACTTGGACAAAAAATCGGAAGTAGGTAAGTACCTACAATACTTTTTCTCAGTTTGTAGCTATATAGCGTATTTATATAATAAATGATTATTTATACAATCATTTGTATAATCGTTTGTACAACGAGCAGATATGAATACTGCAGTTGAAAAACACAGAACTTACCATCAAATGCATATATACCTTACTTACCTTTTAATTCTGAATGCAAGTTGCTTCCTCTCTCTCCAACATATTATGACGTCCTATGGATAATGGATTACCTTCAAATAAACATTAAAATCGCCTAAAACATTTCCATAACTATCGTCAATCATTTCAACTTATCTAATACATAAGTACCATTCTTCCTTTGCATAACATCTCTACAAATAGGTTTATCGTATTTTAGGGCCGAAGTGGGCCTTCGATGGGCCTTAATAGGGCGGTAATAGGGCGTTAAGGGCAGAACGCGTGTAAGCCGCGTAAAGGGCCTAATTACCGTTTAGTAACGCTGGCTGTTAAGTTTTAGCTTAATGTTGGAAACGGGGAATAGCTCGAGGGCTATAAAATGTTTCCATTTTTGTTGGACAATACCCACTGACAGATGATATACCTATAACAGCGAAGTAAATTTAGCTAGATTTAAGCCATGTATTCACTGAGCAACATAGTTTCGGATACACAGTTTCTGAAACACTACGTCAGGGAGCACCGAAACATACCGATAAACACGTAGTGTTTATAGAAAGAAAAATAATAGTCTCTGAAATATTATTTTTTGTTTCAGAATTACGTAGATTTGGTTTCTGATACAGAGTTTATAAACAATTGTTGCTCAATGAAATGATTTTTATCGTGCTTCACACACTAGGAGTATAGAAACTTTCTTTTTGTGATAACCATTTCAAAAATTAACGCGTTCGCAGGATTTGTACCTGCATCTTTCTGGGATTCCGGCCCAGATGCTTTGTCCAATTAAACTAAATATAATAGGTATGTATATTGTATATATAATGAAACTTGTTGTGTAATATGCAATACTTAGGCTATTTTAATAATTAAATTTACTTGTGATAGCTAGGTTCAAATACATATTACTATTAAGGTATGTTCAGTACTTATGTTTGCGTTCGTAAGATAAATAGGTATATTTTACTAAGGTAAGCAGGTAAGGTAAGTAATAATTATGGTTTGTTTTGTTTGAGTGTATATGCAAGTGATGTACCTGTCTCATGATTAGATATAGCACAACACATTATTTACACTTTGTAACAAAATTCTTAATTCAATCAAGATTTCAGATAATTTTTGTATACGCAGATATAAGTTTAATAATTTCGTACATAATTTCAATTAGGTAACAATAATAATTTAATTTAAAATTGCGACAGATGTCCCAAAAACTTTCTATAATTCTAGCTTTCCAGTTTCCTGAGAGCTAATCTAAAGCTTTTTAAGACCAAAGTAAATAGGTATCTTCTAGGTCTGCATGCTTCATCTTCGACCACATCGTCGCTTACCATCAGGCGAGTTGGTGGTCAAGCGCGGACTTATTCGCGATAAAAAAACCTATTAATTTATTTTATAACGTGGTCTCTCACTGTGGGCCTTATTAGTAAGCTCCAAGTAGCCCATCGAGCTATGGAGAGTGAGAGGGCTATGCTCGGAGTCTCTCTGCAGGATCGAATCAGGAATGAGGAGATCCGTAGAAGAAAAAAAGTTACTGACATAGCCCAACGGATTAGTAAGTTGAAATGGCAATGGGCAGGGAACATAGCGCGGAGGACTGATGAGGTGGAGTCGAAAAGTTCTCGAGTGGAGACCACGTACCGGCAAGCGCAGCGTAGGACGTCCACCCACAAGGTGGAAGGATGACCTCATTAATACCGCAGGATCGCGCTGGATGCAAGCCGCAATCGGTCTTATTGGAGATGCATAGGGGAGGCCTATGTCCAGCAGTGGACGTCCTCTGGCTGACGGATGGATGATTTTATACCTTCTTGACCAAGTTAAAAAGCATTTTCACGTTCTTGCTTTTTTTCCTCTCACTCTCTCTTTCTTTCAGGAATACCTCGATTTGCTATCACAAATCCAGTAGTCAGATGGGCGCATTACTCATCAATCCGCTTTCTCAGAATATCTGCATATCAACTTGGAGAATATTCGACCTTCCGCTTATCAGTCCTCCGCGATGTCAGTCCGCCTGATATGTCAATCAAGCCATCAATCAATGAGAAATCTGACGTGGATTGATCTGATACGGGACTGACAGAAAAATCTAGCTCGCTGATACAGGCTGACTGCACTTGAACTGAATTCTGTTATGTTATGTAGAGCAGCAAATAATAAATACCTTGGGTCATACAATAATTATTTTCCGCCAAAAATGGCACTACCGACTGCAACTGTACCTATACAGAATGTAAATAGTTTGCACGAATCAATATATTATTAATATCATCGAAGTATTAATTTTCACATTGTTGTTGATTTTTCAAAAACGACTCGGCCTATTTCGATAAAATTTAAACAGATCTGAAGTATGGTCTACCAAACAAAAAAAACCGGACAAGTACAAGTCAGGCTCGCACACCGAGGGTTCCGTACAAATCCTGTATGTAACCTGTATTTCACAAAATTGTAATATTGAAATCTCTATAGGATAAATAAATAATTATTGAAATTTTATTTTTTACTTTTCTCGTCATACATCGTAAATTACATACACATTGTAAACATGTTTTAGCATGTGCTAATGAAGCTCTTTCATATGATATCCCACATGATACGACTTATTCACTTTTGATTTTGAATTTTGGGTCAAAATTGTTTGTATTTAGGCCCTATTTTTTGTGATTTAATTAGAAATGTACAGTTTTCAGATTTATTCCTATATGTGTACTCTAAGACAACGCTTCTTGCCGAATTTCATAGTTCTAGGTCAACTGGAAGTACCCTGTAGTTTTGATTTTTGTGAGTGTCGAAATATGCTGTTTTTACGACATAAACGGCTCTTACTTTTTTAAACGGTAACTGAGAAGTTTTTCTTTTACATAACTGCAAGAGATCTTAGATATACGTTTACAGTTTAAATTTCAACTCGATATCTTTACGCGTTCCCGAGATAAAGAGTCTTAACATACACACAGACGGACAAACGGACAACAAAGTGATCCTATAAGGGTTCCGTTTTTTTTCCTTTTGAGGTACGGAACCCTAAAAACAATCATCAAAATCAGTTCATAAATAACTGGTGAAGTAATCTCGTAACATGCATACAAAAAGTAATATTAAAGATGAATTATTGTCGTTACATTCGATATTATCATGGATCTGTGGTTACAATCATTAAATTATTAATTTATCTAAATCAAATTGTCAGAATTTAAACGTTATTTCTTTCCATTCTTCTTCGTCTATGACATAAGAACATCACAGAATCATAGACTAACAATAAGAATTATAGAGTTGTCAAAACTTGTTTCTATAAAGTGGTATCAACATCAATAAACTAAACGAAGCAAATTGCCATTAGCAACTTATCCTTTAGCCCCATAAAATCCATAAGATACAAATTCGCCAAGTTTTCTAATCCGACTGCAACGAGTCCAAAAATGCACGAAACACTCGGCTTGGTGTTGCCAATTTATTAAAAGTTTCCGTTGATGAGCTCACCTTATTCCTTATTTGTCGGGAATTCGGGCGTGGCTGGCAACACTAACAACGCTGAGTAGGTAACAGAGAAACAATTTCAGAATAACAGTTTTTTGTTCTTGGTATTAGATGCAAGCTCCTGCAACAATAGTAAGCTTTTTTGCGAAATATAATTAATTCATAACTTTGTGAGATAAATGTAAGTGTGATGTAATCTCGTTTTCGTCTCAATAAAATAATTTGAATTTTATTTTGAATCCAGAGCGAAGTGAGGGATTCTATAGTAAAATCCTGAACGTGGCGAGGGATTCAAAGTAAGTACGTCGCCCGAGCCATAAATATATTTTGCGCCCGAGTGGTTGCGCACTCTACTTTTTATCACCTCTATGAGAAAATAAAAGGCACCTCATTTTTTATTGTACCTAATATTATTATCTAATAAAACGTAGAGTAACAACTAAATTGAAATTAAATGGTATCTAATAAATCTTATAATAAAACAAATGAAAACTTATATTTACATTCTTTTCATTCATTTTCTTGGCGCTGAACACTAACATTACAAATACTTCCAAATTCAAAGATCATTCCGTCGCACTTATTTGTTCCAAATTCAAAAAGTGCGCGGCAAAGATAATTCCGGGTTCCATATAGAAAACACCACCTTTTGGGCGCACTTAAAGGCGAACCAAGTAGTCCTTTTCGATTAGATGTGATGAAAAATTTATATCTAGCGACATGATGATTGCGTGTCGTCAGAAAACTACATTAAAATGCGTTCATTAGGTACAATAAATACCTACCTACTAACACATGTAGTTAGTAGGTAGGTATTTATTGTACTTAATGAACGCATTTTAATGTAGTTTACTTATCTTGATTGTAGGTATGTTTTTTCATTCATCCGTCAGCCGTAGAACGTCCACAGCTCGATATTCTTATGGGCCTTCTCTATGGATTGCCAATACGGCCGGAAGGAAGCAGCCTGCATTCAGCGAGTTTTTGCGATGTTGATTAAGTATATCGTGAGTCGGTCGACGTCTTGCGCAGCGCTTGCTGATACGTGGTTTTTCAAACACATAGATAAATCATTTTAATCTACTGAAAACAGAGTACTATGGAGAAGGCTAAGCTCGGAGTCCCTCTGCGAGATCGAATCAGATATGAGCGATTCGTAGAAAAATTAATGTGACAGACACAGCCCAGCCGATTGGCCAGTAGAAATAGCAGTAAGATGGGCTGATGTCCGATGTGGTCGAAAAGTTCTCGAGTGGAGACCACGTATTGTCAAGCGCAAACGCATCGTATGACCAAAAGAACTCATTAAGATCCCAGGATCGCGCTGAATGCAATCCACTACCTACCGATCTTGTTGGAGATCTATAGAGTAAGCCTATGTCCATCAGTGGACGTTTTGTGGCTGATGGATGGTTAAGTATTACTCTAGGGTACTTTACTGTACCATCCTTTTAATAGTCCACTGCAGGACGTAGGCCTACCCACGAAGGGTGATTGGGCAATATCTACCACGCTGGCCCAGTGCGGGTTGGTGGATTCACATACGCATCGAATTCCTTTTACGGACGTATGTAGGTTGCCTCACGATGTTTTCCTTCAGCGAAAAGCCAGTGGTGTAAAATTCCGTACATTCCAAAGAACTCAACTCAACAAAGAAGAAGAAAAAAGAAGAAAGTACGGGACCGGGGATTTGAACCCACGACGTCCCGATTGTAAGGCGGGTGTCACTACCTCTTGACCACCACGGCTATAATGTATTTTACTCTAGGGTAAAATACACTTATTTCCCAAAAGTGATATCTCTGTGAAGATCCCCTGCTCGGTGCTAACGGCGCGACAACGAGCCAAGTTAGATTGCCAGCTATAACACTGCTCCTTCAATCTACGGAGATGAGAGGTGTTTTCCTCTCCCCCCTCCTTTTTGACGTTGATAATCTAATTTGCGCCGTACATTTTATTAATAAATAAGGAGCCGAATGAGCTTAGTTGGAACGAGTTTTTTTAAGATTTGCTCGACGTTGGTAGTTTTGAGTTGGGAGCTTAATTTTGTTTCTGTGGCTGTTGTTGGTGTTACAAAGTGAAGTTTACAACCGACATCAAAGAAAGGGAAGGTTTTCAGTAAAATAGTGTTTTTAGGGTTCCGTACCTCAAACGAAAAAAAATGGAACCCTTATAGGATCACTTTGTTGTCCGTCTGTCCGTCTGTGTGTATGTCAAGACTCTTTATCTCGGGAACGCGTAAAGATATCGAGTTGAAATTTAAACTGTATACGTATATTTATGGTATCTTGCAATTACGTAAAAGAAAAACTTCTCAGTTATCGTCTAAAAAGTTAGTGCCGTTTATGTCGTAAAAAACCGCATATTTCGACACTCACAAAAATCAAAATTTACAGGGTACTTCCCGTTGCCATAGAACTATGAAATTTGACGAGAAGCATTGTCTCAGAATACACCTATAGGAATAAATCTGAAACTGTACATTTTTATTTATATCACAAAAAAATAGGGCCTCAAAATTCACAAAAAATAGGTTCAAAATTCAAAGTGGGTAAATCGTATCATGTGAGGTATCAAAAAGAACTTCATTAGCACATGCTAAAACAGGTATTGAATTTTTTTAACACTGTGTAATTTTCGAAATATGACGAGAAAAGTGAAAAAAAATTCTTTGTCGATGGTTATAGTATAGAGATCTTAACAACTTACTTTATAATTTTGTGAATTTTTCTGGATTTTACGGAACCCTCGATGTGCGAGCCTGACTCGCACTTGTCCGGTTTTTTCGATACAGGTTCAGGTTAGTGCGGGAACCGCTGTTAATTGATCCATTTTTAATAAATAATTATTAATTCAGGTTGGTACATAAAAAAACTTATGAACATGAGTTTTCTCGTAATGAAATTTCTCATGTACCTAGTACCTAGCTAAAACTGGAACTAAACTGTTAAAAAATATTTTCATAATTTTGTGTATGTGTTAAGGGGCTACTAAGCACACTGTTGAGTACAAATATTTCTGTGACTGGAACAGTGGTCTTAGTATAAGTTTGAAAATTAAATGGTAACTATTTTAATTTATCAGTTTCATAAGGCTCTATGCATATTAAATAAATTGCAAGTCCCGGTTGTTTTAACCGTTTAGCCATATCAGAGGCCTACATGCGGCATAAATACTCTGACACCAGGGATAGCCACGCGGCCAATACGAAGTCACTTGCTTACTTAATATGATAGCCCTCCTTTTTTACTCGCCGTAGTCGGGTAAAAGTACCTAAATACTTCTGAAGTAAAAATGTTTGTTGGCATTCCGTTAGTTTCGATACGGGTGGCGCCATCTATCCAACGGCGTTTGAACACAACTTGAAACGAAAGGTGAACAGTAACTGAAAGTATAAAAAATAAAATAAGAACATTATAAAGCTGTAAAATATACAAAAATAAAGTATTCCGGAGATTATAAATTTAAAAAATAACGGAAACTATTTGGTTAAACATAATTATAGGTAAATATATATATAAAATAGAAGATATTGACATTGACTTCAACTTATGAATAAAATAGAGATAGTCATACTCTACATTTTACTACCTATGTGATGTTTGGCAAAGCTCAGGAATTCTCAGAAGTGTATAATTATATAGACTCATCATTATGAACAAATTTTACTGTGGGGCCAACCTTCTAAACACGAAAAATAGATAATCAACATAAGTAAGAATAATTTAGAAGAATATTTGGTATGTAAATTCCGTTAAATTAATTAAAATATGGTATATTTATTTTCATTATTTAATTTAGTATGTTATAAAATATAATATCTTTGATGACGTTTACCGCAAAAACTTTTCCGTTTGGTTTATTAATTATTGATAATATAATTTATTCATTTATTTATACCTAATATTAAGGGAGTTACTAGGTATTGATAGTAAATATTTCTAGTTACATTAATCGTAATCTTTTTAATATCGTCCTGCATTCTGCATAAAATAATACAGTATAATAAGTAACATTTAAAAATAAAAATACAGTAGGGCTGCTGTACTTTGTTGTAGATGGAGTATCTAGATAACAAAATAAAATAACTAATTTGAATAATAAATCCTATAGCATTAAAATACTCACCTGCGTATTTTTTTTCTGCTCCAGACTTCGCACAAACCACTAAGTACTTAGGTCTTAAGCTGTATTTGTAAAACTTTTGTCTCAACATCAAAATATCAATTTGTTTCCACTTACAGGAACAAAGACAATAAATAAATAATGACTCTACCTAAAAATATTTTTATAATCTCTTCAATAAAAACATTTAACACTTCAATAGTTCTATCTCAAAAGTTAGGTCAAAGTCATTTTTGTCAATAAATGGCAAAGTTACGATACCCACATTCAGCCAAGTTCGAAAGTCATTCGATTTTCAAATCGCATAGCGCGCGTTCCACTGACGCGCCGCGAGCGTGTACTGAGCATGCAATGCATATCAAAATAATGCTCGACTTCGTAGGGCGGGACTAGTCCGCTTCGGAAAGGTTCGGCTAACTTCGGGGCATTCGGAATCCGAACGCAGTATGGCCGTCCGACGTTGAACTGAGTCACAACGCTGTTACGTTGTTATTTTATTTTGTGAGTGATTTCTCGTCAATTGTAATAGTGGTAAGTGTTAAAATCTAGCATCTCTTGTGTAAATTGCAGGATTAACATGTAGTTTCCTTGTAAATTTTGGTAGATAATCAATTTCGACGTTGAATGTGATTGTGTTATTGTTAACAAGTAGTCTGTACTTTATACGTTAAGTCTGAAAGAACCTTACATTTTCAACACAACCTGACAACCTTGGTATTGAATTTAATATGAAAATAATTTACAACAGTCATGCTTTCTTTTTGTTCAATATAAAAATGTTATTTTTATTATTTTGTAAACATAACCTCAAATGTGTTATATTTCAAGTTGTGTTTCGGTCGCCAGTAGGTGGCGCTAAAATAAATCAAGGTCCCCAGATGCGCGCTAAAAATTATGCCGTTGCGGAAAAATTAGGAACTACAAATAAATTGTAATTATGTATTAGCTATGATTCGTTATCTACTCTACTTAGCGAATGTATTATTTTATATAATACCTACTGCACGAATGGAATAAAACCACCACGAAATTAATCTTATTTTTTTAACTGTTGGCAAATGTGTGGAAATCAGAATAATTTGTCACTGTTATTCAAAACTATTGTCGCCTTTTATAATTCGAAGTAGGGCTGGAAAAAAATATATCTAATTTTTTTCTTGTAATGTTTATACTGCAATATTTCTTCGTTTAAAATACTCGCTTGCTTTTTTGGTGCCACGTAGCTGTAGCCAACTAAATAAAACAAACAGGCACTTGGTCCTGAAAACTCGTAAAAAATGAATTCGTCCGAAGTGTCACCTCTTTTCTTGAGCGTGACATGGAACTATGGTGTATTCTGTGGCGGCCCGCGAGATGTGTAGTAACTGTTATATAATCTGTGACCGAGCTCTGTTGATCCACTGCGACTCAAGTAGAAAAACTTGAGTCGCAGTGGATCACTTGAAAAACTTTCTAACCTCTTTATTGTAGCGTCGGCAGAGGAAGCATTCTTTTTTGTTCCCAATAATGGCGATTTAATTTTATAAGTTCCACACATTTTGTGTAGTGTCCTGTTCGGGCGCGGACGGAGCACGGATGGGGCCTGAACGAGACACTATGCAAAATGTATGGAACGTGTGCCGCACGTTCTTCGTCCGTGCCCCATCCGGACCCGTCCCGTTTATGTAATCCTGTTCTTATATAAATTATCCCTAAGTCCTCGTTTAACCGCCATCTCGTATAATGATGAATAACAACGATCTGGTCGAAGAAGTGTTCAAAAACGAAGCACGATTGATGAAATTAAATGCCTAAGTTCTTCTGAAATCTGAGTTCTGAATTTTTCATCTCGACTAGGTACGTCACGTTCAAAGAAAACCATTTTTTTTAACCTATCCTGCCCCACTCCTGGGCAAAGGTCTCCCCCATTTCCTTTCATGTGCCGCGATCAATTGCAACGTCTTGCCAACCTCTCAAATGAGTCTAGGCGTCACGCCAGCGCTTCTTGGACCCTCGCCTTTTTTTTCTTTATGAAGAGATATTTTCAGGAGATATCACTAACAGATACTTAGATACACGGGTCAAACTTATAACACCCACGACAAGGACTTTTTATCCAAACATCCATGACCCACCATTTTTCGTTAAAAAATCAAAAATAGAACTAAGAAAGTCGACAACGTTGCAGACAGTACCGTCGTCGTCGGGGGCCTACTTTTGACAGATTTATGGCGTGCGTGGCTGTTACTCGTACGCACCCCCCCGTCCCCGTCGCGTCACGCAGTCACGAAAATTAAAACGTTCCAAATTCAAAAATTCTGGAATCCTTTACGATTGATTTTTTATGATGCACCTGAGATTGCTTGGCTTTGTTTGATTTCTATCCTTAGTAAGATTGCGTTTGACAACATTTTGTTTCATACATATAGTACATACTCTATGTGTTACCGCTTTTCCGTTTCGAAATATGAGTTTATTTCATAATTTAAGTACCTACTTGCGGTAAAATTTTAGTGATGGGCCTAGATTGTCAGGAAAAAATATCGATAAAATTTACCAACTCACTCAAAATGTTCTAACTTAGATGATAGATAATAATTGAGTTTGTATTTTCAAGTTTCAGTGGGTTGAAAATACGTACATAGATGACTGAAATAAATTGATGCAAACCCAATTACGCATAGGCCGGGCGGCTAGCCCTGGTGTCAGAGCTTAGCCGCCTGAAGACCACTGACGTGGCTAATCGGATAATACAACCGGGGTCAACAAATTAACGTGTCATCCGAGCCACAGTAGCGTTCAGTTGTAAATGCTACCCGCGGCCACCCATCCGAAGTCTGACGTGCCGAACGTTGCTTTGGTGATCGCTAACAGACACCAATAAAACTATACGCGCTAACCTACTGAAATAAATCACAGTTACTTACACACATTCAAAAAACTAGTCTACATCGATGTTACACTGTTTCGTCACCATCCTCTTCGCAACGTTCATGCTTTTGTTGGGATCCCTTAAAAAAATAAAATATTCTAATTTTAATAAACCGACTATTGTGAAAGATTTATGGCACTAAGTAATGCTAACCATGACGCATTTCTCCCGCAGTCGAAAAAGTATAATTTACGGTCACTCAAACAATGGCAGCAATGCATCACTCGTCATAAAGGGAAGATTACGCGACTCTCGACAGATTTACGACTTACGGCCACTTGCATAATAGCACTTAGAAACTTTCGGTTATTCTGTGCACCCCATGCGTAAATAGACTCTGAGGCGAAAGCTTGCACTCGATGCACAAAGTGAAATGGAGTCTGTTGCAAAATTGTATTGTCGTCATCTCTAATTTTTAAGGTGCAACGTATTGTTTGATGCACTTTTTTTAGTTTTTTTTTTGGTAATCACAACATATTTTAAGTAGTTTAGTTTTAATCAATAAATTGTGGGTTTCCAAAGTAGACTGAACCTTATGTATTTTTTGGAAATTAAAATTATTGTAAGGTACATGTATTTTTATTATTATTTGGTGAATTCAAAGATAGATAGAGGGTCAAATAAAGTGCTTATTATGATAACTCATAATCTCTTAACTCATATCTCTTGATGATCGATAGAGTCAAAAAGTTTTTCAGTGGAGACCACGTATCGACAATCTCAGCGTGGAACGTCCATCTACTTCTTAGGTGATCAGATGATTTCATCTAGACCGCAAGATCAAGCATCAAAGAGGCGCAAGCCGCTTCCAACTGGTCTTACAGGTGATCCATAACGGAGGCCTATGTCCAGCAGTGGATGTCTTCTAGCTGATGGGTCGATGGATGATAAAAATAGAAATCATGATATTATAAACCTTGCGTATCATAATATTACCTTATATTTGGTAAAACTTATTATTCTAGGGAGGATAGTTGTTTTTATCCTGAAATAGTAGGTACCTAATAGGTAAGGTCTTTCTTTTAGCAAGATAGAGTAAATTGTAGAGACAAGTTTATGGTTCGTAAGTAGCATTTACCTGAATGATGTATGAGTACGATCCTTATTTCAAACAAGCCGATTTCCGTCGCATATGTCAGTGAATCTTGAATCAACATACAGGCCGTTCCAAAAAACAAACGCGTTAGAATGTTCTATTAAGCTAATTAATAATAAATCAAGAGGCCGGATTATCCGTGACGCGGCGGGACAAATGTTTCCGGTCGCGCACAGGACCGCTTTTATTTATTTTTATTATTTTTATTTACGAAATAAAAATTTATGGCCGCCGAGACCGCCTTCCGAGAGATTTAGCGAGTGTGTCATAGACTCGGGAGCTGAAAACTCGATCTGTGTTGAATTATGTACGCGTTTAATGGTTCCGCGGTTTGTCCGAAAAGGGAACCCTAATGTATTGGCAGGATTGTGTTTTTATGATTTAAATTCATATTATTGGCAGAGACAAGTGGATTTAGGGATGTACAACAATAAATTTCGACATTTTTTCATTATGTACATGCCATTATACGTTGCCCACTGATAAAAATGACATCCGATTTATTTTTTGTTCCATTGACTCGGTTGTTTGTTTACTGAAGGGGGTAAAAAAGAGAATTATGACAGTGTTTGTATAACACTTTTACGTAGTAAACTAATGAATTTGTTGAAATATTTACATCATTAAGCAAAACACACTAAGGTATAAAATTTCTGTTGCAAACCTAAACTGAAACCAATTGCCTTCATTATAAATGCTCGTTCACATTGTGATGCCATTTGCAATTACATTGATAATTTCATCTAACTTAACATAAGATGATTATTATCTAGCAAAACGAATGTTGTGCTATAAATTAATTACATTGAACATAATAAATGCTATTAAACTTATTTCTATCAATACAAAGTTTGTGGAATTGAGTTTTGCGCGTCATTAATACTTAGATGACGCTGATACGCAGCACAATCGCATTATTAAAGAGAGAAAGAAGCAGAAACCGCACTATCTCTCTCAATTTATCTGCAGCCGGCTAGCGAACAGACAAACATTACAAAGCTCGCTTTATAAGTATTAAAGGTTTACAAGCCGCGGTACAAATTTAGTTATCCACCCACTCCGGCCGCTCGATTATTTATAATAAAAAACCCTTTTTATCCCATTTTGTTTTCGATTCAACATAAATAAGATATGTTATTTAAAGCCAATATATCACTTGACAGGTGGTAGGCAGTAGACTCTGTATTTTCACACGCTGATTGATACTTAATTACATTGAAAATAAAGGTGGTATTTGAGTGCTATGGTATAGAGGTAGTCAGGATGGAACGGACGGCTCATAAGATTTATACATATATCAAAGTAAGGCTTTGTGTGAATGTAGTGAGAGATTTTAATCAACGTCTGAATGCAGCCGAGTACGGGTTCTGTTCCCGGATCATGCACGAGGCTGATGCCAGCAATTAATATGGAACGATTAATTAATGCGATTCCAATGTTAAAGTGTCGTACAGGTATAAATGGCTCTTTAAGACGATAACGTATTTCAGGAAATTGAAATAAAACTATCAACGAAACATGCCGTGCGACTCGTCGGACAAGATAATAAAATCACGCTGTATCAGTAGTTGAGTAGGTACCTGTATCTGTATCTATGTTACATTATAAATTTATAATAAATCTTTTATATGCTACTGCCAAATAGACAAACAAAATGTGCGAGATAGATAAAACGCAAATAGATACAAAAGCAAAATAATGTTATTCCGTAGAATGCATTGTTCTTGTACTACTAGCGCCACCTGTCGAGAATCTTGGCAGCTACTTAACAGTTAGTAGAAAATTCAAATCTCGAAAGAAAAGTTGAGAACTATCCGGTTGACGTTAAGCAAGATTTTTGGGAAAAATAAATGATGTAATTATTTGAAATTGGAATGATGAAATAGTGATGAGTGGTGTCAGGCGATGTGATGCTCAGGCAGCTAGTGAGGCGCGTTGCGTCGGCGGCTGGCGATGGCGGCGGCGCTAATCGATGCGCGCCACTGCGCTGTCTTCCGACGACGGCCATTACGCACCTTTATGGCCACCCGGGTCCCCCGCGCCGCTCCAAGGCGGCACATGACGAATCAATATGCCGCCAACCGACTCAACACTTATTTATTTGACACGATTTATTAGCCGAATGCCTGTAAACTTTTATGCCCCTCTGTTCTTTCTCCCCACGCGGGGGATGCTTTATGATGGACACGGCACAGATAAAATTCTATGTTTCTGCTATCGTCCGCATTTATTGGCGATCGTAACAGATGGCTCGTCATACGGCGCGGAGAGCTGCTGTAGGTGGCGAGGGCGATAACAATTTCTTTTTACAATTTCGCTTCATTAATTACCGTTTTATTTCGCGGGCAGTGCAATTAGCATTAGTTACTTTTTTACCGTCGCAAGCGACTGCGGCGGGAGACAAAATGTCCCCAGGAAATGTGTAATTTTTTCACAAATATTGCGGAAGGAAGGCGGGCGCTTCCTCTGGCCTGTTTAGATGGTTTTTATGCTAATCGCGGAGATTTGCTGGGTTTTCTTTTAGCACGACAATTATTCACGGTTTGTGGTCGCGGCTCGCCCTTTAAGAAATTAGCGGTTGGAGCCCTGGGGCCGCAGGCTCTAAATAAACTGGGTTAAGTACAGTTACGTTGCGCAGAGCTCTCGTCAAATCTTCATGAATGACGGTGCGCGGCCAGGAAGCTATCTTTCGCCGCGTATTATGGCTCCATATCTCTCGGGAAAGTTTCGGGTATCTTTGAAATTTCGAACAGACCGGAACCGAGATAGAGTTGGGGACTTCATCATACTTTAACGATTATTCTATCTTAGTCAGTAATATCTATTAGATTAGATCTGTGTTTTGATTCTTCCAATGTGTTTATAAAATCTCTTAAAGAATTTACTATAGCAACAACGACTACTTTTAAAGTCCTCACGAATATTAACAAGCAAAGATGGCCACTGTAACGTTTAATGGTCACTACACATGTAGATATGCAAACTTTTATTAGTAAGCAAGAGAGCTAACGACTCCTCTATAAATTAATTTACCTATTAAGTCTACCCTCCTCAGCGGAAGCACAGTTGATTATAATGACGATTGTATGACCTTTAACTTAGGAACACATATTCAAATGTGGTAAATAAGTAGAAATATTGGCAGCGTTAGTGAGTCATGGCACGACACCTTATGCATTAAAGATTTTTTTGTTCATGATTATTATTAAAGTTGTAGAAGCGGTTGGTTGGACTTGAGTCAACGTGTCCGTTGGAATGTTGTCGATGGTCTTTAAACTTAGGTATAGGTATTTCACAGGAAGCTAATTTAGTGATCTGATTTATATTATTGACAAGGTCTTACCTCTTTGGAATCCTGTATGACTTAATCTAGCGTTCATAATTTCTAACTTGCTATTTTTTCAGGTTGTAAATCCAATCCTCTTAAGACCGCAGAGTGACGAGATTTTTCCCGTTATCTCGCCAAAATTTTGCTGAAGTTTGTTCCTGCTACATAATAAGTTTCTTTGTAAACATCTAAGTTAAGTAGTTACCCCTGATTGGAAACCCGGCTAGAAAAACCCACCGACCAATATTTTAGGCCGACCGCAGAAGTAAACCATTGTGTTTCTCCGACGGACCCAAACGAATTCCAAATTATGGATCTACCCGCGAGCGAAATGAGCGCAAAGTCATTTCGGGAGTTTCTCCCACGTGGAAATATATACGTTATATAATATGAAGGCCTCAGTCGTGTGCATGTAAATGTAAAACAATTTCATCCACGTGAAGGACGGAGGTTCTGAAGCGTTCCGTTTCACACGTCGACGTTGTAACTTAGAACTGGTTCCCACTTTAGCTTTTCCCGAGACGATTTTTTCATCGACGGTTTCGTTTGATGCTATCAGTCGAATATTAGATCTCATTATCAGTAATTAAGTTCTTTGATTTACGATATAATGATTTAACTTACACTGATTAATTGAATTTCGAAGAAAGATATCGTCAAATCGATATCGATCTCTACCAATAAAAACAAACCTTTAGTAAGATTGTCTCACAGATGAGTCACGTCCTCCACATTAATAGACTATCAATTAGTTTCCAAAGATAAACAATCGCGTGACATTTGGCCAAGTGATCAGACCTGGCCTGGCTGGCCAAATGTCGGACGGAGGAAAGTCGTCCCACAATCGGACGTAGTGGGAACGAGCTCCACCGTACTCGAATGCATAACAGACAAACAGGCTAATCCCGGCGTTATCGTAAATTGTCAGTTTATGACGTGCGGAACGGCCGCGGGTGCCGGGCGAAGGGGGAACACTTTTCTAATTTCGCCCCCTGCGCCCGTTTTGATGCGCTAATTCGTGTAAGCAGTTTCTGAACGTGCTTGTTTCGAGTTCACTTCAATTCGCCATGGATCTACGTGCCGCCTCTCACTCCTTACACCCCCGAGATAAGATTTAATTTCGACAAAGCCGACGTGCGCGTCACTTAGCGAGGTTATCGTCGGCTTTTACATAGAGTTGCGCAATTTACATACATTTGTTTGTTCGGTTTTTAAATTGGGGAATTAGCTGTGTTAATCGTGATGTTGTTTTGCTAAGGGCCCTAATTCGGAGTATTATGGGAGTTTTTATTATTTATTTACCGGTGGACGGACGGCGTAGATATTGTTATTAACACGGCATCACGTGCTTATCAAAGCGCGGCACAGCGATGGGATCGCGGCGCGGGCGCATCAGCAATTAATACTCTTCATTTAATCGATTCCTTCAATTATTCCACCTTGATATATGTTAATCCTTTTCTCTGCCTCCCCGGGATATTGTTGGCTATAATTACGTGGGAGGCGACCTCTATTGACAAGTATTGATGTTTTTAATCTGATGTTAGGATAAGACATTAGTATGCGCCCGTCCGTCCGGTTGATTTGTGGCCGGCCGGCTCATTGGCTCGTAATTATTGGATTTCGGCGCGATATTTATTGGCATTTCTTCTCACAGTCGCCTTGATTTATCATTGGGCTGTCATGCGGGAGAATTATTGCGATGCGTGCCCGACGCCCGACGCCCGTCCGCTGAGAGCGAGCGTACCTTAATCGAAGTGTTTTTTTCGTTCATTTATTAAGGGCAAATCCCGAAGGTACATCCAATACGTCATACTTCAATACGTTACGCGTTAGGACACATGATCACCTCCATTAAGGCGCGTCGTCTCCCGACGGATTAGCCGGCGCCGTCGTCACCTCGAGTAATGAGATGGCGAAAATATTGGAAATAGCACGCGACAATAATAACCGTATAATGGGGAACGCGCAGCTGCGACGCCGCCGCCGCGCGCCACCAGGGGCGCCCACGTCGCGAGTTCACCACTGCAATGGCTTGCTTAATTGAATCCATCTAGTTCATAATTACAATATTTACACATCACTTAATTTACTCTGATATCTATTTGTGTAGTTAAGACAAGAGTAAACGGTACTTGGTGGAAATCAACTTTATAACGACATGATAGAGCTCAAATGCTACTGCCATCAAGAGTTATAAATTGAACAAACCAACTTAATTTAACATCTGCATCATTTTTAAATTACCATTTTTGCTAAGTGTTTTATAATATCCAAAGGCGTTTAATATCCAAAGACGGTTGCTTTAAAATAAGATCATATTTATAAGATCAAAGTTAATATGGGCACATTTTGTACCCATAACTGAGATAAAAATTTTACCAAGAGAGTATAAAGTCACTATTATTGTAATTTTATAAAATCTTAACAATTAAAAGACAATCTTGAACTAATATTTTTCTATTGTACTTACTTGTTCTTACTATAAATCTATTTTGATTTATTTTACGTACCTTATTTAGATTAAAAAGAAATAAAACTTTCTGACGTGAATTAAATTATTTATTTATACTTTTATCTTTCTCATTGTTTTGTCGAATATACATGTGGCGCCATCTACCGCTCCCGTTCACAAACTTCCCACAAAAGACTGACATTTTCTCGCAGGCACTTATTATTAAACTAATTGCCAATATAAAACTCCGCATTTTCCTAGCATTTTCCAGCGTCGCCGCGTCGTATTGATGGATTAGCGTCACGCGAGTTTCCTTTAGAACAAACAGTGCACCGAGCTAATATTCCCTTGCCAATCACGTTGCTCAGTCAATTTTCAATTTTCTCCGTTAATAAGCGCGTCAGCTTCGTAAGAACAATGTCGGGGAATGAACTTGATGGCTAGTTATTTTGCTGAGAAATTCTATCGTTAAATGTGACGCTAGGGCCGGTCACGAGATCTGTTTTGAATTTCTTATAGAAATCTGATACGAATTACCAAAACAAAACGTAAATCTTACGATTAATCAGATTACCTACGATATTGATAAAAAATATCGATAGCTGCACGTCACTATTTCGTAGGTATTTTGTCATATACATTCATTAATAGAATAAATTGGCCTGTATTGTTCACATCAAAGCATGTAATGACTAATTTCGACTCTATGCACACAGAGCAGAGTGGCGCAGTGGAAGCGTGCTGGGCCCATAACCCAGAGGTCCGTGGATCGAAACCACGCTCTGCTATAATCTTTTTGCATGTTTATCTTTTACATTTCCTCTTATGTTTTGTACAATAAGTATTTTTTATCCTACGACTGTAACATTTCTTGTATGTATTTCTAATATATTCATTAACTTTGTTATTTAATAATAATAAATGGGTTTTGATTATAAGAATTATGTTTATTTTTATTGCTAGATTTAGGTCCATTTTTGGGTCTTCTAATTACAAGTAGGTAATTAATTAGTTGATCTCATATTAATGGATATTCTTATAAACGCATTGACTTACTTTTGAACCAACGAAAGAGAAGGTGATTCTTTTTTTACCCACAATAAACATACATAAATACATATTAGGTAATTGAGATGGCACTTTTTAGAGTTCCGTACCCAAAGGGTGAAAACGGGACCCTTAAGACTCCGCTGTCTGTCTGGCTGTCTGTCTTCAGGCTGTATCTCATGAATCGTAATAGCTAGAACGTTGAAATTTTCACACATGATGTATTTCTGATGCCGTTATAACAACAAATACTAAAATCAAAAATAAATAAATATTTAAGGGGAGCCCCCTACGACAAACCTGAATTTTTAGCCGTTTTTTTAAATCGATATTAATAACGGTGACAGGCAGATGCTCGAAATATCCACAGAATATTAATATGTATATTCCCTACAAAAATAAATAATTAAATTAAAATAAAATATATTAAGAGGGGCTTCATACTGTACGGAACCATTCGTGCGTGAGTCCGGCTCGTACTTGGCCGATTATTTAAGAATTTAAAAACGTTGCGTACGTTCTTTGTGTCTTTTCCTGCGCAATTAGTCCCGTAGTAGGTATAAGTCTAAGGGGTTTTCTAAATTACAAATCCAATCAATAAAAATCGTTTACCGGGATTCACACTGGAGTAATTTGAAACGGTTACAAATTGGCTCGCAGAAAGCGCCACAGATTGTAAATACATGTAATTAATTTTCGCGAAAAATGGCACCACCGACTTCCACCGTGTACAGAGCCCTTAGTTCAGAGTGCCAAGTGGGAGTTTAGCAAATTAAATCGAATTACTTTTACGTCGCGTTGACCGAGCGCGCCGCGCACACACGCGAGCACATTGACACACACGCTTGAATTAGCCAATCATAGACGTTGCCGCGCTCGTGTTCAATCGGTTTGGCGCTCGTTACATTACCGAAAAAAATACTCACACTTAGCTATTCAGTTTTCTGTACGTGTAACGTGACACAAGATGGCGCTGTGCCATTTCCATAGAATTCACATCAAACGTTAACGCGATCGAGCTCGAGCGAAAATCTCCCACTTAGCCCTCAGGTTTTGCGTAGTTTACTTAAACTTTGGCGTTCGCGTGTGGCCCCTTACATTTTGGTAAGTTCTTCTTCGTTTCAATCGAGGGCGCTGTTTATGGACCATCAAAAATACCAAGTCAATGATAAGAATAATGAGAGCCGTACGGAAACATCTGTAGTTGTAATTTTCGTGTAAACCTGAACTAAACCCTCAGAATTAGAATAGTTTGCACGAATCGATGTGATATCCAAGTACATTATTGTTGATTTATCAAAAACGGCTTAGCCAATTTCGATAAAATTTAAATTGGAGTACCTCAAGAGTGAAGCCGTGGTAGTCTAGTAGTAGTATCACCCGACCTGCAATTGTGAGGTCGTGGGTTCAAATCCCGATCCCTTACCAATGAGTTTCTTTGGAACTTATGTACGGAATTTCACATCATTGGCTTTTCGGTGAAGGAAAACATCGTGAGGCAACCTGCATACGTCCGTAGAAGAAATTCGATGGCGTATGTGTATCCACCAACCCGCACTGGGCCAGCGTGGTGGATATGGCCCAATCACGCTTCGTGGGTAGGCCTACGTACGTCCTGCAGTGGACTATTAAAAGGGCTGGTACAGTACAGTACCTCAAGAGTGCATCCTTTCGAGACATTTTTTTTTAATTAATCCAGAATAAGCGAAAATATCGATGAACATACACAAAAAAATACATAGGTACAGCGTACATCAGACGAACTCTCTCCTCCTTTTTGGACGTCGGTAATGAGGCGAGTATTTATTTATCTCATACTTTCAGCGCGCGATTAGTCCCGTAGTAGGTATAAGAATAATGTACTCGTACTTTGGGTTTTTTGTTAATTAATGGACATCCTCGACAAATATACAATGTATTTATCTACCGGTGTCGGAGCCTTAAGCTGTGATATCTATGGCAAATTTTGAACAACTTGTACTCTGAAAACGTAAAAAAAAACTGCTGTTCCATACGATTTTTATAGACTTTCGACAAAAAGTATGGAATAGCTTTCAGAGTTGATCCCACAGTAAAAGTTATTCAAAAAATGCCAAACATGTCACCGCTTAAGGCTCCGACACCGGTAGACAAACACATTGTATATATGTTATTTTCATAGTAAGTAATCGAGATAGGTATTACGTACATAATCGAGGTTGTCCAAGGTTTAAATTGATTTCACTTGGAAGTATTCATACTGGAGTAATTTGAAATGGCTACAAAGTAGCTCTCAGAAAAGGCGCAGAGAGCAAACATCGTATCAGTCGATTAGCGCTGCGTCGCGGGAGATTTATGTTTAATTGAAACCCCGAGTTTATTGTGGCTCCATGATTTATGCCGGGACAGCCCTACTGCGGGACTAGTGATGGGCCAAGACAAGGCGAATCAAGACGGCGAAACATTACTTATTTTTGAAGTCTTGTAAATCGTTTAATCAGTTAAACGATTAACAACATTTTCATGATTTACACAACTACTCGTTTTAACTGAAATCACGAGTTTATTGTGACCTGATTTAATTGATTTATGCCGAGATAGCGCTACTGTGGGACTTTTGATGGGCCAAGACAACTCAAATCAAGATGGCGATGCATTACTTATTTTTAAGTCTTGATAATTATGTAAATCATTTAACTGAGTTTATTATGGCTTGAAATATGTCGGGACAGCCCTACTGCGGGACTAGTGATGGGCCAAGACAATTAGAATCAAGATGGCGACGCATAATTTATTTTGTTTTAAAGTCTTGAAAATAACTAGATTTAGGTGTTGAAGCATTTTGTCATGAAAATTAACCTCGAAATCATGTAAATGAAACCCCGAGTGTATTGTGGCTCCAAAATGTATGCCGGGGCAGCCCTAATGCGGGACAAGTGATGGGCCAATACAAGTAGAATAAAGACAATATAGAACATCAACGAATTAAAATGGTGATGATTTAATAATGATTATCTCTATATTTAGGTACATCATTTTAACTTCAATCTAATGTAACCAGATTTTCTATTGAAAGTCTCGCATTTCACCATTAGAAGGTACATCTTGCCTAATAATATATAAATCTGCCTTTACCTCCTTCAGCCTCAGGTCACTAGCCCCGATCGACATGGCTCAGCACTATCCGAGTCAGTAACAATAGACGTTGTTTGATTGCATAATTATTACCTACTTGCTCTGAAGTCGTGTAGTAGCCTCAGCAGGAAATTATAGTCTTATACTTTTAATATGCAATGATAAGCATATGTCCGTCTGTGTGTGATCGATGATCGACCAACGATACCTAAACATTATGTGTCTTGCCTGTTTTTCTCAATCTGAGTCCGTCAGGTGCATCACTAGTCCCGATCGACATGGCTCAGGGCTATCGAGTCAGTAACAATAGACATTGTTTGATTGCATATTATTTGCTCTACCTCATGACCACCGGCACATCTGCACGAGTTGCTGTGCTGTGAGATTTACTGTTATTACTCATATAATAATAAGCCGGATGAATAAAATGTGGCCAAATAAATACCTGAGGAGCGTCTTCGGATGGCAGGTTCCTTACGTGTCGGGGGTGGGTTTGAATTGCTAGTTGGGTCTGTGGTTTTCTCAGGTTCAATTCTTCTAGTAATATGTGCTATTGTTACCATGGCAGTTACCAATAATTTATACTTATATTAATAATATGTGCTATTGTTACCATGGCAGGTTACTTACGGGTCGGGGGTAGGTTTGAATTGCTAGTTGGGTCTGTGGTTTTCTCAGGTTCAACTCTTCTAGTAATATGTGCTATTGTTACAATAAAAATAATATAATTATGTTGCATACCTATTTAAAATATTAAGGGATATCTTACACACGGTCTCTGACCCCAAACTAAACACAGCTTGTGATATGGCTGCCAGATACTGGTATACTTCATATACATATTTTAAACTAGTTTTTACCCGCGGCTTCGCCCGCATGATATTGTGATTTTTGCCGCAATATCATTATAATTTATAGCCTATGTGTTATTCTGAAGTTTCATCTCAATCCGTTCAGTAGTTTGTGCGTGAAAGAGTAACAAACATCCATCCATCCTCACAAACTTTCGCGTTTATAATATTAGTAGGATACATACTTATATAAATAGTACCTAAATAACATCCAGATACAGAGCAAACTCTATGTTCATCACATTAAATGTTTGTCCTGGGTGGGGATCGAACCCACGCCTCTTTGATCCAGAAGTTAGGGTCACTAACCACTGAGCCACCGAGGCAGTAATTTCTTAACAGTGTTACAAAAACGTAGTTTCTAATTATAACCAACATCGTTATGTTCAGCACTTGTACTCGCACAAAATAAACTGTTGCCGAACTAAGGCGACCTCCACTTCACATAGGGATTATGATAAATTACGTACCTACAAGGCATATTATTGAGTCAAATCACTTAGAAAAAGCTATGAATCACTTAGAATATGAATGTGACACCTGAATTATGTTTTACTTGCAGATTTTTATTATGTAGTACATGAACGATCAAAGAAATATCGACATATTACCTAGGTTACATTTCAAGGTTCATTTGCCTTGGAGGAGTGCGGAAGCGGGCCCGTAGCCCCGACACAAGGCGCAGTAGAGGAACACCCAGATGTTTTGGTGGGTCTACCGTCCAGTGGCGGGACTCCCACATAACCACTCGCCTGCCCACGAGGTGTGGTGGTATCCATAAAGAATTTCAAGCTAAAATAAGGTTACATTTCTACTGTATTGTTATTTACTCTATATTATGCTCTGCGTCATCATATTATAGTATAATCGTTTTCCTCGTTGATATGATGTTAGAATCTACGACTAGAAAGTATTTTATTTTAGCATAGAATACAATCTCAGGTTATTATATACCTATAGGGTAAAATTAACTAAGTTTTCTACGATATGGACGGGTGCAATAGATTTCAAAGATTCATTTTTTAATAAATAAATACGTGATTATAACTTTAGAATAAATCATAAGAGACTTATTCCCAACAGTGATCTATCTAGAGCTCAACGTGATTCATTATTTCATTTATACTACATTTTACGCTATTCTACAGATATTTGAAACATTTTTATTAATAGCTCTCGAAAAACAATAAACATTTGGTCAAATTTACATAACAATGAATAAACTACTACTCACCCCAAAATGTAGATAAGACAGAATTACCTACATATTTGCATTAGATATGTATGCCACAAGCAAAAAATTCAACAAGCTCCATAAGTTTTTCAATCTCAGCCATTACTAACCCCTCTTGCCAACAATATTCATATATTACATTTCCATCTTCTTTATCCGAGCCTTCAAGAATATAATTGTAACTTACCAACATGAAGTCTCATTTTATTTCATTGTCGAGCTTGTCATTCTGTGTATCCTTGATTATATTTATTCATAATCTCCATAAATATATACTTACTGGCATGTCAGAGATGATATTTATTACATATGTATCTACAGACACATCTTTATTACTGCTATATGAATAATATTATTATGAGCTCTTCGGACATGCACGAAACAACAAAAACACGACGACATCGCAACAAAACCGATATTTAACACGCAAGATATAAGATCTAAAATGGAGACAGAGACAGATCAACTTAAAATGAACAAGCGCATTCGTTTCCACAAATCCGTGTCAAGAATCGGCTCAAAAAAGAAGATTTTGATGTTATAAATAGCTGCTTATTATTTACCGGAGAGGGTTCGGACGCGACGTAACGATGACGAATACGAGATACGTTTGTAAAAACCCTTTTCGAGTTGACGTGTGAAATATTTGGTGCGCACGCGAGGTATAAAGCACTCGGCGGGGTGCGCTCGCGCCGGCCGCTGATTGGCCGACGTAATGACTCCATGCGCAGACGTCCCGGTTACCAAGTACCCTCATGACGGAGACTAATGACTGCTGTAAAGTAAGCCAATGACGGATAGGCACCTCTGAACCTATTGTGAGACAGAGAGAGAAAGATGTAGGGCTGAAATATTGCATCGTTTTGCGAGCCTGCGCAGATAGCTTGAAATTGAGATATTGGACGGATATAGCAGCAACTCGCTGGGCTTGCATAAGGAACTCGTTTGCTGAGTAACTGGCGATAGAGATGTAATTTATCTCTTCAATTTAACTTCTCTCACTGTACAGATATACCTACTTACTTACCACTCAAAGATGCATAATGAAATGAATCTAGGGAATTATAAATCGTTAGATAGATTTTTAAAATGCCTCTAGACCAGAAAGACACTGATAAAATGTATCTACAGACCAACATTTCAACTTACAACCACGTAAATTACATCATCTTATACCGAAGTTATTAAAACATATGTGAAATTACCAATTTCCCGGCTACTTAATTGTATTGTACATTGGTCAAACATTAATCTATGCGAAATAACAATATATTAAGTGGGACGCGTCAGATCTCAACTTCCGTCCCGTTAATGAATCGGGCCGTCCCGTGGGACGCATACGTCGTCCGCGAGACGCCGGACGTGTGGTCAACTTACCACACTGCACACAGTTTATCGGACAAACAGTAGTGAGGATTACTCCACAGAGCAACCCTAATCTTAAGAGATTTATTTATTCTTTGTGTAATGCAGTAAAAGTAAGAATAAGTGCTAATATAGTGAATGGGACCTTTAATACGTCGTCCGCAAGACGCCGGACGTGTGGCCAACTTACCATCACCGAGCACAGTTTATTGGATAAACAGTAGTGAGGGTTTTCTTATGAGGAGCTTATCTTTATTATTTGCGTAGTGTAGTAAAATTAAGAAGAAGTGATGATATAGTGAGCGGGACTTGTGGCCCTTTTGCTGGACGCTTACGTCGTCCGCGAGACGTCGGACGTGTGGTCAACTTACCGATACTGCACACAGATTATCGGAACAACAGTAGTGTGGGCTACTTTCTGAGGACCATTATTATTCGTGCAATGCAGTGTAGTAAAAGCAAAGAAAATATAATAATACTACGGTAAAAGTAAGAAGTGATGACATACGGGACGTAAACGTCATCTGAGAGACGCCGGACGTGTAGTCAAATTACCAACACAGAACACTTTTTATCGGACAAATAGTAGAAAGGGTTGCTCTGTGAAGGGTAAAGTTATTAGGTATTATATATGAGCTTACGCTACGCGAAGCTTGAATTTCTGACGTTCTGCCTGTCGTGCTGGACGTGTGGTCAACTTATCAATATGATTGTAGATTACATCAGATAAATAATAGAGCAAGTCATTTTATTTTATTTAATAGCATATAGACCAAAACTTACAGTCACTGACCAAACGTTATGAGAGACTTTTATACTTTGTGTAGTAAAAGTGTCAAAGACATAGGTACAAAGGTTGTAAGAGTAAAAGTACCTATTTAGGAGTGATATTGTATTATACTTAATCGATTTAAGGTGTTAGTAGACCAAAACTTTTGTCCCATTAACTATTGAATTATGTAGCTAAATAATATCTCATAGTTTTTACATTTGTTTGATAAATTAAAACAATTGCTAAAAAGATAAATTAACAAATAAAATTCAAAAGAAAACTTAGATATTCTATCTTTTAAAGCTTGTCGTAAGCTTGTCGCTTCTAAACTGGAAAGCCTGGAACACTTTTGGCAATTTTCTATAGGCTCCATTTCGGCGAATGTGCGCTCAAACTCCATTCCTCCTTTCATCTCCTTTTCACAACAGAACAAGCCGGAAGTCGCATAAATACCATCCCTACATATTCGACGTACCACCTGCTCGTACTAAGCGATTCGCTTCTTCCTTCATAATGCGGACCGCCAGGGATTGGAATGCCCAACCTCCGTCATAGTTTATTTGGATATCTTCAGTCAAGAATAGGTATCTTCTAGGTCTACGTACTTCATTTTCGGCTACAACTTCGCTTTCCATCAGAGTTGGTGGCCAAATGTAGCCCTACTCTACATAAAAAAATCACATTGTTTCACAAAGCGTCAAAGCCTGTTCACTGCGTTACTCTACACTGTCCACAAGATTGATTAGTTGGAGAATTTGCCTGGATTTTAATTGATTAAGTAGATAAGGTGACCGCCGGTGTCGGCGCGTTATTAATACTCGTGATGTGTCCTATTAAGCCCAGGTAGGCAATACGTACTAACTAGGTCATAAGCCATGGTAGTCTTGTGGGAAAACGCTGGCCTTACAATCATGAGGTCGTGTGTTCAAATACCGGTCCTATATCAATCAGTTTCTTGATTTATGTACAGATTTTCATATCACTAGCTTTCTGGTGAAGGAAAATATCGTCATGTACCTAAGTAAGTAAGTAAGTAAGTAAGCTCGTATATATAGGCTTAGGTGCTAGCCCTAGTGCCAGAGTTCATCAGATTTTTTACGCCTGTATGGTAAACTATGGCTAAACTCTTAAAACAACTGGGGCCCACAATTTAACGTGTCATCCAAGCCACGGTACCGTTGAGTTGTAAATGCCACTCGTGGTCACCCATCCGAAGACTGACCGTGCTGAACGTTGCTTAACTTCGATGATCGCTAACGAACACCTAGTCAAATACGCTATGAGCGCTATCTTAAATAAGTAAAACGTCCGGGGAAGAAATCGAAGGCTTATTGAAAATCAATTAACCAGCAACTTTGCCAAGTTAGTTCAAAGTGAACTTTTAAAGACTTATACAGTACTGATACCTACGTGTATAGAAGTTAGGTGGACCTGTAAAACCTAGCGTCGTGACGAAACAGTCCTAGCTGATACAACTTTCGATTTGTTGAATTATAGCTGCCTTCTAAACTTGTTTCGCTGTATGTCCTCCGTCAAGGTATAAGTGTAAATCAAAGAAGTTTGATTAATGTTATATTTATTCATTTATTTGCGAGAAACTTAAATAACATTGGAAAAAGTATTATTTACAGCTATCTTCATAATTAAAAATAAAGTTATACTAAACTCACTAAAACTAATATATATACAAAACTCAATTTATTATAACATATAAAACTTAATCTAAAAGCCCCTTTGTAGTAGGAGACGTGGCCAGAATGCTGGCAGCATTGCCTCGCTGAATGGCAATGATGAGCTTTTGAAATCATTAGTTGATTTATTATTATATACTACGGGACTAATCGCGCACTAAAATTACGAGATAGATAAATACCTCATCATCCTCATCGTAGTATATAATAATAATGTGTTCAAATCGCGATAGTTTAAAAACAACATCATTAATTAATGTTATTAATTAGGTAACGATTTAGATTGAAAACCTATTTGTCAACGTTGAAAATCCTATAGGAACTCTCACTTCAACCCTCGAAGTATACCCACCTACAATTACAGTAGACGTATCTATCTATCATAATGGGCTCCATGAGCGCTGCCGTGTTGCTAGTTCGGATAACACGTAAAATTTTGGGTTCAATTATTTGTAACGTTTAGCCATCTCAGAGGTCGTCAGCTTTAAATCTAGATTGGCCATCCGACAGATACTTATTGAACTTAGTTGGCTCTACCTAATAATTGCTAGCTTTAATTACTCAAAAACCTAGCAATTAACCAACAAGCATGTAAACTAATAAATTATAATAAAAATATAACTTTTAGAAAAATACAAAGCTTTTGAGATCCTGGATATCATGTAGCAGCAGAGTGCTAAACAAGAAAAGTAAAACGCGCCCAAACACGACGGGTCTATCTTGTTTAGTACAGGAGTTCCTTTGGCCACCTTATGACGTTTTCATCAGATCAGCTCCATGGTACCATATTATTGCATTGTCACGCGATATACATATGCGTGCAAAATTTCAGCTCAATCGGAAACCGCGAATTTGGTCAAATTTAACTTGCAAGATTCCACCCGAACTTACATCGGTACTTACATCCATACATAGGTGCACCCATTGCAAGTTAAATAAAAGCATGTGATATGAAACAATTTAGCCAAAAGAAGCGAGGTTGCATGGAATCAATTATATTTCCCATTAGGGCAAGGCGTGGACGACTGATTTATAGCGCCGTGGCGGATGGACAGGGGTGGATTTGTACCACAAATACCACAATATATAGTATTTATAGGTAGTACAACTAGGTTTTACCCGCGGCTTCGCCCGCATGATATTTTGATTTTGGTGCTATCCCATGGGAACCCTTTATTTATCCGGGATATAAAGTAGACTGTCACTTTCGTCTTTCAAACCCGAGGCCCTACCTGGAGGAAAATAAAAATAAAAAACGATTGGACGGTTGTTCGATTCGAGATACTTACTCAACACTTTACACACACGGCTGAGCCGTTTTTGATAAATCAACAAAATCGAAATGTATACACGGTGGAAGTCGGTGTTGCGATTTTTCGCGAAAAATATTTGTTCTATGAGTAACCAATTACGTGACAATACCATTATTTGAAGTTGGCTCCCGATCTTTAAATTCGTCTCATTTTTAAGTTTGTAAAATACTTTTAATCGTGATTTATTATTATTTACCCACGAGTTAGACAGATAATCCCGACAAATCAGAATCGCGCTGGATGTAGGTATATCGCATCCAACCGGTCATATTGGAGATTCGGTGGGGTAGGCCTATGTCCAACATACATTCATCACTCCATCAGACTTTTGTGGCTGATGGAAAGTGAAAACTTTATACCATCTTTTTACTTGATGTCATATTTTTTCACTGCTCGAGTCCAACCCTGCAGAGGGCGCGAGTCAGTCGTAGCGAGTGCACCTTGCTCGAATTCACAACTGCTCACCGGTAATTATGATTAACTAAGATTATTGCCATGATTATACAGTAAAGGCTGGGTACAAATTGCCATTGCATTATTGTAATGCTGTGATAAAGAGGATAGGTTAGGTATGCGAATGCTGATTGACCGAAGCGAACGAAGTGAGAGAAGTCCCCGTTTTAAGTCGACGATTTTGCTTTCGTCTGTCTTCTCGGGCTAGGATGCGCGCCATGCAATATTTCTTTCGAAGTGTCAGAACGAGCGATATAGCCGTGGTGGTCAAGAGGTAGTGACACCCGCCTTACAATCGTAAGGTCGTGGGTTGAAATCCCCGGTCCCGTACCAATGAGTTCTTTGGAATTTATGTACGGAATTTCACACCACTGGCTTTTCGGTGAAGGAAAACGTCGTGAGGCAACCTGCATACGTCCGTAGAAGAAATTCGATGGCGTATGTGAATCCACCAACCCGCACTGGGCCAGCGTGGTGGATATGGCCCAATCACCCTTCGTGGGTAGGCCTACGTCCTGCAGTGGACTATTAAAAAGGCTGGAACAGTCAGAACGAGACAGAGTTATGCCAAATTATATATCTGTCAATATACAGGGTTATTTCTAATCAATTAGCATCCTTCTAGGGGCTTATTCTTTACATCAAAACTAACAACTTTTATTCTACGACTTTGGTCAAAACTCAAAAAAAAATCAGCTGTAACATAATCTATACATTTTGACGCGGGTGAACTAAATTTTTCTATGGAACAACAAATTTTTTTTTTTTGAGTTTTGACGATTGTTGTAGAACAAAAGTGGTTAGTTTTAATGTACAGAAAGCCCCTAGAAGGATGCTAATTGATTAGAAATAACCCTGTATAAGGAAGCACTAACATTAAATAATAAGCATTTACTAATAACTTGTAATATTTTAGCTCAAATAAAAATTGTTTATTGTTATTATCACTCTTTCACACGTTGAAAAGGGTTGTTTTCGTGGGTTTTCGTGGTCGCATGCTTGAACTACAGGGGCTACAAGACAAGACAAGCAGATAGCTCGGTATAAGAATGAACAGTATGATTGAAGTGGCTCAGCGAGTGGTCACCGCCGAGTGACGGCGCGAGCCGGCAGCCAGGGAAGGTGCGGGCGCGGCCCGATCGATGCCGGAGTCGTTATTCGGGCGACAGCCTTTGACGACGTCGCGGCTCACTTGCATGCAGCCCCGGCTCGGCTGAGGGACCTACACTATTTATTTTACATTATTTTGGACGAATTTCAGTTCATTTATTTTACATTCAGTTCATATTAGGGCTTGGATATTGTATACAGTTCTCCTAATTCATTCCTAATTTTCGTTTTGGAAAACATTTTTTTTAAATTATGTCGAATTATAGATATATATTTATAATTGAAGATGCTTATTCCGCCGCCGTCTTACGACGTTGAAACAGCTCAACCCAATCTACACTATAGAATGACATCTTAAGTTGAGGTTTTTCTCGGGAAAACTCTATCTCGTTCTGACACGTGGTAAGCTCGTAAGTAATCATTCATGGGCACATCCTAGCCCGGCCCGGCTGGACTGAGTCGAAAATGAACAACTTTTACTATGGAGCCAACCCAACCCAACCCAAATTCGAGTAAAAAAAACAATAGTTCGATAAGGTAGGTGTGTCGAATACGAGTTGCAATTTTGTATGGAACAACCTTAGAGAATAAATAACTAAAGTAGTAATTAATACTCTAAGGGAACAGCTGATCCAGAATTGATGTACCTAATAAGTGAAAAGGATGTAAAGCAGATCGTAATTATGAACAACTTTTACTATGGATTCAACCCGGAATTCAAGAAAAAAATCTGCGTGGCATCAAGTGGCATACATTTTGTCGATTCCGAGTTGCCATTTTGTATAGATCAGCTGATTTTTATCGAATTTCGTTTTGGCAGTAAAATTTGTTCTTAATGATGGACTAAATCAACCCCCTCTTAGTTCAGGGCAAGTAGATAACCCTGTATAGGTCGAATCATACTTACAACTTGGCAGCAGTTATGTTAGCTGTAAGCTGCGGATAATTCAATCCTGAATCCTGAGTGAAGCTCGCGTAACAGTTGCACGAGGATTGGATTATCCGCAACTTGTAGCCGCCAAGCTGAATGATTCGGCTTATAACCGGTCTGTCCCCAATACTTAAAATTACTTACTTATTTAATTTCAATTACTTACTTATAAAAAAACCCTAGGTGTGTCATCTAGGTTTTTTTTTATAAGTAAGTAATTGAGATAATTATACAAATACAAATTTCTTTATTGAGGTAAAAACGACCTGAATCAATTACATTTGCCTCACAATTACACCAGGCTCGATAATTTATGCAACCAAAAAAAATAATAGTAGGATGAAACCCATTAGAAAAGGAGGGGAATATTATAAAAATAAAAGGAAAAATAATTTACGGGCGATCTGAGGTCGGGAAGGGGTTGAGGGGGGGGGTTTTAAGGGGAAAAAACGGTTTTTCTCGATTTCCGGCAAAACTAAAAGTCCTATCGAAAAAAGTCAAATAGCAAAGTTGTAGGTAATAAAAAGATCTAAAACTTTTGTATTGACACTTTTTTCACATAACCTCAAAATTTATGTGAAAAATCTAAAAAACCGAGTTTTTGGTTTTTTATTTTTATCTTTTACAATAATATTTTTTTTTTAACAAAATTTGGTGAAAACTTACCTTTTTATGTCCCAAATACGCTGTAATTTATTTGATTAAAAATATTAATTTTTTTCACCTTATTTTGAATTAATATCGAAAAAACACCCTAATTTTCAATCGAAAATTCAACCGTCAAAATATCAGCTTTTTTCAAAAAGTTGGTATGTTTTCTGTTTGTTGAAATCTCTACTTTCCGATGGTGAAAAAAAATATATATGTTACTATAGTAAATCTTCTCAGAAAATGCAAAAAATCGAAAATAAATATTAAAGAAATAAATGTCAAAATGTACAAAAAATATATTATAAATCTATTAAAAATGTATAAAATATATATAGAAATCGGCCAAAAGTTTGTTATTAAAAATATATTTACGATATATATTTTATATATTTTTTATAGATTTTTAATATATTTTTTATGTATTTTGAAATTTTTTTTTTTCATGGGATTAACTAAATTTGTTTGTCTAAAATTAAGGAGATTATTATTTTTCTATCTTGTACTAAAATATCATTTAATTTCAATCTTTAGGTTATGTTACGTTAAGCATACTATTTTTTAAAGAAAATATTACGATTTTTATGTTGGAGTTGATTGATACAGATATAAATATGAAGCATGATGCGTAGGAAGGTAAATACTATATCTATCAATCAACTCAAACATAAAAATCGTAATATTTTCTTTAAAAAATAGTATGCTTAACGTAACATAACCTAAAGATTGAAATTAAATGATATTTTAGTACAAGATAGAAAAATAATAATCTCCTTAATTTTAGACAAACAAATTTAGTTAATCCCATGAAAAAAAAATATTTCAAAATACATAAAAATATATTAAAAATCTATAAAAAATATATAAAACATATATCGTAAATATATTTTTAATAACAAACTTTTGGCCGATTTCTATATATATTTTATACATTTTTAATAGATTTATAATATATTTTTTGTACATTTTGACATTTATTTCTTTAATATTTATTTTCGATTTTTTGCATTTTCTGAGAAGATTTACTATAGTAACATATATATTTTTTTTCACCATCGGAAAGTAGAGATTTCAACAAACAGAAAACATACCAACTTTTTGAAAAAAGCTGATATTTTGACGGTTGAATTTTCGATTGAAAATTAGGGTGATTTTTCGATATTAATTTAAAATAAGGTGAAAAAAATTAATATTTTTAATCAAATAAATTACAGCGTATTTGGGACATAAAAAGGTAAGTTTTCACCAAATTTTGTTAAAAAAAAAATATTATTGTAAAAGATAAAAATAAAAAACCAAAAACTCGGTTTTTTAGATTTTTCACATAAATTTTGAGGTTATGTGAAAAAAGTGTCAATACAAAAGTTTTAGATCTTTTTATTACCTACAACTTTGCTATTTGACTTTTTTCGATAGGACTTTTAGTTTTGCCGGAAATCGAGAAAAACCGTTTTTTCCCCTTAAAACCCCCCCCTCAACCCCTTCCCGACCTCAGATCGCCCGTAAATTATTTTTCCTTTTATTTTTATAATATTCCCCTCCTTTTCTAATGGGTTTCATCCTACTATTATTTTTTTTTCAATCTTTATTATTTTTAAAGGTTCTACTCTGGCCTAAATATTGAAAAATGACAAATAAATTAACAGCATAAAAAAGGAAAAATTATACAATACGAAATCAAAAATATTATCAAAAATGAAATAAACATGAATCACTTATAATCATGCAATATCAATAGTAAAATGTCAAATAAAAAATCAGCAGATACAATGTCAAATTAGGTTCAATGTCACATCAAGCATGAGCAAATTAAAACTATACAATGTCAATAATAGAAAAATAAAATATCAAGAAATAAAAAAGCAGATATAATGTCAAATTGGATTCAATGTCACAAATTCATAATTCTTCGATTACAAACGAACTATCAGGCCGTTTGTATCGATCCCACTGATCAGTGAGATTTTCACAATATGTCGTGAGGACGGCAACAATAGATCTCCATTTGTCAAAGATGATAACACAATCAGTGTTAGCAGACAAGAGTGCATTGAAGTGAGTGCGAGAGCGCAACAGAGGTGACATAGAACGTGCGACAGTACGACTATGGTCAACGTAGAAAAGGTTCGGCAGCCGGCCTCGTCTACTAGACGGTACACCAGGCTCGTCAGGTACAAATAAGACACATAGCAAATTATGCAACTCGATCGAATCAATTGACCCTCGTAGGACCTTGCAGCACGTAAGGAGCTGGTCTAGGATTCTTCTTACTTCTAAGGAGTTGTAGCCAAGTTGGCCAAGCAAAAACTTTGTCGGGTATAGGAAAGGGTTATATCCATATTGCTTCTTATATAGAGGTTATTTTTCGACAAAATTGGCACAACCGACTTCAACCGTCTACAGAATTCGAATAGTTCGCATGTCAATGACGAGTGCTTCCACTTTGCCCCACCAAAGCGCCCCACTGGTGGGGCAGATTCCACTCCTTCATTTTTTGGAGTGGAATCTGCCCCACTCATCCCATCTTGGTGGGGCAGATTCCACTCACTTTTTAGACCAGTGGAATCTGCCCCACCAGGGGTGTCGCATGATTTTAAATTAACCCATTAAAGCCTGAATTAATTTAATATTCCAGAATTGTTTAATATTTTAATATATTGTTATTATAGGTCAATTTAATCATTTTTTAAAGTTATATGTTTGGTGCAAACATATATTGTTAATATGTTTGGTACTTTTGAAAAAAACCATGGGTGCCGTTTGGCACCGCTAGGCTAATATGTTGTCTCAGGTCACCATATAACTTAAATGAGAAGAGTTGCTATTTATTAGCATTTTGCATTACTAACTACTGATTTAACTCTTTTAGGGGCTTACTATTTGATAATTGAAAAATAAAGTCAGAAAAAAACTTTTTTATTTTCAAGCTTCATTTCATTAGCTTCAACTTCACTGTCAGAAAAGCGAAGGATCACAGTGCGTCTACGCGAAGTAATAGACTGACGAGACGGCTTCTGAGAACCATGGAATGATTCAGAAGGTTATTCGGCCTCAGATTCACGTCTTTGATGCGTCAATATCAGTACTACCTCGCATTCAGCATTGAGTTGCTGATTTTTTTTGAGATTTGACAAAAGTCGTTGAACAAATATACAGAATTTGATGTACAGAATAAGCTCCTAAAAGCATGGTAATTGATTAGAAATAACCCTGTATAATTAATTCACATAATAAAGGTTGCAATTAAGATGTAAACGTTTATCATTTGTAAAAGGTGCAAATTTTAATTACATACTATTCAAGTAACTTGCTATCTGAGATAAAATCTCGAATAGATTATCAAAGATCATTACAATGAATGGATTATTATAAATGGATAATATGCAATTTTTAATTTTCTTTTACTTTACGATGACTTCGAAAATATTTGCGACATAAATACTATAACTACATACAATCCGTAATTTTTGACTTCAGATAATTGTGCTATTAGTTTACAATCTTCTTAATTTATTTTCGACTGCCTCGGTGGCTCAGTGGATAGTGACCCTAACTTCTGGATCAAAGAAGCGTGGGTTCGATCCCCACCAAGGCAAATATTTATGTAAGGAACAAAAATGTTTGCTCTGTGTCTGGGTGTTATTTAGTTACTATCTATATAAGTATTTATGACTGCCTCGGTGGCTCAGTGGTTAGTGAACCTGACTTCTGGATCAATGAGGCGTGGGTTCGATCTCCACCCAGGGCAAGCATTTTTGTGATGAACATATGTGTTTGCTCTGTGTCTGGGTGTTATTTAGGTAATATCTATTTAAGTATGTATTTAAAATATGTATATGTAGTATATAAGTCTCTGGCAGCCATATCACAAGCTTTGCTTAGTTTGGGGTCAGAGACCGTGTGTGAGATGTCCCCCAATATTTATTTATTATTTATTTATTTAAAAATAAGTATATGTAGTATATCAGTCTCTGGCAGCCATATCACAAGTTTTGCTTAGTTTGGGGTCAGAGGCCGTGTGTAAGATGTCCCAAAATATTTATTAATTTAATATTTTGGATTTAATGTCGTCACTTATCTGTTCTTTTAGTGGGGCGTTATAATGATTAAAATTTTGAAGTCGAATTTCGCACTTCATGGCACTAATAATTTAATTTAAAATCATGCGACACCCCTGGTGGGGCAGATTCCACTGGTCTAAAAAGTGAGTGGAATCTGCCCCACCAAGATGGGATGAGTGGGGCAGATTCCACTCCAAAAAATGAAGAAGTGGAATCTGCCCCACCAGTGGGGCGCTTTGGTGGGGCAAAGTGGAAGCACTCTGAATGACCGATCTTTTACATTAGTGTTGATTCAAAAACCACTCAACCGATTTCGATTTTCTATAAAAAAAATATACACCCCTTTGAAGCTTAATAAAAAAAAAGAATAACGAAAAAAAAAAAAAAAGAAAGAAAAAAAAAGAAAAAAGAATCATCAAAATCGGTTCATAACTAGCGAAGTAATCGCGTAACCAAAGACCTGTAAACAGGGGCCTTATTTTGTAAGCGCTCTGGCGTTCGGCTTCGCTTTTCCTCCCGCTCGCTCTCGCGGCGTGAGTAACTGGCGCGAGCAAGAGAAAAAGCGAAGCCGAACGTCAGAGCGCTTACAAAATAAGGCCGCTGGTCTTTGCGCGTAACATACCTACCTACGTAAAAAAACAGTATGTAGTTTAATTAGGAACCTCATTTTTTGAAGTTGATTAAAAAGTAGCGCGCGGATTGGACTCATCTGGCAACAATATACTCGTACCTTTCATTTTCCATTACATAATTATAACTTTTCTAGAATATGAGGGCTTGAAATATTTGAAGTTTAATGTATTACCTACCTAATACCTGCCTCACAGTCATTATTATGAAAACAGAAAAAATGCCAAGTCGATGCTTACAGTTCTATCTCAGAACATCGTAGCCAAAAAAACAACACTACACAAAAGAAACAGCTACTGACATGTCAGCTAAACGTTGAAGCGCTTGATATTCAAGATCGATAAACTCATTCAGCAAATGGAAAGAGCAATAATTAAAAGTTCCACGAAGCGAGGTGTAATGCCCATAATGACGTTAGCCGCGGCGACAGCGCGCCATTTGTCGGCATTCAGTTGTCAGCTGTCATTTGTCAAACTTGTGTCAGCTGTCATTTGTCAACGGCTTGTCAGCCGCAATGGTGTCACCCGGCGCGGGGACGATTGACGCGTGTCACTGCATCCCTTACTATTGGACCTCGACTCGAATATCATTATCATCGGAGTGTACCGGGCCTTTACGCTCAAACATGGCAGGAGCTGCCCTATTTGCCGCTGCAGGAATTATTGCTTTAAAAATTCTAAAATACTCCTAATACTTATGTGGCCATACCTATCGATAAAAGTGTAAACATTCGGCCTTCATTATACTATGAGCAACGGCATGAGCAACGTATATCCTGTGCTAAGACAAAAGGGGTGATCAAGACTAAGGTGACATTCTCAGAGCTACATCTGTCCCTTCGATGTGCACGTAGTCGCGTACACAATACGTTCGTGGCAAGCTGGATTGTAGCGTAATAATTGTGGCGACTTATCGATGTGTGTATCATGTGGCGCAGGTGTGCGACCTGCCTTACTTTTAATTTTCCATCGATGAAGGAAAACATCGTACGTCCGTAGAAGAAATCCAGAAGTGGACCAATCACTTATCCATAACTAGCTTTTGCCTTGCTTTTGTTTTATGATATTTATTCTATCTCGTAGGAACCTTTTAATTTTTGAGATAAAAAGTAGCCTATGATATCACTTTCAACCTTTGAACCATACCCATGCCAAAATCAAGCGCACGCAACGAGTAGAATATACCTTTCTACAGATCTATGTTCGTAACATCGTCTTTCAAATTTCAATTCGGAACACAGAAAAATTTACATCTTACTGGCCGGGGACGTTGGTGGTGGTAACACAATCTGTTCTGTAGTAGGTAACTTCACACCTTCGTTTCCGTGCACCAGTGGTAGTGTCCCAGCCTGCGACAGGTGAGCTCGCATTATTAACGAGCGTTTGATTCACACCTCGCGCCTGTCGCCTCGTCATCGAGGCGCTGTCAGCTCGGACGCGGGAGGACACTCCATCGAATGACTTTTCCACCTTTATACGTGGGCAAAATATCTTTGAATGCTTTGTAACTTGGGTGTCTTCGGCTTGTCTTGAACTGCAATGCAACAGGAATGCGAGGGGTTCAAGTCGCCCTAGACGAAGACAGACTTGGTTCTAGTGGTGCATACTCTACTTTTCATATCTTCTGCGAGAAAATAAAACCCCAGGATTATAAGTAATAGGTACTTACGTCAAAACTCACTAAGTGTTGGCACTTATTAGGCAACTCGGTATTGTTTTTAGTGATCCGTACCTCAAACGGAAAAAACGGAACCCTTATAGGATCACTTTGTTGTCCGTCTGTCCGTCTGTGTGTATGTCAAGACTTTTTATCTCGGGAACGCGTAAAGATATCGAGTTGAAATTTAAACTATATACGTATATCTATGGTCTCTTGCAGTTGCGTAAAAGAAAAACTTCTCAGTTATCGTTTAAAAAAGTTAGAGACGTTTATGTCATAAAAAATCGCATATACACAAAAATCAATACTGTAAATTGTACATTTTTATTTAAATTACAAAAAAATAGGGCCTCATAATTCACAAAATATGGGCTCAACATTCAAAGTGAGTAAATCGTGTATTATATAGAAGAGCTTCATTAGCACATGCTAAAACAGGTTTTTAATTATTTTAACAATGTGTAATTTTCGATGAAACGAGAAAAGCGAAAAAAAAACTGTTTGTTCCATAGTTGTAGTACAAAGATTTTAACAGCCTACTTCCCAATTTGGTGAAATTTTCTGGATTTGTACGGAACCCTCGGTGTGCGAGCCTGACTCGCACTTGTCCGGTTTTTTTTATTGTTCACAATAAAATAAAACAAATTAGAATGTACCTACGAATTGCAAATTGCACCTCGCAAGAATGCCTTTCCGCCGCGTGCGCAATTTCCACAACTGGTTGTCTATGAGAAGTTTTTCCCCTATTGCACTTCGTCATCATTAACATTAAGCCGTAGCACGGTCACTGTGAGACATAGGCCTCCCATAAGGATTTACAATTAGCCTGGGGCCTTATTTTGTAAGCGCTCTGGCGTTCGGCTTCGCTTTTCCTCCCGCTCGCTCTCGCGGCGTGAGTAACTGGCGCGAGCAGGAGAAAAAGCGAAGCCGAACGTCAGAGCGCTTACAAAATAAGGCCGCTGGTTGGAAACGGCTTGCGTTCAGCGCGTCCAGGATGGAACGTGGTATGGAACGTGCGTCGTATGGACGTCGTACGGACCCGTCCGGGCCAGTCCCGTGCCCGCCCCGTCCTAATATAAATGATTCCTTAATGTGTCTACCTAGAGCTTTTTAACCCGTAAGGGATAGTGTCTAAAGGATTCGTTGGTACGGTACAGATGTTTGAAACGTTAACTTAATGTCTAACGTTAACGATAGACGATAACATTGAACGATTGGAAGGCGTTAGGTACTATCACTAGTATTCACCGTGACATCCTACTAATATTATAAACGCGAAAGTTTGTGAGGTTGTGAGGGTGGATGGATGGATGGATGTTTGTTACTCTTTCACGCAAAAACTACTGAACGGATTGATATGAAACTTTACAATAATATAGCTTATATATCAGAATACACATAGGATATAAATTATAGTGATATCGCGTAATTTTTTCATAATATAATGATAAGTGTTAAGTAAGATCTGAGAAATCTGAGAAGCTACACTGAGAAAAAAATCGCCACTAAATATTACAAAAGTGCTTTGTATTTGGCGAAAACACTAAATTTTAGTATAATTTAGCAAAGTTTTGCTGTATTTGCAATTTTTATTATTTTTTACTAACAGTTTTGTTTTTGTAATTGTAATTCCTAAAATACGATTTTAGTCAATGCAGATATTGCAAAAGTTTAATATTTATTACAAATTTATAGTAAATATTGTTAGAGTTTTGTAAATTCCGCAAATTCAATTACTATTTTCAAGAAAAGGTAGTTGTGTTTCTAACAGTTTACCTATTTTGTAATTCTAAGTAATACTTTTAATCAATTTTAAAAAACGTTTGTAATTTTAAGAATTAACTATAGTTGATACAACAAAAATATTTAGTTTTACCTTTTTGTAATTCCAAGCAACACGCTTTATTTATTTCAACACGGGTTTGTAATTTTTAGAAAATATAAAATTATTGGTACAAGAAAAGATTTAGTTTTTACCTTTTGTAATTCCAAGTATCTCGTTTTATTAATTTCAACACGCATTAGTAATTTTTAGAAAGAACTTTAATTGGTACATCAAAAATATTTTGTTTTACCCTTTTTGTAATTCCAAGCAACATGCTTTATTAATTTCAACACCCGTTTGTAAATATTAGAAATAACTTTAATTGGTGCAACAAAAATATATAATATTTCCCTTTTTGTAATAACAAGCCACACGCTTTATTAATTTCAACACTAGTTTGTAATTATTAGAAATAGCTTTAACTGGTACAACAATAATATTTATTGTTTCCCTTTTTGTAATTCCTAACAACATACTTTATTAATTTCAACACACGTGTGTGATGTTTAGAAAGAACTTTAATTGGTACAACAAAAATATTTAGTATTTCCGTTTTTGTAATTCCAAGCAACATGCCTTATTAATTTCAACACGCGTTTGTAAATATTAGAAATAACTTTAATTGGTACAACAATAATATTTAGTTTTCCCCTTTTTGTAATTCCAAAGAACATACTTTATTAATTTTTTACACACGTATGTGAAATTTATAAAGAACTTTGATTGAGTAAAGTTGAGTAAAGAATATTGATACAACATAATTATTTAGTTTTTCCCGTTTTGCAATTCCAAATAACACGCTTATTTAACTTCAACACACGTTTGTAAAATTTAGCAAGAACTTTGTTTGGTACAACAAATATAATTAATTTATCTTAACACGCTTTAATTATTATGAGCATCCAGCGGCTTCGCCCACAGGAATCAAAATATGACGTACTGTTTTTTCAGAAATAAACATTATAAGCGCTCTTACGATAATAATCTCAATTGAAAATACAAGATAATAAAATTCCCAAACAAAGCATTATTGCTTTTCAACAACAAACAAAGTTATAAAATTGACAAAATTAGCCGTAAAACGTAAACTTATCGCCTAATAATTGCAAATATTAGATCATAAGTAGTAGTAAGTAACAATATTTTTCCCAGAACAAATTATGATAAAATTATTTTACGCTATGGCAAGTCTTGAGTAAAGAGTAAAAAAATGAAGAATAAGCATAGCTGCTGGATTCTAAACGCTTACAAATAAAAAGCAAATTTTTGGCTTTAAAATTTAATAAGGTATGGTTAAATATATGAAGCTATTAAACGGAAACGGAAAAAAGTTTACGTTTACTATCAAAAGTCATGGTAAGGGCACTGAAGTTACTGGAATAATATACGAGATAAGTTTACACTTTAACACTCGAAAAATCTCAAATTAATACATAAGCATTAATTCTAATTGGCATTAATTTTTTTTCTGATGCCGCGTTTTCTGTTCCCGCCAACGTCGTTGAAATATTCTTATTTGACGGCTTTGGCTTTGGTTTCAGTAATTCAGTACACGAGTATCATACGAGTCGAGTACTTCGTAGGGTTTGACATGCTTAGGCGATTAGTACAATGTACTTACAAAAAAAATCCACCGCGTTGGTACCTAGATAGGTACTGGTATAGACAAGTATTGGTATTTGATATACCACTGGTTTGGAAGATGAAAAAAAATTGATTTACCTTGTTTTGTAATTACAAGCGTGGGTTTAATCATTTTCAAAACACGATTGTCATTTGTATTGAAAGGAAGAATAATTTCAAACATGAGGCTTTACTAATTTCAAGACACTATTGTAATTTTACTACAATATTTTAGTTAATGCAACAGAAACATTTAGTTTTTGGTCTATTTTGTAAATCCAGCAATAAGCTAAGTAATTTCAACGAAATGTTTTGTTATTTCCAGTAAAGTGTCCGGTGTGTTTTGCTTTATGAATACGATCCCGCCTTTTCAGCAGCCATTTCGTAGTTGCTTGCAGTAGAGTAAACATGGAGAGTGAAGTTCAGTACCAACAAACTGTGTTTTACCAACAGATTTAAACACTGTGAGTGACAATTGACAATCTTACCCAGGAGTCATTGTTATAACAGCTATACAGTCATCTTACTGAGTAATTGGGGTCGCAGTGAATACGATCCCGCCTTTCCAGCAGCCATTTCGTCGTTGCGTGCAGTAGAGTAAACATGGAGAATGAAGCTCAGTGCGTACCAACTAACTGTGTTTAATAGTGTAGTGTCATAAGTACAGATTTAACCAGTGTAAGTGAAAATTGACAATTTTACCCAGAATCTACGGAGTAACTGGATTTCTCCGTGAATACATTATACTCGCCGGCAATGTAAATTATGTTTTATTGTACATGTGGCTGTTTCGTGTGTTATATTATAAATGTGTAATACTTAATAAATATATAATATGACTTCACTCGAATCTTTATTTTTATGTTATTTTTATTATTCACCTTGTAACTTACATTTAGATTTTTTAGTTTATAACCTTAGATTCGTTTTGTAACATATGTAACTCAAGTAGTTTCAATAGCTTAATTTTGTATTATCTAGTTGGTTTTTGTAATGTCTAGTTTAGTTCTGTGATATCTACTTAATAAACCCTTTCCATAAAAAAGTTATAAAACGCTTCAAATTGAAATATTTAAAACTGTATACTTATAGGTAATTGTTATAAGTAGGTATACAGTTTTTAATATTTCAATTTGAAGTGTTTTATAAGTTTTTCTTGGATAGGGTTTATTAAATTGATAACACAGAACTAAACTAGACTTTACAAAAATCAACTAGATAATACAAAATTAAGCTATTGAAACTACTAGACTTTTACTAGATAATACTGAACTAAACTTTCGAAAGTACTAAGGCTTACTAGATATTACAAAACTAATCTATCAAAATTACTAGGTGTTTACTAGATGATACAGAACTAAACTTTTGAAAGTACTAAGACTTGACTAGATATTACAAAACTATTCTATTAAAATTACTAGGGGTTTATAGATAATACAAAACTAATCTATCAAAATTACTAGGTGTTTACTAGATGATACAGAACTATAATTTCGAAATTACTAGGACTTTACTAGATATTATAAAACTAATCTATTGGATCTGCTGGGGCCTTACTACATGTAATAAAACAGGTATTAATAATTCCTACTAAATATCAATTTGTATTTTTTACAGGGCATTTGTTGTCCTCGGAATTAGTAAAATCTTTAGTATTCTTTACTAAGATTTTACTTTAACTTTGCTAGCTATAACAAAACAGGTATTAGTAATACCTACTAAATATCGATTTGTATTTTTAACAGGTCATTTGTTGTTCACGGGATTAGTAACATTTTAGTAAAGAGTACTATGGACTTTACTAGATATTACAAGCTAATCTATTGAAGCTACTGGGACCTTACTAGATATAACAGAACTGATATTGTAATACCTACTAATTGCATTAACAAAAATCGATTTGTATTTATTACAGGTCATTTGTTGTCCTCGGATTTAGTAAAATTTTAGTAAAGATTACTATTTTTTTGTTAGTTTTTCTCTCAGTGTATTCTAGAGTGCGCTTCAAGAAATGTCAAAAAAATCAACTGTCGAATCGAACAACCGTCAAATCGTTTTTATTTTTTGGATTTTCCACTTCCTTTATTAAGGGTGGTAATGTAGGGCCTCGGGTTTGAAAGACGGAACGTGACATAGTCTACTTGTTATCCTAGATAAATAAAGGGTTCCCATGGGATAGCACAAAAATCAAAATATCATGCGGGCGAAGCCGCGGGTAAAAACTAGTAATATATATGTAAAAACAAATAATAACTAAAATACGAGTCAGGATTTGAAAACGAAAGACAGCTAGCCTCGTCACCTCAGCGAAGGCTGTCATCGACCCAGCTAATATTATACACAATCAGGTCTCGTCAACTCGTCACGATGATTTATTGAGTAGCCGCCGACTCCAAGGCTGCTTGGAAACCAGACCTATTATTTAGAACTTGGCCTGCTATCATGAAGTATGTATACCATCATATAATAGGAATACAACTTATCGAACTGTTTGGAGTTTTGGCGGGAACGTGGAAAATACTTTAAAAGGCCTCTACCATGTCTCTACATTAGTAATATTTTAAACAGATTAATGAATCCAGTCACAAAAACCTATCGCATAACATATCTACCTAACTTGCACCCTGGAATTATTCGCATAGGAAACAAAGCCGCAAGGGGATGATTCAGATTCCTATCAGAAAATACTTTTACGATGGGACCAAACCGGAGCTTGAGAAAAAAAACTGTTTCTCTATGTAATCTGAATCACCCCCTCGCTGTTTAGTATACCTACTCTAGCTACGTGAACTATGAGAGGTTACATAATTATTTTTCCATTTAAATATCCTGTCTTTCTCGAATGTCGATTAAAAGATCTAAGAATGTAAAGCAAGATAAAGTAAAGCCTGGTAAAGCACTTCACCAGGAAATTAAATAAGGATACTTCACCATAGCACGCATCTACTGAAATTATTGCTCCACATTTCTAGAAGCATCAGTTGATTTATAACTACTGCAAAGCAAGCGGAATACTTTCATAACTCAATCGCTGCAAGTTGCGAGCCGCGAGCCATCGATCACGGGAACTATTTACAACTACCCCATATTACGGCATTTACAGGTACCCGCTTAGGACGGCATTACGGCTGACGGCGACGTCACCGGTAATATCCACCTTGCGATTAATAAGTCACCGCCACCGCTATGCAGGGTTATCTAGAACTGGTGTAATAAGCCGAAAGGGGGTTATTAAGACAACCTTTACTAACAACTTTTCCTATGGGGCCAAATTTCGAGAAAAATAAATCAGCTGTTCCATACAAAACTTCAAATCGACAAAATGTAATGTAACAGCTGTGTTCAAACTCTGGATTGACCCCATAGTAAAAGTTGTTCAAATGTCAATCACCCCCTTTTTGCTCAGTACACCTGATTTGGATAACCCTGTATAAATCTGTGGTGAAGTAGAGTTGTAACAATGTTACAATTTGTGCACCCGTCCGTGGCGATTTTCTATGATTTGCGTAAAAGTTAATAAACGCGTTGTCTAATTTCTATGCTCACTTCATGTTGAGATTGATCGCCCGACTGATTGTAGGGTTCAAAAACTTGGTAGCGCCAGTATAAATCCATATTTTTTGAATACATTTACCAGATATCGAACTCTCCGTACCTAACGACAAATTAAACATTATCTTAATATAATTCAACGCACTAAATATATTTTCTTAACTATTTCAGATGCTGTCCCCTCGAGAAGATGATGACGATGACACCCACTTGTGCATCAAATGCAATACCACCATCGTTGGCCTGGATAACTACGTTAAACACAGAAAAGACCGATGCGCAAAAACCAAGACTAACGAAAACAAATCAGATCTTCCTCCCATCGAGTCGCTAGACCCTGCCTATAGCTTAGGAGCTGATGTTTTCTTCCAATCTTTAGAATTGCAAAGCAGCGTGAAAAAAACATCTTTGTCAAGACTGACTCCACCTATACCTATCTCAAAAGCCAGCATAGATAGAAAGAGCTCTTTGGCCATCGCATCGACTTCTCGTGACATTCCTCGGATGAGTCCTCTTGAAACCAATCTGAGAGGAGAGGACTGGATAGGAGGCCATACACTAAGAATAAGTGGCAATGAGGACAATCAAACGAAGCTCATAAATGCCGTAGCTAGCATCAGTGGTGCTGCTAAAAAGGAGACGAGTGCATCTTACACGATAGGTTATAATGACTTCAAAGGCGATGACGAAAGTGATGAATCTGAGGTTTCAGATGAAGATGACGAAGAAGAGCATGCGACGGGTGGGAAGTGGAAACCACCTTCTAATTACACCGGAGGCAAATGGCAGCCTGATTTCCCAGAACATGAGTGGGATGACCAGGAACATACAGCTACGTGGAAAACACTTCTACCTGAAGTAGATCGTGAAGAAGATTATGACGCTCCGCCACCAGGACACACTAAAGGTAAATGGGTCCCAGGAGCGAACGAAAAGACCCAAATAATGCAAACAACAATACAAACAAAAGGATCTGTCCAGTATTGGTGTGGTCCTTGTAACAGACGACTTGGCTCTCGGGCTATTTACGATAAGCATCTAAGATCAAGCTTGCACCTCAAGAAAGTTTTGCCCGAACATGAACTAGAATTTTCCGGACACTTGGAGCCGATAAAAATGGGAGAAAAACGCATAACAAGACCCTCAAAGTTTGTAAATGATGGCATTTATTCTCAAGTCGAAAATAAAAAGAGGCAGAAAAAAGATGTCAAATTAAACATCAAAATAGGCATTAAGAAACGGAAGCGTAGAGCTACTTTCGTTCACTGTGCTGGCTGCAATTCTCGAGTCAGAGAATATCTGATGGGGAAACATCTTATATCCCATTATCACTTCAGAAAAGCAGCCGGAGTAAAGAGTTCTGTGTACCAACAACTCATTCTGGACAATATTGAGGCGATCGTACATCAGTCTCCCTTTCAGTGCAGTCCTTGTAAATTTTATACCAACTTGCTTCCAAACTTCATGCAGCACTGGTATTCAGATGAACATGAATGGAAAGTAGCATTTATAGCCGGTAATTTCTGGTGTTCCTTCTGTAAATTTGAGTGTGGATCTTCTCAAGAAATGCTGCAACACATGTCTAGCTCTGATCATGGAGAAGTAGTAGCTGTCATAAATAGATCGATGCCGATCATTATTAGAAAAAAAACTGTCTTGAAGTGTGAAACCTGCTCCGAAATCTTCCGATACAATATAGAACTAAAAAGGCATAGCCAAAAAACTGGTCATCCCTTGGCATACACCGCGACAGATACATATCAGGAGCTCCACAAATGCCAGTATTGTAAAGCCAAGTTTAAGACTTCGCTAACACTTGCAGCCCATTTGAAATCGAGACACAAGCATAAGGCTCATTTATGCTTGGTCTGTTCCAAGACCTTTGATTCTTCTGAAGAGGCTAAGCGTCACCGTCAGTCTTCTGAACACAGAATCAATCGGAAGGAGATGCTGATGAAGCAGGGTGTTATAACGAAGGATTTACAGAAGAAATGCCCTTACTGTCCCGGAGAAGTCATGGTCAAGAATCTGCTAGTTCTGAAGGACCATATTCGGACATTTCATCCAGACGTTAAGAAAACGTACGTTCATTTTCATAACATTTATTTTTGATTTTCTTCTTCTCTTTATTCTTTTAAATGTCATCTTTTGCAGGTGTCCAAAATGTGGAATGGAGTTCATCCTTTCGCAAGAAGTGACCAGCCACATTCGCGCCAAAGCGTGCAAGTTCCAAGAGACCGCTGTGTCCTTAGAGCATTGGAGCTGCAGCCAATGCCTCTTCAGCACCAGCTCTCAGGCAGAATGCTACTTCCACGAAGTACTGCACGACCCTCCACTCACTGAAATTAAGAAAATTGGAGATGTTGAAAAGGTGGTACAGAAGTATACCTGTCCGATTTGTCCAAAGAGCTTCAGAAAGGCTTCCTTGAGGCAGCATTTGAGGCAGCATACATTTGAAAGGCCTTTTGTTTGTTCTATCTGCAAAGCTAACTTCACCAGGCAGACCAGCCTAACGAACCATGTGAGGCATGACCATGGAGACGGCTCGCAGAAAGTGGCCAAAACTGCAACAACTGTAGCAGGGGTTGAAAAATGGCGCTGCGAAAAGTGTTTGCAAGTCTTTCCTAATAAGTGAGTATTAATATTGCTTTTATACCTCTTTGATGACTAAATCTGTCATTCGTATTAGGAGAGTAATTCAGTTATTGAAAATCGTCAGTTCTGCGCTTTTCTTTTCACTTTTCTGCACTGTAAAGTTTGTGGATTTCACAGTTTGAAAATCAATAAAGCAAACTGAAAAGAACAAAAACGTTATATCTGAATTCTAACATAAATTGGTCAAATAAATGTTTAATTTTAATAAGTACCAAAAATTCTAACATTAGGCATACTGCAGTGTATACTTGCATAGTACATTCAGATATTTCATTCCCTGAATAACTCTCTTGCATGTTTAATAGAAAAAAAGTATGGTAAATTTAATTGGTATGCATTAGTTCAACATCCTAATCCCCCTTCGCAGTATTATGTTAAAATGACATCCCACTTGATTAACATAGCCATATCCATAAATCTCACGGCTAATTTATCAAGATTAACATCGTCATCGTGGTCCAATCAAATTCCGCGTAGGAAGCCGGGACGAGAATAGCTCGCATCAGACGTGCATCACTTGTGCAGCGGATGTGAGACGTGTCACCTGTCACACTACTCCTTCACAAATATCGGGACATTCACGTCTTGACACGAGTCACACTAGTCATCGCTCGAGCTATCAAACCACGGAGTGGGATACTTACAGAGAAATAGTTTGATTGGAAACCGCTAAGAAAGTGTCAGCCGTGTGTAGAGGATGCAGCTTGTCACCTGTCACTCAAGTCCTTCACAAACATTCACATATGACATTTGTCACTTTAGTCATTGCTGGAGCTATCAAACCACAGAGCAAAATCGCTACGTAGGAAGATATCAGAGTAGTACTCGTACTTGTGCGGCGGATGTGTAGCGAGCGTGTCACCTTGCATCTCGCATGCGGAAACTTAGGGATATGCATCTTGAAACGAATCAAATTAACAAAATTATGACATCTGTAAACTCAAGGCGAGCCATTGCACAGTAGCAATTTACTAATATGCCAGCGGTGCAAAGAGAGGGGATGTTAACTTAATTTGATTCGGACAATTGTTTCTCTGCATCAATAATGTCCTACTCCCCGATCACAGCGCTTGCGCATTCTCGCTGGTATTGCCAGTGCTGACGTCTTTACACCCGGGGCAATAAAACCCCCGGTTGCGCGGTATTTTCACACGAACTCAGCTGATACTGACACTGAACTAGCTCTCTGGTGAACGAGAGTAATATGAATGCAGTGGTGCTGCCAATGCTAATAAGATAACGGCCTCATAGCGTAGACAATGCATCAGGAGTTTCTCTGCATCAAAGGTGACGTCCACAGGTGGTATATTATTCAGAGAAAAATCGAACCAAGATGATATATACATCATTTGAAAGCTTGTTATATGGGCTTCCCAAAAATATTTAATTTAGATTTCTTCACCCCTCCAATTTTTTTAAAATGCGAAACGTAAATTGTATGAAAAACAACAATATAGCTTATTATTTTTTCTAGTTTGACAATAATAAAGTGATTCTATCGTTATTTTACTTGCATTCGTAGCTGATTCTTCCACATTCAAGTCTTAATTTGCTAAAATTAAATATAACCTACCAGTGTGACCAGTTAGTAGGTACAATGTGACAAAAAAACACTTACAAGTGTGTCTAATTGGTAAAAATGCTTTTATTTAACAATTTGAAGGTTACTTAATCAGGGCTGCTAGAGATAAACTACCTATTAAGCCAAATATATATTTTTTTTTTAATATTTTCGAAATTATTTTTAAAAAAATTGGAGGGCTCTTTTTTGTTTTTAACTGTTGTAATAGATTCAGAAAAATATAAACTTTCTCGAAATCTAACGAGTGTTGTGGTTAGAATTTTTGATTATTATTATACCAGCCTCCATACATATTGTGGACATGTGCGATCAAAGCGTTTGCTTATCGGGGTTTATTGTTCGCACTTGCGGAAACTTAGGGATAGGTAGATAACTAGATACTTATGCATCTTAAAACTAATTATAAAACTATAAATACGTAACTTTTACTATGGAACTAACCCCTAAATCTCGGTAAGAACTCCATTATGGCCAACGTTCGTAACATGAATGCGGTGGTATTACCAACGCTAAGAAAACATCCTCATAACGTAAGCAAGTAAGCAGTTTCTCTGCATCAACAATGTCCTACTCCCCGATCAAAACGCTTGCGCATTCTCGCTGGTATTGCCAGTGCTGACGTCTTTACACCCGGGACGATAAACCCCCGGATGTGCGGTATTTTCACACGTCACAACTTTGTTGGAGGGAGATAGAGCATCCATCTCGCTCAGGTTTTATTGTTCGCATCTGCGGAAACTTACGGATATGCATCTTGAAACGACTCAAATTGATAAAAAAAAAACATCTCTTACCACAAGATATTTAAACACGCTTTAAACACTGTTTAACTGTTAAACATTGTCTAAAGCGTGTAGTCGCAATGAAAACCTTTTTTTTAAGTCGGCTAAAAACTGAAAATAACGAACAGTAAGAAATTACAACATAACTAAGTAATAACAATATATCCGGGAGTAAGGCGTAACGACTAAAGGACTTTAGGCTAGATTGTTCATTGTACTCCATTATGATTTTTACCCAACTTTTGGTATGGTACCGACCCCAAAATTGTAAAAATAAAAAAATCTGATAGCTGTTTTAAACCTAAGTTTGATATTAACTCACGACATAATTTAAGAAAAGAAGATACCTACCTACCTATATTATACTACAGGCATATACAGGGTTATTTCTAATCAATTAGCATCCTTCTAGGGGCTTATTCTGTACATCAAAACTAACAACGTTTGTTCTACGACTTTCGTCAAAACGTTTTGTCGCGGGTGAACTATATTTTTCAATGGAACAACAATTTTTTTTTTTTAGTTTTGAGGAAAGTCGTAGTACAAAAGTTGTTAATTTTGATGTACAGAATAAGCCTCTAGAAGGATGCTAATTGATTAAAAATAACCCTGTATACATAATGAAAATGATGTAAGTTTAGACTTGTTTTGTTTAGACAGACTAAGTGCATAAATCCTGATAGGTATTGTGCAAAGCTTATAGTATATATTTAGTTATTTATTATCTAAGGTGCAAAGCTATAGGTTAGTTTATGGGTCACGGTTAAAAAAGACGAATATCTTGATATTTTTCGAAGTGATTTTTGAAAGAAGCGCCAATAAAATCTATTCGAAATTTCGGATTCGGATCAAACAGTATATCCAATACATCTCTACATCACTACATACCTACCTAGTTTAAAACAAAGTCGCTTCCCGCTGTCTGTCCCTATGTATGCTTATATCTTTAAAACTACGTAAAACGTAATGGATTTGATGCGGTTTTTTTAAAATAGATATAGTGATTCAAGAGGAAGTTTTATATGTATGATACACCTGTGCAAAGCCGAGGCGGGTCGCTAGTATAATATATTATAGAGAGAAAAAAATATAGAGCAGATAGTGCTGCTAATAATATTTCTCTCTGCTTGTGGCGATTTGAGGAACTACATTCTGTTAATGTCTTCGATACAGTACACAAAATTCTGCAGTTTTATCGCCAACGTTCATACCACGTTGAAAACACCGGTTCTCGTCCGATCACCGAAGTTAAGCAACGTCGGGCGCGGTCAGTACTTGGATGGGTGACCGCCTGGGAACACCGCGTAATGTTGGCTTCTTGCTTCTTTTGGATTTCACTTAGTAATTTTATGATAGTAACAAGATAATAATGTCTTTATTTTTAACCGATTTTTAAAAAGGAGGTTCTATGTTCGTATGTATGTATTTTTTTATATTTTCGCCAATTGAGAACCGAATTAAAAAAATATTGCTTAGTTCTAAAGGGTATACTTCCAAGGTTTTTTCGTAGGTTGCCAGCCAAATCTGAGACATGCATTCATGCATACAAATCCGTTCGAAAAATTAAAGAACTGATAGTGCTGCTTATCTTATCTTCGTTTCTACTTGTGGCAATTTGAGGAACTAGATACATTTTGTTTTAAATGTCTTTGATGTACACACAAAATTCTGCGACATAGTTGCCAACGTTCATACCACGTTGAAAACACCGGTTCTCGTCCGATCACCGAAGTTAAGCAACGTCGGGCGCGGTCAGTACTTGGATGGGTGACCGCCTGGGAACACCGCGTAATGTTGGCTTTTTGCTCTTTTTGGACTTCACTAATTAATTTCATAACCAAAGAAATAATTTGAACCTATGATATGTTATTATCATACATTTCCACTGCGTTTTATCTATTTTAAGACTTCTTCGTACAGTGTATGTTATGCTACTTTTTCGTACCTACCTATTGTTATAACAAGTAAAAAAAATATCTGCTTACCTGTGTTTAGCCGAACAGGAGTGATTAAGACCATCCTTACATTCCTTACGAACAACTTTTACTATCAATCAATCAATCAATACTTATTCCATCCTGAACTACTGTCTGTTATGACGTATATTTGTTTTCCTCTATTAGAGGATATCTCTTAGTTCAGTGTGCCTTTTGGCAAAGGCCTCCTCTAACATTTTCCATTGTGTTCTATCTCTGCACTGTGCATTGTGAGTTGTACAGGTTGTACTGCATCCGTGCATTGCGAGACGGCTCCGCGTGCTAGCACTCGCCAACTTGAGAAAGGTCGCCGAATGCAACCGAAACTATAGTCGTTACGACTATCCCCACACGTGAGTTCAGTCTCGTTATATCCTACTTCCTACTAATATTATAAACGTGAAAGTTTCACGCAAAAACTACAAAACGGATTGAGATGAAACTTTGCAATAATATAGCTTATATATCAGAATAACACATAGGCTATAAATTATAATGATATATTGCGTATGAGGGCGAAGCCGCGGGTAAAAACTAGTATAGTATAAAATGTGTGAAAACCACGTTAATTTCCATAGTAAAATGAAATGTTTCACCGGTAGCAGCGGTTTATTTGACTTTTGTTAGTACGAGTACTTCCCCATGTTTGTCTAACTTTTTTATTTCTAAAGTTGAGGTAAAGGTTCCAAAGTACTAAAACTTGAAGTCTAGACCGTCCTGTGGACTTGTAGAGAGCTAAAAGCCATTCGGATGTAAAGTCTGACCGCATGCATCAACCAACGGCTTCATTGCACAACTTGCATCGTTCAGACTATTGCTGGTACAGTGCTGCCGCTTTGGCGAGCTGTGGCGGTTACGGGAACTAGCGAAATAAAGAAGACGTTCTGTCGCATTTTTAACCGACTTCCAAGACATAGACCCTATGTTCGTTTGTATGTTTTTTTTTGTTCATCGATATTTTCACCAATTGTAAACCGTATCAAAAAACTCTTTTTTAGTCAGTTTAATACTCCCGAGGTGGTCCCATTAAATTTTATCGAAATAGGCTGAGTGAGCCGTTCTTGAAAAATCAACAGTAATGTAAAAATTGTACACATCGAACGAACTAGGTATTCGAAATTGGTACACGATGGAAGCCGATTTTGCAATTTTTTGAGTTATTTAATTATTTGTATGATATTTTTTTGAAGAGGTAATATTATAATATTGATATTATAATATTGTTATATTGATGATAAGAAATTTTAACTCATATTATAATTATTTATAATCTATGTTTTTGAACATAATGATTGAAAAAATTTAAAGAGAGGTGATAGTGCTGCTCATCTTCGATTCTACTTGTGGCGATTCGAGGAACTACATTCTGTTGATGTTTTCGGTACAGTACACAAAATTCTGCACCATTGTCGCCAACGTTCATACCACTTTGAAAACACCGGTTCTTGTCCGATCACCGAATTTAAGCAACGTCGGGCGCGGTCAGTACTTGTATGGGTGACCGCCTGGGAACACCGCGTAATATTGGCTTTTTGCTGTGGATTTTTATGTCATTCCTAACATTTAGAATTATTACAATTTCAAAACACAATAATCATACATTTTTATTATCTATTTTAAATTATATTAAAAGAAAAAATATACCGGCAAATAGCGGACGCACCCCAGCTAAGTCTTCCAACTGCATCGCAAAGACATCGAGACTAAGTCAGAATGCTCACGACGTAACTTGCGCGATATCTCGTGCATTATGCGGCCCTACAGTGCTTAGCGGCCTGCGGTGGTACCACTCGCTTAGGTCATTAGGCTTTATGTGTTCTGAATGATATCAGTTCTGTTACATTCTAAATGCGAAGTATGTGTTATAATTGATTTCTCAATCGTTACGCGTATGTACGAAACGCATATTTACTAATCATATATTTGCAGAGGAAATCAAAACACAGCACCGAACGTCACGACAGTTTTGTTTCTCGTTTGCTTATCATGAAATGGTAGGTATGATAAATGCTCATAATTATAATACAGTCATAAATACTACAAAACTCCGTTCATTTTTATACTGTATTGTTACTACGTTTGGTTTTAAAAAAATATTTTGAATATGTGCGGATAAGATAGCTTTAGCTATTATTTCTTTTTCAGAGCTATGAAATCCGGCCATATTTGCAGCGACACTAGCGCCACAGCAAGTACCTACAAGTGTCATATCATTGATGAATGTTCCTTCGTGGCAGCTAACCCCGGTCGCCTTGCTAAGTAAGTGTAGAAATTAGTAAAAAAAGAATTCATAAATTCATGCCTGAAAGAAAAGTAAATAAATTATCTTCTTAGTTCTAAGTAAATTATTAGAAAATAATTGTGAGATTTTTTCGTTAAGCGACATCTAACAAAAACTTAGACAACTACTATAAGTTTGTTGACATTGGTGATGTCTTTAAACATTTTTTTCTGTAAAAAATCTAACAAAAATTACTAGATGGCGCTTAAAATTAGACGGATTACGGAGTCATGATATAAAATTTTTTGGGATTATCTTATTTCTTTTATGTAATAGATACATAATTAACATGTTGCAGACACGAAAAAAGCCACGGCATCAAATCAACAAAACGGCACAAATGCCCGCAGTGCCCGTTTCGGACCGACCAGGCGAGCCATTTGAAGAGACATCTACAATGCCATCGAGGTGACAAGCCTTACACTTGTCCACACTGCGATTTCACCTGTGGAAGCCTTGTAAGTACTAAAATTATTTGATACTAGCCGCATGTCCCAGCATTGGAAATCTATTATTAACCGACGAAAAAATGAAGGTATAGGTATTTATTTTATTCATGACCATTGACCACGTATAACTTCTTACAGGGTCGTCCGATTTCAATAATTAAGTATTTCTATTTATTGTTTGGTAGATCATACTTTAAAGTTGGTCCCGTTTAAATATTATCGAAATCGGCTGAACTATTTTTGTAAACTCAAGAATAATGTGAAAATTACTACAGCGGTCCGTGCTAACTATTCAAATTCTGGACACGGTTGAAGACGGTTAAGTTTGCCAGTTTTTGCGAAAAATAATTATAATATACCATAGGTTCAAATTAGTATTTCTTCGTTGATTATAAAATTACTAAGTGAAATCATAGACCAAAATATACTATTTTATTATGGTTCGTCTATGGTGAAATGCAAAAAGAGCAAAAAGCCAACATTACGCGGTGTTCCCAGGCGGTCACCCATCCAAGTACTGACCGCGCCCGACGTTGCTTAACTTCGGTGATCGGACGAGAACCGGTGTTTTCAACGTGGTATGAACGTTGGCGACAATGTTACAGAATTTTGTGTATACATCAAAGACATTTAAAACAAAATGTAGTTCCTCAAATTGCCATAAGTAGAAACGAAGATAAGATAAGCAGCACTATCAGCTCTTTAATTTTTCGAACGGATTTGAATGCATGACTGCATGAATGCATGAATGCATGTCTCAGATTTGGCTGGCAACCTACGAAAAAATTATAGTGCTACACAAAAGAGTAGAAATTAATTATTCGCGAACTAAAAAGTCGCTCTTGCTGAAATCACTGCCTAGTACCTATACAGGTACCTGAGCTATCAATCATTGTTAATTTTTAACTGACTTTCAAAAAGGAGGAGGTTCTATGCTCGTCTGTATTTTTGTGTACAAATCATCGATGTGAACCGATTTAAAACATTCTTTTTTAGTTTGTAAGGGTATATCCTTCAGAGGTGGTTCCATTTAAATTGTATCGAAATCAGCTAAGCCGTATTCGTTTAAAATCAACAATAATGTAAACATTGTCAATCTATTCAAATTTTGTACGCGATGGAAGTCAGTTTTATTTTACCATTTTTTGGTTTTAGTTTTAGCTAATAACGCTAGATGGCAGTTAATAAAAATTATAAAGTAATTTTAACTTTTCCATTATTTTGATGTCTTATTGATAAATTGATGATAATCTGAGAGGTTTTCGATAAAATGTTTTATTTTCCAGGAAAATCTCCGGAAACACGTTTTGCGCAGTGGTCGTCACAGAGACGTGTTTTTGTATCAGTGTGAGCATTGTGACCACAAGACCAACATGGCTTCTGATTTGCGGAAACATTTGCTCGGAGAACACAGCGACCAATACAACGTGAAAACTGCTTCCAAGGCCGTCAAAACGCATTTGATGCGAATTACAGACTGAAAATAAATAATGAAAACACAAAAATTTAGGGCTTTTTATTTTTCCGCCTAATTTAAATAAATTATTACTTAACTCTGTGCTTATTTATACTAAAATAATAATTATGATCACAAAAGTGATTATGATTTAAGATAGCCTAATATAGGTCCTTGTTGGAATATAATTTGTAATAGGTAAATATTTAAAAATAAATAAATAATAATTTATTTGTTCCCTACCCTTATTACTTGTTATACTTGTAGTATTTTATTATGAGTTTTTTGCGTTGAATAATAAATGAATATGAAAGTAAGCACACGAATTAAAAGCATCTAACTTAAAACATCCATCTACGAATGGATGTATTTACATCTAGGGTTTACATCCATGTTGCAGATCGAAGTTTTTTTGTCTGTGGTTCTTGTTGCCAAAATAATGTTACCACACCTTCTTCAAATTACCCAAGAAAATGGTAACTGGAAGATGGTGGTGGTTAGTAATTACTAGATGGTTTATTCGAATAATTTTCCTTTCACATCATATGATCTCATTTTCTTAGCTATTCATTTTGAAGTCTATATAAATATACAGTTTTGATATTAATTTTTGCTTAAAAATATCGTCACTCACAATACTTAGTTTTAAAAAATAATAATTAACCACGAGAATTTGCTGTCATATTAATTGTGATGAGAGTAGTTATTTTTTTTTACAGTGTTAATTCTAATTTTAAATTTTAAATGTGCCATTGTAAATTAAGTAGCAATTTAAATTATTGTTTTCTCCTTCAGATGCATAAACTGAAAAATAAACAGGAATATTTTAATTTCCTATTATAATTACGCTTTTAAAATTGGGCCTTAAGTAAGTAAATATGGAAATATTGAAATCACAATATTGTTCTGAAGACCTATGTGATATATGTATTATATTCTTACTAAATAACAACTATCCTCCATTGTACGGTTGTAGGAATTGTTAACGCTCTGGCACTATTTTTGCAGTTATTTTAGTTTTTACGAACCACTGCGATATTTTTACTACCCGTTCGGATAAAGAAGCGATTCTAAGGTGGCGGCATTTCTCATACCTTGATTCTTGCTAGCACACTATTGCCATCTATACTCACTCTTTAGTGTACCGTTAGCAAAGGAAAATACTCAATACTTATTACTCGATACCGAATACTACACAACAAGACGACAAGAGACGTGTCAAGAGAAAAAAAAAAGATTTTATAATTAATGTAGGAATGGACTGGACAGCAGCTCTTCATAAAAGGGAACGGAAATAATGCGAGGATCGAGCAAAAAAAAATCATTAGCTCTTCTTTCATTGTTGCCAAAAACATGTTAAGATTTATCTCTTTAGGTTGCAGAAATTATTATTTTAAACAAAAGAACATATTATGCAGGTGCACTAACAAAAGAATTCACACAGCTGCATACATTAGTAAGTTATCAAAAAAACAATTACTATTGTTTACCTATTTATTACCGAATGATGTTATCTAGACCTATATCTTTAGGTTGCTGAAATTATTATGTTAAAATGTACGCAGGTGCATTAAAAAAGAACTACACATGTTTTTTTTGTTTTACTTGAGTGTGCTGTCGACTGCCGACATCTTAAAATTCTAAGAGATATAACATAATGAATAGGTATATTAGTTAATGATATTATATTATCTAATAACGAATCTACAATCAATACTAGTGCCATTGTATTAGTATCAACTAATCAGTAGTAATCAGTATTTCAAAACTAGTTCCAGTTTTTTGCTAACTGAATTTCCTAGAATTGCAAGTACAAGCCGCCATTTTAGAATCGCTTCTTTAACCGAACCAGTAGAGTACCAATAATTTTATATTCAAAAGACTAGGGAGGACATGATTTCAACAACTGGTAGCACTGACGACCGGGCGGGAAAAATCAGAGAAAAATCGAGAGCCGTCGAAAGCGGTCGTTGCTGTTACGCTGAATTTTCGTTTATTGAATTCAATAAACCGATCGTTATTATTACGATAAACAATAAAAATCTGCAGATAAAGTCTCAACGGTGTCTCCAATTCTAATAAGTGTCATAATTTGAAGAGGAAAATATCTAAAAACGTACTCCGTGTGAACATTTTCAGTGAAAAACTTGGATTTTTTGTGAATAATGTGCAATCGTCTTCACGTGGTGTGATAATATCAGGCTGAAACGCTGAACATCGATTGATTCATAATGTCACTGAAGGTGAGTAGGTACCTATTACATTATTATTCTGACCTTTTGCAGCTTGCAGATAATATTTATTTTCGAATCGCGTGGGTGCGTAGCCGGTAGGTAGGTAAATATCGTTTTGAAATTGGAATCTCCAGAGAATTTTAAATATACCTATAGAGTAATATTATAATAATAAATCATTAACGTATTAAAAATACCTACATATTGAATTGTAAATATTGCATGTTTATTTTGTAATGCCAATGGTCAAACTACAGCTGTTTAGGACCTAGAGGAAAAATTAATTTCATAATTTGTTTTGTTTATACCTAATACAATGTATGAATTATTTATTATCATAGTTTTTGTACTATAGTATATTAAAAAAAATATTTTTAGCATAATAATAAAATAGTTAAAATTCAAACTTACATGAACCAAAAAATATGTACTATTTTTGGGGTATTGTATGTAAATAAACATAGGTACTTATCTTATAATAATTCCAATTAAGTGTATAAATATCATTTTGATAAACATTGTAATGTACACTTACGCCTAAAGATCACAGAATTCTGCTTATCTCTATCTTCTTCCAGCTAAAAGTAAGTTTAAGTTTAGGCCGGGTGGCTAGCCCTGGTGTTTTGGTTATGAAGCCGCTTCAAGGCCTCTGACTTGGCTAAACAATTCCAAACGATAAACATACTTCCATACATTCCAGACAACACTGTCTCACACTATAATTATCTGATTTATTTGAGGAATCAAAAATCGTCATCATTTCATATACCTACCATACAAGCCACTGAAGCAGTTGTGAGCTGGGCTGGCTCGGGTAGATGCTGGAGGGGGGAATGCACAAAACACCTCATGCCGGACATCAGTGCAGGACCAAGCCAGAGACATGGTAGATGCAAGCTAGTTCCTATAGATCCTACTGGAAACATACCTTAATAAGGGGCCTCTGTTTGGCAGTGGATGCACTCCAGTTAAAATGGTTACCAACATTATGGTTTTGCTGTCTTAGCCATAAAATAAAGACAGCAACTGAATCAATAAATCTCTCAACATTGAGCTACTTGATCTATGTTCGATTCATGTCCTATGATTCTAGATCTAGAATTTATTCCAAAAGTAGAAAATGTATGGTATAATCAGTTGTTTTGATACCATACCATTGTACAGTTCATTTTTTTACTTGGCCAAACAATAATAATAGTTGACTACAAACTAAAGTTAAATATTTACTATTTAGAAACTTTATCTTTGGAAATCCCAGTGTCCTCAAAAATAGAAAAATAGAAATCCCGGTGTCCTCAAAAATAGAAAAATAGAAATCCCAGTGTCCTCAAAAATAGAAAAATAGAAATCCCAGTGTCTTCAAAAATAGAAAAATAGAAATCCCGGTGTCCTCAAAAATAGAAATCCCAGTGTCCTCAAAAATAGAAATTCCGGTGTCCTCAAATTGACAAACATTGTGATGGCATCGGTTTTGTTGTGTTACGTCAGGAATTGAGGCAGATTTGGTTACCTATTTTTTTTGAATTTGAATTTTGATATTATTTTTGTGTATTTCTGTCAAATACTTTGTATGGCTCTTAGTTATCTGAAAATAAAGATTTATTTAATTATTTAAAAACCCTAGAGGGCAGATAATGATGCATTTTTTATTGTCACACCAAGATTGAAATACAAACTAAAACTAAAGAATAGTGCCATAATGGATGGTCTTATTGCTAGAAGCAATTTCATACAAGTAACCGCTTTAGCAAATTAAACTCCCTTAGACTTTTCAATTAAAATTTTTAGACAGACAAAAGTTCCCTGGTAATTTTACATTATTCATGCATGTATGAGGACATCTAAGATTTTACAACTTTCCACCATTTTTCCATTGAAACATGAAGATGCTTTCCTGCATTGCCATTTGTAATTAGTCACCCACGAACCGGTCGAGAATGACTGAGGCCTTATTCTGGCACACTTGAGATTAATACTATCTCTATCTGGCAAAAAGTATGGTGGCTTCAACTATCAGAGTTCGCTATACTTTTGCCAGTAAAAGTGAACATACTTGTTGTTGCGGGCCTTTTCCACAATTGAGCCCTCCAGGGGCCCGTTTTATGTAGGTCGCCCGGCTGCAGCTAGTTCAGCCACCCGGTGTCCTCCAGGAAGTCCAGCAGCTCGCCAACGCCGGCGCAGGCTTCCCGGAGTGTCCTCGGTGCCCCGAGGAATTTCTTGCGTTGTTCCGCCACACTGCTGCATTCAAGCAGCATATGCGCGGTTGTTTCTTCTACCTCCATGCAACCTCTGCACAGAGGGCTGTCTGTAACACCAATTTTAAACAGGTGCTTGTTTAGAGAGCAATGTCCCGTGACTACTCCGGCTATGAGTCGGAGTTTGTCTCGTTTAAGGTTCAGCAGGCGTCGGGAGTATCTCGGATTTAATTCCGGGAAAGCTTCCTTAGACTGCTTACAACCCTCAGTACTTGCCCAGTATTCCTTGTGTTGTCTGGCTGTGTGTTGGCGTATCCAGGATCTGACTTGGCTGAAGGGCAAAGGGATCATCGGTCCAGGCCCTACAGGGCGCCTACCTGCACCTCTCCTGGCTAGCTCGTCCGCCGCGTCATTCCCTCTGGACCCGCTGTGTCCTTTGATCCATTGAAGAGTGACTTTATTTTTCTTACTTACTTCTTCCAATAGATCATGACACTGTAAGGTTAGCCCTGAGGAGTGTTCATATCGTTGTAGTGCCTTGAGCACCGCAGCACTGTCTGAGAGGATTCTAATATTGTAATCAGTTACCTTTCTGTTGAGTACTGCTGTTGCAGCCTGGATGATACCTACACATTCCGCTTGGAAAATTGAGTTGTTTTCACCCAGGGTTGTTGCGATGTGTATATTCAGGTCTTCAGAGAATGTACCTGACCCTGTACCTGTTTCAGTTTTCGAGCCATCCGTGTAAATCCTCACTTCTTGTATACCTGAGCTGTCACTTTTTTCTTCATGCAGCTGTATTGAGTAGCTCTTTGTGAAAATGAGTTTTTTAGGCACCCTGTCATAGACCGAGAGGATTTCGCGGTTGCAATTTGCAAATTCCTCAATTATGGTGGTGTGTGTTGCTGTTTTGTCGTGTACCCAAAGGTTTAGTGATAGTAGTCTGTAGGCAGCTGCTCCTGCTTCTTGCTGTATGAAGAGATGCAGCGGCATCTGCCCCATGAGGGCTTCTAGTGCCGCAGTGGGTGCAGATCTCATGCAGCCCGTTGTAGCTATGCAAGCTGTTCTTTGGAGTTTCTCTAGTTTTTTGTTTACAGTCACTAGCTTGGTTCTGGGCCACCAAACTATTGCCCCATAACATAATGATGGTCTGACCACGGTATTATAAAGCCATTGGGTTATTTTGGGTTTCAAGCCCCAAGTTTTACCCATCATTTTGCTGCACTGCCAAAATGAGATCGTTGCTTTCTTTATTTTGTTGTCCACATGTTGTGTCCAATTCAGTTTTTTGTCTAATGTGATGCCCAGATATTTCACATCTTCAGAGAGTTTCAGTTGTTTACCATAAAAGGACGGTAAAGTATGTGGTCCAAGGTTCCTTTTATTTGTAAACATCACTAGTTCTGTTTTCTCTGGGTTGGCAGATAAACCGTATTCCCTGCACCACTTTTCCACAATTTTCAGTGCATGGTTCATAAGGTTACAGGCTACACTTGCAAAGTGTCCCGATATCAGGATAGCCAAGTCGTCTGCGTAGCCCACTGTGAGGAATCGCTGCGCATTAAGTATAGTGATTAGTGTGTTTACTATCATGTTCCATATAATTGGTGATATCACCGCTCCTTGTGGGCAGCCCTTCACTACTAATCCTCGAGTTGTGCTTTTGGGGTCTGTTCTTACTGCCCTTAGGCTTAACATGTTTAATATCCACTCTGCTAGCGTTGGATGTACCCCATGTTCTCTGAGTACTTTACTTATGCTGTCAAAGTTTGTTTTATCAAAGGCTCCTTCAATGTCTATGAATGCTCCTAGACAAAGCGATTTACTGTTGATATCATGTTCGATGGTTTGTACTACCTTGTGCAGGGCTGACTCTGTTGACTTGCCCGAGCTGTAGGCGTGTTGTTGAGGGTGTAGTGGGATTTTGTTAAGTACCTCGTCTCTTAAGTGCCGATCACAGAGTCTTTCTAGAGTCTTCAGCATGAAAGAAGTTAGACTAATTGGTCTGTAGGCCTTCGGGTCTGTGTAGTCGCTTTTGCCCGGTTTGGGGAGAAAGAGGACTCTGACTTCTCTCCAGACTAGAGGTATGTATCTGTATGCTATGCAGGCTTTTAAGAGGATAGTCATTTTCCCGTTTAATAATTCCTCCCCCCATTGTAGGAGTCCAGGGAAGATTCCATCCAGGCCTGGCGTTTTGTATGGTTCAAAGGACTTTATTGCCCATGTAATTTTTTCATTTGTTACCACTTGATCAGCGGCAAACCAGTCTGTGTCTGATGCCAAAGTTGTTTCACTATCCTGCCATTCGGTATGTTTTGTCAATTGGCATCCTGGAAAGTGGGTTTCTAGTAGCAAGTTGTGTGTCTCTTCTAAGGTTTTCGTGTAGGAACTGTCCGGTTTTTTAAGTGTGCCTATCTCACGCTTAGTGTCGGCCGCTAGGATCTTCCTAATTCTGTTTGCCTCATGGTTTGATTCAATGTTTGTACTGAATTTTGCCCATGATTGTCTCTTTTTCTTCCTTACTTGTTTCTTAAATTGTCGTTGAGCCATTATATATTTATCCCAATCACTGTCTGAGTAGGTGTTCATGGCTCTGTTGTAAAGTTTTCTCATCTTCTTCCTGAGGTTTTCGAGCTCCCTAGACCAGCTCCAGGTCCTCCCGCCAGGTCCGGGGGTCGTCAGAGGGCAAGCTGCTTCAAAACTCTCGATGATGATTGTTGTCAGTTTGGTCACGTTTTTTTCTAATTCTGTAATATCTGGTATTTGTGCGGGTATATTGTAACGGTCTAATTTCTCTTTAAGAGACGAGAGATATTTTACCTTGTCAGTTTTTCGTAGGTTTCGTGTTGGTGTTGTCGCCTTGCGCTCGAGTGTCAGCTCGTATCTGATCCACCTGTGGTCTGAGGCAGAGTGCTCGTTCGAGACTCTCCAGTTGTTTACCAGTATACAGTTACCTGAGACAAGGGTGAGGTCTATTATAGTGCGGGATCGCTTTGTGACAAAGGTAGGCTCCGCTCCTGTGTTAGCTATTAGGAGGTTAGTGGTTAACAAAAAGTTTACCAACTCTTCTCCTCTCTCGTTTGCGGTGGCCATTCCCCATAGTGGGTGGTGTGCATTACCATCTGTAGAAATAATTAGTTTCGAGTTGTTTAATTCACAAAACCTTACCAGATCTGCCACAAGTCGTGGAGGCGCTTCGTCGTCCTTATGCATGTAGGCTGATGCGACTATTACCTCCTCCTTTGAGTCTCCATTTATGCCTAGGAGACTGGCAGTGGCTAAGTCTCTGGAGCAGAATTGTGTTATGGGTGTAGCCGTTAAGTTACATGGGATATACATACATGCTCTTGTATTGTCACTTGTATAATCGAAAATCAGTTTACCTTTCAGGTTGTTGAGACCACATATACGTCCTCCTCTGATCCACGGCTCCTGAATCAAGGCGATGGTCTCGTTGTTGGACTCCAGCAGTCTGCGCAGGTTAGCCGTAGCCGCAGTGCTGTGCTGGAGGTTTGCTTGGACGACATTAGTCGTCGGAGGGTGGGTCGACCCCATCTAAGCTCACCCCATCCTCCCCGTCTGTCAGTTCCAGCTCTTCTCCGGTTCTCCAGGGCCCGACTGCCAGTCCGAGATCCCCCTCCACACCCTCCATGGCCGCACTCGGCTTTGGAGAAGATTGCGGTGGAACATCTCGGCCCGACGCCGTGCCGCTGGTTTCTTCAGGGAAGAGCCGGGTATTTGTTTCTGCAGGTTGCGCTGGTTCCGGTGGCTTATCATGTGATGTACCATCTGGAGCCAGGAAGCGCACGTACACGCCCCCGAGTTTGTGTGACAGTTGTCTTCCCCTACTCATCAGTGACGGGATCACACTTTCTGGGATGCCCAGAGTAAGGTAAAAGGTGTGATCAGCTGACTTTCGGTGTGAGTACACAGTCCAGGTGTTCACTTGCGCCCATTTGTTCTGGAAATCTAGGAACTTTCGCGTGATCTCCAGAGTGGCGTCTGCGCAGTCCGGAAGGGTCAGGGATGCCCGAACATTCCTGGACAGTTCGCTTTGCTGTTTCACAATGAGTTTGGGGCATTTTTTCAGAGGAAGGCTGTCCATAGCCTTAATAAGCCACATACGTGTAGCCTCATCATTGCACCACAGTTTCAAAACTCCATCACTGCTGATGGGTTTGCCTTTGAAACCGGGGGCAATGGGGCTGGCGTCTAAGAGGTCTGCCAAAATTATGTCCTCTAGGAAACGCTTCACTACTGTGGCTTGTTCCTCTGTAATGTGTTGGCCATCGTCCCTCAGTACCGCTACACAGAGCTTATTACCCACTATATCTGCATAGGTGGTAACTGGACGGTCCTCGTTGTCAGTACGTTGTTTTTTATGGTCCCCTCTGGGTGAGACTGTGTCGTCTAGACGCAACCGCTTTAATGGCTCATTGTGGGCTGGAGCTAGTGAGGCCTTTGAAATGGCAATCTCAGCGCGCTTCTTCCTATTAAAGCGGTTGTTATGCGGTTTTAAGCCATGTCCTCTGCAACCAACTGGCCCAGCAGACACAGCAGGCATGTCTGCAGCATCCACCGGTGGGGCATGTGGCATCATGGAAGAACCAGCAATGTTGTCCTTGGTTTTTGAAAAGCTGGGACCTGGAGTAACGTGGCTGACTTCCTTAGGTTTGTTGACCTGCGGAGACGCTTTGTTATTGGCCAGCTTCCTTTGCTTTGCTTTTTGTTGTCGAATCTGTTTTTTGATCTGGCTCCTGCTGAGCTTCACCCCCGGGACGTGAGCCACCTCGGGGTGAGGTATACTAGAGCTGGGACCTCCGGCTTTAGGCCGTTTCCCCCCAGTCTGGTTCCCCTGCTTGCCTCTCTGATTTTTTACGGTCCATCCCGCGGAGTGTACATTCTGGCTGGCAAAAGCCGCCACCATGTTATCAACCGCAGTGTGGAGCTCAGAATGGCTCACAGAGTCAGAGGAGCATTTGTTCGCTGTGTTTGGGTTGGATGAGCTGTCCATTTTGTTGCTCTTGAGGTTTCGTCCCACAGGCTCCCCACCCTCCACGGAGCCCGCACCAGGGGGATGTCGGGTTGCGACACCAGGGCTACCTGTAAGGATATAGAGAGGCAAAATAAGTAACACCCGAGCACTAAACGGCACCATCACAGTCCAGCGCCAACCGATGCACCAGAAAGCGACGTGCACCGCCGGCTGCGCGCCCCATAATTCCACCTCTCTAGCCGGGCAGTAGCAGAAGGCTGCCTGCCATGCTGTGTTGTCATTGGTGGCTAGCCAGTGACCCCCCGTTTAGGGTGAAATCCACACCAAAGAGGAGTGTTGCGGTGGATGGGTGTCGTAACTGACCCACCCCACGCTCAGCCTCCAGGACTGTATCATCCTCCCGTACGAGCCCCCATGCGCAGCATCAAACACATGGGTGGTCAGCCCCCCGCACGTCGTCACTCCTATTTGGGATGACGTGCCCACGATAGCCTAACCACGTCGCTATCGTAGCTGTTTGGAGCAGGATAGATACAGGAGTTAAGAAGGCGTCGGAAGGCCGGGCGCGCCAAAAACGCATACGGCCACTGCATATTTAAAGTAAGATTACTTACCCGCTGTTAGGTCGATGTTATTGCCGTTCTGCATCCCGGACGTTTGTAGTTCCCCGATAATCCACCGAATTTGCACTTAATCACTGATTTGCGTGGCAGTTATTCGCACAATGACGGTCGTTTTGAATTGGTTTTGAATAACGAAATCGTGTAAAGACGGTTACGGACGATAGGAAGAAACACCAAACGGAAATACGAAAGCTAAAACCGGTAAACTGACATGTAGTCAGACACGGCCATGACAGTGACAGTGACAGTTAGCACTTAAACATCTGACTGCCGGATCCGGCATCGGGCAAAAGGCCCTCGCTACTCGTCTCGCGGGTTGCCATTTTAGCGCGCCCACCCGTCCTTCCCCGTTCTTCGGGAGTTGGAGGGGATTGGTAGGGGAAAAACAGTTTCGTCTCTAAGTTTTGGTTATATCTGTTCCTGAAGGGACCAGACCAATAACAGGCGGCAACCGCGAGAAGGAGACTTATGAGACTTGTTATAGAGATCTTCGCGACCTGCGCTCCATCCATAACCTTTCGCCTAACCTGCTCATCGGTCAGATGGCAGGTTGAGGTTAGCCCCAAATATCATTCTCGTTTCAGGATATGATATAGTTCTAACCTCGCCCAAAAAGTGAACATGTACCTACACATCCCACAGTAGCCATACCATACATATCCTATGCCTATGGCCTACTTTCTGCATTTCACGGAAATTCATTCCCGCGTTCTTTCATTTCCGCACGACTCGACCGGCGCGGGTAGCTGCGCGATGCTGCACGTCGTCGTTTCAGCCATTGGACGTCCACTGATAGACATAGGCCTCCCCTATAGATTTCCAATAAGACCCGTTGGAAGCGGCTCGCATCCAGCGCGAATCTGCGGCTTGATGAGGTTATCTGTCCACCTTACCTTGTAGGTGAACGTCCTACGCTGCTCTTGCCGGTACTCGAGAACTTTTCGACCATCAGTCCTCCGTGCTATGTGCCCTGCCCACTGCCAATGCTAACTGCCACTTGTAATTTTATATAAATGTTGATGATTGCGGTCCCTGATGCCTCTAGCTAGGTGCACGTTTACATTTTTTAGGTTTACTTTTACTCCACTGTACCAGCCTTTTTAAAAGTCCACTGCAGGACGTAAGTCTACCCGCGAAGGGTGATTGGGCCATATCTACCGCGTTGGTCCAGTGCGGGTTGGTGGATTCACATACGCCATCGAATTTCTTCTACGGACGTATGCAGGTTTCCTCACAATGTTTTCCTTCATCGAAAAGCCAGTGCAGTGGTGTGAAATTTCGTACATAAATTCCAAAGAACTCATTGGTACGGGACCGGGGATTTGAACCCACGACTTCACGATTGTAAGGCGGGTGTCACTACCTCCACACCACCAATTTACTCCACGAAAATATGTTTTTTTTTTCCGCAGCTGTCTAGTTACTGACTGACTGTCGTTGAGATGCTGACTTTCGACCACCCTCTTCGAGAAATTGGATCTTCGTTTCAGGGGGTCCTGAGTTCGATTCCCATCCGGGACAGATACTTATTGATGTAAAATTTGGGCGATGAATTAAATATCAGTTATGAATCTATGCGTCTGTAGTCAGTACGCATTAACAATGTGTGTGTTCCATGGTAGATACGACATAGGTATACAGGGAGTCTCAGTTTCGAAACGAAGCGTTATTTAATGAAGTGAAACTTCTAATGTGACTTCCAACAAACGTTTAACGCTACCATGGAGGGGGCATGAAAGCACTGTTGCGTCGAAGTTTCACTTCTTCCGCACGCAGGGACACCACGCACTATTTTTTGTTTTGTTAAAAGACGAAGTGAGAAGATCTCGAAGGCGTAGGATCTAACGAGTGAGACAGTGACAGATAATCTCGATCAATCCAGAATAACCCTGCAGTTGCAGAGGGTTTCCATATTTAGCTGCAGAAGTTGCAAAACCTGTCTGGATCAGCGACCGCCGCTTAATCTGGTGTGTCTTAAATACCGGTTCTTTAACTTGGCGTCGCCAAAAACCTATCAAAATTAAATTTTAATTACTGCGAATGGTACGTCGTAAATTATGGTTCTTTAGTGGTTTGGATGTTTTGACAGATTTGCCAAATGCTTTACTGTGTTTTTTATTAGATATAGCCAGCAAAAACCGGCTCTATGGGGCTATAAATCGTGTCCTAGAGGCCTAGAGGTCCTTGCCCTTTAAACGTATCACGGAGAAAATAATATTACCTAAAGGCCGATTCAAGCTTTTTGACGGCTGCGATGTTAGCATACCCATCCTGGCTGAAGCTCAGAACAGCTGCCCGAGGATTGGGTTTCGCACAGCTTGTATAATCATAGCCACACAACTCGGCGGATGAGAAGTTAATCGCAGATGACACTTCGTCCGTGATTCGCTAATTATTGCGCATGTGTGCACAATGCCGACGCCGCGTGGCGTAGTGTTGAGCACGGGCGTAGGGAGCACACGGGAGGCACGAGATTGGCGGGCGGGTGTGCCCCGGCGTCTCGTCTCTCTGGCTCCCGCGAATACCTATATTTCGGCTTTTGCGCAGAACGCTGCGCATAAATTCCCATCCGCCGATTAGTGTGGCGCTTAGTATAACATTCTAATTATGCCTAAAAACGCTGTGCAAAAGCCGAAATATAGGTATGCATATTTCGGCTTTTATAGTCATAGTCATATATCTTTATTGCGTGTATGGGTAATACAAGATGGTATAGTAATAATAATTAACCGCCATATTCTACCTGTTCGGCATGCAATAACAACATCAGTGTCAATAGGTAATATACCTAATTACTGTACTATTATGAAAAAGCCTAAAAACGGAACCGCATAACATTATACAATATATAGCACCAAAAATTAATCTCATAAACAAGATATTTACCTAATGGAACAATTCGTTAATAATTGTTATTTTACAGATATCTGTGATAATTGCAAACAAATACCAATCAAGCCGAGCAAACACATCAAGATAACCTAAAACACATAAAATATCTTAGATCTAAATCATTCATTGCATTCACTCATTCGTTCCGCAGTATTTAATTACAGCTGGATCATAAAGCGTGCTATGCATGGTTATTTTTAATACAGTTAAGACAGTTGTCATCAATCATTAAAATTCAATATTACAGTCAATATAAATACAGCACTGCTTTGTATTTTATAGAATTATGCAATAATTATCAAATAAAAATCTTTTACACAGCGTTCTGCGCATAACTTCCCATCCGCAGATTTGTGTGGCGCTTAGTATAGCTAATGTCACAGCCGCCAAGATGTTTGGTTCGGCCTGTACTAGCGATACTAAGTCGAAAATTGTTCATTGTACTCATTATGAACAACTATGGCACCAAACAAGTCGTGAAAAAAAATATCCCACTCATTTTGTTGTCTGAGAACTTTGTATAAGAAACTGTTTCTTTTGCAATTTGAGGGTTAGCTCCATAATAGAAGCTCTTCATATCCACCCTCTTTTTAATATTGCAAAATTCTGAAGAACATAATTCAAAGTATAAGAAATCTCGGGGTGAGCTAAAGCTTGATCCATTGTTAACCTCCCCTGCTTGAAGTTCCCCCAACTTTATAAAAAATATTTTGAATTAAAAATATCATGGACTAGGTGCCCCTCCCTGCTTCGCCCGGCTACGAATACATATAAAGATGTGGAGATTTGAGAACCGCCTTGTATACGCCGAATCATATAAGTCAGCGGATGTGAAGCTAGCTTTAATATATTTTATTTTATTTTTTATTTTATTTAAATAGGTTCGGTTACAGACAAAAGGTTAACAATAAATAACAATAATAGACTTAGTACAACATTTTGAACCTCAGGTCCAATTATAACCGCACACAACTTAGCCAACTTAAGAAAAGTTACACAGTACATAGTTAATTAAATTGAGATGTAATTTTGAAATTATATTTTGACATTTAAAATAAATATTCACAAGAAATTTACAACAAATTATTAACAGCAGATTTAAATGATGTATAGCTGCAAGTAAACATGTGTGGGGGGTTAGTTATGTCGTCGTATGCACGACACATCCTAATCAAAGGACTGTTCCGTGAGACGTTATTGAAAGCGGGTGTCGAGTTGAAAAGCTGAAACTTACGAACCGAACGAGATGGTACTCTGAAGTTGATATTACTTAACAGTTCACTACCAAATGCGCCGTTGACTATTTTGTATAGAACACATAAATCTGTTACCGTTCTGCGACTATCCAGGGTTCTCATTTGGAATTTTTTTAATTTTTATATAAGCTATATATATAAGCTACGTAATATCCAGTTCTGACTGAAGCTCACATGTTGATAGTTTCGTGCAGTTTGTAGCTAACTTCACATCCGCCGACTTGTATGATTCGGCCTGTAACCTGTTATTATAGTTTATAAGATCTAAGCAGAATACACAGACAGACACACAAAAAGACAACTTTGCTTTATAGGAATTACTACCGACCCGCCCCGGCTTCGCACGGGGCTTCGCTTCGGTATACATATCATAAACCTTCCTCTTGAATCACTCCTATCTATTAAAAAAAACGGACAAGTGCAAGTCAGGCTCGCACACCGAGGGTTCCGTACAAATCCAGAAAATTTCACAAAATTTGCAAGTACGTTGTTAAAATCTCTATACTCATCATCATCATCAACAAAAGTTTTTTTTTTACTTCTCATCATTCATTGAAAATTGTTAAATAATTAAAAACCTGTTTTAGCATGTGCTAATGAAGTTCTTTTATATGATACCTTACATGATACGATTTACTCACTTTGAATTTTGAACCCATATTTTGTGAATTTTGAGGCCCTATTTTTTGTGATTTAAATAAAAATGTACAGTTTTCAGATTTATTCCTATATGTGTACTCTGAGACAATGCTTCTCCCCAAATTTCATAGTTCTATGTCAACGGGAAGTACCCTGTAAGTTTTGATTTTTGTGAGTGTCGAAATATGCGGTTTTTTACGACATAAACGGCTCTAACTTTTTTATACGATTACAGAGAAATTTTTCTTTTACACAACAGCAAGAGACCATAGATATACGTATACATACGTATGCGTTTGAGGTACGAAACCCTAAAAATCGCATCAAAATCCGTTGCGTATTTTTAAACATATAAACATACAGACAGCGGGAAGCGACTTTAGACTATGTTGTGATGTGGGAATAGTAATAGACGTGTACACCCTAAAAGAAAACATGCGAGGCAGTAGGTAGCATAAATCCCTCTTACAGCCTGCAGCACCGCAAACCAACACTGCACATCACATCCTCTGCAACAGAGTTGTCTACATTTGGAATAGGTTTGTCTGAGAATGTAATCTCAGCAAGAACTATAAACACATTTTAGAACAGACTGGACCTTTGGAAAAAGAAGGAAAACCCTTGACAGATAAATACTAATTAATCGACACTGCTTGATATTGGCACATCAGTATACACTGCTCGCCTATAAACAAATAAGTAATAGTAAAGTACATGCATGCATGATGTATGACTAACGTAATCATGACGAAAACTTTTATCTAGATGTAGGTTTGCGCTTGCACGGAAGCGGTTGCAACACATGCGAATGCCTCTCAGTAAAGATTGAGTAAGACCTCGCCGGTTGGAGTACACTTCCAAATCAAGAAGTAAATAAACGTTAGAAAAGAAATCTAATCTATTTTTAGTGTAGGTACCTCTACCTACTGTGCCTACTTTTTGTCCCTGTCTCCTATCCCTTTGTTTCACGTGTTTGCACCCTAAGCGATAGTTTCAGAATGTTTTTAAAATTTTTATTATGCGACAGAGCTACAAAACTGCAGCTGTATGCAAGCTAAGTATCTATTGTCTCTTTAAAAAACCTGGATGGCTCTTTGTGTTCCTTTTGTATCTTGAATACGCTCCTGTAAGTCAAGTTCACAACCGATCGCCATCTTTCTTTGGGCCTGTCGAGGGGTCTCTTGATGTTATGTGATTGTACAGGTTTTGGCCCACATATTTTATTTATAAACTCTGTAAGTCACTCATTGTTCCCCTGGATGGCGATAAACATTATTTGCACTGAAATGGGAGGTGCCTCTTTTTTCCCGAATCCTGCGCCCTATTTCAGATGTTAAAATTATGGTCTCAACGTCCCAACTACCCATGGTCTACAATCACAAACTACCCATAGCCTCCACGGCAAGCTCTCCAAAATGATGATAATCCGCAGAAGTTTCCAGATCTGCCTCATGTATGTAGATATTTATGTTAAGAAGCGTCTAAACGGGCCACATTTTACGACAATTTGTGGCTGCAATTATTGGCAAACATTGCCCAGCCATCAAAAAAACATTTTAGTGCATTTTATGGCTGAGCAATCAATTGCAGGCAACATGTTGCAATATGGCTGCAATAGTATGGCCTTTGATTCAGAACCCTTAAATGAGCCACACAATCCAGCAACAATGGCCGACGAAATGACGCTCATCGCAGCCGCTTACATTGTTTTGGCAGAAAAACGAAAAAAAAGGACACGAATGTGGATTCGACCCTACCTAAGTAGGCGTGACACTTTGGATTCCGTAGACAAGGAATTAATGCTGGATAAATACTTATTTAAAAATTTTACAAGAATGTCTAAGAGCGACTTCGAATTTCTTGTGAACAGAATTGGACCAAACATACAAAGGCGAGATACAAACATGAGGAATGCAATACCTGTGACTACAAGATTAGCAATAACTCTACGGTATTTAGCGACTGGAGATTCTTTCAAGAGTTTAATGTACCTTTTCAGAGTGTCCGCTTATTCAGTTTCAACTATTGTCCCAGAAGTTTGTGAAGCCTTAATAGAAGGCTTAAAGGAATACATAAAGGCAAGTAAATATTTAAGTATTTATTAAGTGCACATTTATTTTTGTTTGACGTAGAATCAATGAATTTGCGAATCACTATTGACAGTTAGAGTCACAAGTTCTTCATAAGCAGTATTTCCAGTTAACTGGGTGTGGTGTAGATCAGCATACTGTTGTGGTGGAGACTGATAAGGAGCGGTATATTCTTGAGTCATAGGCTGCCGAGTATTTTGTCGTGATATGTATCGGGACATATCTGAATATTGGGATTGAGAAGTGCTAGCTCTTTCTCCGCTATCGCCAGCAGGACTCTGTGTAAACGAAGCTGGATTTCTGTATTTTCCCATGTCACAGTCAAATAAAATTTTCATTATGTTGAATTCTGCCTGAGCACGGGTATAGTCATCATATTTACTTAACTTGTTTGCTATATGCTCTGCGAAACCTGCAAATTCATTTCTTCTTTTTTCACCTGCTTCAAGTATAATGTTTTGAGCCTTTTCCAAAATGGGATCTGCAGTCTTGGACTTCTTAGAAGTACGTGGTTTTGGAGAGGGAACAGAGGAAAGCAGAGAGTCTGTTATTTCTGAAAGTACCTCTTGGTCAGCAATGCTACTAGTCTCTTGGGCTTCAGTCCCCTGAAAACGAAAGAAACATTCAATATAATTAAAAAGGAACCTTTATTTTACAGATGCCATCACAAGCAACTGAATGGAAACGAGTCGCAAAGGATTTTGAAGACCGTTGGAATTTTCCTCATTGTTTGGGTGCAATGGATGGCAAGCACATTAGAATTATTTGTCCACCCAACAGTGGTACTCAATATTTTAATTATAAGCAGTTTTTTAGCATAGTGCTATTCGCGGTAACAGACGCAAGGTACAATTTTTTGTATGTACATGCTGGAGTTCAGGGAAGAATATCCGATGGGGGAGTTTTTAGGCATACGGCTTTTGGGCAAGCACTCCTGAACCAAAATCTTGAAATACCACATTGTGAACCCCTTCCGGGTCGAGAAGTACCTACACCATATGTTTTCTTGGCAGATGATGCATTTCCCTTAACCGAAAATATTTGCAAGCCCTATACTTTAGATTTGAACATAGGATCTCCTAAGCGAGTATGTAACTACAGAATATCTAGAGCACGCCGAATTGTGGAAAACTCATTTGGAATTTTGGCATCCATTTTTCGTATACTACATACTACTATCAATGTTGAGATGAAACATGTACAAAATATAGTTATGGCTTGTGCATATTTACATAACTTTTTGCGACGAAATACAAGAGCACAAGCTTTATATTCACCACCTGGGACCTTTGATAGGGAAGATATTGACCTTGGAACGGTGATCCCAGGATCATGGCAAGCTGATGGAGAGCGTTTAACAGATTTAAGAGTATTGGGAAGGAACTCAACAATGAGAGCAAAAGCGATTAGAGATGAGTTTATGCATTATTTTATGACAGAGCGGGGACGAGTGGCATGGCAGGACAAATATTTAGGAAATCCATAATCTATTAATAAATATAGGTACATACATTTTCTGTTGCATTTTCACTATCCCGTCCTGTATTTGGAGTATCTTGATTAAGAATAAACGACATCGCATCGTAAGCAAACCATTTTGTTTGTTTGCCACCAGCACTACCACTTTTATTCTTTTTTCTTTCTTCATTCTTCACATACGTTCGCAGGCTTCGGAATTTCTTGTAAGCGTCATCACTTGATATATCAAACTTAGTAGCAACAATAGACCATGCATCTTTTTTTGCATTTTTGTCTTTAAAAATTCCCGTTTCCACATTCCATATTTCAGGATGTAATTGCACTTCATTAATAAAGTCAAGAGTCTTCTCATTAGACCAAGTATTAGTCATTTTAATTTATTTTCAAAACAACACAAGAATGACAGCTGCTGACAGCACAGAATATCGCCATACCACAGATTTATACACGATGGACGTCGCAGCACTCGCAGCACACTTCACGTCGCGCAGAAAGTGAAACGCAAAGTACTTCACGTCGCAGGGAGAAAGGGACGCGCATATACAGTAAAACAGAACAACAATATAGATGGCCCAGATATATTGCAGTATTTTCGATTGCGAGGCGATCGTTCGGCCACACGCCGGCTACACATAAAAACATTTTGACATACCAAAAAATATGTGGCTATAATGCCGGGCCATCCTTAAAATATTGCATAGTGTGGCTGGTATTGCTAGCAATGTTGCCGGCCACAGTATTGCAGCCACAAATTGTCGTAAAATATGGCCCGTTTAATCAACACCGTTGGCCAGTTAACCCGACCGACGGCGCATCCTTTTACCATTGCACATCTGCGCAAGCCTCTATTGTGCAGGGTGAAAGCGCATCGACGCCCACCCCTTCTTTTGTTTAGATAAGTTTAATGTTAAATAGAATAAGTTTTGTCAAGCATTAGTTAAGTTACCATGTAAGGGAGCAGACTTCCAACTCAGTCTGTTAGGTTAGGATTAGATAATACAAAGTAAATGACTTCAAAATCAGTCGTACTTTTTATTGATAGCATTAATCTAAAAATCCACCGCGACGCTCCCGAATCTTGACTGGCGCAGCCTGGTGAGGATTTCTGGTAGAGCTGTTTCGTTTTCCGCGTAACGCATAAATTTCCCGCATGGAATTTGCGTGCTTCGTGTCGTCGTCATTATATTTGCGATCGGCTCCGCGTTTCAAAATTAACGCAGTCTTCGCGAAACCTACGGCGTCAGCGACAGAACGAGGGACGAGCAGCAAGAAGAAATCCTAGATCGAACCAAATAAATTTGTCAAGTGGCAATGCAGCGGTGGTTCCGGGTGGTTGGTGAGTAAGACTTTTCACCTTCCAAACCATTTTCCCGATTATTCAGAGTTCGAACTTCACTCTCCATAATCATTGTCTGGTTTCGTATCAAATTCTATGGAATCATTCACTTATTTAAGGTTTTAGTAAGAAAAATAATAATAAAATTGAAAGAAATAATGAATGAATAAATAATTAATTGAATTGATAATATAGAAATATAAAGAGAAAGTAATAGAATTAATAAATAATTTTAGACATTTCAATATTTGCGCTAAATTTTCGCAATATTGTCTTGTACGATTAGCATTTAAAGATAATTTAAAATTATATCAATATATGCGCTAAATTTTCGCAATATTGTTTTATAAGATTAGTGTTTAAAGAAAATAATTTAAGAATATTTCGGTATACGCGCTAATTTTTCGCGATATCGTAATTAGTAACAAATAGATAATAGATTAGATAATAGGTGAATAGAATAAATTAATAACGTAATGCTTGAATCAAATTAACTTCATTACATTTAATGTACTTGAGATTTTAGTTTGTAAAAAAAGAGAACATCAAAATGGCACATGATCAATTGGTATTGATCCCTTATGACACGATACCAACTTTTAACGGCGACAGATGGCTTTTGGATTCATTTATTCGGAATTGTGAATTTATTATAGATGAATACCATGGGAACGAGTCTCAAAATGAATATATCATCATATATCTAACTAGCAAGCTTACTGATATCGCCCTAGACGTTATTACCAATAGTTACCTATTTGAAGAACGCAATACGTGGGATGATTTAAAAACATTACTACTACGGCACTTTGGTGATCATAGGACAAAAAAACATTTCAATCAAGAGGCGCCTAATTTTCAATATCATTCAGGGTCCGATCATTACTCATATTCGCAGCCCTTTAATCCACAGCCACAACAGCCCTTTGGTTATCATCCATTGCAACATCAATATTTAAGACCTCAACCAACAGATTACCATCCTCAATTGGCCTATCAACAATCAATCATGACTCCTCAACAATCGAAACTGCATAATAACCAGCGATATGATAATAAACTACATAACACAAATAATTTTAACGAATCCAACGATGTTTCTATGCAAATTGCATCTCCTCTAAAAACTAGTCAAAGTTTTCCATTACGCGAAATTAAGAAGAAAAACCAAGTCTGCCCAGACGCTTTCGATCTAAATAATCACGACCAAAGTATCACAAATACATGTGAAAATTTTGCACAGTACTCTGCCGATGACGTCACATGCGATGAATTATCTGTGAATGTTGAAAATGACTCGACAACTAGCTTTGCAAAAACTAAAAAAACTGTCACACATAGCCTACTAATACAAGACACAAAACTAGAAAATACTAGAAGTAGCCCCTCGATTCAAAATTCTAAACGCAATAATTTTGCTTTAAAAAGCTGTATGGCACATAACAGGAAAACTAACAAGAAAAGCTCTATCACTGATAAAATTAAGCGAATTCGATTCAGACCTGTTTCAAGGAGAATGCAAAATGATAAAAATCAAAGACAAAAAAGCTCCGCAGAAAATTTTAATCAATCGACAAATGTTCTACCAAAACTGACCTCAGACACTAACCATACTAATATTGCTAATATTTCCGACCCCCACATAATGACATCACATGAACTTGATTCACATGACGATCTTTTAAAATTCGATGACAGTAATATAGAGACTTTGCATCTAACCTGTGACTCAACCTCAAATACTGAAAACCAAAACATCCGCATTCTACACAAAATATTCGAATCGAATCAAACTTCAGTATTTAACCACATTCAAAACATAATTCCGGACAGGGACTTCTCTACAAACGAACAAAATGTTTTAAAAGTATTTTTAACATCTGGTGAACAAACAATCGTACGGTTTTTAAAAGACCACATGAAGTCAAACAAAAAGTATTTCATTCATTTTAAAAACAATGAACACCAAAAACTATTCAACAAAGTAATAACCTCCCTGTGTGAACAAGGCTTTATTGACTTTGACGAATTTACAGAAAGGATATTTTATTCAATAGACAAAAACGAAGTAACGACCAACTTTCTAAAATATAGCGAAGACAAAACATGCCAAAAAGTTAAAACAGATATAAAACAGTTAAAGCCCACAAATACCCTGAAACAAAGCAGTAAGTCAACCCTAACTTAAAATGGCCCTTTTAAAGAAATGTCCACATCTGCAGTTGCAACAATGAGCAATAAATATATACCAACGGTTGCTAACTCGTTGCGTCCGATGACACAGGCCATAAAAATCGACAATAGAACAACCCCTGCAGTCTTAAGAAGACTCATTGAGTACATTTTAGTTTATGAGTCAATTGATAAGGGATAGCATAGAAATATCAGTTACGTACGAACCGCAATTAGACAGATGTAAATTAAATAATCCAAACTGTGCAAATATTGTACAACAAGTTTACTCTTCAGCTATAGGAATTGGTTAATTAGATAGAAATTAGGTTTTTGCCTCTCATGAAGTCGTAACGAACGCTGACACTCTAACAATGCTGAGTATCGTCACGTCTCATGATTAAGTTTTAGAGTTAGTAAATAAGAGTAATTAATCTCAAGAACATCAGGTCAGTTTAGTTATATGTAAATATAAATGTAAACAAACCAGATAATGAACAGGAATTGATATCATTTTTATACCATAGCAGTTTCAAACATTTTCATTTTGAATCGATCTCTGAATTTCCTTGAATTTCCTTTGTCTGAATCCCTGACCCTTCTTGTGATTCCTAACATCCATACCTAACGGTGAAAGTCTGAAACGCTTACCAGCTCTAGACTCTGCAAGCTTCAACGCCACAGTATTGGTCACAGAAAGGAAATATACATCAGAAGACCACTTGATAAGCACTAATGATCCAGGATAACGATGTTACGTTCCGACCTCGAGACACTGCAGCGCTACTTTTACAATGATATGAAACCCTTATCAGCCCGACACTGCAATCTCCAATACCAATATATCGACGACAAAAAAAAAACTACTTTATAAGAACCAATGACCCAGTATAATCATATTAGATTCCGCTACAATCTACGAGCTTCAATTGTATTGACGACAGAAATAAAATTAATGAATGATCCAGCATACTAAGGATAGATTCCTGCCTCGATCGAGACACTACGTCGCAACTTTTCCAATGGTTTGGTGGAAACCATGAAGCAGCACGAGCAGCACCACACATCTGTTATCACGACGAAGCTGATTAATTGTCTTAACCGAACTAAATCATAAATAGTGAAGTGAAAGTGATAGTGCTACCAGTGACCGAAAACGACTCTCTAAAAAATGTTACCTATTATTACTTTTCAGAAACAGTGTAATTTCTGTGTTTCTAATGTAATTGTTAGGTAATAAATAATATTATATAGATGTGTATGCTAGATAATAAAATTAATTATGTGAATTAATCTAAACTCAAATAATGTGTTTATAGTTTTTAGAAATGCGTTTCTGATTTATGTCCTTTTAAAATGTAATTAATTACCTATATAATATTTTATGCAATTGTTAGATTGTATTGCTAGATAATCTCAAATGTATGTTAGTTTATTATTCTACTGCCTTATTACCTAATAGGATTTTCATTGAACTTATTAGAATTGCGTTTACATTATTACTCTTTTGTTGTAATTTAGAAAATTAATATTATTTGAAATATTTTGTGTATTAGTGTAATTATTAGATTATAAGGTTATTCTTTTATGTATTTTGCATTATGTGTTTTACTAAAAATGCGTGTGCTTGTTTTATCAAATAAATATTAGATAATAAGATTTATAACGTAGGAATTAATCTAAATCATTAATTGTGTTAGTAATGTATCCCCTCTAAATATTTCCGTGTATTTTTATTGTAACCTAAGAATAATATTTAGGCTCTATTTTTGATAATGTAATTTTGATGCCAGCCTAGCATATTTGCATTAAGTATCAAATGTGTGTCCTATAATTATATTGTAAGGCTTAGCTCATAAAATTATTAATTTGGATGTAAGTCTAGAATAATACTTGAATTTATCATCTATCGAACAACTAAATTACTGTCGTTAGGTTTAATGCCATAAATTGTTCAAATGTGTTTAGATTAGAATCACTTATGATTAACAATTAATTAATCAAATGTAGTGAAATTGTCTTGAGTCAATTCTTTCCCAGACAATTTCACTCTTAAGGGGGGAGGATTTATGTTATCAACACCGTTGGCCAGTTAACCCGACCGACGGCGCATCCTTTTACCATTGCACATCTGCGCAAGCCTCTATTGTGCAGGGTGAAAGCGCATCGACGCCCACCCCTTCTTTTGTTTAGATAAGTTTAATGTTAAATAGAATAAGTTTTGTCAAGCATTAGTTAAGTTACCATGTAAGGGAACAGACTTCCAACTCAGTCTGTTAGGTTAGGATTAGATAATACAAAGTAAATGACTTCAAAATCAGTCGTACTTTTTATTGATAGCATTAATCTAAAAATCCACCGCGACGCTCCCGAATCTTGACTAGATAGAGATTCAACGAGCCTGCGCCATTCCATCACCCCGTCTGCCATTCACCGCACGTACTTGCTGTCGACATTTAGAAATCTGCGCGGCCCATCTCGCCGCCAAATGGGTCGTCTCGAAATACCGCATCGGAGAGCAATAAGGCACTGTCACCACCTTTAAAGGAACAGAGAGATAACTCTCTATCGGAACAGTAAATTGCTTTGTTAGAGTTCTTATTCTGAGGACATTTTTGAACCATAGAGATCCTCGATGGTGAACAGTTCTTTCTGTTAGCTCAGTATTCACATCTCTCCCTATATACACTATAAAAGCTGTCCGATAAAATTGTCCTCCACACTGACTAATACAGATCTTTCCACGTAATCATAATTTTTTTAATTTTTTACCAACCACCAAAAATAAGGAGGTACTACGTTCGTCTGTATGTATTTTTTTTTGTGTTTGTTCATAATTATTTGTGAACCCATTTATACTTCCGAGGTATTCCCATTTATATTTTATCAAAATTGGCTGAGCCGTTTTTGATAAATCAACGTACACGGATATTACATCTTAATTCTGTACACAGTTATAGTCGGTTATACCATTTTTTGCGAAAAATTACTATTTCACAGAAGTTCATTGAAAATTAGAATTTATTATTTAAGACTTCAAGACATGAGTATTCACTCTCATAACTCTGAAAATATTTTCTTTATTTTACCTGTTTGAACAGAAATATTTTGTTCTTATTTTTAGTCGTCTTTCATATCTATGTATTATTATTTGCTCCCTGTTTTTCCAGAGTTGTCATTCTGTGCCCTTTGTCGTCGTGTCACCTTCCAAGTCCCGTCTGGTGGCAGTCTAGACGTGGTTAAATATTGCACAAACCTCAAATAACTCTGAAGGTTCACCCGGCTACTGTTGGAATACAGCCAATATTTTAAGGATAACATTTTGCAGATCAATCGGGACTTTGTCTGCTATAAAATCCTATTGATCTGCAAAATGTTTCATTCTGTCTACAAATATCGATACATTTGTATCCGATTGCGGTATTACTTTCAAAAGTGTTCAATTTACGATTTAGGATGATTTATATTAGACTGGGCTGTGTCTGGGATGGGCAATATGGGTATGTCATGATTTTTAATTGTTGCCACAAATTTTGATCTGGTTTTTAAATATATGTCTAATCTCTCTGGTTTATGATTGGCTGATTTAATAACCGGCCGGCAATTTAACCAATTAGTACTGCTTTGGGGGTGGTTTTAAAACAGCCAATCAGGAAACGAGAAAGGAAACTGAAGAGATGTAAAATAATAATCTTTAGGTGGGGCACTTTCGATTTGCGCTTCGTGGCGAAAACACATATTCTTAGTCAATCCGAGTTGTGATAATATTGTAAAATAGTTTATGGTGATAGTTGATTGAATCAGGCGTTACTTAGCGGAAATTCATCTTAAAATCTATGTTTTGAATAAATATTTAGTGTATTTCCGCTATATTGTTGTAGGTAAATAAGTTTAAGGGCATAAAGGACATATATACTTATTCAAAAAAAAAATTACAAACAATGACTAATATTACAATAATTATACATTTAAAAACTTAATTTTACAAAATAGATAAAATAATAAAAAATATCACTTATTTTCACTATACTCTATTATATTTTTTTTAAAATACTATATCAATAATCCGTTAACAACAAATAAATATTATAAAAATCTTTAAAAATAATATGACAAAATATTGAAAACACTTCACTAATAAATAACACCCTTATTGTCCTGCACTACACTCTGTTCGACTCGTGTTTCGCCTCGACAGGTGGTTATCGTCATCCGCAGTTAGTAGCTAATATCACAACCGCCAAGTTGTATGATTCATTCATTCATTTCGTGTCAATGTCTAGACTTTTTTTTTTTTTTTTATTTTTTTTTATGGTGACTAAATACACATCAAAATGGAAATATACAAATAGTTGTATGATTCAATCTATGCATTGATTTAAATTATTTTTCTAATTTATTTACGGTTACGGATGCGCCGAACAGTTAAAAACTTTATTATGATATGACACAGTCACAAAACAAGGAAGATTGCAGATGGATGCTATTTGTATAATAGTAGCGACCGGCCCCGGCTTCGCACAGGTGTATTATACATATAAACGTTCCTCTTGAATCACTCTATCTATTAAAAAAACCGTATCAAAATCCGTTGCGTAGTTTTAAAGATATAAGCATACATGGGGACAGACAGCGGGAAGCTACTTTGTTTTATACTATGTAGTGATTATGCATTGTATGGATTCGATATCATCATCGTTATTAATAAGGATGATTACAATAAATGCAATATAATCTACCTAACTATTGTTATCAACGCAAATAAATTCTACTAATTCCCAACTACCATGAAGGATGGTCATGGTTTTGAGATGTACTTACTACTTATGTAAGTTAACCGACTTCATAAAAAGAAGTTCTCAGTTCGACTGAATGTTTTTTGCTTGTTTGTTTGAATGTTACACGATTAGTCTGCCAATTCTGAACCGATTTTTATAATTTTTTTCTGCTTTGGTATATCATACTTCATAGGTGGTCCCACTTAAATTTTATCGAAATTTCATCGTATCATTTTTGAAACAAATTATTATAAAATATAACTTTTTAAATACAAGCTTTTGAGATCCTCCAGGGTACCATAACATTGCATTGTCACGCAATATACATATACGTGCAAAATTTCACCAATGACAGAGATACCTACATCGATTCGTGCGAATATTGTAGGTTGCGACAAAAATATTATTACTAAATAACCTAAAGCCTATGTGGCTCAACTTAACTTAATTTGGCTAGAATTATAACAATCCCCAGTCTCATTTATATTTCCACGTGCTTGAGGTTATTTCTACGAAAGTTTTTATAACGATTTCGCCTGTAGTCCTGTACGCCTCAGGCAAGTCTAGAGCTAACAATTTTCTCTAATAAGATACAAAGTACCGTGTTTCGTGATGTCATTTACGTGAGCCACTTGTAATGTAGAGTACTTATACTTACATAAGCTGGAATTAGTGTGCTTATTATGTATATCAAATACGATCATTATTAAGCTAATTTAGTCAGTATTTCAAGAATAGTGCAGCTTGTTTCGCTTGCTTTATCATTTTCCGCAACGTTTAGCTGTCTTTATGAAACTAAGTAAGTTTCGTATAGTCCGGGTCAGCCGGGTGGCTAGACTGGCTAGCCCTGGTGTCAGAGATTTAAAGCCGCCTGAAGGCCTCTGACTTGGCAAAACGTTTAAAACAACCTGGACTTACAATTGAACGTGCCACGGTAGAACTCAGTTGTCAATGCTACCCGCGCTCAGCCATCCCATTTATGAAACTAGGAGCACAGTAGTGTTGTGCCTGATCAAAATAAGCCTAGCGAAGAGCACGAGCACTGTTAATTTACCTTTTTACGAAGGGATTCGTCATTTTCTTGGACATTTATTTCTTCAAACATGATCAGTTACTAGAAAACAATTGTTAGAAATTATGTGCTTTTCACTAGCAACACCACCTTGATTATCTGTGGTAGCGCGGCCCTAACGAGAGGGTTGGCGCCAACTTATGGATTATCAAAAAATACGGGGGAAAAACAAAAGCCGCCGATGCGAATCGTCGTGAATTTCATTTTTACGATTGTATTACAACGTGTATTGTATTGGTGAGGATTTAAATATCAGTTTGAAGGTATGGTAAAGCTTTTGATTCGACTTGTTATTCATTAATCGTTCTTTTCGACATAGAATCGGATCTTTTTTGCATTGAATGTTGTGCGTCGACAATATGTCACCTTGTTTTGTTAATGTCCCTTGAAAATATAACGCTATAAAACTGATCATAGACGTATCAATTCAATGTTATCCCGTTAGTTAACACAATGATGCTAGAAAATGGCCGAATTTTTTCATTTGGAGCGTGCCTGTGATGTTAAAAGTCGTACTATTTGCACCATTGACTTAAACCAGCAATGGTACAAATGCAACCCATTTATTTTGTTTTACCAATATTATATAGCTATTCAGCAAATTCTTTGTCTTTCCGTCGTTATTACCTTAATTTCATATTATTATTTAAAACAAAAACACTTCACAACGCCTTATCACTCTCTACATCGTGCTTCCTAAGTCGTGCAAGGGTTTTATAGCACCAATAACGTAATATCAGATCGTAACTTTAGCTATCACTTCTGTGACTAATTCGCTCCACTATGCTGGGTGATTCTGTATATTTTTGTGCATTATTATCGTCATCTAAACCATTAGATTGTTCTTGTACCAAAAACTTCCTTCTTGTGTGTCCATGCTCTTTGTAGGTCGTTTGTCTACAACTCTACATTGGCCAACGTACATAGATTTGTTCTAATGCTTCCTTGCGTACGCTTTTCCTGTATTCTATAAAATTTAACTTGATCTATGCGACAGCTGTCAGAAAAATTACGCCTATGAATTCCTGAATGTCTTAATAGTACAGACAGTAGGTACCTGTCAATGTCATACTTTATGGGCATGCCGATTAGTGATGGGCGACGAATGATCGTGACCACAGAGTTGTACTCGTAGATAGAGTTTTATTTAAAATATCGATAGTTTATACTGACGATATTTTAAATAAAACTTAATTTATCATTAATTTTTTTGTATATTTTAATATCATAACAATTTTTACACGTGTAATTAAATTAAACCCAATTATATATTACATTAGCATCGATAATAGTGAAAAACGTCGATAAATACTATCGTTACATTATTATGAGTATTTAATTAATATCATAACATTATTTACATGTGTACATACTTGATCTTAAAGTAAGTAAATAAAATCCAATTTCTCACCTTCAACTACTCATTCGATTTCATCACAACTTGTTTGAAAATCGTTTTTTTCAACCACTATCTCAACTCTAAAAATGTCAATGTCACTGTCGCAGAGATCAAGTTAAATTTTATAGAGTATAAGTTTGATTTTTCAAATACTATGCTTAGTAAGCCAGCTCTTCTAACCTTAGTTTTCTCAAATTTTCTCTCTAGTGCTCGATTGCTCAATCTAGCATTCTAGTGCACGCGGTAACATCTCCCTTATCTTGATTCTTGAGCAAAGTCCGTTGGCCCGTGGGCTAAATGCCTCACTATGCTAATAGTCTGCTCATTGCTATCATTGTTCGTAATTAAACCCATCATCTAGTCTAGTTAGGTGAATTGCTCGTAGACGAATTACAATGTTTGTACTGTACTGAAACAGCCTTTTTAATAGTCTATTGTAGGACGTAGGCCTACCCACAAAGGATGATTGGGCCATATCTACCACGCTGACCCAGTGCGGGTTGGTGGATGGACAATGCTTGGGGCGTAGAGAAATTCTGCATTAATTTTATCAGTCTATATCTAGATAAGGAATACAGAGACGGAATTTTAGAGTTCTCTAAGTAATCTAAAGTACTATAGATCTCCAACAAGACTAGTTGGAAAAGGCTTACATTCATCGCAACCCTCGATTCACATTATGGGAGGACGTCCTACGCTGAACTTGCTGATACAAGATCGCCCCGAGAACTTTTCGATTACACCGAACATCAATACGCCGTGCTATGTGTATTACCCATTATTATTTCAAATTCCTAATCCGCTGCGCTATATCGGTAACTATGGTTTTTCTACTCAAATAGGTACATTAATCTCTTCATTTCTAATTCGATCTCGTAGAGAGACTCAAAGTACGGTATAGTTAGCGCCACACAAGTCGGCAGATGAGAAGTTAGCCTCAGATGACACTTCGCCGTAATGCCACAGCCCGGACACTCCGCGTTTTTTCATACAAAATCTGCTGTCTTACACACACTACTCAGTACTTACTTACAGACAACACACATACGCACGATCTCTGCACGTGCATTTGTGTGCGGAACGGTATGGCTGTCAGCGATCACCACGACGTGACGACATGCCGCAAGAGTGAGACAGATGCGTATTCAATTTTGCAAAAATGAATATAAATCTAGTGCTTATAAAAGTATAACAATTACTTAATTTGGAAGCATTTTAGCAATAAGTAACCGATCTACTTTATTTGAAAGAAAATATCAAGAGAAAGTTACCAAATAATGTAAAATAAGTTCCTTTTACTGATCCTTAGATAAACATTAAAATTTATTGTTTTGTTACGTATTATTGATACTCAACCATATACAGCACAATTCTTCCCTATTGTCACAGTCTAGGTATTTTTTATTACAAAATGTACCGGCCAGTGCAGCCCGCGCGCAGCGTACACGATCGGTACGTGAAGCGCGGGGTGGAAGTGAGGAAGACTCAAACGGGTGGGGGGTATCGATTGACCGTTCTATACGTAGTATTATTATATCTTCTTTGGTAATGCGCTAATTATTGCGTATGTGACGCCGACGCCGCGTGGTGTACCTAGTGGTGAGCACGGGCGTAGGGATCGCGGGAGATTTGAGGTTGGCGGGCGGGTGGGCCCGGCGTCTCGTCTCACTACCTACATTTTGCCTTTTGCGCAGCGTTCTGCGCCTAACTTCCCATCCGCCGACTTGTGTGGCGCGGATATACAGCCCGTTGGTGTTACTTTGAGCTTACTAATACCCAATGGTACGAGTAGATTATTATAAACTGACGATGATGCCTCGAAGGCACTAACACAAGAAATTCCAGTGATAATCAGAATGAAGCGTTATTTATTTAATTATACGGTAGTCGGTAATGGGGCGGTAGTTATCACTAGCTGTTAGAGGCTTCACGTCGTGGAACTAATTCACCCGTTGTTGCTGCTAATGACGGCCTCATGAGAAAGTGGCAGGCCTTAGACTGAACTTAGACCTGGGAAGGTGTTTCAGCTGTATACTCTTCCCTGAGTTGAGTATTTTTTAACAGACGAAATAACGGATGAGGTTGTCAAATCGACGCGTACCATCGACTTGTTTTTTTTTTCTGTTTTAAATTTCATATTGATGGACGCGTATTTTCGAAATAATTATAGATATTTTTTTTATGTATCACCACATAATTTTTTACAAAACATGAAACGAATCTTAAATAAATTATCCTATCTAAACTAATATACCCTATCTAAAAAAAACTAGTTAAAAATTAGAGAATGTTTAAACCTATAAAAGGTTTAAACAGTCTCTAATCACAGGCAACGTGCCCAAAATGCTGGCTGCATTGCCTCGCTGAATTGCGAGGCTGACTTTCTGCCCAAAATACAGGCCAGCATTCTGGTCACGTGTGCTTTCTTTTAATCTCCCCGACAAATCTTTGAATATCTCTAGAGCACCCGGCCCCCACGGTCCAAGTGTCTCTACCCCAAATGGCACAAATAAATATCCTCTGTCGAGAGATGAATATTTGCGCCGTTTGAGGGATTCTGCCGCAATTGCCGCACCGCTAGGCTGCCTTGATGTTTCTAGAAGATGTGACGGCGCCAAAGTATCGACACAAGTAGCATCCCACACCAAGGGCCGTCCCATCTTCCAGGGAATCAAGGTCATTCCATCGGGTCTTTTTCCGTCGTCTCGTAGCAAACCTGTTGGTTCCAGAGTAGCTGCCACGTTTACGCTACCAAAGGCACGACGGATGATATCATTTAAAGCGCTATGGCGAGCGATACGGCCGGCACTCCTGCTGCAAGACAAACCGTGGTGACCGAGGCTGTCTACGTTTTCTCCACAGACGCACCTGTGGGGGAAAACACAAGGAGCGCCAAGGCGTAGCGAAATGGCTAACCGGAATGTATTGTTGTCCAGTAAATTTCCTAAATGAAACGAAGGTAGTGCCTGCAGCCAAAGACCCGATTCCCAGCGAGAAACAGCTAGGAGACGCGCCCGATCTGTAGGAATGTTTGTGGATAGTAATTTGTTCCATTCCAAATCACAGATCGGCGTATCCCATTGTCTCTGTGACGTTGGGGTCTTGGGCAGGGTAGAATTTGGGCAGGCTATTTTCCAAGCATTTAAGGCTTCAGTCAAAAATGAAATTTGCACATTTCCTAAACTTGGTGACAAAATTTGGTTTACTAAATTTTCAGTGCTTTTGACTGAAGATAGAAATGCGGGCAATGATACACTGGAAATTTTTCTAATACCTAAGCCTCCATAGCGGATCGGTAGGGACGCTTGGCACCACATGGAATTTTCGATAGACACATTGAAGATGGATGTGAGCGTATCCTTAACAATGTTGTCCAGTTTTTGTAAAATTTCGGGGTGATTCCAAAGCTGGCAACATCGCAAAGAATACGTAAATTTTGGTAGAAAAAGGCAATACTTAATTATAGTATAGGCCATATGCATATTAATTTTAGAAAGTCTATCCGAAACTGCGTTAAAATTTTGAATCTTTTCTTCAATAAAATCAGGTACAGACTCATCAAGGACCGGTGATCCTAGTAAACGAAGTGAAGTGTTATTAATGATTTTAATGTCAGGAGCTAATGAATTAAACCGTTGTATGATGTCAGTTTTTGACGTGCAGTGATCTGAAATATACAATTCACACTTTGAAAAATTCAGCTCCAGGCTAATAGCTTGAAAGTCAGAAATTAGATTTTCTAAATCTTTGAGTACAGTTTCAGGATCACCACCAAGAGTTCCGTCATCTAAATACCACACATTAAATTTAGACTCAAGACGCTTGATGATGGGGTGGATCGCGAGACTGAAAATAGCCGGCCCAAGAGGATCACCCTGCTGACATCCCACTTCTGATGATAAAAGGTCTTTTTGATAAACTAATTTAGATGGTTTACCATAGCATTGCCAAAGAAATGGGTATAAATCTGGGATGTTATTTTTAACTTCTGCCAGCAGAGCACCTCCATGAACTGAATTGAAAGCGTTCTTCACGTCTACCTTTAGCACGACTACATCGTCTCTACCATGCATCAAAAAAGTTCTCAGCGCGTGCACTGCCGCCTCGCAACCTCCACGTGAACCGAAACCTAGCTGGTTCGGTTGAAAATGTTGCGTCAGTAGATTGCTTTCTAATTTACAGCCGATTTTAGCAGTAAGGCGGCGATATGTAGTGCCAACAGCAATAGGTCTGATTCCTCCGTATTTCTTCTTTAGGGCACAGAGGTTGGCTCCATATAGAATATCAACGATATTGCTATTGACCTTACCTGTCAGCATAAAATTCACCAAGTGGGTTAAACTGACAGCTAAGTTTTCACCTGCACTACCACTGACAGCGCCGATGAGATCCTTAAGATGCTGAGGTGTTAAGGCATCCAAACCGCCAGCAGATCCACTTTGAAATGATGCTATGACCTTAACAACGCCCTCCGTGATTACTGATGGGCAATGTTCGTCATCGTCGGCATCAGGGGGTAGTACAGGGATCGTACACGCTGTTGCTGGCGGATGTTTAGAACGTAGTGCATCAATGGTATCCGAATTGTTTGGTGCTACTGTATCATTAGAGAAGAGAAGTCGGGCCGCACCTCGGATATCACCATCACTCATTTTATTTTCTATGATATGATATTGAATGGAACTTTTTGAAAAAGCAGGTGGATTTGAGAATTTACTAATGTGAGAATCGTTACTGCTATTTGAAAGCGCTGTCTGGACATTAGGATTACTGCAGTTGCGTTTTATTCGAGCGGTAAGTGATGAATGATCCGAAGAAACACGACTAACATGTAGAATTCTATAAGGAAATGTTAATAAGTGTTCCCAATCTCGCTCTGTATTATGTGACAAGGCATTATGAATATCTGTTACTAGGCATTGTGCTACTGAAATTCGAGCGCCTCGAGGAATGCGCTTAATGACGGGCAATTCTCTTTTACATCGTGTTAAAAACCTCCAAAAAGGCTCACCATGATCCCGTTGGGCGCTCGGAATATTTTGAATAGGCTGAGAAGCTACATTGGGGAGCTGTGTGCTTGCTTCGCGGTTTTTGTGAACCTTTCCGATGTGGATTCGCAAACCTTTAGATGTTTGAAATGAGCGCGGCTGGGAACACTCATTACACACAAAGTCTTCATCTAATGATACAGCCTGAACTACATTCCCGCTAGCCATCAGAATTTGTCGGGGTTTGTTTACATTATAAACTAGCGCAATATAAAAACAAATACTACAAAAGAAAATAACTATCAATAACATATAAAAACTGTAAGATCGCAGCACTGACTACCAGTCAGCTACCAGCGGCACCCGACTGTCTTCTGATCTCTTTTTCCAAAAGGCATTTAGAGGGCATATCGAACTGCCGATTACTGTAGTATTTTCCAGTATGATCCACGCAGGTATCTCTGTCAAAGACGTTAAGTCCCTTGGATGATAGAGCGCTCCGGCACTTAAGATTTTAAACGATGTTCTCGGCTGCTCCGGAGTGTGCCTCGACACGAAACACCGTGGACGATGCTCCGGAGTGTACCGGTACTCGCTGTTGCTGGCGGATGTGAAGAAGTGTCAAGGGATAGAGTGCTCGGAGTTAAGTCGATTTCCAGAATGCTCCGTCCTCGTTGAAAGCCGGAAAACTTAACCAACAATTTCTTCAGTGAGCTTGATCGAAGTCGATAGTGAGGATTGTATGGACAGGCTCCGGTTAAATCGGCACAAGTGCACACTCGATTGTTGAGGCAGTTTGTAGGTCGTTGGCAAAATAGTCTGTTCTAGCCTGAGCCTTCACTAAAGGTCACAGATATCACAAGTCACTGATGTTCGTAGATTCACTCAAATACGCGAAGTTACTTGGTAGATAGTGTGTGCCGGAGCGATTCGAAGCGCTCCGGTAGGTACTTAAGATTTTAAACGATGTTCTTAGGTCATTCGGAGCGTGCCTCAACACAAAACACAGTGGACGACGCTCCGGAGCGTATCGGCACTCAAGGGATGGACGTTGCCTTAGAGCGCTCCAGCACTTAAAATTTTTAAACGATGTTCTCGGCAGCTTCGGAGCGTACTTCGACACAAAACACGGTGGACGACGCTCCGGAGTGTATCGGCGCTCAAGGGATAGACAATGCCCTGGAGCGCTCAGGAGTGCTCGGAGTTATGTCGATTCCAGGAATGCTCCGGAGCATTCCCATCCGTCCACGTTGAATGCTTGTGTAAAACTCCAACTTTTTTACAGAATAGTCCGATTTCAATAATTCTTTTTTTGTTTGATCAAAGTCAAATTCTCTTTATTTCATAGACAAATTACATGTTCTTGAAAACGTCCGTTAACAATGCTTTTATAATATGCTTATAGAATTATTAAGTACTTAAAATTAAATTTTATTTCAAAATACTTAAAATTTATCAAAATACAACTAAAAATTATCAAATACCTACAACAAATTAATAATAAAACAAGATTACGAAAATGATAAATGTCAGTGTCATTTGACAATTTGGATGTCAACAAGTACAGATAAAAAACAAGTAGCATTTAAGCACGTTACGTTATCGTTATCAACGATATCATAATAATTATAGTTACGTTATCGGCAACAATATTATTATGTTAATATAGCAGAAATTACTAATAATTATTAAAAAATATCATGTCAGAATTAGAATACAAAAATGTATCTGGAATAGTATCGTCAGACCACTTTAGAGGTGGTCGTAATCAAATCTTACCGAAATCGGTTTAACTAGTTTTCTATCAACAGTAATGTGAAAATTACTACATCGATCCGTGCAAACTATTCGAATTCTGTACACGGTTGTAGTTGGTTATGCCTATTTTGTTAAAAACAATACATAGGCTTCCCCTAAAGATCTCCAATAAGTCAGGTTGGTAGCGGCTGGCATCCAGTACCGTCCCGCGGTCTTGATGAGGTCATCCGTGCACCTTGTGGGTGGACGTCCTATGCGGCGCTGGAGAACTTTACGACACCATCGGTCATCAGTACTCCGTGCTATGTGCCCTGCCCACTCATTCCTGGAGATTCCTCTGAATTCTGTCTTCTATCTATCGATCGTAGTTAGTCCACACAATGTACAGTAGAGTAGAAAAGTCGAAATTCGTTAATTTCTTGTAACTTTCTATATTTGGTTTTTGGTTCAAAATTTACCTTGTATTAAGTAAGTATATTTTAATCCCAAAAAATAATCGAACTCACATAGGTACTTACCTAAACTTTTTATCAATGCAAAATTATGGTTATTACCCAAACACCAAGTTTAGTATATAATTATACTCTGTGGTTGTATGGTTCCTGTGCGATAAGAATAACTGATTATGCTGCTATGGATGTTATAATTATATGTATATGCAAAAGTTACAGATTGAATACCTATTCAAATTTTAAGCCTCAATAAATTGCTTTACTTATTAATGTTTAGGGACTCCTACCCCTCTCCCCTTCCCGTATCCAATGGGAAGAGCTACCCGGCGATATTGATTCCCTTGAAATAACTGTCCCACTTCACGCCCTGTCGGATACATCTTTCATCCCTCATTTACCCCCATGCTCGTGACGTCATCAAGCTCTTCTGTAAAGCTGACTTTAGATGTATAGATAAGCGCACGAGAATAAAATTCACTGATATAATCTTATCACAGGGGTTAGCCCAGGTTCACACGTAAATTGAAACTAAGTACAGCCGTATGGCTCCATACATTTCCTGTAAAGCGCCCCTGGCGGAAACGAGGAAGAACTAGCCAAAATGTATGGAGACCACAGAGCTATTACAACTAGAGAGATAGCGCTGTTGTCGCTTAAGGCAATTCTCAACCACAAAAATCTATGGAAAATCTTGCCCATGGCTGTCAAAACTGTCTAATATGAATTGGACTTTGACACTACTGAGAGAAAAATCACGGTAACTATTGAATCGAGATATTTTTTATGTCTCTAACTCATGTCATATTATATCATTTAATCTCTTTCTTTCTTTTCTCGATCGACCACATTATCCCTCTGGTATCTCTGTGATGGAGACACGCGAACGCGTGTGTAAACTACGCAAAATGTGGACTAAGGGCTCTGGCGAAATGAATCTGCTGGTCAAGTCTTATTTCGTACACCGTTTATTTATGTATTTCTCATTTCTGGTGATCTAGCAGTCATCCCTTTTAATATAGGTAAGACAACCTATTGCGTTCAATTACTAAATTATCCAGAAGAGACGTTTTTTTTTTTAAAGTTAGATTGCAGATCGCTTCTTGTAGCTAATTTCTCATCCGCCGACTAGTATGATATTACTTGTACGATTGTATTCGGTGTATACGAGTATTTCTCTGTTAAATGACAAAAAAAACATCATAGATTGAATGCCTGAAATAATGATACATTTGAGTATCGAGTGTCTACTGGATAGCATTAAGCCCACTTTAATTTACCAACGCGACCTATTACCGAACAAAAATTCCCGTAATGTACCTCACAGCCGTCGCCATAAATACTTATTTACATGACAACACGGTCTATGTTTAGCTCTATGAAGTCATATCTGATGGCTTGCATGCCGCTCTTCACTACTAGTTTACGAGTTTATGACTTATATAGTTGCGCTCCGCGGTTTTTCTTATGGTAATAAATTCTTCACTATTTCCTCTGTGCTAGTACAAACACGCTACTCTGTGATGATACTACTAGCTCCCCGAACAGTAAAAACCTCCCATCTTTTTAACTGAATACTCTTACTTAACTGAAGCCTATGGGGAGCATTATAATATCTTCTTTGCCCATGGGCCGGCCATGTGAGCCGCATGCCGGAAGAACTATGGGCCAAAATCACTATCAAGTGGCATCCCAACTCAGTCTGGCCACTTGGCAGGCCCCGAAAGAGATGGCGCGACGACCTTGACACCTTTGATAAAAACTGGTACACTATAGCACAAAACCGTCAAATCTGGAAAGATCGGGGGGAGGCCTTTGTCCAGCAGTGGGACACGACAGGCTAGCAACAACAACTGAAGCGCTCACCGGACGTAAAATCACGACGTGCACTTCCACGTGAAGTCGTCATACATACGGAGGAAGATAACTCTGAATAGATTAACACAATTAACTAACGACTCACGGAGACTGACCAAGATCGTCTCAGACCACAACGCCGCGGAGAGGCAACCTACATAGAGCAGGAAGTGGTCCAGCGGCACAACAAATTCCCCAGGGGTTATGGCCCCTGGCGCCCAGCCTTGGCAAAGGGGAGCACTCCCCGAGGCCAATTCTCACCACGCCTAAAAAGGTGGTGGAAGGACCAAATGATGAACAACTGAAGCCTATATCTCGACTCGTTCTTGACCAATTTCGTTTATACTCACGTATAATCTGATTTAGATACTTCACGATTTATCAAAATCCGTTGTTACGAGTAAATAGGTCACTTATTTAGACTTTGTTTTGTTTTAATTTGTATGTAATTTTACTTTCGTTCTTTCTGAGAGGGAAATATTTCATCGGTTAGTACAATGTTACTATCGCTCTATCTATTTTTATGCATCTTTATACTTCTTTCTACACCTCATTCATCATCGATATCGTCTCACTTGTGTTGAATGAACTTGAATGACGAGGGCTGTGTAAAAGCCTTTCAAAGTAAGAGTCCAGAAGACGTGACGAGACGTGTAGATACGATAGAAAGCTACAAACATAATTACTTATATCCGTAGTCAAAAATATTTTAAAATTTTAAAACAAATTGAAATCCTTGCCACAATCCATTCAGCTGTTTCAGGAAGAACAGACAAACACGCATCATTTCTAATTTATATCATGAGAAGTAGCGAGTCTTGAGTCTTTGTAAGTAGAGCCACGGATTAAGTAATAGTTAGTAGAGCGACATTGGCCTGGATTTGACCATGTGTACGAGTAGGTAGCGGGTTTTATAGCCCTCTGTAGAAACCATTAAATACTTGTCACATGCGTAAATGACGTCATTTTTGTAACTACCGTTGTAAACAGAGGGGTTTTATAAGTTTGACGTGAGATATTTGTATTGATTGATTGATAGGTGTTATACTCTAGCTTCCGAACGAATGAATCGATTTTGATGTTTTTATAACTTTAAATCCTCACCTACGTTTTACACTGCACACTTGTATGTACTCTAGATTAAAAAGACGTTTTATTCTATGTATTCGAGATTATTTTAATAACTATAAAACAGGATATGGAGCGCAGCATTCTTGGAGTGAAGTTGGTTGACCGTATCAGAAACTCAGAACTGCGCTCCAAAACCAAGATCCTAGATGTCGGAGAGAAGGCTGGAAGTCTGAAATGGAATTGGGCCGGACACATCTGCCGCATGCACGAAGATCTGTGAGCCAAAACCTGTACAATGTGGACACCCATCATCAAGAGACCCCTCGGTAGGCCCAAAAAAAGATGGCGAGACGAGCTTGATTCCCACTGCAGTGGATGGAACACCAAAGCTCTCGATCGAGAAAAATGGAAAGAAGGAAGGGAGGCCTTTGCCCTGCAGTGGGACAATAACGGCTAAAAATAAAATTTAAATAAATAATAAAACAGAGGTTTTCTACAATGGCACACTCTAAAGTCGTATAAGTATACCTAGTAGCGTCATCTGAAAGTTCTACGTGGATGGTTATGTTGGGGTCAAATACTGAAGAAAATCAGTCAATTCAGTTGAGTCAAAAGAAAAATAATGATCAATTTTGTCACGTAAAGTACTTAAAATTGTAAACGTTATGCCATGTTAGTTAATTGGTTACGCATTATTTGCATGTAAATTGTACCTATTATTTGCAAACAGTATTCTCTTTGTCATGAAATTTATTATTTTCTAATATTTTCCTGCATTGTTAGAGAGGTGACATCGATGTTTCATGTATAAGTCAATGTCAAAGAAATGGTACATAAAATTGTAATTTATTCAAATATTCGTCTGCGGCTTGAAAAACAATAAGTCGCGCGTTAGCAACAGTTTTACTGAAAACAAAGCTATATTGTTTTCGTAAATACTGTTATAGTTTAATAAAAGATTGGCCTAGTAGGAGATCAGTCGCCTGACAACCGTGAGGTCGTCAGTTCAAATCCCAGTTTAATGTGTTCTTTAGAATTTATGTTGCAATTTTCATACCATTGACGACTGGCTCTTTGGTGAAGGAAAACATCGTGAACCAAACAGTGTACATCCGGAGAAGAAATTCGATGGCCAGAATGGCCACCAACACGCAACGTGGCCAGCGTGATATATTGTTCCTACCACCCTTCTATGGTTAGCCCTTCTTTAGTAGTAGATTGACTGCCTTTTTATCCGACTGCGCGACGCAAAGAGTGGTAAGTAATGTGTTTATCAGCCTATGTATCTATGTTTGTATGTTCCTTTGAAGCACTATATAGACCAAATGCCCAGGCCGATTTTTATGATTCACACGTCAATCGATTCCTCTTAGTTGTAGCCCTTTATCGACCATAGGCCTACTCATGAAACGAACGGCAATTGAGCAATTTCCACCACGCCGGCTCCGTGCGGTTTGTCTAAAGCAATTAGTATTTTATCACCAAAGTCAGCAAAAATCCCTAAATCTTTCTGTAGGTAAAAGGTAAACCCAAGTTACATAATTTCACAACATAAATAACCTTAGGGAATGTGAGTATAATACCGAAACCTTATTTCAAATTCACGTTCCTCAAATAATAATCCTTAGTACGCTCGGGGCGGTGGCGGTTTTTCGCTGAGCCCAGAATATGCGGGTATTTTGGGTCCCAGAGCTCATGTAGAGCGAAGGCCGCGTGCTCAGCAGATTACCATTTTATAGATACAACATTTTGGGCCGTCCAATACTCTACGTTATTTTAAACGAGTTTCATTTCATCATCAGAATAATTATTTCAGTCATAGCTCTTCCACTGCTAGACATAGTATAGTGTATAGTTCTTAAAGGCGATCCTTTAGAACTATACATATATTATGCAATAAGATCGGTTAGTAGCGGTTTGTACCCATCGCATCTTGTGGGTGGAGTCCACCCGTGGACGTCCTATGCTGCGCTTGTCGGTACGTGTTTTGTTAGTCGCTGGTAATGAGACTATAAAAGGGCCATTCTCAATATCATTTATGCAGTAGTTTCTTCGTGTATGTATTCATCGTCATAACAGTCCTCATTTAGGATATATACTGCCGATGCCTCGATTAATTTCAATAGAACTGGAACAGGTTTGAAGCAGTTCGCATCAAGTGAGCTCAGTCTACGGTCTGTATCAACAACTATACCTAACTTATTGTTATTGCTCATGTCATACTTGTGTGAAAGCAAAATCAATGAATTTATTATGAAGTATTCCTTACATTGCTAAAACTTGACTGGTTTTAGGAGGTACTTTCTTCGATTTTTTATGTTCATCGATATTTACACCAATTGTGAACCGATTTAAAAAATAATCTGTTTTATTTCGAAATATTCCATTCCCTGAGGAAATGGGGCCTCTAATTAAAATGGGAAATCCATCTAAATTTTATCGAAATCAGCTGAGCATTTTTTTAAAAATCAACAGTAATCATTAGTAGTAATGGTGACACATCAATTCGTGCGAACTATTCGAATTCTAGTCACGGTTGAAGATAGGTATAATATATGCTATTTTAATCGCAATATAATTATGTTTAGTACGGAATTTATGAGGTGTAATCCGTGCTTTCCTACTGACTAAGTACTTTATTAAAGTACGTGAAGACCAACATGTCTGTAGGGTTTGCTCGGTATTGTAGCGGTGAGGTACGAGTATGTAGCAGGAGGTAGCAGGATCGGGTAACGCGGCGGCCCTGGGATTTACAGGTTTACTACCTTTACTAGGTCATAGGCAGCTAGGTACTGCTGTATGAATAAGTTAATATTATGTTTTGTGTAGATGTAAGGCAGCTATATCGTTTCACAAAAGTTATAATGATCGATATTATAGCGCTATCGTCTTTTATTATCTATGATTTAATTCAATCTAAAATTTTGCTAGCGGTAAACCGTCAAATTAAATCCAATTTTTGAAATTAATTAAAAAAATAATAGTATTAATCCAACTTTTTTTAAACCTATGTTAGCCCACTGCTGGGCAAAGGTCTTCAAACAAACACAAACTTACAATGTATGTTTTGTAATATACTATATTTTGAGAATTTTTAGTAAAACCCAAACTGGAATTCCGAAACTAAAAAATACTTATTTCTTCATGAATCCTGATAAATTCGGTTACAATAATTGGCCTAAATCGCGTCGGCAGCGGTCACCTTACACCTGCGACCCTGTCCTATAAATCGCACTGAGTGATAAGCGCCTTACCTTCTAATGTTTTGTACATTATATCCTCAAATATATGTTATATACTTACGTATTCTCTTGTCATTTGACCCTGCGTATTAAGTCTATTTCTGTCGATGTCCTCTGTAAGGTTGTTTTCCTTCAAAAGGCCCTGTTTATCTTAAGTTACTTAGATTTCGTAACACGTTTGTGAATGGATCACGCTTCTGTGGATTTGTTTGTTTTCTTTTATGCTAAGTCTCTTTAGTGGTTTTGAGATACTTATCTCTGTTGGTTTGCAGAAGTTATTAATGGTTTTTGGCGTTAAGTAATTTGTTTCACATTTATCATCTTGCTACATTTTTCTTTCTATAGTTTTGTAACTTTCACAGTGATGTGATTAATTGTGTCTGTATTTAAATCACTCCGCTATGAAATGACCACCAACCATCTATCCATCAGGCACAAGACGTCTACTGCTTAACATAGGCCTCCTCTATGGATTTCCAATAAAACCAGTTGAAAGCGGCTTGCATCCAGCGCGATTCTGCAGTCTTGATAAGGTCTTCTGTCCACCTTATGAATAGACGTCCTGCACTCCGCTCGCCAGCATGTGATCTCTACTCGAGAACTTTTCGACCTCGTAGGACATCGGAAATTACCAAATTCAATTTGTCATTTGGCCTAGCCTTTTTACGGTTATCTAATTACATTGGAAATTCCCTTTGATAGTCAACCGTAAACCGCCAATCCATTAGTTCGCCTTCCAGGAACTCGTAAAAGTAGCAGTATCGCGTTGCACATTTGCGCGAGTCAAATCGCGCCGCCCTCGTAAACTGGCGACGTTTCCCGACCCCGAGTTTCTTATGTCAAATTTCGAAGCTATTTTAGCCTAGGAGACATTGGTTCTTTGATAAACACCAGTCATTTATTCTATTCAGCTTCTATCAATAAGCGCAATGATTAGGTAAGGTACCAAGCCCGAAGTTGTTTAGACCTAACTGAAGTGCTTATAATTAAACCCTTTGTGTCATATGCTGGGACTCTGGAAAGTCTTCCGAAAGCATATGCGCTTTTACGAACGATTAAGGCTGAAAATGACCACATTTTTCAATGGTTTTAGAATTCATGTTTACCTTCTAAGACTTAGAAAGCTTTTGTAAGAAATCAGTCGATTTCTGCGTACATTGCAATCGGCAATTTTGACCTTAGCTTGGTTATAAAGAGTTTTAGTAAAAATTGCAGAGAATAACATTATCAGTAGCTATTTATTGAAACATTTATCTTATTTACATTAGATCATACAAATGGCAAAGTAAGATTTATCTAAATAACACATTTACTTACAATAGCCGTTTTCAATCGTTCTATCCAAGCCCTCTACTGGCATCAATATGGCAGATGTACGTGTACAGCTGCGAGTAAAAAAGCTGGCACATGTGACAAGCCTGCCTCGAGCCTTGTAGGGCTGCACTCGAAGCTGAACGAAAGCTTGCGGCCCCATTTTGATCAGCGTTGCCAATGCCTATGTCCGTAATCCCCCAGAAACCGAAGTCAAATTCCCTAAATCGGACATAAAATATCCCGACTAAGACTTAGTTTTTATGACTGAAGCAGGTATAAATTTTGCTTTTTCACGTCGCCAACATCGCAATCCTAGGGGGGCGGGGGGATCCCAGCGCGGAACCTGGCTCGCCAAATGCCGCGGGTGGCATTTACTTACAACTGAGCGCTACCGTGGCTTGGATGACACGTTAAATTACATATAGGCCTCGGTTGTTTTGCTATGTCAGAGGCCTTCAGGTGGCTTAAGAGTGCGCCTAATGCTATGAAAAAACAATTTTCTCCCTCGCTTCTTGCATCGCACGCTATCATCTATGCTGCTTTGTTTAGAGTCAAAAATCGCATGACACAGTTCACGATGAATTTCGAGCATTTGAAAAAACATTTTTTTTATGATTCGAAGTTCTAATTTTTTTCTAAAGTAACCATATTATTTTCCAAAATTCTACGCGATTACTCTGCTACTATAGGTGTTTTCCTTTCCTATAGTATTTTTTTAATATGGATATTTATGTTCGTTACCTTTACACCACGTCTTTAAAAATACACCTTTCGCTTGATTTTGGCATTAGGCGCCCCCTTAAAAACTGTGACACCAGTAGGCTGAGTGTGAGTTTTGCCGTAAACATGACGCGCTCCTCGGCGAGCGCGTAAGCATGTAATTTGTATGAGCTTGTTGTGTTTCAAAAACGCGCCGCTGGTGGCGCTGTACATTTCTTCATACAAATTACATGCTAACGCGCTCGCCGAAGAGCGCGTCATGTTTACGACAAAACTCACACTCAGTATACTGGTCTATACGAACTTACTTACCTCGCCAAATCGCACTCCTACGGTCCTAGGGGCATCCTAGCGCAAACTATCCATAATTATGCAATTGGTTTTTTTGTTATTTTCGTTGGCAATACAATTAATCCCCAAACCAATCCCCAATGGAGATGCAAGTCCCCGCGATTCGGGGAATTCCCCACAAATCGACAACCCTGACTTTGATATCGACCCGGCGCAATGAGCCCTTTGTAAACCGCCTGATGGGCAAAACCGGCTCGAGCGTCTAGCCGTCGCACTCCTCGATACTTGAAGGGCCACATTGTTTTTAACTGAAATAACTTACGCGTTTACATAATGGCCCTATTTTATAAACTTCAGCATTGTTCCTATCGAGAATGCTTTTAGAGTTACATCATGCTCCTGTATAATGTAAATAAACCGGAAAGTAATAATTGTTTTAAACCATTTTCAAAAAAGGAGGTCCTCAATTCGACTAAATGTTTTTTTTGGATGTATGTTACTTACGCGGTTACTCCGCTAACTATGAACCGGTTATTACGATTATTTTTTAGTTTGGTAGATCATTCTTTCGAGGTGTTTGGTTCCCTTTAAATTTAATCGAATTCGGCTAAGTCGTTTTTGAAAAATCAATAATAATGTAAAAATGACTACCTCGATGATACGTTGACACGTGTGAACTATTCGATTGTAATCGGTTGTGCCATTTTTGGCGAAAAATAAATATAATTCTTACTAATGTTATAAATCCAAGTGTGTGTTTGTTGATTTATTGGTTTGTTCCTCTTTCACGCAGCAACGCAGCTACGGATTGACTTAATTTTCAACATAGGCATAGTTTGAAAGACTGAAAGTAACATCATTTTCGACATAGGCATAGTTTGAAAGACGGAAAGTGAAGGTGCGCGCGCGCCAGTCGACGGGGGTGCGCGTATTCCCTGAGGATGGAGTTCTGAATACTCCGAAACTGGTCGGATTCCTTGCGGATCGACCGTATAATTATAACGTGAGTTTTTAGCCGTATTCTGTTATAGTTACGGAAAGTGACATCATTTTCGACATAGGCATAGTTAAAAAGACGAAAAGTGACATCGGCTACTTTTTATCCCGGAAAATAAAAGGTTCTCATGGGATAGCACAAAAATAAAAATATTACCCGGGCGGATGCCACCAATCGACATTATTAGCGAGTCAATCACAAAACAATGTAAATGTGAGGCTGATGTCAAGGTCAAAATGGCATCTGATTAACATTATTATTAGCAAATTATTAAATTAATGAAGTGTAAACGTCAATGGAGCTACCAAGTAGCTATTTGCAAAGTATAGTTGGAATCTTTAGCTCTATTTTTAGGGTTCCGTACCTCAAACGGAACCCTTATAGGATCACTTTTTTGTCCGTCTGTCCGTCTGTGTGTATGTCAAGACTCTTTATCTCGGGAACGCGTAAAGATATCAAGTTGAAATTTAATCTATATCTATGGTCTCTTGCAGTTGTGTAACAGAAAAACTTCTCAGTTATCATTTAAAAAAGTTAGAGCCATTTATGTCGTAAAAAACCGCATATTTCGACACTCATAAAAATCAAAACCTACAGAGTACTTCCCGTTGACAATGAACTATGAAATTTGGCGTAATGCATTGTCTCAGAGTACACATATACTCGTAGGAATAAATCTGAAAATTGTACATTTTTATTTAAATCACAAAAAATAAGGCCTCAAAATTCAAAGTGAGTAAATCGTATCATGTAAGGTATCATATAAAAGAACTTCATTAGCACGTGCTAAAACAGGTTTTTAATTATTTTAACAATGTGTAATTTTCGATGTATAACGAGAAAAGTGAAAAAAAAAAAACTTTGCTGTCGATGGTTATAGTATAGACATTTTAACAACGTACTTCTCAATTTTGTGAAATTTTCTGGATCTATACGGAACCTTAGGTGTGCGAGCCTGACTCGCACTTGTCCGGTTTTTTAATTACATAGGTTTGCGTTTGACTACATACTGCCTGATGTTAAGCAGATATGCGGTCTAGGGTGTAGCACGTTTACCTAGAAGATACTTATTTACTCGGGATTTGAAGCCACTCACGTTGTACTTTCGCGGGAAGATTAGAGATAAAACGTTCCACATTCTGGCTCTTCGTATGAGCATTGATTAAGGAATGTTGTGTCTACATGCTAACTAGTTATAATAAACACGGGAATACTTTGATATGATAGGTATCACGATCTATAAATTGACCTTATAGTAGAGCGCTTTATCTCAGAACCTAACCTTACTAAGTATAACTGGTTTAAATCCTATTTACACTGTTATTTAAATATTGTACAACTCTTTTAATAACGGTCACTAAATGCAACAGATAACATCTAGATTCATGTACCAATATAGGATTAACGTTTAAAACCGCAAGGCTAAATGCATTGTTTTTGGGATACATATTGAATTTAATGTTGATGCTCTTAGATAAGATTCTACAAACTCTATCCCGGTTCTAGTCTAGTCCGGTTAGATTGTAGTATATTATTCTTAGCTAAATTGATCAATTAAGCTAAGAATAATTAGAATCCATTTTTTGAGTTTTCAATTAAAAATAAATAAATAAATTAAGTATGATGCACGATTTTTTTTTTATTTCAAATAGGTTTGCGTTTGACTACACACTGCCTGATGTTAAGCAGATATGCGGTCTATGATGTAGCACGCTTACCTAGAAGATACCTATTTACTCGAGATTTGAAGACACCTACATTGTACTTTAACGGAAAGACAGACTCAGGCAAAGCGTTCCACATTCTGACAGTTCGTATGAGGAATGTGGACTCAAAACGCTTGGTTCTAACGCGTACGATTGATAAAATTCAATTTCTTGACGACGGCCCTAATGCCGGTTGCAGAGCAAGAGCTAAGCTAGCTTGGCTCGCATAGCTGACGCAGTTTTCCACAGATCGTGCATAGCTTGCAGCCTGCACAGATCTTTGGAAAACTGTTTCGACCGAGCTAACTCCGAACTAACTTAGCTTAGCTCTTGGTCTGCAACTCGCATAAAGTAGGTGAATGAATAAGATACACTACTTGCTACTAAGTATTTGCATTGATGATGTGGCGGCGTGATAATGACAAAATTCGCAAACATCAGCGTAATGGAATAAATAAAATCGTTACGTAGATAAATGTTTTTACTTCAATCGTCACTAGGTATAGGTATTGAATCACTTATGACAAAGTTAAAGTTTACTTTTACATCAACAACACAAGGTCATCCGTCAAATTGACCAACTGCGTATTTTTTGTTCTTGTTTAATTTGCACCTTTATTATGCTTCTTTACACAATCTCTTTCAACGAATAGATTGAAATGAAATAATTTTGTAAATAAATTATAATCGCAATGTCAGAAGCTGCGTTAACCTCGAATGTTAACTTTATCAGTTTAATGATTTGCTCTCAGAATCCGGTTATCATTTGACGTTCCATAAATTACGTGTTTTTGCTAATCACGTTTCGTGGCAGTAATAAACATATAGTCGTAAAAATAGACATAAAACTAGTAGAGTATGTGCAAAAAGAGAACCGGCGTGGCGTTACGGTGAACTAAGAATAAAATTAAAATCAGTAGCCAAGGTACCGACTATACTTGGTAGACTGGTACTGATGAAAACTGAATTGGTGTCTACCAAGTATCAAACACTTTTAGTTGTACTAGCAATGACAGAGCAGTGTTGTCAACGTCACGAAATTAGGTGGTAAAATGGCACACGGGCGACCTCACCTACAACCACGTAGTATTATTATATCTTCTTTGCTACAACGCTTCTATTTTTGCACGAACTTTCCTGGCCAATACTTCCTATTTCCTGACAGATACAATCTGGAAGAGTGAATAGGTAGGTATCTTCTAGCTCTACATTCTCCATCTTTGGCTACAACATCGCTTTCGAGTTTCGAGTTGGTGGCCAAATGTAGTCCTGTTTATGAATTATGAATTTAAAAAAACTAGTTGTTCGAATAATAGACCTCGCGTCGTCTCTTTAACCAATTTGGTTGATATTCGCAAATTTTGTTTTGTTTTGTTTTATATTTATAATTTTAAATACTAAACGATCTTGCTAAATATTATCGAAATCGTTATAGCGCGGCAGCAAATATCCCCCCTTTTACCTCAAGTAAATACCTCCCCCCCAATCAAAAATCGCCGACAGCAAAATTACTTTTTATAGATATTGTAAACCAAGTTTCGTCGAGATTCGCTGAAAAATGCGACCTGTAGAGGTGTGTCAACGCCCGGACAGACGGAAGCAAAATTGTCAAAAATTAAGACTCTCTTACTTTGCTCGCTCAACCAATAAAGTCGTAAAAATCTTTTTATACACAAGTCACAAAATAAAAACTGTGGTTTCTAAAGAAAAGACAAGCTAATGGGGCTCCATTTAAAAGTTTACTGCAGGAAACGTTTAGGCAATTTCCTTATAAACTTTGGAGCCGTATTTCTAAATATCCTGTTCTCGACATTTCCTTTGCTCTAAGACGCAAACTACATTCGAATGGTGTGTCGACAGGACACGTCGTAAATGGTGAGGAAATTATTGATTGCTTTGTTCTATTTGAAGTGTAATTATTTTGCGTTTTTAATGTATACACAGTTATGTTGATAAATAACTATTGTATACATATAATTATCACATCAATTTGATATATATTGTATTACACATACATTACGAGTAAAAATAATCATGAACACAGCGATTTTGCTCCTTTCTTATTACTTCTTCTACCTCTCCTGTCGCTACATCGCTCTATCATAAGTTTTTTTTACAGGTCAAGTGCCTTTATTAACTACAACAAAATGCAATACTAGTGAGCTATAAGCTAAATCTATCTATCATAAATCTTGTCAATATGAGGCCCAATTATGAAGGCGCCATTATAATTATAATATCAAATAAGAATATTCCTGTTTTTAGGGTTCCGTACCTCAAACAGAAAAAAAAGGAACCCTTATAGGATCACTTTGTTGTCCGTCTGTCCGTCTGTGTGTATGTCAAGACTCTTTATCTCGGGAACGCGTAAAGATATCGAGTTGAAATTTAAACGGTATACGTGTATCTATGGTTTCTTGCAGTTGTGTAATAGAAAAACTTCTCAGTTATCGTATAAAAAAGTTAGAGCCGATTATGTCGTAAAAAACCGCATATTTCGACACTCACAAAAATCAAAACCTACAGGGTACTTCCCGTTGACATAGAACTATGAAATTTGGCGAGAAGCATTGTCTTAGAGTACACATATAGGAATAAATCTGAAAACTGTACATTTTTAATTAAATCACAAAAAAATAGAGCCTCAAAATTCACAAAATACAGGTTCAAAATTCAAAGTGAGTAAATCGTATCATGTAAGGTATCATTTAAAAGAACTTCATTAGCACATGCTAAAACAGGTTTTTAATTATTTTAACAATGTGTTTGTACGGAACCCTCGATGTGCTAGCCTGACTCGCAATTGTCCAGTTTATTTTTTCACTATATGCATTCGATAGAGAGAACACTTTTTACGTTGCTATTAAATTTACTATGGCACCTTTATAATTGGGCCTATGGACTCCTTACGAGTTTTAAATTTACTGTTGTATTTTCATAAACTCTATATTTATTCTGTCTGCTGTGAGACATCTTTGTTGTACTTATGTCTTTTTAATGTGGTAAAGTAAAAATGTGGAACAGTGTGGCCTTGAGGCTGTCTTCACTAAAAATATAATGGCCATCCTTTTGGCAGCACTGCCAAGGAACTAAAGTAATTTATTTCATGTACGCGAATGTCAAGGTCTTAGGGGGCGTCCATAAATTACGTGAGGTGTTTTTTTTAATTTTCTGACCCCCCCTCCCCTGTTGGTAAGATGTCGTGAGATTTTGTTCAACCCCCTCCCCCATCCCCCAATCTCACGTGAGATTTTTCAGAATGTGGGTTTCTTACGTAAACGCGTTGTGTTGTAATTGTAGAAAGAAAAAAAACAATTTGCTTCGTGCTTTTATTTACGACTAGTTAAGACTAGTAATCAATATTGCTGAGAGTTATAAATGTAATAAAAATTTAACAATAGAATACTTAAATCATGACTACTGTGATAAAAAGAAAAGAATATGGAATAATGGCACGAAAACAAAGGACGGGCTACACTGTACCGTAAATTCAGACAAAATTGAGCTATTTGGTATAAAATAAATATGGTGGTTTGACATTCAGTAGATGTATAACGTCGAAGTATGAATGAAATTATTTTCTTTCGAACGAAATTAGTGAATAATCTTAATCGTATTACGATGACGCTCAAGACTAAATCTTGAGCATGTACATACAATTTGGATTGAATGGACCAAAATAGTATATTTTTTTTTGTTTCAATCAGAACAAAAATTGCGTGATATTTGTCGAGACCCTCCCTCTCCCTAACGTGAGATTATATGAGATTTGACTCGACCCCCTCCCCCCCTAAATCATCTCACGTAATTTATGGACGCCCCCTTATACGTATAGAGAATGTTATTTGTCGATTATCATTTATCGGCAAGAAGTTACAAATAATTAAATGGTCAAAGCAGTAACTGTTAATTATTCAGTTATACAGGGTTATTTCTAATCAATTAGCATCCTCTTAGGGGCTTATTCTGTACATCAAAACTAACAACTTTTGTTCTGCGGCTTTTGTCAAAACTCAAAATTTTTTTTGCTGGTCCATAGAAAAATATCGTTCACCCGCGACAAAATGTATGGAACAGCTGAATTTTTTTTGAGTTTTGACAAAAGTTGCAGAACAAAAGTTGTTAGTTTTGATATACAGAATAAGCCCCTAAAAGGATGCTAATTGATTAGAAATAACCCTGTATAATATATTGATTGTATATTAGTCTGTCGGAGACTTAGCAGTTATATTAAATTTTCGAGATGGTTGTGATCTTGCTATCAACCTTCACTGATTTCTTGACTATAAAATGCTCTATGTAGAGTTTTTTTCTATACTGGGTCACGGTAGTGATATTATGTATCATTACCGTGACTGGGTAGTTTCACGATTAAACACATTTTGCCGGATGTGTCTGTTGATAATATTAGTTTTTGTACATAACCATTTCTTATAAAAAAAAAAACATAAAGAATTTCTATGTCCGGACTTTCTGTCCTTCTAGGATGCCACACATATTACACTCTTATCTTTCTGCTAGCTTAGCATGCGACCACGAAAAGCCACAATGTGAAAAAGTGACAGATATATACATTGCCAAAACGCTGCCTCGTCGAAAGAAATATATTTCGTGTTGCGCATACTAGCCCGGCTGGAAGATATCTACTGTTTTTCACTACCTCTAGATCTGAAGATGGTTAACATCGTAACTTCACATAAAATATAAAAAAACTTTCAACACTCCTTTTTTCTTTTTAATGTGTTAAGTGTCTTATGTATGCGTAATCTAAAAACTACACTGAGAAAAAAAAAATCAAATATCAATCTCTGTTTTGTAAATTCTCAAATTTAACAAACTGTTCACATAGATTAATAAAAATATGATAATAATTATACTTGACTTTTACATCGAATAGGAAACATTTTTTTTGCTACCAAAAATACCGTGTAAAAGTCACGCACACACGACAAACTATACTTATTGATTACGCCGTACAATTAAAAAGCGGAATAAAAGTGATAATAAACACAATAACAATTAAGTAAACAATCAGAAGAAATGGTTAAACGCGACGAATGGCGATTAGTTACCGTTACGTCAGTGACAGTGTTGTTACAACTGTTATCCAATTTGTATCGTACTGTAGCGTTACTGTACTACCGGGTAGTACTAGTGAGGTGACAGTTACTTACCGTGACGACACTGGCCTAGCTAATTACCTACCTAGTTCATTTTGTTTTATTAGGATTCCGTACCCAAAAGGTAAGAACGAGACCCTATTACTAAGTCTTCGCTGTACGTCCGCCTGTGTCTGTATCCCATGAACGGTGATAGCTAGACAGTTGAAATTAAATAAATTGAAATTTTTACAGATGACGTATTTCTGTTGCCTCTAAAACATATTTAAGGGCTCCCATACAAGTAACGTGATTTTTTTGCTCGATATTAATAACGGCAACAGGAAGATGCTTGAAATATTCACAGAATACTAAGTAGTATAGCCGTGGTGGTCTAGAGGTAGTGACACCCGCCTTACAATCGTGAGGTCGTGGGTTCAAATCCCCGGTCCCGTACCAATGAGTTCTTTGTAATTTATGTACGGAATTTCACACCACTGGCTTTTCGGTGAAGGAAAACACCGTGATGTAACCTGCATACGTCCGTAGAAGAAATTCGATGGCTATGTGAATCCACCAACCCGCACTGGGCCCGCGTGGTGAATATGGCCCAATCACCCTTCGTGGGTAGGCCTACGTCCTGCAGTGGACTACTAAAAAGGCTGGTACAGTACCCAAAGGGTAAGAACGGGATCCTATTACTAAGACTTCACTGTCTGTCTGTCTGTCACCAGGCTGTATCCCATGAACGGTGATAGCTAGAACGTTGAAAAACAGATGACGTATTTCTGTTGCCGCTATAACAACAAATACTAAAAAAAGAAAAAAATATATTTAAGGGGGGCCCATACCCCATACAACGAACGTGATTTTTTTGCTCGATATTAATAACGGCAACAGGAAGGTGCTTAAAACATTCACAGAATCATAAGTAGTAAAATCCCTTCAAAAATAAATAATTCAATTAAAGGGGGCTTCCATACTTTACGGAACCCATCGTGCGCGAGTCCGACTAGCACTTGGCAAATTATTCATATTCATCGACATGATTTTTTTATTACCGACTTCCAGAAAGGATGAGGTTTATATAGGGCTTATATGTCTACAAAGGTTTCTATGTTCGTCTGTATGATTTTTTTTGGTGTATGTTTATCGATATTTTCGCCAATCATGAACCGATTTCGCCGTGGTGGTATAATGGTAAGCCGTGGTGGTCTAATAGTAGTGACACCCGCCTTACAATCGTGAGGTCGTGGGTTCAAATCCAAGTCCCGTACCAATGAGTTCTCTAGAATTTATGTACGGAATTTAACACCGCTGGCTTTTCGGTGAAGGAAAACATCGTGAGGCAACCTGCATATGTCAGTAGAAGAAATTCGATGGCGTATGTGAATCGACCAACCCGCACTGGGCCAGCGCGGTGGATATGGCCCAACCACCCTTTGTGGGTAGGTCTACGTCCTGCATTGGACTATTAAAAAGGCTGATACAGTACAGAACCGATTTAAAATTATTTTTTATTACGAAAGGGTATTCTTTCGAGGTAGTACCATTTAAATTTTGTCGAAATCGGCTGAGCCGTTTTTATAAATCAACAATAATGTACTTACAATGGTACATGGATGTCGCATCGATTCGTGTAAACTATTCGAATTCTGTACACGGTGGGATTCGGTGATGCCATTTTTAGGGAAACAATAATTATGATATTCATTCTTCCCGAATTATTAGGCATAAATTGCCTTGTAAAAACTACTTTACATTTTAAACACTTCTACAGTAATGCAATATCTCAGATGTTATCTAGAAAGTGCGCTCGCTCGTTTAATTTAGCCTACAAGGTCAGCAAACATCGACTTGATTTTAAAGTCTATAGCAGTGGTTCCCAAACTTCCGGACTCGGGACCCACCTCTAGGAAATTAAACCGTTGCAAATATAAATAAAGGGATATTCAAATAACACAGTTTTAGTAAAAAAATATTACTTAAATAACTAGGTACATTTCCTATAATTAAGTAAGTTCGTATAGGCCGGGTGGCTAGCCATTAGCCCTGGGGGTCAGAGTTTTTAGGCCGCCTGAAGGCCTCTGACATAACATGATGATCTCCTAAATTAAGCAACGTTCCACACGGTCAGTATTTGGATGGGTGACCGCAAGTGGCATTTTTCAACTGAGCGCTACCGTGGCTCTTATGACACGTTCAATTGTAGGTCCCTATTGTTTTAAATTTACTTTTAATCGCACCGAATTTGATAAGCCCAATTTGGTTGGCGTGTCGCGCCGTTCTACAGACAGGGTCCACCCAATATTCGCTCGCGCCGACCAGTGGGTCGGGACTCACAGTTTGGGAAACCTTGGTCTACAGCGTCCGTGTTCGTAGGTATATTTTGCATTATGCATTTCGTTTCAAGGTCTCGCCATTCGTTCCGTCTAGCTCTGTGTCTGGTTCTTCATATCCATATTATGTCTCCACAAGTCTAGCATACATACTGTTATTGTTATATTCGATAGTTATATATACATTTAAGACTAGATAGGTTAGATCACCGATTTCGGTTTATCTTCCTATGCTTAGGTACTACATCCTGTTCATTTTCATTTCATCTTTATTGCTATAGTTAATCTATGCGCTACGTAATTCAAGTACTAAATCTTTCTTGTTTTCCGGGGTAACAGTATATCTGGTCATAATATCTCATAATCTCTACATACTACTTTAGTAAGTCACGTAAGAATACTGAAAATAGACATTTTAGTAAAAGTTTTCTTTTAGTATTCTGATTCTAATCTGGTGCGTTTATTTCTATTCCTAAATCTTTTTCTTTAATAGTTTCTTACTTCGTGTATTTTTCTTTTTCTTAGTTCTTATTCGTTTCTTCGATTATCTAAGCTTAAAGAAACGCTTATAAACTAGTTTTCTTCTACAATATCGTGTTGAAAAATTTGCACTTATGTAATTCGAGCGTGTCCAACGTCCGCACAAGTGTTTGCGTGCTTGCCACCAGAGCCTTGAACTTCTTGGCGGTCAATATCAGCCTCCATTCGACGAGCAATCCAAATAGTTTCGATACGTGCTCGGATATTACCTGCCTTTTGCACGTTTTATAGAGCTACCTGTGATTGTGTTAGTGTCATTTTTTAGCTAACTGCTAAACAGTATTGAGTGTCATCAAGAACGCAATATTACGCTGGATGCAAGCCGCGTCCAACCGGTCTTATTGCAGATCCGTTAAGGAGGCCTATGTCCAGCAGTGGATTTCATATAGCTGATGGATGATTGAGTGTCAGGTGTCTAAATGTCTCAATGTTATACCACCCTGACTGATTTGATTGTGTAATTATCATCATAAATAAATAAATATTTGGGGACATCTTACACACGGTCTCAGACCCCAAACTAAGCAAAGCTTGTGATATGGCTGCCAGAGACTGATATACTACATATACTTATTTTTAAATACATACTTATATAAATAGTAACTAATTAACACCCAGACACAGAGCAAACACTTACGTTCGTCACATAAATATTTGCCCTGGGTAGGGATCGAACCCACGCCTCTTTGACTCAGAAGTTAGAGTTACTAACCACTGAGCCACCGAGACAGTCATCAATCAATTCGGCGATACGTGCATAGCTTGATCTTCCCTAAATTTCCAATAAACCGCTTGAAAGTAAAGTAAGTTCGTATAGGCCGGGTGGCTGGCCCTGGTGTCAGAGTTTTTAGGCCGCATGAAGGCCTGAAAGTGATACGACCCATATTCATCCGTTCTTATTCAAATTGGTGATTCTCCTTGTTAGTTAAAATCATAAAATGTTAAACCACAATGAAACAGTATATGAGTAGAGTATGAAAATTAGACGATGAAAGTTTTTATTAGAAAAATATTTTTTATAACTTTTTACTGTACCCGAAAATCAGCTCTATTTAGAAAATATATATCTGCTCTAAAAGCTTCTAAGTTGTCTTTCTCAGTGAATACCACCATGTCGCAACGATCCATCCATCAGTTTCTTCGACCCATTGCATCAGACCATGACTGGCCGATGGGGTACGAAACAATACCATGGTCGGAGTTATGCAAGCCGAGGCAGGCGTGGTGCATTGTTGTTGAAACCTGGCCGGTTAACGACCTTGGTTTAGGCACCATCGATGAATTTGATTGGGCTTTAGTAATTGCATTACGAAGCTTACAAATGGAATTGATTTTTTATCCGTATCTGGTGTAATGGTATTGAATATTGAGCTTGGCTATGTGTATCCATCGTTTGGTTCTGAATTCTAATTTGGATATTGTCTGTTGATTGGTTCATCCACGGACATTTTATAAGTTACTTTCATTGAATTTGAGTATAATATTGATGTGCAAGATTTGCTGTTCACGGAGAATGTGTACACAGAGATATCCATTATCTGATCATTAATTATGGATCGAAGTAATCATTTTGCATACTGGAAGTAATTCCTGTTTTTTTATTAAATGATGTCTCATAATATCATGTAAGGAAGCAATGAGCTCTGGGACTCTACGGTCTCAAATCCTTACTTCCTTACTAATATTATAATTCCGAAAGTGTGCTTGTCTATTTGTAACTCTTTCACGCAGCAACAGAGCAACGGATAGAATTTTTTTGGCACAGACATAGTTACATGCAATGTTGGAGAAGGACATGTGCTACTATTTATGTTGGAAAAAGAAAAGGTTTCTATAGGATTGCTCAAAAAGCAAAATATTACGCCAGCGAAGCCGCGAGCAAAATCCAGTATTCCAATAAGTCTCATAAGTATCTACTAAGTACAGTAACTAAACTGTGTATGTCTTTCAATGTAATAAAAAGGTAATCTTAAGATATTGTCTTACAACATACTATTATAGCTGCCTACATCACAAAGGATTTACCAATGTTCATACATCCAAGTCAACGAGAATCCTGGTAGTGGTTGCTACTTTCCCCATGACTCATCCTCTGACATCGATTCCCCATTAGCAAGCTCTTGCATTTCAAGTGGGTGCTGCATGACATCCTTTCATTACCTTGGCAAATACGAGTTCACAGCTGAATACCTAAAAGACTTGCTAAATGGTCATTAAAACTTAAAAAGAAAGGTAAGAGTTTGGTGTTGTATTTGTCTAAAACAGTCGGTCACCTCCTACCGTCAGGCTGTGGAATTGTTTACCACTATATTAGACGGGGTGTATCTCTAGACGAAGAATATTTTCTAGGATATCATCGTATCGTATTTTGACTAACATTTCCAATCCTAACCCCAAAAAAGATCAGATATTGAAAGATCCTATTTTCTGCCATTTCTGGGTTGGTCACACAGCAAACGTTAGTTATGATGTTGAGTATAATGATATCCTGGAATTAATCGGCCGTATTGAGAGACACACTATTATAAAAAAGGTATACTCAAACGGTAAGAAAAACAACTTATAAATAGAAAATCCAAACGACTTTTTAATACAAATGATCTTGCGACCACAATTGCATTTTCCCATAACAGTCATCGCAAGTCAAACGATGCTGGCATTTACTAAACTGCTTTCACTAGTAACTCGTGAATATTATTGGCTTTAGTTTATTTTAAATTGATTTGTGTACTTTAAAAGGGAGGGCCCAGGAAAGAACCTTGAAGCAAACCTATGAGTAATGATTAACTTTTTGTTTAAAATTGCTACGCTTTCAACCACGCCCCAATCTCCTTCTTCTTCTCAGCCATAGAAAGTCCGATGAAGGACATAGATCATTCTATAGATCGCCAATAAGACCGGCTAGAAGCTGTTCGCATCCAGCGCGATCCTGCAGTCTTAATGAGGTCATCTGTCCGCTTGGTCAGTATGTCCTACACAACGCTTGCTGATATGTGGTCGTATGTTACACAGAATACTGCCTTCGATATATTATAGAAATAGTAAATTTATCTAAAAAGTATCTACTTGTTTTACTCCTACTCTTGGAGTTCCACATCCGTGCTTCGGGCTTATGAGTCCTAGTTAAAACTTTGTTTTTTTTCTGTATCATATACAATCACATATTTATGTAGATTATATTTTTCATTTATTGCAAGATAATATATTTCTCTCTTCTGGCACACGTTATACCAACAAGCAAGTGGAAGGAAATGTACAAATACTCATTGAGAAAATGATTGTTTCAATTTATGTCATTGCGTGCAATAAAACCATTGCATACATTTGAATATATTATAATGTTCTGAGAACTTTTCACAACATTGAATGTACATAAGAATTCTCTTCTCTACAGCCTTTCTTCTCAGACATTTTTTTAGATTAATATATGCATAGTTATTGAATATAAGTGGCCGTATTAAAATGTCATTAGATACGCAGATGAAAGTTTTGCTAAAATTATCCTCTTCGCCTTTTTGTTTGTCTAACGGTATTCTTTGTTTCTTTTGCTTTCGAGCTTTGACTTGTTGAGTTGTTGCTACTTTAAGCCAGGGGTACACCAGGAGACAAATAAATGTCCTGCGACACGTATCGTCAGCGACGTTGCCGGACTTCGCTCGACATGTCTGGCAACATCAACAACTACACGGACATAAGTCGCGTGATGTCGCCAGATATGTAAGACGAAATCGACATGTCGCCGACGCTTCCGTGGTGTACATGCAGTGTATCCCTGGCTTTAGCGTCCACGTGCGTATTTTTATGATGGCTACTATTAACTTTCTACAGATCCTCGTATAGAGATAAACATATTTGCACACCGCAGTCCGACTATGGGGAAAGCGAGGCTACTCCTTGCACGTCGTGATATATGCGCAAGCGCATGCCTACTTTACTTCTCGTGGCTTTATATGGTCGTGAATGTAATTATTGCAATCGACATTTTATACTTTTTTATTGAATTTATGTACGTATGTATGGAGAATTTCCTCTCATAGTTTTTAATTAACTCTTAGTATAATTTTTCACATTTGTAGCTGAAATTTATTGTTTCCTGCTGCTGTGTACTCTACAACTGTTATTTCTAAATTAGATCTAGTGTACATAATTATTATCACAGTCACATTTTTAACTAAACGCTTAGGTATATTTTATTTTGAAATCACCTGTATGTATATTAAAAATACTGTTTTTTCTCCAATGTCTAAATATGTATTTTACAAGCTTTAATTTTTCTTGCAATGGATGTATGTAAGTTCGGATATAATCTTGCAAGTTAAAGACCAAATTCCCGGTTTCGGATTGAGCTGAAATTTTGTACGTATAATCTATCAAATATATAATATATCTAATATATAATATATCGCGTGACAATACAATAATATGTTACCATGTAGCTGATCTGATGTTGGAGTTGGGAAGGTGGCTTTAGGATCTCATGTTCTAAACAAAATAGACTCGTCGTGTTTGGGCTCGTTTTACTTGTCTTGGCACTCGGCTGCTACTAGATATCCAGTCTTGGCACTCTGCTGCTACAAGATATCTAGGATCTCAAAAGCTTGTATTTTTTTAAAGTTATATTTTTATAGTAATTTATTGATTTTCAAACCTTCGAACCTTCAAACGTTTTTCAATGAAGTCAAAGTTTCTGACCCTCACACAGTTCGATTCTATTACACCAGTCGCTCTAGTATGTGTTTAGACTGCCTTCGTTATCAAGCGACTCTTTGTTATTTGTTAGTTTAGTTTGATTATGCAGCTTACAGCTTTTCCCATACAAGTGCGGAAAGTGCTCAACCACGTGACAACCACACAATGAGTGACCACACTAACCGCTACCTCCTGTCACTCCTCACGTAACCTCACGGAAACTGTCACGTCAGTCATCACGCCAAGTGAAGAATTAGAAAGCTTAATAAATGAGCACAACTTAAATGCTGACCAAAATATATTTCCCGACCGCCAAAAAATATAAAGTTTGCCAAAATTGAAGAATACTCACTCATCTTACAAAACTTTCCTCTCACACAAAAACTACTCTTTCGGTAGGTAGTTAGGTTAGGTTGGGTTTTATAACAGACTGAAAGTCTCCCACTTAAATAGAAAAGAAAAAATACATTTTCGATTATTAGTTCGGTAAAACAAATAAACAGTAACGGTGTTTAAATATACTATGAATGCATGCAAAGAAAATAATAATATCTTCACATCTTTACTTTTGGAAACACAATTTGGTGACCATTGTGGCTGGTATTTAGAATTTGTTGGAGGAAAAATAATAGTATATCTGGTAAGCGTTTAAACACAAGCCTTATAAAATTATGTTTCTACTATGACTGCCTGATGATAATGCTTCGCTGTAGCTAATCTATAAATGATTGTACATACGTGAGAGAATATTTTTTTTATCTACTTTTGTAATAGTCGTGTCATTTAGTTAAACTGTCTCTTAACTTTTTGTTACTCTTATTTTGATGTTCTGATAATACACATCAACTCAAACATAAAAATCGTAATATTTTCTTTAAAAAATAGTATGCTTAACGTAACATAACCTAAAGATTGAAATTAAATGATATTTTAGTACAAGATAGAAAAATAATAATCTCCTTAATTTTAGACAAACAAATTTAGTTAATCCCATGAAAAAAAAATATTTCAAAATACATAAAAAATATATTAAAAATCTATAAAAAATATATAAAATATATATCGTAAATATATTTTTAATAACAAACTTTTGGCCGATTTCTATATATATTTTATACATTTTTAATAGATTTATAATATATTTTTAGTACATTTTGACATTTATTTCTTTAATATTTATTTTCGATTTTTTGCATTTTCTGAGAAGATTTACTATAGTAACATATATATTTTTTTCACCATCGGAAAGTAGAGATTTCAACAAACAGAAAACATACCAACTTTTTGAAAAAAGCTGATATTTTGACGGTTGAATTTTCGATTGAAAATTAGGGTGTTTTTTCGATATTCATTCAAAATAAGGTGAAAAAAATTAATATTTTTGATCAAATAAATTACAGCGTATTTGGGACATAAAAAGGTAAGTTTTCACCAAATTTTGTTAAAAAAAAAATATTATTGTAAAAGATAAAAATAAAAAACCAAAAACTCGGTTTTTTGGATTTTTCACATAAATTTTGAGGTTATGTGAAAAAAGTGTCAATAGAAAAGTTTTACATCTTTTTACTACCTACAACTTTGCCATTTGACTTTTTTCGATAGGACTTTTAGTTTTGCCGGAAATCGAGAAAAACCGTTTTTTCCCCTTAAAACCCCCCCCTCATCCCCTTCCCGACCTCAGATCGCCCGTAAATTATTTTTCCTTTTATTTTTATAATATTCCCCTCCTTTTCTAATGGGTTTCATCCTACTATTATTTTTTTTTCAATCTTTATTATTTTTAAAGGTTCTACTCTGGCCTATAATGTTTTGGTTAATCTTCTGGATCTAAATGTTTCTTGTTTGTCGTCGTTAGATGTGCATTAACGATTTGGATCACGGTCTAGATTATGCAATAGTTTTTTTGACGTGATAACGTCCTAAAATCGATGAACGCCATCTGCACGCACGAAAAAATGTCACGTTCCTTGTGAGCCGAGCACGAGAGAGCACGGAACAAGCGATAGAGAGGCTCGTTCGGCTTGTTTCAGTTGTTGATCCAACAATGTTTTCTTATGACGTTATCACGTCAAATTATCGTCCGTAAACCGACTTTACAGACAAACAATTTTTGTTGTTTTTTTTGTGATTCAGATATTTTTAGCTAATGCCACTGATATAATATTAAAGGTGATATATTTTTGTTTCAGGTAAAACAAGGCTTCGTGTTGAACTTCTGAAATCTTGTTCAGCAAAGATTATTATATGGTGGATACAGGTATTTGTTTCACAACTCACGGGTTGCCCCGGATCTTTGAAGGGCATTGATGGGGCCGAAACCAACACCAAGAGGCCCTTTTACAATCATTAAGTAAAAAAATACAGTTTTTGGGTGATAGGAAGATGGAAACTATTGTAAAGACAGGGAATAGGTACTTAGTATTATAATGAATTATTACGTGATTATAAGCTAGTCTATGAAATGAGGTGCGTCGCCCGCCATGTAAAGTAATGCCTCATTTCAAAAGTGACTTGCCATCCACTGAAAACAGGTATTATTATTTTACATATACTACGAGACCAATATCATTATAATATAATAATTTGTTAAAATCGCGAAAGTTTGAAATCAACAAATTCAGGTATTGCTGTTCTTAAAATAAATTTAGAAAGATACGTTCAATTATTCATTTAAGTACCTATACATACAATGACTGTAAAGTGCCAATAAATGAGTCACAACTGACAACACAAAGATCTGCAACAATTTCAAGTTAATTACATCACAAACCGTAATCCAACTGGAATAAAAATAAAATAAAACAATACTCGATTCTAATCTCACTCGACGTTATAGAAATAGAGAGTTGTTTACATCCGGCGCCGGACACAGATTTGATAATAGTTTATATGTAATGGTCGAGTTTCGGCAAAAAGCGGATTTGTCGGTCAAACCACAGCTTGATTAGCAGTCTGCAAGTCAAGCTCGCAGTTAGTGTTGTAAGAACCTCGAGTCTTGGGGTCTTGTTTAATAAAACTTGAGTTATTTTGGAAGACTCAAGTCTTATCAATAATACTTAAAGCTCAAGCCTTCGAGAGTTTGGAGACTTCTGTAAAACTACTTGAGTTCTGCCAAAAAGAACTCAAAGGCTTATCGCCTTACCACAAAAGATTTAAACACACTTTAAACTCTGTTTAACCCTCCAATTTGTACTGTTAAACATTGTCTAAAGCGAGCGTAAAACTTTTGTGGAAAGACCGCGAGTTTCTTAGAAGAAAAAACTCCTGAGTCAAAAAATGACTGAGTCCTCTAAATCCACAGCTGTAGTTTGAAGTAAATAAAATAGGAATTAGGTATGTGTGTTTATTGAAGTGACACTTCTAATGCTACTTCCAACAAGGTTGCGTTAAACGTTTAACGCTACCATGGAGGGGGTATGAAAGCACTGTTGCGTCGAAGTTTCACTTCTTTCGCACGGAGGGACTTCACGCACTATTTTTTTTAATTTTATTTAGACGTTTTAAATAGCATTTTGATTCAGCAAATAATCAGTCTTCAGGTGGATACTTTTAACTAAGTTAATTGTGTTTAATAATGCAATTAAATTGTTACTAATTTTTATTGTGCTATTTATTTTCAATCAGATTAATATGTAAATAAATATGGATGATGATATAAAATCACCCAGTATTATAATAACACCAACTCAAGTTCATGACTCGGTCTAGCTCAAAGAACTTGAAAAACTCGAAAGGACTCAGACAACTCAAAGAACTCGGACTCATGTGACCATCGAGTCCTAGTCTTGGAAATCTACTCAAGTCTCGACAAAGCTTGAGTTTTTATCAACACTACTCGCAGTTCTATGATTAACGCAACTCAGCTACCGTTGCTGCTTGCTACCGTTGCTGCTTGCTACCGCTTCGCCATTGTAGAGTACCGTAGTAAAACCGGATCGAAGAATTATTCTCGCGAATGATGCGATGGCTCATTTCCTCGTAATCTGTTATCCCATACATTAATCTTCTCTCGATGATAGCTTCGATGTCATTATGCGAGTTTATAGAGATGAAGACGACGTTGGTAAATGAATTCTCGCTAAAAGTCCCCAATAAATGTAGTTTATGTGCCTTGCCTGATTTGCTCTAATGCAGCCGTGGGAAGGAACCTCATTACATCGCCTTTCAGACTACCCACATACTGCAGTAAAATCATAAAGTTGGAGTGGATTTGGGGCTTATATTTCGAGTCATTAGTTCTTGGGTTTGAAATAAGACTGGTAGTTTTGGTATATATTTGATTTGGTTATTGCAAATGTGTCTTTGATGCTTGGTTTATAAAATGATGGCAATATTTGCATTAGGCGACCACATTTCGACCTCATTTCTTACAATTTATTGCCAACTAAATAAATGTTGTCATCCGCAGCCTTCTCTATCCCACTGCTGGGTATAGGCCTCTCTCTTACGGTGCCATTTGTCTCGGTCCTGTCCTAATCGCAAGGCATGCGGAGCGTTGGTCGTCCGACTGCAAGATGGGTCGACGATATTGTGAAAATAGCGGGTCGTACCTGGACACAATTAGTACAGGACCGAGGTAAATTAAACTGGCGAAGAAAATTTTAAAATTACTTTGAGCTGTTCTAAAATTAATACGAAATTCTACATTATTGTAATAATCTTTATTATGAGATAAATCTTAGTGCGGCCGCTTACTCTAGTTAACAAGTGTTTATGACCAAACTATGTACGAGTATGTGCTCTACTTGTTTTATTAGTTTAGAAATAAAATGTTACGGCTTCTTGAGGTTATTTCTGAGTACAGTTCTAACGAGCAATCTGTTTTTTCTTAGTAATTCCGAGTATCTTTTTTTTTTTTTATTTCGAATAGGTTCGCGTTTGACTGACACACTGCCTGATGTTAAGCAGATGTGCGGTCTAGGGTGTAGCACGCTTACCTAGAAGATACCTATATTTACTCGGGATTTGAAGACACCCACGTTGTACTTTAACGGGAAGACAGACCCAGGCAAAGCGTTCCACATTCCGGCTGTTCGTATGAGGAATGAGGATTCGAAACGCTTGGTTCTAACGCGCGGTATGTCCACCATAAAAGGGTGGCGCTTTGGTCGCGTCTGTCTGGCCGTACGATAGAAGAAAGGGGCAGGGGGGACCAGATTGTGCAACTCCTCAGCTGTGACTAAGTCAAGGTGTCGTTGTCAATCAGCCTCCTGGCTCGCCTCTCAATCGACTCCAGAGCCTCTAGTTGATATTTAGCAGAGCCATCCCAAAGGTGAGAGCAGTATTCCATGCAAGACCTGACTTGTGCTTTATAAAGACTAAGCAGTTGCTCAGGTGTGAAATACCGGTAATAGGTGTAATCTTTTGACTACTATCTATCTCGCATAAACTGTATATGTATTTAACCAGAAGCATTGAATGATATTTTCGAAAGAAAGTTGGAATTTTTTGTTTCTGCAAACCGGCAAAGTAATATTTCGTTCTACTGATAAAATCTGTATCTGTTCAGTCTATATAGAGCAAAATGGCATACACACTCATATTGGTATTTTTTACGATTACCTTATTCTATTTCTATGTGCGGATGTAATTGTGGTTCATTCATTCATAATTTAAGAGCTCGGCTCTTGCTCGGTGGAGCAACTTCCACGTTTCACGGTCCTCGGACAGTGTCTTCACCTCCCTGTACGACATGACATCTACCAAATGCCTTCCGTGGTCTTCCTCCCTTCCTCTTTTGCCTTCTATTATGGTTATTGAGTTAATTTACTTGTTCATTGTTAGTTTGATAATCTAGTTATTTTAAGTAGTTGGTTGTTCTGTGGTGTAATTATGTGGTTAAAATGTTCTTTACCCAGTCATATTTCTTCTCAGCTTCTGGCTCCTGCTGGGTTATTAGTGTTTTTGTTTTCATATTTTACTCGTTGCTAATGGCTATAATGCTAATAAAATATATGATTAACTGTCTCTACTTCAGCATTTCTTGTCGTTAAGTTAATATCATAATGCCTACTACTTCACGTACTTAATTATCTTCTCCTTAGTATTAGAATATCGGGAACACGGATACGTTCAAGGTCTCTTCTAATATGATTCATGTTATAATTCTATTTTTACTATATTTTCCTTGTTTGCATTGTCAAATAGAGCTGCATAATATTTCTCAGTATGATCAAGGTCAGTCTTTGGTTGATTTGCTTGAAAAGTAAGTAAGTTCTTATAGGTCGGTGGCTAACCCTGGTGTCACGGATTTTTATCCGCCTAAAAGCCTCTGACATGGCTAAAAGATTAAAACAACCGGGACCTACGATTGAACGCGTCACCCCAGCCACGGTAGCGCTCAGTTGTAAATGCCACCCGCGGTCACCCATCCGATGACTGACCGTGCTGAACGTTGCTTAACTTCGATGATTGCTAACGAACACTTAGTTAACTACGCTTTGAACGTTGACCCTTTGCATCGTCATCATTACTGTCACGTGCATTTCTTTACACTACTTTCCATCCAACAATGGCGGTCAAAAATAACTTGTCATCGGGTGATGTATAGCGGAGACATGTCGCTTTCTATTCCAAAGTAGTCACAGCACCAGCGTAGCTAAGTAGGAGCTAATGGTATTTTTGTCTACACTCATCAGGTTGGGTGTAGTATTATTATAATTATCTTCTTTGGTTGGGTATAGGCCTTCCCTTGTGCCAGATTTCCATATCTTGGGCTGATCTCATCCACGCGTGTCTACACTCACATGTAAATAAAAATACTTCTTCAAAGATTGATTATTTTGATGCTGATATATTAAGAGGATAGATGATATATTAAGGGCAACTAAGGAAATAAACATATCAAGCTTATTTATAGCCATCCAGTCAAGAATTCCCTTTGTCGGGAATGACGTATAGCAAACATTAAACACCAAGTACAAATGAAACATCCATCACCAGAACAAAATATTGTAATCAACATGACATGATAAACTTTCATCATCGTATCCGCCTTAGGACGTCTACTACTTGATATCTACAGAGATATTGTAACTTTCAAATTGCCGTTTTTGGTCCAACTTGGGGAAAAATTTCCGTATACGCTTGCCAAAGACGCAAATCTTAGTAGTGGGGGTCCCCTCTAGTACCTGCTACGTCAGTCCGAAATTGCTGCATATTAAAAGCCTGTTGTATTTTTCGGAAATACAATAATAACACAGACACAGCCTGTTGCATTTTTCAGAAATACAATAATCGGTTCAAAAATAACCGGGTTTTCAAGCCTCGAAAAGAATACTTAGTGTGGGTGGTAAAGACCGGCGCCTTTCCCACAACAACGTGGTATGCGTTAATCAAAGCGACAAGTTGACAAGCCATCGGAGCGAGGCTAATCCGCATTGGCACGACGGAACAGTGTCATGTTCACATTTCGCTAGCTTCCTACTCGTAACGCTCTCAATCTTAAAAATACGCTTAAGTAAGAAAGTTTTTTTGTTTGTAATCATCATCATATCGCGAATCCATTCTACGAACAGCCAGAATTTGGAACGCCTTGGTCTGTCTATCCACTAAAGTACAACTTAGGTGTCTTCAAATCTCGAGTAAATAGGTGTATTCTAGATAGGCGTGCTACATTCTAGACAACATATCTGCTTAACATCAGGCAGTGTGTAGTCAAACGTAAACGCATATGTAGTAAGATAAATTGTTGATACTGAATAGGGAGACTGAATACTAAAATTAGTTGCGAATGATGTTGATTCGGCCACAAGCTGGACACAAATAAAGAAAAGAATTGTTTATGCCGTTCACACCTGTCCCTTGCTAATAGCAACCGTTGGAATACTGTTCACTTGATATCGTTGGCCATCGATCTGCGGTTTGAAGTAGACAAGATACTTAATCCTGTACTAATAAATGCGTGGAATCTTTTGCGCACCCTTCTTGACACAGCTCTGTTCCTTAAAATAATACATGGAACTTTAGGCTGCTGGCACATAGTACCTCACAGAATACGGTATGGTACGGTAGTACGGTATAGATAAATCCATTGCTTAATATAAACCCACCCTTAAAAGTTGATTGGGTATATCCACTACGCCACCTTTGAGTTCATTCTCCAAGTATACGCAAGTTTCCTGTCAATATTTTCCTTCGCCGAAGCCACTTTTAATCAACAGGCCTTCTTCAGATCACACTATCTCAGAATGAATACCTAAAAGTACGAAGTTCAATTGGAAACTCATAATGTAATTCTAGAAACTTGTATCAAATCTCTTCCTTTCCACCGCATTGGATGCAATATCTCGAGTTAGCGGCTGCACCCTCATTACCCACCATTATGGTCATTACTGGGCAATCATCGCCACGCGATGGACGTGCAATGACGGCAATAACCGTCGGGAAGTCGCCGAGATACGGATCATTATCTCAGAAACTATCAGTTGTTATTACACTGCCAACGTGTTTGGGCTGAACTATCTTACAGGGTTATCCAGAACTGGTATACTAAACCAAAAGGAGGTAATTCAGACCGAACTGTTATTGTGGTGTATGCATAAATGTTCAGATATAAACTTAAAAATAACCCCACGCAATCACCCCATAGTATACTAAAACAAAACGAGGTAATTCAGACCATCATTATAAATTTATAAACTTTTTTTGTTGGAGACCAATATGTAATTCGAAAAAATAATTGCTATTTTGCATTTTGTCCATTCCGAGTTGCAATTTTGTATGGAACAGCTCATTTTTAGGGTTCCGTACCTCAAACGGAAAAAACGGAACCCTTATAGGATCACTTTGTTGTCCGTCTGTCCGTCTGTGTGTATGTCAAGACTCTTTATCTCGGGAACGCGTAAAGATATCGAGTTGAAATTTAAACTGTACTCGTATATCTATGGTCTCTTGCAGTAGTGTAAAAGAAAAACTTCTCAGTTATCGTTTAAAAAAGTTAGAGCCGTTTATGTCGTAACAAACCGCATTCGACACTCACAAAAATCAAAACCTACAGGGTACTACTTCCCGTTGACATAGAACTATGAAATTTGGCGAGAAGCATTGTCTCAGAGTATACATATAGGAATAAGTCTGAAAACTGTTCATTTTTATTTAAATCACAAAAAGTAGGTTCTCAAAATTCACAAAATATGGGTTCAAAATTCAAAGTGAGTAAATTGTATCATGTAAGGTATCATATAAAAGAACATCATTAGCACATGCTAAACAGGTTTTTAAGTATTTTAACAATATGTAATTTTCGAAGTGTGCCGAGAAAAGTGAAAAAAAAAAAATTTGTTGATGGTTTTAGTACAGAGATTTTAACAACTTGATTCCCAATTTTATGAAATTTTCTGGATTTGTATAGAACCCTCGATCGAACCCTCAGGCTTGCACAAGCCTGACTCGCAGTTTTTTTGTTTTTTTTTTCTTGAATTCCGGGTTGGCTCCATTGTAAAAGTTTTTAATGATGGTCTTAATCACCCCCTTTCGGCTTAGTACATGGCAAGTAGATAATCCTGTATAGATCTTGTAATGAAAATTCAAGTAGATCGTCATCTTGATGGCAAATGAGTACTAGAAATGAGGCAGCAGGACCAATATCTGTATAGTAATTTTTACGATTAACTTTATCTCCCTCTATAGAAATAAATATGGAATTGGCAAGATATTAGGCTGCCTCGGTGGCTCAGTGGTTAGTGACCCTAACTTCTGGGTCCAAGAGGCGTGGGTTCGATCCCCACCCAGAGCAAGTATTTATGTGATGAACATAGGTGTTTGGTCTGTGACTGGGTGTTATTTAGTTACTATCTATACAAGTATGTATTTAAAAATCTCTGGCAGCCATATCACAAGCTTTGCTTAGTTTGGGGTCAGAGGCCGTCTGTAAGATGTTCTAAAATATTTATTTATTTATAGAAGTGTATGGCATAAACAATGAGAGGCGTATATCCAGTAGTAGGTTATCAAAGGATAATAATGAACTTACTATTTAAGAAACTTTCAGAAATAACTAGCAAAGTGAATCGCTGAAATCATAGAAATGAGAGTTTTGGAAGGATAAGTTGAGGTCAATGTCTGCATGATTTGTTGTTGAAATCGAGCCAATGCGGGACAGACAAATTGGCGCCTCTTGATCTTGAGACGTTCGACTAATATTAGTAAGTTTTGGCATAGGAAACTAAACCATCGCTATCTTATTTCTTAGCATTGACTCGTTTTTTTCTTAGTCAGTAAAATAAAATAAAAATAATCATTAAATAAAAACCCTTTTATTAAAACAAGCTTTTATACTGAACAAGTACTCGCCAAGACGATTTAAACGAGCCGAAACTCGATGGATTTGTGTCGTTTCGTTACAGAGTTCCTAGGACCACCTGCCAGCTCCACCACAAGACCCTGGTTACCATTGAAAGACAAACTACTCGTCAAGACGATTTAAATGAGCCCAAACTCGATGAGGTTGTTTCGTTTCATTGCAAAGTTCCTTTGGCCACCTTCCAGCTCCATCAGCGTTATAGTATTGCATTGTCACGCAATTTACACGTGTATGCAAAATTTCAGCTCAATTAGAAACCGGGAATTGGATCAAATTTAACTTGCAAGATTTGATTACAGACCGACAGACAGGCAACGGGACAGGTGAAACTAAATAAAATCTTGTAAAAACATTTTTATTAGTTCATAATTATACATGCACAAACTTATCTTTAGTTCGTCATATAAGTGATGGGATAGCTGACTGCTAGATATGAGCCCCTATTTTAAATGTCATCAGCCTACGTCCTGCGCAATTTGCGCAAATCATGTCTGGAATCGATCCGCAATTTCGGCAATATCGTGGTCTCGCTGCGTGTCTACGTCTTTTAGTAGCCTAATACATTGTTTATTGTTTTTTGCCACCAAATCGCCTGACGGAAAGCGAAGTCGTAACCAAAGATGGAGTATGTAGACCTAGAAGATACCTATTCACTCTTGACTTGAAGATATCCAAATTATACCTGTAATTGCCAGAAAACAAAAATGGAGGCAGGGCATTCCAATCCCTGGCGGTCCAATCTAAAACTATTGAAATTCCAAAAGCGTTATTTAGTTTAAATTTCTTTCAAAATATTTTGAACGCTCATTAACATAGTCGTCCGTCTTCATCCATCATCGGCAATTGTCTCATTGCTATGTTTAGTAAAATAAATATCGTGCTGCATAGCAGATATCGTAATTCACAAAGAACGCTCTTTGTGCCGTTCTAGTTCGCGGTTTGCACAGATGTTCCAGTACTTCTAGTTTTCAGGCCTTTAGCGATTTTCAGTACGCAACCATAGATCGTCACGATAGAACAAAAGGTGTTTTGGTGAATTGCGGCATGCCTATTACTGTTATTGTCTTTGGAATGCTGCCAACGATGTCAGCAGTTACTTTAATGTTGTTTTTGTTAAAATAGCGCTTTGTGACGTCATAAAATAAGTTTGTAAAGGTTAATATGTGACTAACCCAGGGTGTCACAGGTTTTAAGCCGCCTGGAGGCTTCAGATTCTGACACAGTTGTTATAATCCGTAGGAAGGAGATCCGTAGAAGAACCAAAGTTACATACTCCAACGGATTAGCAAGTTGAAATGGCAGTGGGTAGGACATATAGTGCGGAGGACTGATGACCGATGGGGTAAAAATGTTCTCGAGTGGAGACCACGTACAAGCAACCGCAGCGTAGGACGTCCACCCACAAGGTGGACGGATGACCTCGCTAACGTTACAGTTGCTTGAAAAAATGCTGTTTGCATATTTGAGACTACATGCATAACTTTCTTTTTCATTTTACTTTTTTTTTAAATCATCAATTCATCACTTGACTGTTAAATGAATCTCTCGACGCGGATATTAAACAGCTACTTAACGTTGCTCAAGAGTGGTGGTTTCCAAAAATAGGAACATAAATAAACATCGCCTGCACTTCAGTTTTGTTACTGCACTTGGCTGGATTTTATAGACAATCGCCGCTCTGGTGATGATGGATAGATTTACTCTGTAGAGAACGTACTAAAGACGCTTCAAACCCAGTACAAGTTAAAATTGGCGCAATCTTAGGAGTACAAGTTATCAATCGACTTTATGTAGTTAATGATACTCTATATGTAGGTATATTTTTCTAACAAGCTGTACGCAATTCAGTAACGTACAAAGTTTTTTTTTGTTTTATTTATTTCAGTGTAAGTTACGTTTACAGTTACACACACGTCTACACGTTTCTTTTTATCCAAAGGTTGTCTGGAAGAAATAGCTTTTAGCGATAAGACTGCCTTTGCATATATGCGTAACGTAATTTTTATCATAAAAATCTGTCTTATTCCAGTTTTTGTATTACTACCGTACATTTATGGTTATACGGAACACCGTACCGTACATTCATTGTTTCAATTGTACGGAAACTTTGGATCATGTAAGTAATTAAAAGCCTATGAATTGATATTTATACAATCGTTAAGTTACGAGAGGCGTTAAAGTGGTTATGATTTAGGATCCTATTACAAACTTAATTATACATAAAGCATAGAAAAATAATAGATAATCAAAAACCATGTACTTACTCTGAATAAATTCTGCATAATAAGGGAACTGCTGACATAGCTGGAAACATGAATATCCAAAGTGTGTAGCAATATCCACTGTATGTTGGTACCTACTTCTCATGCCCAACAGTAATATTCTGTAATATTCATATTAACATTAGACCCTGACTCCACCAGAACGGAATGGCAAGCGCTTTAGTCCGTAATCTCATCGCTGAAAAGACACATTTGCTTAGCAAATAATGTACACAGCTCCTCTGTGGACTTCAATCTACAATGCTCCGTTTAGCTCCGCTCCATCCCGCTTTTGTAGAGTCTGCAACTAATCTTCATATCAGAATTACCCAGTGTAGTAGGTATTATTTATCAAGCGCGCCTCCACGGTCCGCCTCCCTCCGCGCAACCGGCCTGTCTAATATTCATAACATAACTGAATGGTCAGGGTTGCCAGTTACCACCTCCCCTCTGCGTGTGTGAAATCTTTATGAGGATTGCGAATTTGTGTTAATTGTATTACCTGTGGCACGGTATTGGTATCTAACAGTATCCCCTCTTCAGGCAAACGGTCGGAAAGCGAATCATACCTACGCGCTTTGGAGTTCGGTATACACTCGGTACACCAACGTCGCAGAACAGACGCAGTGACGAAGGAACGTCTATGCTTAGGGTTTGTAATAAGCATAAGTAATAAGTATACGTGCGATTTACCTACCAGGCGGCAGGCGGGCAGCCCCAGCGCATGTTACGTACTGCCTGGCCACGTGGGGCTGTAGGTATTTATTTGAAGGAATGGCCGAGTCACAATACTATTAGATACCATTGCCGTGCCTGTTGTGTGTGTGTGTGTGTGTGTGTGGCACTTTGATCAAACTATATATTTGAAGGGGGTATGTTGTGTGTTATTTCGACGGATGGTTTTAAAGATAAATTCTTTATGAAATAAGCTAATCGAAAGGGACTTATCACACTTCGTAAACAAACGAACACGACGAGAGCTTGGTAAATACATAACATAACTGAATGGTCAGGGTTGCCAGTTACCACATCTCGCCAGGAACGTGTGTGAATCCTTTATGACAATTGTGAATTTTTGTTATTTGTATTACGTGTTGTATGTGTGGCACTTTCGTCGCTATATTTGAAGGAAGAGTGTTGTTCTACGGATGGTTCTGAAGATCAGACTTTATTAATGAAACAGTCGAGGACAAAAGAGGCTAACCTCATTTCATATGACAGAATTTGGTGTGAGAGCGGGGTAAATAGCCAGAAAATAATATAAATTGAAGATACATTGCAGGAAAGACTTGATATCAAAAAAAAACTCAGAAGTCATAATGTGCTCTACGAGTTCCTCTACGCTAGAATATAAAAACTTGGGGTATCATAATATGTATTATAATAGTTACTAACTGAGGTACTATACATATTAAATAGCACCTCAGTTGTAACTACTTTCATAATCTTCAATATGTACTCGAAAGAGCCCTATTGTACCTATCTATTTTTGTTTTGTCTTTCTTGTGTTTCTGTACTCGTATTGATTCCCACGTCTACGTTATTTATGGATGTCATATTCTAGAGATTTCCAATCCGTTAAGATTCTAGCTGCTAAAGTTTTTCTAGCTATCCGATGGTGACAATACCTGTTTTGTTATAGATTGGAAACTACGTAGTTTTTCATTCAACCCGCTTCTTTTTCTGGGGTTTTGGCAAAACTCATTGAATAACAACTAGTCTTTCTGCAATTTATCTATTCACAAAAAACAGTGTTTCCGTACCGTTATATTTTTGGTCACGAGTTTTCTAGAACTTAAAAGCTGCCTGAAGACCTCTGACATAGGTAACAGAGGAAATAGCCGGGGCCCATACGGAAGTCACGGTAGCGTTCAATTGGTATTTTTATTTTTTTTGTGATAAATCAAAATATCATTAATAGTTTTCGTACAATTTTTTTTTTATTTTCCTTATAATTTTATAGTACCGAGTAGGCTCAAATAAAAAAATATTTGGTCTGAGCCGAGTAGGTACTTAAGTCTCGTCGATAGTACTCGAATGTCACAATAGTACTTTACTGTACCTTACTACTGTAAAGTCAGAAAAAATGCCAAGTCGATGTGTAAAGTGTAACATTGTCATGTCACACGCTCGTTTTAAAAGAAAAAAATATTCAAAAGACGAATCAGGTAAGTCGTCTCCCATCCGATTCTGCCAAGACACTAGTGATCACTTTTTCATCCATCCATCCATCAGCCATACGACGTCCACTGCTGGACATGGGCCTATAGGTCTCCAATAAGACCGGTTGGTAGCGGCTTGCATCCAACGCGATCCTGCGGTCTTAATGAGGTCATCCGTCCACCTTGTGGACGTCCTATGCTGCGCTTGCCGGTGCGTGGTCTCCACTCGAGAACTTTTCGACCCCATCGGTCATCAGTCCTCCGCGTTATGTGCCCTGCCCATTGCCACTTCAACTGGCCAATCCGCTGGGCTCTGACGGTAACTTGGGTTCTTCTACATATCTCCTTATTCCTGATTCGATCTCGCAGAGTGATTCCGAGCATCCTCTCCATAGCTCGTTGTGCTACTTGGAGCGTATTGCTTATAGTTAGAGACCACAATTACCACCTAACCAATTCTCTATACCCAAGAGCTCTAATTTCAAACGAAATAAATTGCTTTTCTAATCTCATGCTGTTCTATTCAGTAACCCGCTAGCCAGGAAGAAAGACTGAGGTAGCCCTGTCTTCCTGGCTGGCTGCGCCCGCGCCGCGGCCCATCGGCGCCGGCGTCAGTGTACCGGAATGAGGATCGCGTTTCCTCGCGTTGCTATTACCATTTACATCTGATCAACGATTGCGATGTTTTTATTGCCTGTTGCCGTGAACTCATTGTGATGTGCGTTCTATGTTTTAACGTAACATATTGGATGGATATGTCTACTTGCTCGTAGTAGACGTAGTAAGTGTATTAAGTACAGTTCTGCATGTATATGAGCTATCAATGCTGTTATATTGTGATGCTAGGTGCATCATGTATACCTAACAACATTGGTCGGGAATTTTGAACTCTGATATTGATGACTTATAATACCCTCGCTTCTGTTTCTGATCGGTTAAAATAACTAATTTCCGCTAATTCCTCATGAATTCAGAACTCTGATATTGATGACTTATAATACCTTCGTTTCTGTTTCTGATCGGTTAAAAAAACTAATGTTCGATGATTTCTAAAATCGTAAATACCACAGTACAAATTTTGAAATGTTGCTACCTTTTTGTAACTTTTCTGAGCAGAAACATTTCAAATAGGTCGTAAGTTTAACTTCCACCCACTCGCACAAATTAATACATCCATTCTTTGTTCGCTAATTTCTAAAATGGTAAATACCACAGTCTGACTCATTAGCTCCTAATCGATGTAATGGACATCAGCCGTAAAAGAAAACAGATATAGTTAATGAATGCGGCTGCAGAAATTGTTACAAATCTATCTTCGCTTATAAATCTTTACAAAAAGCAATTCAGAAATGAACTCAAGAAATAAACTCATTTGAAACATATTAACGGACTTGCAATAAAAATATTTAGCTATGACATGACAGCTTTTCATGTAAAAGCATATCAGCTTTCGATCAGAAAAAAAAAACACACCAATATTGGCCCAAAAGATCACGACGCGTTCTTTTAGAAACTGTAATGGCATATACAGACAGACCTCAATTAGATATATTATTACACTCTTCTTATCGCATCTGTAAAAAACATTATCATGGTCATTCGTAGGTTTATTTAAGCCACTGCAGGTTAAATGCCCCTCTGTCTTGTGATGATAACATCTAAAAAATACCAATCATGATTCTTACTAAGACAAACTTAACCGCAACTTCAATAGTGCCTACTCCTAAAACCTGCTTTTCTTCGTTTTACCCTACTTCTACAGATGTTAGAACACGACTCGTCTCGGCAGAGCCTACAATCTTCGAGCGTACTTGCTCCATGCTCATAATATAGCTATCAATCGGGCACGCGACTAATATTTGCTGAACACGACAAGTAATTACAACGCAGATGGAACACGCGATAGACATATCTGTGCTAATTGCACCTCCGTTCTCCTACGAGTATGTGGTTATAATGATTATAGGATGTGGAGATGAAATATGTATGGGGAAAGAGCGAGTAGAATACCCATGTCGCCAAGTAATGACCTAAAGTTATCTGAACTGATTTATCTCTGAAAATCTTTCACCATTCTTCACCACGCGCTGTGCTCTTCATGATTGCTTCCAATAGTTCCACCAGGTAGTGACGTCAGTCAGTATGCGCTATGCTATTTATAATAAAGACAATTTAGCGCCGTGAAAATTTAACTCCAACTTGTGTGATGTGCATTTTTGTACTGAATTTTTGACGCCTTGCCTGCTCCGGCTCGATGCTTATCCATCCGCTTACTATAGCTGCCGTTATCTTGTGGCCATTGATGCCATGATGTTATCTTGGGAAAGTTCACTCTCTTTATTCTGAAAAACTTGCTGGTTCCATTGTTATTATGAACCTTATTTTATTTCGCTTCTGCTACCACGTACAACACGCAATGATCAATTGCGGATCTTTCTGTTTTAGACAAATAAGAGGTAGCTTAAAAAATATTACTGACGATCTCTTTTCAACAACGAAATAATAGATCATTGCAATATTGCTGACGATTATGTGTGTTATTATGTTATCATGTTTTGTATGTTACAACATAAAATGTAAAATCGTGATACAATATTTATCAAACTTATCGAAAACATTCTCACGTTCCCCGCATTAAGCGAGTAATTTGCCTAAATTTTTATCTCGTGAAACAAATCTGGCGCATGTTTGCTCTCGATTTGTCCAGTATCTGCGAGATAGTGATAATGTGTCTATATTTACTCGGACAGATAACTGCGAATGCCAATATGTATCTACTGACGTAAGCTGCACAGTCTTAGTCTGCTTCAAGGAGCTAAAGATAAAAATAACTCCATTACTTTCTCATGAAAGTAGTTAAAAAGTAGACGTAGTAATATAAAAAAAAATGGTTGTCTACTTGTCTGTAAAATCGATTTACGGACGATAATTTAACTTGATAACGTCATAAGAAAACATTGTTGAATCAACAACTGAAACAAGCCTAACGCTTAGGCCGTTTGTGCTTCTTTATCGTTTGTTCCGTGGTCTCGCTTGCACGCTCGGCTCAAACGGAACGTCACACTTTTTCGTGAGTGCACCTGGCGTCCATCGATTAATTAGACGTTATTACGTCAAAAAATCTCATGAAGAATAGAACAATACATTGTAGCTAAGGATGTATTGTCATCTAGCTAGAGAGTGCACATAAATTATAGTAGGCTTTAAAAAAAGCTGACTGCCTCGGTGGCTCAGTGGTTAGTGACCCTAACTTCTGGATCAAAGAGGCGTGGGTTCGATCCCCACCCAAGGCAAATATTTATGTGATGAACATAAGTGTTTGCTCTGTGTCTGGGTGTTATTTAGTTACTATCTATTTAAGTATGTATTTAAAAATAAATATATGTAGTATATCAGTCTCTGGCAGCCATATCACAAGCTTTGCTTAGTTTGGGGTCATAGGCCGTGTGTAAGATGTCCCAAAAAGATTTATTTTATTTATTTAAAAGAGACTTATCAAGAAGTGAGCATCCAGATTCTATCGATTATCAAACACAGGGAATCTATGTAAGTCCCTACTCCTTGTGTCCGAGATAGACCCAGAATAATCTAGAGCTATAAATGTGATTGTGAAGCGTTAAACTGCTTACTACTTCTCACAGATATTCCAAGTTTGATTCACGGCTTAGTAATAACAGTTTTCAATTAGTTTTTACAGCCATTCTGATAAGGCATTCTTGTATAAGTTACTGCAATCTGAGAATAGCCTTGAGTTTATTTCTGTTACGCAATGTGAATATCTAGGCATGTAATCAGTGTTGTGTAGTTTTCCTCAAAATCAAGATTTTATTACGCGGCTTACGCAAAATGGAGGGTTATTATTTTGATTTATAGTCCCCAAGAGGGCGAACATTCCTCAATTTGGACTCTACTGTAACCGCTGTGCGGGCTACTAGAACAGTTTCTTCCAATATTTTTGTCGAAGCAGTTACAATATTTAGCTGCTACTATTACTATACTGCTGTTATTAAGGACTGGCAAGAAGTTCTTATATTAGGCTGTATCATACGAATATTATAAATCCGAAATATTTGTTGGTTCGTTCCTCTTTCACGCAGCAATGGAGCAACGGATTGACTTAATTTTTGGCATGGATATACTCGTAGTTTAAGGGCCGGAAAGTGACATACGTAGGCTACTTTTATCCCGAAAAAATAAAAGGTTCCTGTAGGATAGCACAAAAGTCAAAATCAAGCCGCGGGCTAAATCTAGTTTTCTATAATTTGGCGAAAAGATCACAGGAGTAGGTATTATTATATTTTGATTGTCACAGGCCTCTTTTTGACAGACGTAAGCTGAATTCACGGAGTTCCTGTCTAAGATGTCTTGAAATACGAACTAGACACTGTACCACTAAAGTCGGGGCAAAATTCTGGAACTAGCGTTAATTACACAGATATGTCTGGAAACTTTGATTGAAGCGCCTTGTTGCAGATGTAAATGACACGGTTACTTAGTTCGTGATCTGGATGTTTTACGTAAGATAGATAGCACACAATGTATAGATATGATTTAGTATATAAGCTGTTATTATTCATTAATAAATCAGACTCAGACTATTGAGACTCAGTCAGACTCTTGTAGACTTTGTCTTTTTGTAATCCCTTTGCCACACCCCGGCAAACGCCTCGTTCATCAGACTTTTGTGGTAGCGGTGGTTTAATTCTTTATCTTTCATCCTTTGTAGTAGGACTACCAGCCTCCTGGGTCGCCTCTCAATCGACTCGCGCCTCAATCACAATGATCGACACTGTCACAATAGCGATAGTAATGTTGTGATCGTTTTGTTTCCAGAAAGAGTCCCGCACGGACGTGCAGTTCCACCTGGCGGCGCTGCGCGGCGACTGCGACCGGCTGCGGCAGCTGCTCGACACCGGGAAGGTGCACATCGACTCCCGCGACAGGGTCAGTACCACTACATTGTACTTTTCCTTACACTACTATAGTCGTATTTTTTTAACGTGAATAACTCCGCGCTTGACCACCAACTCGCCTGATGGTAAGCGACGTTGTGGTCAAAAATGAAGCACTTAAACTTAGAAGATACCTATTCACTATGATCTTGAAAAGCTTTACATTATATCTCTTATGAAACAGGAAAGCAGGAATACTGTTCCATTCTCTGGCGTATCCTTCACCACTCATCTCTGCGCTATCGCAAATGAGGGTTTAGGTAGCGTATCGCCACAGCTACCACGCCGTCGCCGGCGAAACGATTCATAGTCCACCCTTCCGTCCATCCATAGCAGTCGCTACTTATACATCGGTAGATTGTTTTAGCATCGGCATCTACTACATTGTACTACTGTTCACGGGAAAAATCCCGCAAAAAAACTCTCGCAAAATCTAAGACTAATCACCAAATATGTTTTTCATGTATTTTATGAATGCGCGAATCTCATAAGGTATAGGCCGAATCATTAAACTTGGCGGCTGTGTTAGCTACAAGCCGTAATACCTCTTTGGAATATCTGTCATCACAGCGATTAGATATTTCATCACGAACTTAGGGGTTGGAACGAACCCGAGCAACTTTGTAACTAAATCAATGATGCCTAGAAACTTTGTTAAAATATACAAAGCCTTCAAGTTTTTGATAACGAAGTCGCCAACAAAGACGATAATTTAGACAAGTGATCAAAAGTCGTCACTACATTATTATCAAGGATATCTAAAGGTATATCTGTAAGCTTCGAAGGACGTTGTACCGCCTTGACCCAGTTCTCGTGATTAAAACCTCGCTAAACCTACCTGTATTATTATAGCTACGACAAGGGCTGTAATGTTCTATTGCCTTACGTGAGCGTCCAAATGTGGCGAAGCGATGCGACGCGAATCAATGCTACCTAATCCAACAATCTGTTTAATGTTTATGTTGCTGCTGTTTGTAGCCACGTATTTGTAATCGTAATCCGATACTCTGCCATAGATAAGACTTCCTCTGCTCGACTGACTGGCCTATAAATTTTGTATAAGATCGCTCGATAGCAGCGAGCATCTAGCTAGCGTGTTCTTCAGGTGGATTGTCCACCTTTCATAACTTATGTACATTTGCTGTTCCCTTTATTTCTGAACTCGTTTGTATCAAATAACTTATGCGTCGCTGGAAGCGTTGTTTATAGGTCTGTATTTACAAGAAACTTTAAAGGATTTGCCACACTTGATGCGTTCTGCGGTCAGGTTAAATTGATCGCAGCCCGATACAATTTTAATTATGATCTAGAATAATTAAATGTACAAAATAGACTGTTGCCGAACTAGGCTAGTGCCTGTGTTACGGCATACATCGACCTCCCTACAGGGTAATGCCATTATATATGCGTATCGGTGATAAGTAGATTAAATAGTACTCACCAACAAAACTATTTCAAAACTTCCATCGATTTCTCGGTTTCTTCTGAATTCAACAATTTTAGCCAGTTAGTCATTTCAATTTTAATTTCATGCTTAGATATCTTATAAATATTCAAAATCTTATTAATTTTGTTATATAGAAACGGGCCTAAAAATATTAAAAATCTTCTTGAAAGATGTGAAATGTTGCGTACGGGCGTTGAATTTGACCTGCCCGCAGAACACATCCAGTGGGCCAAATCCTTAAAGATATAAATATGTATCCTTAAAAGATATGATCGAATCCTCAGAGGGCTGAAGAAGGTCGCATCGCCTATTATTGTGACCTAGGACATGCGCACAATATCCGAATACGAAGTAAAACGGGATTAGGGGTTGAGCTAGAAAAGATAGCTTGGAATAAATCAATACTGGCCGGGATCGTAAAACTTATTTATAGGTACTAAAACTCAGAACAAAAATGTAGAAAAGATCCCTTCAATCATAATGTAATTTTATAAAGGTACCCTTATACGAATGCTGGGCAGATTTTTTGGAATCTTTATTTCATTGCGAAGAGGTAAAACGATAAAATGGAACGATACCTTGCTCCCGATCCATGAATACGTTACATTCGATTCGATTTCCGATTTATATCTCGAACGCATTGCCGATCTGAATTCAGAGGCCATCGCATTTATCTGACTTGCAGAAAGGTATCCTCGTAGATACCTATATGTAGAGAAGGAATTGACGCAAAACAAAAAATATATTCAAAATCACTATGCAATATGCGTCTATATCACCTACTTTGAGTTATTTTGCGACTATAAAGTATTTCATGTGTGATATTTATTCTATTGTATGGAATTCTGGAGCAATTTATACAACATTTTAGATACATACTTATTTTAGGTAGGTACTGTTGCAATAAAATATGGTTGAGTAATCTTTGTAATTTTTAATTTGAATCTTTTGTTACAAACTCTGACAAGCTTTTGAATACTTGGGTGGTGTTCTTGTTTTCATACGCTCTACGTATTTGCTCTATGCTCGTTTCGGAGGCCATCGCCTCTGTCTATGGATAAGAGGAACTTTTCTACGCAAAAGGTGCCTCATAGCAGAATTTAATTCTTGTATCAAACTTTTAAAATGTCTAACACGAAAGATCAGTAGAGAGCGCGCGAGATAAGTCTGCGCGAGGCCAAAATCGTAAACTAATTCAATGCTGCCAGGTCTGCCAGGGTGGTGGAATAAGCCGTGGTGGTCTAGGTCTAAGTAGTGAAACCCGCCTTACAATCGTGAGGTCGTGGGTTCGAATCCCGGTCCCGCCCGTACCAATCAGTTCTTTGGAATTTATGTACGGAATTTCACAACACTGGATTTTCGGCGAAGGAAAACATAGTGAGGCAACCTTCATACGTCCGTAGAAGAAATTCGATGGCGTATGTGAATACACCAACCCGCACTGGGCCAGCGTTGTGGATATGGCCCAATCACCCTTCGTGGGTAGGCCTACATCCTGCAGTGGACTATTAAAAAGGCTGGTACAGTGCTGCCAGGGCAATATCATAAACACACGTATGTGGTGCTACAACGCACGCATAACTTTATCTTGCACACTCCCTACCTACTCTACCATCTATATACCTACCACTCTAGCCGAATTATGACCATTCACTCCTTCAGCGTAACTCAATGATGTTTTGTAACATGCATCCCTCAGTTTTATCACCACCAGTAAACAGCCGGCTGGTTCATTTACGATGCAGACGGACTGACGACAGTCTCCACCCGTCTCCGACGACGATAACGTAGGTACTATATGAATAGTACAGTTCACCCTCCAACTGTTATTCACCTCATACCTTGGATACCGTATTATGCCGGAGTTTCGTGAAGGGTTAAAGGAATGACTACCCCAAAAATGTTTTATTGCTTGACGATGTTGAGCTAAGGAATGTTTGGGATTGTGTATCTTTTTTCCAATTTCATGTCTTCATGTTTTCGTAAGGTTTCCATTGTGATGATACATTAAGTAATGACTAGAGGAAGATCAAGATGTTTCCAACGATTCTTCAGTCATCGATAATTGACATGCCGGTCAAAATCATAATCGGGAAGTTATCGACTAATGTCATTGTCTATCATCATTTCAGCCGTAGGACGTTCTACTGGCTGTTCAAACATTGGCCACTCCTACTGAGTTATCCAGAACTAAGGTGCTAATAGGAATAGTAGAATATAACTTTTACTATGGTCCCGTAAATTGAGCCAAAATTCGAGAAAAAAACATCAGCTGTTCTATACAAAATTGCAACTCGGAACGAACCGCTTGCAGGACGGAACGCCCGCTCGAAAATGTATGAAACTGGTGATTTTTCTTCTCGAATTCTGGGTCGGACCCATAGTAAAATTTGTTCACAATGATGGTCTTAATCACCCCCTTACAGCAAGCAGAGATAACCCTGTATATATTTCCAATAGACTAATTGTGACATAGCCCAGCGGATTAGCAAATTAAAGTGGCAATGGCCAGGGCACACAGTTCGAAGAACGGATGGCGATGGGGCCGTAAAGTTCTCGAATGGAGACTACGGACCAGCAAGCGCAGCGTAAGACGTCCACCGACTAGGTTGACTGACGATATAATAAAATCTCAGAAACGCGCTGGATGCAGGCCGCTTCGAACCAGTCTTATTGTAAATCAATGGAAGAGGCCTATGTCCAGCAGTGGACGTCCTACGGCTGATAGATGGATGGATGAATCGTAAAACAGCTTTTATTGATACAATGCCTGGTAAATAATAAAATGCAGCTGTGACATAGGTAGAGACGAGTGTAATGCACTGCAAACAGCTCCGCTCAAAGTTTATGAACTTTACCGCCCAAGTTAAGGTAAAGTGAGTATTTCGACTCTGCACCACTGGAAATTCCGCATAGCAAAAATAGCTTCGTCTAGAATAATAATGCTTTCACGTAGACGCTATACGTTCGGTAGGATCCAGAAAATAGGTTATCTGTTATGTAAATATTTAGGATGAAAAATACCTAAACTAACTTTTTATTAGGGTATCATCAAGTACACGTTTACACTCCTTCAAAGCCTAATTAAAACTTAAAACTCCTGGCCAAAATATAGACTATTGAATTTCTAGCTAACCATGTCGATTGCATGTCATTATCGGGGGTTCTTATTGCTTGTCCAACATATTCATTAGCTACTAAACAGTACAGTTTGGTAGGAGTACTATATACCAAACTGGCCGAAGCCGTAGTGGTCTAGTGATAGTGACACCCGCCTTACAATCGTGAGTTCGTGGGTTCAGATCCCGGTCCCGTACCAATGAATTCCTTAGAATTGATGTAAGTACGGAATTTCACATCACTGGCTTTTCGGTGAGAGAAACAATCGTTATCTGTTATGTAATCCATCCACACACCATACATGACCATGACATGTGCATCCTGCATAGGTATGTCTGTAGAAGAAATTCGATGGCGTATGTGAATCCACAACCCGCACTGAGCCAGCGTGGTGAATATGATATGGCCCAATCACCCTTCTTGGGTAGGCTTACGTCCTGTAGTAGACTATTAAAAGGTTGGTACAGTACAGTACAACCAAACTCTTCAAGCGAGGGAAGGTTCTAATTACTTCAGGTATTCTATGAAAGCTTACGGTACGGTCCGCCTTACATAGCAACAGTACCTTAGTAATGTATTCTCTATAGTCATTACCGCGCTCTTTGATGCGTTAACAACATTTCTATTCAAATTAGATACATGCCGCTTTTTACCGAGCATTGTAATTAGACCAGATCTCATTAATTGTTGCGGAGAAAGGTAGTACGTACCTACTGCATCATCGAAACGCTATGGGATCCGGCATTTGGAAATCATTTTATATTGTACCGACCTTTTTAATTGTCTACTGTTTAACATAGGTCTATCCACGAAGGATTATTGGGTCATATCCACCACGCTGACTCAAGACCCTTCTGCCTCGGTGGCTCAGTGGTTAGTGACCCTTACTTCTGGATCAAAGAGGCGTGGGTTCGATCCCCACCCAGGGCAAATATTTATGTGATGAATATAGGTGTTTGCTCTGTGTCTGGGTGTTGTTAGTCTATCCGAGATCATGGTCGATGCAACTCGGCCGAAACGTCGGGATGAGGAGGTATTTATTTAACTCGTAATTTTAGTGCGCGATTAGTCCCGTAGTATGTAATACAATAATCTGTGTCTGGGTGTTATTAAGTTACTATCTATTTAAGTATGTATTTAAAAATATGTATATGTAGTCTATCAGTCTCCGGCAGCCATATCCACAAGCTTTGCTTAGTTTGGGATCAGAGGCCGTGTGTAAGATGTCCCAAAATATTTATTTATTATTTTATTTATTTATTCTACAGGCGTTGCAGGTGCCTAACGTACGATATTTTCTTTCATTAAAAATCATTTTATAGCAGGTGAATTTTTAGGTATTAACGCTTGACCATTAACAAACTCGCCTGATGCGCCTCAAGCGAGAAATGAAGCACGCAAAACAAATCACCACTCTGACCTTGCAAACTTGGCTAGGTAAATTAATGTCATTTGAACTGAAAACTTCTTCAGCGTTGTCACTTTGTGGAATGGGTAAAAAATGCTAAACTCGCGTCAGGACACGTGACCTGATCGAAAATTCGTAAGACGGAGGGAGAGTAGACCGCCGGCGCGGCGTAGGAGAGGAAGTAATATCCCCCTCTCTCTCTCTCTACCGCGTGGTGAAAATGTATGCGCCCTGCTCCTGCGCGGCGCATGGCGTTTGCGCAAATGTGCTTGTGTAAGTAATATTGTGTTTTACCACATTAATGATAGTTATTTATAAGTTCAAGTTTCCACTTCTGCTCTTTTATTTCTAGCACGGACATTCGGCAGCTTATAACTAGTTCCATCGAGCTCTTGCTAACTAGACGTGTTCTCACAAATGAAAATCGAATCGACGCACACCTTAGTTGTAATAAATTGAATATTTGTGATGAAAGTGTACTCAACCTTTAGCAAAATAGGTACCTAAATTCAATGAGTGTCATGAGATATTTTGAATCGTGCCAAAATGTCGCGTACCCATCTGTTAATACTACCAGGAAATGTCATAACCCTTGCATTGTCTTATGAAATTGCAAAGTTATTCTTATGTAACTTTTCACAGTAATGTTGTCAATCACACGCTAAAATTCACACGAGCAGTCCTCATTCACACCGATCTCGGCAACAAAAGTCTGACGAAGGATGTACCCACCAAAATAAACGTAAAGTTGGATAATTTGGAAACTCATTTTTTGACTTGGCGACTGTGATGTCAACTTTTACCGACTTCCAAAAAGAGGGAGGTACTATGTTCGTCTGTATGTATTTTTTATTTATATTTTTTTCGCCAATTGTAAAAAAAAACTTTTTTATTTCGAAATTATATGTACTCCGGAGGTGGTCCCATATTTTATCGAAATCAGTTAGGATGTTTTTGAAAATTCAACAATAATGTAAAAATTACACATCGATTCTGTACACGGTGGAAGTCGGTTTATGCCATTTTTGGCGAAAAATTAATTATGTTTCAAAACCCCGATTGTGGCTCTCCCATGCCAGTTGGTCGATGTTCACATAATACTACCTAATTACTACAAGTACTTACGTAGTGATTCACATGACCATACCACGTGAGTCCGTCGCATTCATACCTGTGTGCTGAGTGTGAGTTTTGTCGTAAACATGACGAGCTCGCCGCGAGCGCGTAAGCATGTAATTTGTATGAACTTGTTCTCGCACAAAGTGTTTCAAAAACGCGCCGCTAGTGGCGCTGTACATTTCTTCATACAAATTACATGCTTACGCGCTCGCGGCGAGCGCGTCATGATTACGACAAAACTCACACTCAGCATATTGGTTATGAAATACGTAGTAACTGACGGTAATAATTAACAAACAATTAGATGTAAGGTAACTACTATCTTGTATTCAGTATCGTCATCTCAGTTGCTTGATGTAAACTGCTGAATATATGTATACATAGGTTTTGATATAGCTGGCATAATTACAATATAAACAACTTTTCCTATGGGGCCAACCCAGAATTGGAGAAAAGAAATCCAGGACAAAATATATGAAACAGCTAATTTTTTTTCTCGAATTCCAGGTTAGTATCATAGAAAAACTTGTTCATAATGATAGTATGAATTACCTCCTTTGGAGTTAGTACGCCAGCACGGGAAGCATGGCAAAGGGACAAATAGTCTTTCCACCATTTTATCGGGTATTGCGGCGTTTCGCCCCGCAAGCTGTTGGTCCCGCGGGGCGAATCGACCATGACTCTTTTTGAAGGCCCCCATTGGGCCCGCGGGGCGAAACGCAGAGAACTATGAAGGAAGAGGTCGTTTGGGCCCACGTTGATAAAGATCAATTTCCCGCATCAGTATTACGTATTTCTTATGGTACAGCCACGCATAAAATTACATGACATAAAATAAAAATTCGACTAAAAAAATCAACAGATGTGCAACGCTATAAAAATAATTGTTAGTATGTTTATGAGCCTTTATTATCACATTGTTGGACAAAGGCCTCCTCTCGAGATTTCCAGTTTTGTCGGTCTTGTGTTGATTCCTGCCAATTTGGATCAAAGGTGTTCAGTTACAGACATGCCACACGGGCGGTGTCGCCGCGACATCGCACCGCGGCGTCACCGCGGCGACCAGTGTTGCCGGTAGTGATTTAGACATTAAATCTAGAGTAATCGAGTATTCTATGAATATTTAGCGGGAAAAAAAGGTTTTGTCGACAACCGTTCAATCTTAAAATGAAGATGAGAAAAATCCCTCGTACACGTTAGAAATCGGATCGTGTAATTTGTCACGACTAATGTCACAGTAACAGCTGTCCAAGTGACAGCTGTCAAACTTCAACGTGATATATCTCGGTTATTATCGATTCTAGACTACGACTGTCTTCACAAAAGTGATAGAACTTGACGAGATCTACATTTCGGATGACAGCTGTCAAACTTAAAAGTGATTTATCTCGGTTATTATTGATTCAACAATTGATCCAATTGATTTAAGTTTGACAACTGTCATCTGAAATGTAGACATCGTTGAGTTCTATCACTTTTGTGAAAACATCAATAGTCTGAAATTGACAGTTACAGAGATATACCTCTTTTAATTTTGACAGCTGTCATTTTTTATATAACAGGTAGCTGATGTTTTTAACTGACAGCTGTCAAAGCATGGTTCATGCAAACGGATTACTTTTGCACACAGAGCTTTTGCAGATAATAAGTAAAAGTAAAAAAATATATTAAAAGGAACTGGAAAAAAGTATCCTCTATATCCTTTTCCTAGTTCTAAGCTATATCTTCACCAATTTTCAGCCAAATCGGTTCAGCTGTTCTTAAGTTATAAATTGTGTAACTAATACGACTTTCTTTTATAAATATAGATAGAAGATAAATGATTTTCAAAAAATTTTGTGAGACATAGTATGACAGATTTACCATAAAAATCTTTTTCTATCATGGCAGCTGTGGGACACGGTTGGTAATCCCATAAACTTCTAAAGAGCCCCATGACAATTATATTTTTATTCTAGATAAAATTAAAAAGTATATTGTAGATAAAAAGACATGGAATGGTTCATTTGTTTGCTTCAAATGAAATATTTATGTTTACAAAACACATGAAACAATTTGGCACATTAGTTTCATGTGATGATCATTCAATCATCAATTGCATCATTCAAACAAATGCATTTCTGTTCATACACTCCCATAGGACTCATAGAATGACGTCCTCAAAATAATGCAATTGTTTATTTTTTCCATTGACTACTTTTCTACTTAAATGTACAGATAAAAAAGTGAATCGCGGGGCGAATCGCCCAAGACTCTTTTTGAAGATCCCCATTCGCCCCGCATTGTTTGGAGCGGGCCGAATGGGGACCTTCAAAAAGAGTCTTGGTCGATTCGCCCCGCGGGACCAATCGCTTACGGGGCGAAACGACGCAGGACTCATTTTATCTCCTCGAAGAGGAAATAAAGTATGGATTGACAATGACAGCTGACATTAAAAGTGGATAAAATGGTTTTCTCCCCTTGCCGTGCTACCCGTACAGTTCTGGGAAACCCTGTCTGTTCACTAAATATGAATGAACGGCAGTGGGTAGGCCAATCTTCAGCTGTGGGATATAGAAAAGATCGGTATTTTACCCAAAGTTTATTTCAAATCGTGTCTTGCACACTCAGACCAAATTAAAAAAAATCGAGACAGAATGTTGAGAAACAAACAAGTGAGGCCGGCAAAACTAAGCCTCGCCGTGTACAGACACGATTACACGCACAAACACGTACAACGAAACTACGCCTTTGCTCGTCAGTCGAACTATGGCCAAAGAAGATATAATAATACAGCTATGGCGGAGTAACACCAACGCACCCACCACATGTATAAAAAAACTGGCCTCACTTGTCTGTTCACGACGTTCTGTATTGATTGTTTTATTTGGTCTGAGCTCGCACATAGGTACCTCTATAGAATTTTCTCATCACCTAATTTTCGCACCAAATTCTCACAGAGCCAAAGGTGACTGACGGTCACGCAGTCATGGTTGAACTTTCGCCATTACACCCATCGCATCGTTGCCATTACGTTATGTAACAGTTGCACGGTAATGGCCGCTGACGCTGTAAATCATAGCGAGCCCTAGTATTATGGATTTATGGGGCCCTGGTACAAGAGCTGAGCGAAGGCGTGAATTTCATTTATTTTAACTTTTCCTAGAAGTGTCAGTGGCGTAGGCAAGGCATTTTTGACCGACGAACCACCGGAGGAGGTATACAATTCGACGCGTATATATATATATATATATATTTTATGTATAACCACGCATAACTTTTTTTATAGTAGTCCGATTTCAATAATTCCTTTTTTATTGGAAAGAGTATACTTCAAAATTGGTCCCATTTAAATTTTATCGAAATCGGCTGAGCCATTTTTGATAAATCAACAATAATGTGAAAAATGCTACATCGATCCGTGCATTATATTTGCGTTCTACCGATGCGCCTCGGCTTCGCACAGGTGTATTACACATATAAACATTTATCTTGAATTACTCTATCTATTAAAACAAACTGCATCAAAATCCGTTGCATAGTTTTAAATATATAAGCATACATGGGGACAGACAGCGGAAAGAGACTTTGTTTTATACTATACTAGTTTTTACCCGCGGCTTCGCCCACATGATATTTTGATTGTTGACGCAATATCATTATAATTTATAGCCTTTGTATTATTCTGATATATAAGCTATATTATTGCAAAGTTTCATCTCAATCCGTTCAGTAGTTTTTGCGTGAAAGAGTAACAAACATCCATAAATCCATCCATCCATCCATCCATCCATCCATCCATCCATCCATCCATCCATCCATCCATCCATCCATCCATCCTCACAAACTTTCGCGTTTATAATATTAGTAGGATTCTATTTTATACTATAATGATGCTGTACACGGGTGAAGTCGGTCATGCTATTTTTTTGCAAAAAATAATTATAAATAAAGCAGATGCGATAGTCGACTCATGCTCTATCTTTGAGAGAGAAGAGTCTTGAAACAGTAGTTCTTGGAGTCACCCAAGATTACGCCATTGCACAAGATTCTTGGTTCAATAATGTAGGTACCTTTGATCCTTTTCAAAATTCGTCATCGTATTCCTTTAAATATGTTGCGGACAAAACTGTAACTTATCAACGATACAGCAGACAAGTTGAACTATAGTCTCAGGGTGATGTTAGATATTTTGGAGTAATATTTTTGATTTTGACACCTACCTAGCAGATGTATTTGCAATTACGACTGTGACGCAATTCAGTGTGTATCCTTTGGACTGAAGGGCAATGTTGCTAAATAAAAATGTTTACTTTGCAAAATATCCCTCTGCCCTAAACAAAATTTGGCATAATTTTCACGTTATCGCCTCTAACTTGCGCCTTCACAGCTCCTCCGTTAATGGCGAGTAAAGAATTGAAAATGCACGAAACTGGGGCGCACGATATTTGTGCCCGTTGTTTGCACCACTTGTACCTTCTTGTGCGAATACTGAATATTGTAATCCATGCACCAACCAAGTAAAATAGGTTCTTGGAAACAATAATTATTTGTCAATTTTTAAATAACTCTTACTATAGAACTAACGCAAAATTCAAGAAAAAAATTAGATGAAATAAATTACAATTCGGAATCGAAAAAATGTATGAATGAACTGTTTTTTTTTTGTACCTGCAGGCCAATCGCGTTAATTTTAAACAGCTGCGTTCCGTCTGTACGGTCATTCAGTTTTAAAGAATTCGGTATTGCACTAAACTTCATACACCACCCGTTCGTTTGACAGCGGTTAAGTTCCAACTCTGATTGAGTTGCGTTTCAATTTTTGTCAAAATCTTTAGCGCGATACGAAAAAAGACAAAAAGTTGAAGTTCGGTCAGAGTTCAATTGTGGTTCAGCTGTAATTATTTAGTGCGATTGGCCTGCTGGCTGCTGCCACCCGCTGTCTTCTAGGGCGGTTAGCAGCTCGCTGACGCGGTCGCCAGAACTCTTGGAGCATCCTCGGTGAACCAAGAAAATCACGCGCAAGTGCGCAATTGTTTTGGAGACTCTCTTTGCAGACTCTTTATTTGCATAGGGGATTGCCACTGTTCTCGCTGATACCAGTATTTCTGCGGCTTTGTCGAGGCGAGTGTGTCACACTCAGCTTTCATACTACGGCCAATGGAGCAGTGGCATCAACGACACGAGCTGTACTTACGACAACGCATATAGTATATAATATTTACATACGCTCAGGCTGCCCATTTCCTCTCTTTATCTAGTGAAGCCAGTGCGAAAGTGGCATTAAAAGAGCTATTTTACGTGATATCTCCACCGTCCGTGATTTGCGTGATGCTTTTTCTATCATGCAGAGGATTCTTGAAAAATTGTTCCATCAAACGGTTTAGTAGTTTTTTAATTCGAAATATGTGAAAAATTTGGTTTATAGTTTTGCAATTGTTTTGTACTTTCCTAAGGTATAATTGTTTGAAATCTTATGTGATGTTTTTTTCTCACATTGCGGATATGCATAGGTACGAGTGGCGTTAGATGCAGCAGCCTGTTTACGATGGGTCTAAGTAATTGGAAATCTATAGAGAAGGCCTATGTCTTACATTTGTCGTCTTGGGGCGTTTAAAAAAAAACAATTATCTAATATAACCCTTTATACAGCTAATTATACCAATTATCATGTTAAATTAATTATATTATGAAAATACAAAGCAAGACAATGAAAGTTTATCAATTTACCACTGACTATATCTGCATACTTAATTGCTCGATGATTTAACGGTTGGTTTTCTAATAACTGTGGTCAGTTTAAACGAGTCCGCTTCCTTACCTTAGTTTCTATAATACAACCCCTGAATAGTCTTTAGAAACCTTTTACGCTTACAAGCAACAAACAAACATTTCAGCAGGCGCTTTTGACGTTCTTTACAGACGTCGGAACGTTTCCTTTCAGTCTTTGCTTTCACGCTGTTTAGGCGGGCGGAAAGTAAGGCTTTTCACTGGAACGTCCGGAAGTAAATCTAGTTTTCACGATGGAAACTCTCGGTGTGACTTGACCTGATTTGTTTTAATTGCAAAGCTTTGAACACCTTTTAATCGGAAAGAGGTTGCGGAAAATTGAGTGGAACTATAAATAAGCTGCTTTTGATTTTTAATGCTTGAATAAAAGAGAGAGGTGTTATAAGTTTGACACACATTTTATATTTTTTCGTGTACGAGCAAGTTTCGTATAAGCAAGTTATACTAACTTGTTAGTTTACTTATTTAGGTCTGTCTTTGGACACATCTTAATATTGAAATCAAATAATTACTTCAGCGTAACTTTTACCGTTCACAACCTTGTATAACTTAAGTAAGTGTATTGAAGTTATTTTTTCTAATATTTTAGGATAGCACCACTCCCCTGCTGTCTTAGGACGCATCTTAAAATTGAAATCAAATTATTACTTCAGCGTAGATTTTACTGATCAGAACCTTTAAAGCCTATTCAAACTCCAATAATTACTGATATTCCGCCTACATTTCCCAAAGTTCAATTTACGTCCTACGTAAGTGTATTGACGATACTTTTTCTAATTTTTCAGGATGGCACCACTCCCCTTATCCTGTCGGCTGCGATGGGTCACACAGAATGCGTGCGCGAGCTGCTGGCTCAAGGAGCCGACCCCGCCTGTTGCCGGACGGTACGATACCCTCCATAAAGCTACAAACACTTGCAAACAGTTCATGTTTATAGCCGACTGTTCTGTGAGGGAACTGTCTCCAACACCAAACAACCTGCCATCGTGAAAAGCCTACAATACAAAACATTGTGGATATGGCGAGGGACCATCGATAAAATTGGGATGGGCCCTATTACATTCCCTTATAGCAGGCTATATTCACACTTTATGGTTTCTCCATGATACTTGCCTATATCGGTATAGTCCAAGTTTTTATTGGAACTGAAAATTTCTCTTAAACCCTTGAATTGCTGATGAATTCTCCAGCAATATTTTTTTTTCATTTTGTATAGGTATGTTTGCGTTGTTTTCTCTTGAAAATAGCGAATCAAAACTAGTACATATAGCACGCGCATTTTTTCAAGTCTTGAAAATTTGATAAGCCGTTGTGCAGAACCCATTGTTTCAGTAGTCGGGCCTGCGCACAGAAGAAGTCTTCTGTCTTGTGGGCTCGCATGTGATTTACGCAGTGAGCGCTTCGGAGACCTCAAAAAGATTTGCGTATGCTGTAGATACAGTTGTTCATAATGTACTTGTGTAAACTAGTAGTAAGTGTGTGTTGATGTGCGTGCGTGGTCAGACAGGAACGAGCGCGTTGTTCTTCGCGGCGCAGGGCGGCTTCCTCGACATCACGCGCTTGCTGCTCGACTGCGGCGCTGACATACACGCGCCCAGCACGGTGAGTTCTAACATGACACATAATAATTACGTCGTATACCTACTCTAGCAGAGCATATCACCACACACAATACCCCCACCCCACACACTACTCGCATCAGACAAGCTGAGCATCCTACCATACACGACTAGTGCACTGGCAGAGCATCCCACCACACACAATACACCAACCCCACACACTACTCGCATCAATCAAGCTGAGCATCTTACCACACATGACTAGGACACTAGCAGAGTATACCACCACATACAATACCCCAACCCCACACGCTACTCGCATCAAACATACCATACACGACTAGGACACTGGCAGCACATACCACCACACACAATACACCAACCCCAAATACTACTCGCTTCAAACAAGCTGAGCATCCTTCCACACACGACTAATACACTAGCAGAGCATCCCACCATATACGAAACGCAGTACCTACCACCGCCCCCTAGTACTACCACACACGAAAGTAGTGTGTAGAATAGGTATACTAATAGAGCATCTGACCGCACATTATATTCGCTCCAAGCTCAGAAACTCTCTTTCCATCCATTCCATCAAGTAGGAAATTTAATTTAAAGATAGTAGGTGCATTCAATTTTTATTACTGCTTCAAGCCTGCCCGAATTTGTTTCAAGCATACCTGAAACTATTACTCATCATCTCTATTCTCTACAACGAGCTAAAAACTGACCATGTATCACTGATTGGAAATAGGCATTAGTATGTAGGATGTAGCTCACAAGTTCACAACTCACTTCCTGTTATGCAGCTGGTAAACTTGAGTGTTCTGTGCAGGACGGCGGCACCCCTCTGTTCGTGGCGTGCCAGTGTGGACACTTACCCGTGGTGGAAGAGCTCATCCGTAGAGGCGCCAACGTTAACTGTGCCATGAAGGTAAGGATTCAATGTTGATCACTTTGGATTGCTTATGCTAATTTCCTCATTGCTGGTTCGACATCAATAGAGAGAGGTTCTGAGCATAACCTTTTTCATTATCTAGCTTGTGGGGCTATTAGGTATAAGATCCATAGTAAAAGTCAACGCTTCAGTGCTTTAAGTTATCACTTCATCACGGTGGAAGACTGGTTTTCAGCAGGGGATATTAAATGGTTCCATCCACCCATTCTCTCTTCGCTTTCGAGAAGCTAGGCATTGTTTTCTTATAACGATCGTATTATCGTTCCAGGACAAAGCGACGCCATTATTCATAGCGGCACAGAACGGTCACGAAGAAGTGTGCCGCGCGCTGTTAGACGCGGGCGCAGCTGTCGACGCAGCTCGCACCGACCGCGCCACGCCGCTGTGGATCGCGGCGCAGTGCGGGCACGAGCACGTGGCGCGCACGCTGCTGCCGCGCGGAGCCAACCCCGACCAGCTGCGGGCGGTGAGTACGGAGCCAGAACAAGGCATGTGCTTCGCGTTGCAGCGATAGATGCGGCTAAAACAGACCGCGGCACCGCTCGGCCTCGAGCTGGCTGTAGCGGGCGCGTGGCGGCGACCAGTAAACAAATAATGTATAGGTATCGCCACACAAGTCGGTGGATGAGAAGTTAGCCGCAGATGACACTTCGCCGTGATTCGCTAACTATTGCGCATGCGTGCACAATGCCTACGCAAGTGGCGAATTCAATTCAATTTAATTCTTTATTTCCTTAATAAATAACACTACAGTTTACACCAATACGTTACTTATTTTACTCTTGTAGTGTGCACGGGCGTAGGGAGCGCGCGGGAGGCATGAGGTTGGCGGGCGGGTGTGCCCCGGTATTTCGTCTTTCTGGCTCCCACGCACACCTACCAACGTTCTGCACATAATTTTCCGTCCGTCTACTTGTGCGGCGCTGACACAACGGCTGTGACGGACGCACGACGTCCCGCTCCGGGCTTGTCGCCGTCGCCGCTACGGTTTATTCCTAGGATTGTTGCAAAGAGAAAAACGGTTTATCAAATCTTACTACGGCACATAATATCATCTTGGTTAGATTTTTCTCTGAATAATATACCATTTGTGAATGGCTCTTTTGCTATAATATAGATAATAAAAAAAAACAGCGTGGAGTCCCTCCGCGCGGAGGAAGTGAAACTTCGTTCGTATTTCAGCTAATTTCACGACGCTCACACTGTTTACTTCGCTGCATAGCAAGAATACCGCGCGCATGTGCTTGGGATCTACCGACTCACTCTCTTTCTCTCCTACTTTCTACCTTTGTGTATCTTTCTCTCTCCTTCCTGCGTGGTAACATGGTAGCGTTAAACGTTTAACGCAACCTTGTTGGAAGTCGCATTAGAAGTTTCACTTTAAAAAAAAATAGTAATAAATATTTGTATAATTTTGCAGGATGGCGCGACCCCGCTGTTCAAGGCGGCGCACAAGGGCCACGCGGCCGTCGTGGTGGAGCTCCTCAAGTACAACCCCAACCTCGGCCTGCTGCCGGTAACTAGCTTCCTCTTAATCATAGGCCCCACTGACCATCATAGGCCCCACTGACCATCATAGGCCCCACTGACCATCATAGGCCCCAATGACCATCAAAGGACCCACTGACCATCATAAGCCCCACTGACCATCATAGGCCCCACTGATCATCATAGGCCCCAATGACCATCAAAGGACCCACTGATCATTATAGGCCCCATTGACCATCATAGGCCCTACTGACCATCGTAGGCCTAATGACCATCTTAGGCCCCACTGACCATCATAGGCCCCAATGACCATCATAGGCCCCACTGACCATCATAGGCCCCACTGGCCATCATAGGAATAAAGTCGCTTCCCACTGTCTGTCCTCATGTATGCTTATATCTTTAAAACTACGCAACGGATTTTGATGCGGTTTTTTTTAGATGATTTAGTTTGAAGGTAATCCGACAAGTTACTAAACTATTTTTGGCTCTAAAGCGCTCGCTAAACTAACTCATATGGTCAGTGGCCTATCATGCCAAATGGATGACATCCATTCGATGTTACGAGTTTGCGACGTTGTCGTTAGAAATGGCGATTTTTCTTTAGCTTAGCGAGCTTAGCTTTAGCTGCAAAAATAGTTTAGCAACTTGCTTGATTAACGTGAAACTAAAATATCTGTGCATTTATCTCAATATACTATCTTCAATTTTTTTTGTGTGTAGCATGAAGCTTAAACTTAAATGGCGCTGTATGTTGTAAAGTAGAGATGATGTTAAGTACTAGTGGGTAGTATGAGATGGTTTTAGGCTATTAGTTTAGGGTCAGAGACCTTGCGTAAGGAAATATTATTTATTAGTAGAGAGTTACCTCGAGACAATAGGCATTTTGACTAAAAAAAATATTATTAGTCCGTCAGATAGCCTATCCAAAAAACATTAAACATTTATTTTTTCGTTTGTCAATTGAACAAAAATTGATGATGATATTGCTCGTCAAAGTTCCGTGTGACGTCACAAGTGCCATACAAATGTATAGTAGTAGTATAGTGTCAGAGAAGTGACGTCACGACCCCCACCCCCAAACTTTGGTAAGGTTTATCCTTGTCATTTGATAGCCGAAAGAAAAAATACGTGTCCAATAATTTTTGATCATCTAAGTCACGGACTAATTTTAATACTTGATGATTTTTTTACCCACTCATCATGCCTATTGTAGCATATTTTCAGATAGTAGTATTTTTTCTTCATCGTCTACTATTAGGCATAGGAATCCGCTGTAAATTCTTTAATAGGGCCGTGCGCAAACAGCCACTATGGCCATGCGGCTTGCGTCTCAGTTTAGCTCTACACCATGGAGGAGCCTGGAGAGCGCGTGGGCCCCGTATATGTTGAAACAATAGGTCACCGATTTTAAGCGGGGGGAGAGGTAAGCTCCACTGGCTGTAATTGGCTGACGCCAACATGACGCAATGACATCAGTTCTTGTAGCGGTGCCAAAAATGTTACTAGCAAAATATCGATATCGTTATTTTTGACGTGGGGATGAAACTTTTATTTCAACCCCACCCCCTCGTGTGGGTTATCGTTGAATAGGGTTTCTAAACTACATATATTGCATGTCCGTTATTAGGATAAACTGTTAGATCTAAAATATAATGTAACACTTAAACTTTGTACACAGTTCAAGCAATAAATATTATTCTGATTCTGATTCTAAAATGAATGAAAGGTTTTTTGAACCATTTTTGTCACATGTACCATTTGTGTGATAGAGGTCGCCAAAGTTGAAAAAAGAGTGTTCCCCCTTAATTTCTAAAGCATACGAGATAGAATGTTCAAACTTTCTGAGCTTATAGACCATATTCAAAACTTTATCTCAAATTTGTTTTGAACACTGGGATAATAACTTTTTGAGTAATAAAGAAAAATTGAAATTCTTAAGCTTGCACATAGATCAGAGGTCATTGACCTCACAAATTTAATTTTAGCCAGTTATGTCTTCATAAGCCGTGGTGGCCTTGAGGTAGTGACACTCGCCTTGCAATCGTGAGGTCGTGGGTTCAAATCCCGGTCCCGTACCAATGAGTTCTTTGGAATTTATGTACGGAATTTCACACTACAGGCCTTTCGGTGAAGGAAAACATCGTGAGGCAAACTGTATACTTCCTTAGAAGAAATTCGATGACGTATGCGAATCCACCAACCCGCACTGGGCCAGCGTGGTGGATATGGCCCAGTCACCCTTCGTGGGTAGGCCTACGTCCTGCAGTGGACTATTAAAAAAGGCTTATACAGTACAGTATGTTTTCTAGCACTCAACCATGGCTTACTTATGGCATTATGAAATAGGTTATTATCATCATCATAATCATCGTCACCATCTACGGAAGCCTATCATAAGCGCGTCTAGACAGCACATGACAACGTATTAAATTAGTATCGTATGTATTCCAGAACGGTCAATCGGCTCTCCACGGCGCCTGCATGTTCGGGCAGCTCGCGTGCGTCAAGCTGCTCGCGCGCCGCTCCTCGCTCGCGCTGCGCAACGGCAGCGGCCTCACTCCCTTACAAGCTGCTCAGGCCGCCAGGAAACACGACGTCGTCGCATATCTCTCCCGGCTAGAGAGGGACTCATGATAAACGAGACAAATGTGTCAAAATGTTGTAAGGTATGTTATAGCGTCTGATTGTAACGCGTGTGTTTGTTTTATGGTTGTTTCTTATTGTTTCCCTACTCTCTCCGCAACGCAATCTTCAAAAAATATATCATTCACAACTCTCTTACAAACTGCTCAGACGGCCGAGATAAATGACGTTAACTATCCCATCAGGCTACAAAAGAAAAGGATACAGTTAGTGTTTGGTGTATGGACACGAATTGCTTGTCTAACGGAGTGTTATCAGAAGATAAAACAGAACAACACCATCAAGCTCCTGACGCAAATGGCAGAGCACGTTCGGCGAGGGCGGCACGAGCAGAGGCGCGAGCTGTCGCCGCACGAGCCGCTGTCGCGAATGTTAGTGCGCGTGCGCCAGTCGACGGGAGCGCGTGTATTCCCTGACGAAGGAGTACTAATTACTCCGAAACCGGTCGGGTTCCCGGCGGCCCGGCCGCGATATTATACGCGAGTAAAAACCGGTGTTTTCTTTAGTATAATGAATTCTCACGCGAGTTTTAATGAAGATTACAAAAGGAATCATTATAAAACAAGAGAAATATGTTGTAAGGTATGGTTTGGTATGTTATAGCGACTGACTGTAACGCGTGTGCTTGTTTTATGGTTGTTTCTTGTTGTTACACAACTCCCTCTACAACGCAATCATCAAAAAAATATATCCTCATAAAACAAGAGAAATATGTTGTAAGGTATCGTGTTTGTTTTATGAATGTTTGTCGTTATCTTACTCATACTGCGCAACGTTAGTGGTCTCACTCTTTTATAAGCTGCTCAAGCTGTGAGAATAAATGACGTCATTGTCTATCTCACCTGGCTAGAAAGGGTCATGATAAACAAAGTTATGAAATATGATTATTATAACGCGTGTGTCTGTTTTACGAATGTTTCTCATTATCCTACTCACTCTATGCAACGTTATTTTCTCACTCTCTTACAAGCTGCTCAAGCCGCCAGGAAATACGACGTCATCGTATATCTCACCCGACTAGAGAGAGAGTCATGAGACATAAACAAGAGAAATGTGTAAAAATATTGTATGATTTGGTATGTAATGGCGTCTGTTTGTAACGCGCGTTTGTTTTATGGTTGTTTCTTGTTGTTTCCCTACTCTCTCCGCAACGCAATCATCAAAAAAATATATCATTCCTAACTCTCTTACAAATTGATCAGACAATCGAGATGTATGATGTCGTTAGTCGTTACCTATCTCATAAGGCTACAAAGTGATTCATTGTAAACAAGAGAAATATGTTGTAAGGTATGATTGTTGTAACGTTTGTATTGTTTTCTCGTTGTTTCCCTACTCATTCTACGCAACGCAAACGGACTAATTCCCTTACAAGCTGTGAGAATTAATAATGTCGTCGCCTATAAATCTCACTAGACTAGAGTCAAAATAAACATAACTGGATGTTATATCGTAGAATATGACTGTTGTAACGCGTATGTTTGTTTAAGTTATTTCTCGTTGTTTCCCTACTCACTCCCCGCAACACAAGTAGCCTCTCGCCCCTAAAAAGATGGCGTGTTTATTTATCTCACCAAACTAGAAACGAATCATGATAAATATAACTGTATGGCATAACGTAGGGTATGATTATAAGCTATGATTATTGTAATGCGTGTGTTTTATTTATTTCTCATTGTTATCCTACTCACTCTCCGCGAACGCGAACGGCCCAACTCCCTTACAGGCTCGATGTCGTCGCTTATCTCATTAGGGGCTTATGATAAACATAATAATGAGTATATTGTAAAGTATGAGAATGTAATTGTTGTAACGCCTGTGCTGTACATAGTTCACCTTTTATTTCCAATTATCATTATCTTCGAAACTGTTTTCTCACTCACTCTCCTCAACGCGGAATTCCGCTGCAGAGAGTTAGGAAGCGTGACGTCATCTATACGTATACATTTGCCTGGAGAGAGATTCATGATGAAACACCTTATAAGGGGTAGGGTAAGGAAATTATGAATACCTGTAAGTTACAAGTATTCATAATTTCCTATGTCCTATGTCATACTTTAAAACGTTACAGGCTGTAACGTTTTAAAATATGACATAGGACGTGTGACTGTTACAACTTTTGTGTAAGTCATATTTAAAAAATATATCTATGGCAGTTTCTGTATGATCTTTGCAACATAATCTCTGAAAATCCCGTAAGAACATTTCTGATCATAAATAACTGAAAGATTATATCGAATATGTCTTATTATTATTGTATCCAATTACGGTTGTTTACCAGCATTTAGGGAAACATTAGGCCCAATTATGAAGGCGCCATCGTAATTATAATGGCAATTTAGAATATTCCTGTTTTTTTCACTATATGCGTTTGATAGAGAGAACGCTTTTTACGTTGCTATTAAATTTACGATGGCGCCTTTAGAATTGGGCTCATTGTGGGTTTTGTGGTTTTTATTTTAATGTGTAGATATACTTACTAAGCGCCACACAAATTGGCGGATGAGAAGTTAGCCGCAGATGACACTTCGCCGTGATTTGCTAATTATTGCGCATGTGTGCACAAGCCGACGTCGCGTGGCGTAGGGAGCGCGCGGGAGGCATGAGGTGTGCCCCGGCGTTTCGTTTCTCTGGCTCCCGCGCATACCTATATTTCGACTTTTGCGCAGCGTTCTGCGCATAACTTCCCATCCGCCGATTTGTGTGGCGCTTAGTATATTGTACTTTGGAATAGATCTCATAAGGTTTTTTGATTAAATATCCATGAAAGTTCTAAGAGATCTATATTAAATATGAGTATTTTTTAAATGTAATGTAAATGAATCGATCTGCTGTCAAACTCGTATTCCTAAAGTGATATGACTAACTAAATGTACTATATTTTGTATAATGTAATTGTACTAGCCATAACTGAGCTTTACTCACTCGCCTTACGCAATACCTCACGTTAGCAGACCTAGATAGAAATAGATACATATTCCTACATTTTACTTCAGAGAACCATCCTTCATAGGGTTATCTAGAACTGATGTACTAAGACTAAAGGAGGTTGATTCAGGCCATCATTATGAACAAATTTCACTATGGAACCCGGAATCTGAGAAAAATAATCAGCCGTTTCATACGTATTGTCAATTCTGAATTGCAGTTTCGTATAATGGCTCATTTTTTTCTCTAATTTCGATTTCTATCCATCCATCAGCCATAGGACGTCCACTGCTGGACATAGGCCTCCCCTATAGATCTCCAATAAGACCGGTTGGTAGCGGCTTGCATCCTGCGACCTTAATGAGGTCATCCGTCCACCTTGTGGGCGGATGTCCTACGCTGTGCGTGCGTGATCTCCAGTCGAGAACTTTTCGACCTCATTGGTCATCAGTCCTCTGCGCTATGTGCCCTGCCCATTGCCACTTCAACATGCCAATCAGCTGGGCTATGTCGGTAACTTTGGTTCTTCTACGTATCTCCTCATTCCTGATTCGATCTCGCAGAAAGACTCCGAGCACAGCCTTCTCCATAGCTCGTGTTACTACTTGGAAATTTCGATTTGGAAACTAAAAGTTGTTCATAGTGATGGTCGGTCTCACCTCCTTTCGTCTTAGTGCACCAATCCTGGATAACCCTGTATTTTACTTCAGTATCAGAGAACCATCCTACATTCATTTCCCACTAAGTTTTATATTTCCAGTAAATTTTTCCCTTTCTTTTAGTAAAATATTGGACTTCTGTTGTGAATGATTAGCAATTTAAATATCAAAGTAACCAACATTTTAAAATATATATAACTCTACACGATGACTAGTAACTAGTAAGCGTTTAATATTGTTATTTGAGGCTCTCCTGCGATATTTGCTATTAAGAAATATTTTCACTACGAATTAGGAATATCTTAGAGTGCTTCTTCTAGGGAACACGTTCTATTATTGTATTATATTAAAGAAAGTTTCTATACACCTAGTGTGTGAAGCACGATAAAAATTATTTCATTGATTAAGCAATGCGCTATTTTCTCGTTAATGGTAGAAGTTCTAATAATTTCACATTAAGTGACTAACTGGTTTAAGCAGTTCTCACAAGATGGCGCTTCCAACAATGTAGTAGTTGTTAAAATGATAAACCACTTTCAATAATTCGACGTTTTCGCAGATAGCGTTCTAGCTTAATTTGGACAAAGCATCTGGACCGGAATCCCAGAGAGATGCAGGTTCAAATCCTGCGAACGCGTCAATTTTTGAAATGTTTATCACAAAAAGAATGTTTTTGTTTACATTCTTTTATTTTTCAACAAAGAAAACATTTACCTTTGTTTGAGTCAGTATAAAGGCTTTTATATTTTTTTTTTGCAAGTGATCACACTGTTTTGCGATTACTGGAGCGAAGTGTGTGGAGTCATAATACGATGTTAGATTATGGATCATAAGTTTTCGCGTTTGTTAAAACGACAATTTGGAAAAATTTATGAAATTATATTTATCGTGCTTCACACACTAGGTGTATAGAAACTTTCTTTTTGTGATAAACATTTCAAAAATTGACGCGTTCGCAGGATTTGAACCTGCATCCTCTGGGACTCCGGCCCAGATGCTCTGTCCAATTAAGCTAAAACGCTCTCTGCGAAGGCGCCGAATTAGTGAGTGTTTATCATTTTACCAACTACTACATTGTCAATTTTTGAAATGTTTATCACAAAAAGAAAATTAATGAAATTGTCAAACTTTTGCAAACATAAAAGCTGTAAAGGTATTCATATACAAGTTAAATTGCTAATCTATTTCGTCTATGAAATCCCAATATTTGATGTGCAATTTAAGTTTCTAACTTACTAAGTTGAGTTTATTATTGGTGCTGTTTAGTGTATAAGGCGTCTAGATTTATTTTACGCTAGTCACTCGTGGTTACACTTTACCTTCTGCATCTCATATTTCAAGTCTGATAATTTTCAATTTGAATGAATGAATAAAAGTCCGAAGAGTATTGCCGCAGTCATATACAAGTTGTATCTCAACTCGATAATGATAAGAATTTTGTATAATGTCGGACTCTGGCACTTACTTTTTTTTATTACGATTCACTTAGAGCTCTCAAGAATTAGCTTGCCTAAAGCTCTGGTTTCCTAGGATGGCGGCGCATTCATGTAGCGACCGTAATATCGCTCCGTATCAGAAGGTCTATCAAAGAAAATGACGTAGTTTACAGAACGTCATTTATCGAACGTCGCCACTCAAGACATTGCCACCATATAGACGTTTTAATATGCCGACGTTCTGCAAACTACGTCATTTCCCTTGATAGGCCTTCTGATACGGAGCGCGTAATATTACTGACGTTATACGTTCTTCCTCACTTTACGGTATCAATTACCGCTAGCTGGTAAACCGCCGCGCAATCTTGTTTGCACAGACAATGTTCTTAAGACACCATTCAACGCTGCATTACGGTCGCTATATGACGGACTCCACTTTTCTTGGGAAACACGATATTTAGAGAGCATTTACGACTCTGCATACAGCCCTTGTGGTACCAGTACAATATCACGATATCACGACTTGTGACAGCAACTAGGATTTTTTTGTCATTTATTGAAAACTGTTACAGGTGAAAGGTGACGTCCACAGACAAAAATCGAACTAAGATGATATATATATATATATATATCATTTGAAAGCTTGTTTTATGGGCTTTTCAAAAATATTTAATTTAGATTTTTTACCCCTCCATTTTTTTTTAAAAGAGAAAAATAAATTGTATGAAAAATAATAATACAGCTTTGTATTTTTTCTAGTATTGCTAATACTAAAGTGCTTATAGTTATTTTACTTGCATTCGTAGCTGATTCTTCCACATTCATATCTTAATTTGCTAAAATTAAAAATTATAACCTACCAGTGTGACCAGTTAGCAGGTACAATGTGACAAAAAACACTAAAAACTGTGTCTAATTAGTAAAAATGCTTCCATTTAACAATAATGGAGGTTACTTAACCAGGGTTGCTAGAGATAACCTACCTATTGAGCCAAATACATTTATTTATCATTAGAAAATTCAAAATTAATTTAATAAACCGGAGGGCTCTCTTTTGTAATAGGCTCAGAAAAATATGAACTTTCTCGAAATGTAACGAGTGTTGTGGTTAGAATTTTTGATTATTATTATACCACCCTCCATACATTTTGTGGACATGTCCTTTCTAAATGACAAAAATTTTCAGTAGTTCGATAATCTCAAGTTTGATTTAAGCCACTTGCTAAGCTGTCTGACACTAGGGATTCATACACATACGTTTTTACAGAGCTACAAGTGAGAAAGTCGTAAAAATTCAGTTACAATGAAGAATATATTTACAGTCAGGTAAATGTGACCACTAACATTGTAAGTTAATTAAACACTGGCGTTAATTCTAAACTGTCGCTTTCTAAACTAAAAAAAATCGTTATTGGATATCATTTTCACAATTGACTGGCATAATAAGGATGTATTTTTAGTCATCAATAATCAAAAAAATATCGATATTGAGTCTAGTTTAAAAAGTGGTTAAAACCGCGTTTTCACAGTACGAGTTAGCTCGGACCGAGTGCACTTTGATGTCTACTCGGAGACTACTCGTATTGTATAAATCTCATCACATTATTATTATATACTACGGGACTAATCGCGCACTAAAATTACGAGATTAATAAATACCTCCTCATCCCGACGTTTTGGCCGAGTTACATCGACCGTGGTCACGGGTAGACTCACCCGTGACGAGTTGCATCGACCGTGGTCACGGGTAGACTCACCCGTGACGAGTTGCATCGACCGTGGTCACGGGTAGACTCACCCGTGACGAGTTGCATCGACCGTGGTCACGGGTAGACTCACCCGTGACGAGTTGCATCGACCGTGGTCACGGGTAGACTCACCCGTGACTAGTTGCATCGACCGTGGTCACGGGTAGACTCACCCGTGACGAGTTGCATCGACCGTGGTCACGGGTAGACTCACCCGTGACGAGTTGCATCGACCGTGGTCACGGGTACACTCACCCGTGACAAGTTGCATCGACCGTGGTCACGGGTATACTCACCCGTGACCACGGTCGATGCAACTCGGTCGAAACGTCGGGCTGAGGAGGTATTTATTTATAATTTTAGTGCGCGATTAGTCCCAACATATTATATAATAATAATGTGTTCAAATCTCATCACATTTTCGGCATCTGAGCGCATTCGAATTACGTGTTTACACAATACGAGTAGCGTCCGAGTAGCCGAGTACACTCGGTCCGAGCCAACTCGTACTGTGAACACGGGGCTAAGAATTGATGCCACTATTACAGTAGCTTAGAGAGGATGTTGTATTTTCATGATAACATACACAATAAAATAATATAGTTAAGTTACATTAACCCTGTTGTATTGTTCTACTTTAGTCTAGGATAAGTCATATTTATGTTTCAACTTGTAAAGTAACGCTCAACGTAATTTTAAAACGTATGACTTGTGAATTTTAACCAAATATAAAAAAAATGTATTGGAATCTCTTTTCAAAAAGTTTATTATTTCTTGTCAAAGTACGTTTTTTAGAAATTTTCGTTTTTAATATTAATCGCCTATGTGCAGTAGGTAATTTACCGATTTATGTTGTAATATTTTATAGTTAAAAACAATGTAACATGTTATATTTTTATTTGTTACTAAAATAAAGTTGTTTTATACATTATAGTCGTTTCTTTTTTAGCCTATTATAAACTTTAGCATAATACTCTAGTTAGTAAAGCTAAGTAGTCAATAATATCAAAATTGCGGTATTAAATCATAATGAATTAATAATACCTTAATTAAATATTTAATTTGTAACTAAGAATGTCTTATGTGCATTATATTGAATTAGAATAGCTAAAATATCTTACGCATACATAGTAAAAAAAAAACCTAAATACTATATAGGTTACTACATGGTTAATCTGTAATGAATTCACAGGAAGCCATCACTATAATAATAGACCAATTACGCGTCGGATTCGCGCACTAAGGGGGGTACTGTATGGGAGATATTGATATAAATATATAAATAAATATTTATTTTAATCATTTATATGTCGGGGCATCGACTGTAGCGCCATCTAGTGCATTGAGAATGATGAACCACTCTAGCGGAGCGCCCAGCGAGCAGTGTCACGAGAACCACGGGCGGACTTGTATCCACGTACAGTGGAGCGGGTCCCGAAAAAGGCATCTTGTGCTCGGCGGATCGCTTACGGATTATTAATGTGATGTGATAATGTTATCACTATGAACTTTTGAACAGGAAAGTGATTTGAGACCAGAACAAGCCGTGATAGTGTTGAAAGCAAGTTATATGTCCTCGTCCACGAAATAACCCACGCGCGTATGCGCATCAAACTAATGATGATGATGGACCCCTAGTCCCTTCATATTTATTAAAGTGAATATACAACTAAATATTCTGTGAATATTTCAAGCGTCTAAAATTCTACATGTTACCATTATTAATATCGAGCGAAAAAGTCTAAAAATTCAGTTCGTCAAAAAGTTTGTTGTATTTTTTTCTGTTTTAAGATATAGCGGCAACAGAAATACATCCATCTGTAAAAATTTCAGCTTTTTAGCTATTAAGGTTCATGAGATACAGCCTGGTGACAGACAGACAGACAGATGGACAGCGGAGTCTTAGTAATAGGGTTCCGTTTTTACCCTTTGCGGGTACGGAACCCTAAAAGCTACCTTACAGTAAGTAAAATTTAAATTAACACTTAAAATGTCAGGTATAAAATAGTCAAAATTTGGTGATCTACTATTGAATATGTCCAGTGTACTCGTAAATAGTCAAAGAACAGTAATGGTAGAAAATGGCGAACACATATTCAGTCAAAACTTGTCAAGTGTAAGTTATCGGCCGAATCATACAAGTCGGCGGATGTGAAGTTAGCTACAGAATGCGAAATATTCAATCCAGACTTAAGCTCACATAAAGTTGCGCGTTGATTGAGTTTTGCGCAGCCTGGAGCTAACTTCAAATCACAACACAATTAACATGATTATAATTATGATGTGTACATGTCAAGGCACAATAGTATAATTGGCGTCTAATCTAGTGCCAACTGAATATACAGGGTTATTCCTAATCAATTAGCGTCCTTTTAAGGGTTTATTTTGTACATCAAAATCAGACTAAAGTCGTAGAACAAAAGTTGTTAGTTTTGATGTACAAAATAAGCCCCTAAAAGGATACTAATTGATTAGGAATAACCCTGTATAATTATGTTGTGTACATGTCAAGGCACAATAATATATCTGACCTCTATTCGAGTGCCAATTGAATTTAGCTATAAACAGTCTGTTACAAATAAATTTGACATACCTAACAAGAATTCATAGTGTTGTTAAAGTCATTTAAAAAATATAACCTATTAAGGATAGTCAAAACAAGGTTTCGTCAAAACTTGTAGGTGTGTCACTGTCTCTTAGTAAAAGACAATGAAATTGTTTTGTTATACAATAATTCGGCACATAATTCGGCGGATGAGAAGTTAGCCGTAGGTGACACTTCCCCGTGATTCAATAAATAATGCCTACGCAAGTGGCGAAGTAGTGAGCGCGGGCGTAGGGAGCACGCGGGAGGCATGAGGTTGGCGAGCGGGTGTGCCCTGGCGTCTCGTCTCTGGCGCATACCTATATTTTACTGTTTGCGCAGCGTTCTGTGCC